>JAJJXC010000011.1:0-600000 GCA_022432385.1 Xylariaceae sp. FL1272 | reverse complement strand
GAGGTAGTATTGGCAGTTCACCCGCCGAGAGATATATGGGAGATCCTACATCATAACCATCCCGATTTGGCAATGCCTGGATAAGAATCAACAATGCGGCTGTCATCACCTTCAATCCTCTGATGGAAATAACAAAGGCGCAGCTCAACGAGTTCAGCATCAATGCCTTTGGTTCTGTTTATTCGGCACAGGTAAGCTCCCGCCCCTTGCCCCTCTCTCGGGACGAGCGTTGGGAGTTGGGGTTTGTGATCCTCTCTCAAGAATCCCACAACTGGCCCGATTGCATACTACTAGTCAGTAGTCAAGGTGGGCAAGATGTTCCCCAGGTGGTTGAATAATCAGCATTGGCAGCATCGGTTTGAAGGTTGGGCCCCCATTCGGTGCTGTATACTCTGCAACGCTTGCGTTCTGGTATAGCATCTATATCTAGTTCTATTATCGAGAACCGACCGTGAAGGGTATCTTGTACCGGTTCATCGAAGCCCTCTGGGTCGGTTAGCTCGTTGGGTATTAAGACGTAGCTATCACCGGGCCGATTGAAAATTTCTGCTGCAATTTAAGCTCGACCCAATGCTTCCTTTGGAGCATCGGCAAACCCATTCCATGATTCCTCATTCATCTCCTTGGTACGGACTGGGGACGAGCCCCGCTTTGGAGAGTTTTGATCCTTTGGAGGTGATCGCGATCGCGATTTGCGGGGGGTCTCGTCGTCCTTCTGCTCTATGTCCTTTAGGTCCTCCCGTAATCTGCGAGTCGGGTCTCCATCTGATGGGCGCACATTCATCTTCGCTCGGTTTGCGGCTTGTGGGTTCTGTGGGTTCTGAGACTTCCACCGGCTTATCATCTTTTGCACCCGGGGTCCCCATACCTCTTCACCTTTGGCCAAATCAGAATATTCCAGGCAGTCTGTCGAGCCGAGAACAAAGTCACGCTGCCGACTCCTACATAGCTCTGCCATGCAAGCAGAGGAAGCAACCTTTGTACCCAGGTCATGACAGAAACTGCGCACATAGAAACCTGATGTTACTGTCATTCGTATCCTCGCGGCCGGGGGACCTTTGTCACTCCAAGGAGGAGGAGTGTCCGCGTCTGGCGCTTCTGGGATCAGACTTGACCCTTTACCAGGCTGGGGTGGCATAGTGCCGAGTGCGCCCGACATCATTGGTGGCTCCCGATGATTATTATTCTTCTTTTTACGCTTGCTGGAGCGATCATAGACAAGAGCATCTACGCTCTCGTCAGCCTTCCTCTTGAAGTTCTCGTGTTCGTCTCGAGCTTTACTGTCAGCCTCCTCCTCCTCCGGGGTAAGTTTTGGGTTGGTCGTCTGATCCTTCTCCACCTTCCAGACCTGCTCAGCAAAGCTGCGCTCGAAAGTCGTGGCCTCCTCGGCGGGCCATCGGTGATTATGTGTTCCGGGCTCGTACCACTCTACCATTTCAAGCTCTGTGACGGTAACTTCCCTAGTGGCGATCTCGCGGGGAATTGGTTTGCCTTCGCGAGCGTACTCATACAGAGGTTTTCCCTCCATCTTGAGGGCCGAATACAGTGGTGGGACTTGTTGGAATGTGCCTCGAAAGCCATTGAGTGCTTCCTCGACCATAGGCCGAGTAATATGATCGTAGCCTGTCTTCTTCAAGATCTTGCCGACCCGGTCGTAAGTATCGGTGCTCGCCCCGAACAAGACCACTGTCTCGTAGGACTTTGTGCAGTCGATGAAGCCTTGCAATTGTTTGGTGCCCTTTCCGACGCCGAGAACTAGTACGCCTGAAGCCAAAGGGTCGAGTGTACCTCCGTGGCCCATCTTTACTCGGATGTCGCCAAATCTGCGCTTCTTTCTGGACCTGTTGGACTCTTGTTCCCTCATGGCAATCTCATTGTCGATCATGGGCTTGAAAAGAGCCGAGGGGTTGAAGTGATGCTGGACATCTCGAATAACTTGGGCAGAGCTCATGCCAACGGGCTTGTTAATGGCTGAGGGAGGTTAGTCAGATGAATTGACATAAGAAGCTCAAATCAAAGAGCGGCAGGCGCACCAAAGACACCATCCATGATCCAAGGACGCGAAGCAGCGCCAGATGCGGCCTTCTTCAGAAGGCGCGCAGCAGGCTTCATTCGACAATGGTAGGTGTATGTATGTGTTGAGCAGGTCCCATGGAAGGTCTCAGGGACAAGTGAAGCAAGTAGGTAAGTTCCCCCGAAGCACCTCAAGGCGCAGAACGTCCTGTATCGTGCTGCCAGAATGACCCCGGCATAAAGATACAGAGAAGGGGCGCAATTCGTAGCGGTGGTTGGGCGTGACGGAACGGTGAAACCTTGAAGTCTGCAGGTGTTTTAAGCAGGTGAGACAGGCGGGACCTGAGGGTCTGGCTGTGGTTCTAGTAATGGAAAGAAAAATGCGCTGCGGTTGAGCTGACAAGGAATAATGGAATTTGGCGGGCATGTGCTTATCGATTGGGAAGAGGTAGTTGGGCCAAGTATCTTAGCTGTACAAGTTCCACTGTACTGCCACTACCGGTACATGAAGATACCTCTCGGGCCGCTATCTAAACAGCAGTACAGCATCCGAATGTCGCGTTAAGTGCCCCCGTCCCCCGTGGCAGTTGCCGTGGAGTAGCGGAAAGCCACCGCGGCGCGTCTCAGTATCACTGTTAGTGTTGTCTCTCTGCGTGTCTCGGGCAACCCACCATGCACTCGCTCACTTTCCACTACTCCATCACCCACGCAACAGTATTTCTTCTCGTCACTGTCCATACCTCTTCATCCTCATCCATCTCTACCTTTATTGCTCTGTTTAGGTCTCAGAATCTCTTCAATTACCTCTGCAACCCATCGATTGGCACTTGATCCCTCCAATCGCTCCGGCGCATCCCCCGCCATTACCATGGCCGGACGCAGGAAGCGCGCATCTTCCACCTCGACAGTCGCTACCATCGACCAGTCCAACATCACACACTACAAAGAGACCGCCATCCTCAAGCCCGCCCCTGCCACTCAGCACTTCGACGATTGGCCTTGCTTCACCCTCACCGACGCAGCCGTCTACCATCGCAATGGTACCTTCGCCAACCAGCTCAATGCTGAGCTCGAAGGGCCCTTCATCGTCCGCGGCATCCTCAAGACCGACAAAGACACCGAACAGTATCTCGTCAACAAGAACATGAGGACCAAGTCCCACCGCATCCAGATTGAGGCTTCCAGCAAGTTCTCCATAGCCTGCGACGAGAGCGGGAGCGCCCCCATCGTTTGGGCAAGTGGCCAGGCCGGCTGGTTCGAGATCGTGCCCTCCCAGCAATACCGTCCCATCTGCGACCTCATGTTCCAGGCCGTCTGTCTGCATTTCGCCCTTTTAGACGCTTACGACGAAGAACTCGCCAAGTCGCGTAAGGCCAAGAAGAAGAAGAAGGACTACAGGATCGACTTGGAGGAGCTTCTCTTCAAGTATGCTTTGCGTTCTGGCGACGGGCTCGTCCTCGACGAAGCCTACGATCGACTAGATGAGCAAGCCATCTTCGTGCTGTCACATTTTACCAAAGGCACCGTCGTTCATAATTATCTAACACACAAATTTCCCGTTAGTTAAATCCTTGATGGACGTTCCTTTTACACAAAATACTGACCCTATGGCAGGACATTGCTCAGAAACTAGCCACGAGAGTAGCTAATTCAGAGGTGGACCAAAGTTCCAACTTAAAACCGAGCCCCTTAAAGGCAGATGACTATACACATCGCGATAAATCTACCTCATTAGAGGCTGCCGATGGCCAGAAGAGGCCTAGAGGGCGTCCGAGGAATAGCAGTCTCCGAAACACACAACCCAGCCAGACGCCAGGCCTGGAAGTTAGTACAAAACCGCCCAGGCCCAAACAGAAGTCAAAGTCGGCCACCTCAGCAAACGACGACATAGTAATGATTGATCCCCATGACGATCAACCTCCTCAGAAGAAGACATCTCAGGGTCACCAGCCCGAAGGTATCGAAAACGACATCCCAGAATCGGCCCTGGAATCAGCCCGCGTACTAGCGTCTGCTCTGCAAGATGTCCGAGAGGAGATGGAAAGGGAAATTGCTCTCGGCAAGCAGAAGAAAGCAATTGGTGATATCACCGCCAATAGTTGGCGCACAAAGGCATATATGGAATGCAGCATCAAGGAGTACAAATCCATCAATGACATTTTTGTGTACCATGCGGAAAACTTGGTCAGGATATTGGGTCCCGCCTGGTCAGACACACAAATCTATATGTGGGCTGAGGAACATGCTTCTGAATCTCCAACTTTCGAGAGCATAACAGAAGCAGAAATCCTCCAGCTCAAGCGGCGAGTCAAGAAGACGGACCGTGGCGCTCGCACAGAGAAGCCTACAAATAGTAGTCCGCCCCGAAAGAGTTCATCTTATGCTGGGAAGCAGACGCCTCGAAATGCCCGCCCTGCAGGCAAATTTGGTGGATTACGGCCATCTACAGGAAGTAAGAAGCGCTTGAGACATGAAGTGGACTTCGATGACGAAATGGATGTCGACGAGTATGGAACCCTGAGGAAAAAACCGAAAAAATCGAGTTTCGATCTGGAAGAGGTTGATGAAGACGACGGCGAAGTGTCTAGTGACGACAACATGCAACCCGACCCCAGTGCAGTGCCCCTTACTCCACTTGTTATTCGTGCTGAAAAACTGCCGTCAACCCGGCCGCAAGGACCTAATCATACATGGACTTGTGAGGAGCCAGATTGTAGCTTTGTCGTCCGAGACGCTCACGAAGAAGCGGGCCAACAACTTATTAGCGCTCACTGCGAAGAGCACGATACCAATGCTCGTGAAGCTGCGCAAGAGGTGGCAGTCAACAGAGTCAATCTTGCTGTACAAGAAGGCACCAGAGGACACATGCCAATTAAGTATGTCTACTTCCCCCCTTACGTCATTTTAATCCAGCTTCCATCCCGTGTCTGGGATTCTTCAGAACTCGAGATGAAGAATCAGATGTTGAGCCTAGCGGCTCGTGTGCTTGTAGGACAAGGTCCACACGTACTCGGCCTATCTTTCGATTTCGGGCTCGCGACCGAGATCCTGCTGTTTGCGCCTCAAGGGAGAACACGCTCTCAGAAAATTCCCCTACCAGCCGCACCCTAGTCGCGTTCATCACTTCCGGATCGTCAGCCTCACCGTCAGCCAAATACAAGCTCTACTGCTACACGGAGGAGCTATCCATCATTCCTTTCCCCTTGAAACTCATTCTTATCAAATACATTGGTCTAACGGGTTCATCACCAGTCACCTCCTCGAGAAAATTCGCCGCCTGGGCGAGAAATCAGGTAAACGAGAAGAAATCAACGGAAAACCCGTGCCAGAGCCGATCAAACGAGCACTCATCATTTAAGGTTGCGGATCATCCTTGCCAGTCTAGAAGGTTTTGTTATTACATAATCAAGAGCTCAGTTCAACTCGACTTCATCGGGCCTATTAGGATCGCCTTTGAAACTGGCTTCCATTCGAGTTGCAACCCTCAATTCTGCTCTTTGAAAATTAAGTGCATTAAGGAGCAATGCCCGGTTTGATGATGCGCGAACTTGGCGATCGGAATGGCGTTAGTCGGGCGGATCTACATGATTTGAACGGCCGGAGATCTTGAAAGGATGATACCCATGGCTTCGTTTTGCCTTGATGTTTTCCAGGTCCTTAGTGTAGCTTACCAGAGCTTTCGCGAATATGAAAAGAGCCCGCGGCAGTAATTTTTCCAGGGGTTAACTGAGTCAATACCTATAAGACCCCTTGACTTAAATGACCGCTGAAAAAGATTACCTCTGACTTAGTTGACCCCTGGAAAAATTACTGCCGCGGGCTCTTTTCATATACGCGATATAATGAGGCTAAGAGCAACTCTTACCATCGATGCCCATCTGCTATATGTTCTGGTTTCCACAATAACGTCTGATTACAGTTGAGTGTGCCTTCAGTACCAGGTATTGTGTCACACAAGTGGATTTGGTGTGTATGAGGACGGATAGACACCTTGACTACATATCCGCTTGGATTTAGTTGGGGAAGCTGAAGCGCCGACTTCCTGATGACTGCACGTTTCTGGATTGTTTTTGCTGCTCTGCACTCGCTTCTGAGACAGATGAGACTTGCCTCCAGGATACGACCGCTTCTTACAAGGCTTGAACTCGTGAAGCCATGCGTGGCTATGTATTGTCGTTTTGATACGAATATCATGACTCATCCAGATGCTGTCAAGCTTGTAAGGGCTGACGAGCCAGTTCAGATATTTATATACGGTTCCCGTCTCCGTCACAGTAAAAGGCGAAGACAATCTTTATCCTACATTGGTAGCTGTGTATAACCGCTGTATCGCTGGATCTCCGCAAAAATCACTTATCATCTTCCGAGTATGCTTCAAATAAAACCAAAGGAGTAGAAAATAGGTTGCTTCGAGACAATGCCAACCTCTCAAGTATGTTCATTATACTTCAGCAAAAACTCAACTCGGATACTCGTCGAGCACGGGTGGTATCTGGGTCCTGGGTGCTTCAACCTAACAACGTCCAAGATTATCCAAGTGCGAAATCAGATAGCACTGCGATGTAAATCTTTACCATTGTTGCAGCTGTCTTCTTCCCAGCTACTCACCTTTACAGCGGTAAGTCTCCTGCCCTCACGAGGCAATAGTACACTTGTCACGACGTGGCGCATTTATTCGGTTCACTCAACTAAGGCGATTCGCTATGCTCCATGGCGCATAATACAATGATTCAGGTGTGTATATATACTAGCGTCACTTGCTAGATGATTCGGTAGTCAGTTAGACATTCATCCCGTCATGTTTCTTTGACGTGCGTCTGCCTAGTTATGATGATTCACTGATCTACTTCATAGTATATTCTCACGTCCAGACGGAGTTGCGTGAGGTTCTTTTGAATATGATGGCAAGACTGTTCTTAGGTACTCAGAGGCGTTTTCACGAGTCAGTCCGCATAGGGGCGGTAAATGTTGAGATACCACCCATTACATGATATCGAATCATTCGTTATCCTAATACCACTCTATTGGGCTAGTTAGTTTAGGTATTTTATATGACAACTTTATACCGAATACTATATAGCGTGACATTGTATCAGGAGAAAATGTGCCGTGAGGGGATAATACCACCCCTGTGATCGCATTTGGATAGAGTTTTGACATGGTCGGCATCAACAAGAGCGTCTTGTGTGCATATTCAAGCCTTTGGATTAATGCATTTTGGTTTGGGGGGGAGGAGGGCGGGGAGGAAGAGTTCGTGATCCCTGTAACCTGTTGTCTGTTGTTATGTGATGTTATGCGATGAGACCTCGCTTGGAGTGTGGGCTGTGACCGGATATGGCCGAGATGGTGGTTCAGCAGCGTGATGACCGGTGCATGTTTCCATATTCGTAAATGTTCTCCAATTTCGGACACGCTGCTGTTCGTTGCAGAAATACTAGACACCAGACTGGAGGGACATTGGCCATGAAATCCACAGAGCAGATTTACGCTGGTAACAAATAGAAATACCCAGCTCCTAATCACAAAGCGACGACACACCTCCCGTTCCATGCCTAGCTGTAAAATCATATGTAGTTTTCCAGAGAAGTGCATAATCTCAAACGCTACACCTATGATGTCCAAGTATGAGATCGTTCTGCGCCAGGTCAGAATGCCAAGGCTTGTTGATGCTTGGTGGAGAAACTCCATGATGGTACCGCATTTCGGACCCCAACTTTCGGCGTTTACCAGGACTTTAATCAGTGGTGGTTGGCGTAAAAACGTTCTTTCAGCTATGGGTAAAACTCAAATACTATAATCGGCCTCGTCGAACGATTATACATTGGTGTTCTGGCTTGTTTGAAGAGGATAATATCGAACTTGGAGATTGATAGTGAGACTCTTTTTGACAATGTCGAGATTCGATATCAGTACTGCGGACCTCGTGCCACTGAAAGGCAAAGTCGTGGTCGTCACGGGGAGCACGTCGGGAATCGGTCTAGCGACGGTGGAGTTACTACTTGAGCTTGGTGCGAGCGTGGTTGGGGGTGATACAGAGGAGCCTGGGGAGTCGAAAAGAGAGAGATTTGCGTTCGTTCAAACGGACGTCTCGAAATGGGGTGACTTAGTGAAGCTCTTCAAAGAAGCAATGAGGCGGTTTGGGGGCGTTGACCATGTGCAGTATGTCTATTCCCCTTCACACGGCACTCGGAGACTAACGCAGAGTATAGTGCGAATGCGGGAATAGGCCCAAGAGCAGATTACATCAATTTATCGCTCGACGAGAATGGTGACCCGATTGAACCCACCAGCATAACACTTGACGTCAATCTTAAAGCTGTGATAGATACCACGACGCTGGGTATGCATTATATACGCCAGAGTCAGAGGGCGGGCAGCGTGGTGATAACGAGTTCTGTGAAGGCTTTGCAGAGGAGTA
Source organism: Xylariaceae sp. FL1272 (assembly GCA_022432385.1). Lineage (NCBI taxonomy): Eukaryota > Fungi > Ascomycota > Sordariomycetes > Xylariales > Xylariaceae > Xylariaceae sp. FL1272. The sequence goes on along the minus strand of JAJJXC010000011.1, from coordinate 591,569 downwards.
GGATTGTTGACTATGGTGAGTATGAGCTTGTGAACTCTAAGCATTTGATACTAAAACTGACAGTTGTCGCGAAACACGGGACCCTGGGTCTCCTTCGAGGCATGTACAAACGCCTCTCCCTCACGTCGCTACCCATTCGGATTAATGCTGTAGCACCGAGCTGGACAGCTTCCCACATGGTGCAGGACAACATCCTCTCAAACCTAAGCATATATCATCAACCTGCTTCCATGGTAGCTAAAGCAGTAGTATGTTTGATGGCTGATGGGCAGAGGAATGGACAGTTGATACATGTTGATCATGGAGTGTACAGGGAGATTGATGAGAGTTTGTTACTACCTGCTTATAAAGGTGTGAAGCACGCTGAGACTGGGGACGAGGATGATGATTTTATGAAGATTGAAAAAGAGATGTTGGAGAGCCTTGGAAGGTCGCCGAGGGATTGGGGGGTTAGTGATTAGAAAGGTTGAAAGAGTTGAGGGACTGTGCGAGAGTATTCTTGGCTCATGTGGGTAGTGACGTGCTATATCTAGTATTAAGACTCAAGAGAGGAATTTCATGAAGTAAAGCGCAAAAATCATCTTGAGCCCGTGTTATGAGATCGATAACCATTTTGCCATAGTCAAGTCATATAGTGTGGGTGACATTCATTCCATGATCGTTACTTCGCTGCTAGCTCTTTTCAAGACCTCCAACCCCGTCTCCTCATCGGGATGTGGTCATGTCTGTCGCTGTATATCCAACTGGTTCATAACGTGTTGAAGACAAGCCCTTAGCAGCGTTCCATCCTCGCCGTCCTGAAATTCTAGATGAACTGCATTAACCTCATTGCATAGACCATACTCGGCGCTCAAATAAGACAGGCGGTCTTGTGCACAGAATTTGGCATTTGGGGTTGCGAATAAGTGCCGCGGCTACCGCAGAGAGGAAGATGATTGATGACCGGGCTGTCGTGAAGCGGTTGGAGAACAGTTCGATGGGGTAAAGCAACAGCGTTAGGGGTATTATTATCCTGAAATGAGATAAAGTCGCAAGGCAAAGAAAGGGAAACCGGCTTCATGTTTGAGAGAGGGAGACAATGTGACCCACGCTTTAACAGACAATCTGGCATGACTTATCGGCCACAAGGCGCTTCTTGACTTCGTAGCTACAATTTCACCATCTTCTGAAGCAAGGAAGGTTATTAATATCCCTCAGGAGGCATGCTGTATCCATAATGATGACCCAACACAGTACACGCAATGTCCCTGTTCCCAATCTCTCGCCTCCTTGGGGCTCCCGAAGACGTGGAAATGGTCCCTATGAGCGCAAACTTACTCCTCGTTCCACATTCCGCCCCCGACAAGCGGGCGTCCGAGGGTGATTTACACCGAGTAACGTCATGCGCGGTGTCGGGAGCATGCAGGTCTGATAACCCCCTATTATTGCTAACCGTCGTGAAGATGCAGCCAGACAAATGATAAGATAGTGTGCAGTGTCGCGGTCTAAATAACACACCGCCCATCATAATACCGGCAGACATCAAAGATGGTAGATCAGACCCAGCAATAATACATGGATAGATAGATCAGATTAACCAAGAAGAAAAAAAAAGGGAGACAAAAAGAGGAGTCGTGGTCGTCCGTCATCTCCCGATCCGTGTGTAGCTAGACGTCTGCTTTTAGACCCTTGATGATAAGACATTGAGAAGGAATCTAATGGACAAGGCATCGGTACTAGTCTGACCTACCTGGAGTTTTCGATCAGGAAAGTCTGGACACCACGGGGAATTGAACCCCAACCCTTGCGGGCCTCCTGGTGTGGGACGAGGGCGAGAGGCTCAGCTCCAGTCATCCCATTGCACCGCTGGGGAAATCGACCATTCTTTGTCATTATATACTGCAAACCACCCCCCGCAATGCTCATTGGCTGAGCGGCCAGCCAGATCCGGACAACAGCCGTGGCTATGCCGCGGTTGCCTCGCGCACCTGCCACGCGCACCTTCCTTCTGAACTTGACCTTGTGTGTGCTCTGCCCAGGCACTTTAGTGGTGGCGCAGTTGTCCGACTTACCTAAATGTAGCCCGTAGGTCTCAAGCATGCTCTGTAGGCTGCCGAAAGGTGCACACTGCTGTACCTTAGAACATTGAATGAGGCGCACAACGCCTTGCCTTCTACGTCTACACATGCATGTACCTACCTCGTATTAATGCAGTACATGTACATGTATCCAAGACTTTACGACTCTAAACACACTGTCGGTTTGGCTCAACAATGTATTGTCGAGCATCATCACCTTGAAATCGGCTCTCTATCAGATACGTTGTGAAAACCGTCCTCATATTGCCCTCTTATACATGCGTGCTTGACTCACTACCTGTATGGGACTGAGCACTTGAACCTTCCTGGCCAGTAGAACCCGTGCTCTAGACATGCACTGCTATGTAGGTAACTATCGTCAGGTACCAAGTCAGCTTGAAATATATTGCAGTTGACACAATGATTCCGAGTTGACTAAATCCTTTGCCCTATGAAATAGCAGTTGTATCCCATGTTGAACATGTCCCAGCTTTTGCCTCGAAACCTGCGACAGCTTAACCTGCCACCTAGTGGAACCCCTTTAGTGTGTCTGCAACCTTGATACTCTTCTTTGCAATGGTGTCTCATGTAGAAATACCAAGTTTGTGTGGTTATTGAGTCTATCGCAGGCTTGGAATTCGGGAACTGGCTATGCAGAAACTCGGTAGTTAAAGGCAATTCGGCAGTGAGAATTATATCTAATTGTGGAGATACTCCTATGTTCTAATTATTCATTTCGTCTCCGGCATGGCTCTGTATGTATTCGTAAAACTGTTGTCGCCATTTGAAAATCTGAAATATTGCGATTCCTTCACATCGACTTTACATCGACTTCATATTTCCACGTTCGCCCAAGTGCATAGTACGCAGTCTTATCAAATACCACGTAATTCAGTCAACAATCATACGAGACCAGCTTCCCGGTCTCCCCTGACTTTACATCTTCTACCAATGGTGTCCTCATAGTCACACCGCCGAGGCAGGCGCGAGTGTGTTGCTGGGTTAGCTGGGTGCTGTAACAAAGGGGCAGTCCCAATACGTACAGCAGCACACGCAGCAGGCTCTTACCTTAAAAGTTTTGTCTCTGCTAGGTTGAATGTCGCTTCAGAGCACGCAAAAACACCAGAAAGGTAGTCCCGTCAACCTTTCCACCCTCTCTCATTTACAACCCCGCGCCCCCCTCTGATCCCAACTGCGCCATCCGACAACACACTATTGCCCCGACCTGCCCGTTCGAGTTCTCTGCTCGTAGACTTCTCGTCCAAAGTACCCATAGCCTTCTTCATCTCACTGTTACACATACATCCCGCCAATCATCACACCCCACCACAACCAAGATGCCTCCTCTCATCCGGTACCTCAGGGAGCTTTTCTGGCGTGGTATTCACAGTGGCCTACGCTTCGAGACACCCCCGACATTCACAATCGACGACGACGGCAGGATCGTCCGTATTTACGTCTTCATCCTACGCTTTGACCATGCTGGTGCTATTGCGCGTGGTCTTGTCATGGCCACCGATAGCAGAAACAAGAGAGCAATCGGCCACTTCCTTGCAGACGCCTACAATTACGCTGCTGAAAAGGTCGAGTGGTGCGCCGAACTGGGTCCCTGCCAGTTCTTCGCGGAGGCCAAAGCCTCCCGCAATTGGGGCGAGAAGCTGGACGATGAACTCTTCTGGACGCTTACGCGCCGCCTACTACATGCCCGCGCCTTGTACCTGGCCACCTTCCCTGAGCGTAAAGTCGTATCTCAACGCAACGAGCTCGCCCACGCTCTTGATACCTTTAAGGACGCCTTCGAGGCTACCTTCCCCCTGGATTATCTCGTTGACCTTGGTCCGCGCGCTACACAACTCCAGATGGAACAAGTAGAAGATACGCGTTACTATTACCGTGAGCTGCATCAAGCTTATTTCGGCCTATCGACCGCCAACCAAACCGGCGACCCCGACAATCACGTTGTTACCGAGACCGTTACAAGCGAGGCTGCCGGAGTCGATCCTTTCGTCGCCGAATTGGAGCAGGACCAGCCTGTTCCTGCCGAGATGGACCAGCCTTGGGGCTGGATGATCGACCTAGGCCCGCGCCACGAAAGATATGGCCACAAGAACGAAGAACAGAAAATCCAAGACGCACTCGACCAGCAGGATGCCGAGGAGGCCGAGAACCAGGCCCAGCCCGCCGCCAACGACTCCGACAATGAAGACGTCGCTATGGAGATGTCGGACGATGACATGGATATCGACCTCGGCCCTTGGAGCATTTCTTAGAGATTCTTGAGGGAAGAAATTAGCCTTTGGCTCTTTTACTCCGTGATGAGCATGATTATCCACGAAGAGGACGAGCGATGAGGTTAGGTGTGGAGGAAGTCAGGGTCCAGTGATAGTGGATCTGGGTGTCATTAGTCAGCTCGGGCTTGTTGCAATACTAGGTAGTACAGTTCACCGAGGAGGTACGACTGATTGATTAGAAGTCAATTGCCAGCCTCTTGAGTAGAAACGCAAAGGAATCCGAGTAGAGACAGACTCATCATCCAAAAATTGAAAGAGCTAAAGTATTTACCAAGTCTAGAATGTGCTCCATACAATACAGTAGGCAGTAACCAATACTACAGAGTAGAGACACGCGTAATAAAGCGGCGATATCCCATGCCCATGAACCTCCAACTCCAGCTCCTCATGAATATTCATCACTCAGGTATCACGCACGAACTAGAAAATACCCCATCGTCCGCCCTTCTCCCCACCATTGGTCTTCTTATTCGCCGGTCTGCCCCTCTCCCTCTCCCGGCCCTCAAGCGCCCTCAAACTATCCATTTTCTCCAGTACAAGTTCAAGCAACTCCTTCCGTCTAATGACCTCCAAATGCCTTCTAATCTTTGGGTCCTCTTTGGCAAACTTCTCCACGTCCTCATCGCTCAGATGGCGGCCTAGCCTCATGTCCAGTTCCCTCGGGAAGTTATAATAAAATTCCGACAATAACTCGACGTTTAGGAACAGAACTGCCGTGGACGCGAGTTTCGACGCGACTGCGTCGAGGAATACCTCTGGGCAGTGGTATTTGTTTTTCATGTTCGCGCACTGTTTGGATTTTACGGCGAGCATGCGCATCTTGATGATGTCTGCGCGGTCGCGCAGGAACATCGCTTCTCGGCCTGTGCTTGTTAGCCTATGTTGCATATCCTAGCACGGGGAGGGGAGAACAAACCTTTCGTCAAAAGCTCAGCACTGAATCCGCCAGCGCCACTCTGCCCATCGCCCTCAACGACAATATCACCTTTCTTGGCCTTATCAATAAAAGTCATCACCTCTCTCAGCTTCCGCCTGCCCCCGACATTGGTCTCCAGATCTTTCATGGCACCCTCACAAGCAGAGAGTTCTTTCTTCAGAACCCCCTGGACGTGCTCCCGTCCGGCGGTCCATTCGCGCTCTTCCATGTCAATATCGAACTTGAATGGCTTGATACAGTTCTCCACCTGGTCGCTAGTGCTGTAGAATCTGTCGTTTAAGATACTTGAGGCAGCCTCTGTAATAGCTTGGCGAGCGAATGGATGGTTGACGAATGTAGAATGGCCGATGAGGTCATCAACGTGAGACTGGATTGAGCTAGCAACTACATTCGTTGCTAGTCGGCCAACACCAAGTTTGGTAAGTGAGGAGGTAGATGCATCGAGTCGACGACGCCAGAACAAAGAATCCGGATCAGCCTTTGGCAGATCAACTAGACTGTCTGGCTCCGGGATGGACGCACTGAGGTCATAAATCGGCTTGTTCCAATATCTTGCAGCGAGAAGATCCAATACCCTTTGATCAAGTTCGTTCTTCAAGAGCTCATGCATTTGTGGTCTGCCAAATTCCTCAGTAAACTGCTTGAAAGAGTGTTTGAAAGCATCTAAACTCTCTGCTAGATAGGATTCGGCAGACAAGGGGCGGTCGTTATATTGAACCTTGAACTCATAAGTTGCTTCTTCGAGTTCTTGGCGAATAGCATCGCTCGTACTCTGCAAGCTAGCTGACATTGTCTGCTCGAGGACGTGCATAAGCTTTTTACGCAATATTGACGTTCCAACAGTCACATCTGATCCTGCTCCGAACTCCAAGGGATGGGATGAGAAGTAAGCGTTCTCATTCTTGGTAATGGCAGATGTCAAGTTGGCGTTTCCCTTTTTGAACAGAGTAGTCGTTGTAGGCACCCGCGTTACAACCCCAACATAACCCAGTCGAAGGGGGTATTGCTTGTCAGTGAGAATTGAAGCACCCCTTACTGGGTCAACGAGGTCCATCTTGGTCACAACTCCAATCGTTCGTTCGCCTCTTGGGTCGACCCTTCGGCTAGCACGTAGTGCCGTGGAGTTGGCCAAATCGACATCGGCTGCAGAGATAGCTAGAATGACGTTTGGTGCCTGGATATACTTGTCGCATAGTTCCTGGATTTTCTGCTTGAGCTCAATGGGTTGGTTGTGTCCGACGACTTGAATGTAACCAGGAAGGTCGATGAGTGATAGATCCGGGACGTGGGGCGACGAGATAGAAAGCCGAATCGGGTCATCTGAGACGCATTGCGCGTCGGGGACAGCTTGGTTGAGTTCCGTCAAAGTTCTCTGCACCGAGGAGAAATCAGAGACCTTGCCCAAGCCAAGGTCAGGGAACTCGGCATATTCCGCGCGTGTGTTTGGTGTGTTGATCAAAGTGAGTTCAATTGGGCGTCGTGTGACCATATTAGAACCCTTGGGTAGAAATTCGTGTCCAACGATCGCCTCCAATACGGAACTCTTCCCAGAAGACTGTGAACCGATGACAACAATGGATGGCAGTGTCAACGTTTGGGATTGTCCAACTCTTGCCAAGATGTTCCGTATTTCAATCATCTTCTTGGTCAGAACCATCATCTGGTCGTCCTGGGCTATCTCTTCCTGATCCCGAGGGTCGTCTTCCGAGGATTGGTCATATCCATACGCGGCAACAATAGCGGCAGCCGCACCAGAGCCTACTTTACTCTGTTTTGGTGGTTCTTCTCCCCCAGGACCGCCATCGCCTTTCCCGGTTCCCACTTCCTCGTGGATTCGTAATACCTTTTGCATCCAATCGGGCATCTCGACCTGCTCTTTCGTGTTGTGCCAGCCTCGCATAGTTTGATCGGCGATATCTCTTGCGCCTCCGAATAATGTCGTTGCGGTGGTCGATACCGTGTCCTTGGTAGTACTGAATACATCCCAGGCATAGTTTCCCGCCTCTGTAAACTGACGTCAGCCCATTCCCAGTGTTTAACACTCTGATATAACCTGAGATAGAACATACGAGTAGCTTGATACTGCAACCAAGCGAGGCCCCCTATAGCAACACCTCCAGCCATAGCAGGTATCCTTACGAACTTGACAACGAGTCTGGGGAGAAGTCGAGCGAAGGAGGCATTGCGTACGGCGACAGCGTTGTGGAAGGAGTTAACTGGAAACCACATTCGCCGTCTTGCAGCGCGGACGGAGGCATCGGCTCGCAGGAGGCCACCAGAAGGCAGCTGGTGATATTCACGCACGGCACGGGCGCTGGCCGAACGCGCCGTCGAGAGGCGCCCGGCCGCAGCTATCAGCCGTCCGCTCATGCCGGTGACGAGAGGCGGAGGCGCTCGGGAAGACTGGCGTTGGTGACCATCAACAAGAGCTGTTGTTGAGGTATCGAACAATGTCGAGCGTCGTCGGAAAATTCGAAATCGTGATAGTCACGATATTCATCGAAGACAAGTTGGCGTCGGAAGCAGGAGTTTAGGGAATTGGCGAGGTACCACTCATGCAACGCCCCACTACAATCATGCACATCACCGACCAGTGTGTGGCCCAATGGGGTTAGGCTACTATCATACAATCTGTTTTAATGTGGAACGACCGACATATCGTTGAATACCGGCGGCGTCCATGCCAAACCTACGAACTTGGCAATCCATCTTTACCACCTAGCAATTATTCGGGTTGAGCTGTTCAAGAACATTCGGTTGATTATTCGCTACGATATGTTGCATTATGCATTAATCTACACATTTGCCAGCCGTTACAAGTGGATCGGGAAAGGTCTCTTCTTGCCTGTTGGCATAGGTCACTTAGGGGTCTTCAAGTTGTTCAGGGTCGCTCCATAGTGGCGCCGTTCAACCTGCTGTGTACTTGTTTCTCTCCAATTCTCGAGGCTTCCCGAGTCTTCCCGACAGAGCCTTCTCTTCACAACACTTGTCGCCGACACCTTCCATGGTTTGGAGTTGGGTACCTCGGTTCTATACCGTTTTTTTTTTGGTCAAATGGTGTCATTATCCTAACTTGCTTCAGTCAATCGGCCAAAATGTGCGAAAAGCACCTCGTCCGACAGCGTTGCCTTGCCGAGATATAGCCTTTCGAGGACTTTGATCTTCGCGTTCCACTTTGTCGTCTACCGACATCAACGACAGTCTTCGAGACTGTCACTGACGATGGTGCTAATGTTGCCAACCCGAACCCCTACATCGCCGAGCTAGATGAGAACAAGCAGATGCCGCACGATATAGAGATGACAGTAGGAATGTTCTTCCACCTTGGACGCCCAGTAGCTCCCGGGAGAATGATGGACAGGTCCTCTGCAATGGCCTCTAAGTTCTAACGCTGTTATTTCCGGTGTTCAGCAACAGTATCCCACAAAATAGGGCTCAGGTGTAAAGCGTAGCCAAGAGCCCTGAATCCGAGGCAATACATCACTTCATAGCTCTTTCAAAAGCTTCAGGTATGTAGTCTGTTCTCGAGTAGACTCCTGCTACTGTTCCCGCTCCGCACCGACGGCGTAAGGGTCGATACCGTTGGCCTCGTAGGGAATGATCGCGGAGATTATATGGTTATCTTCGTCGCCGTGTTGGGTGGCGATTGAGAGGCCGAATATCTCTCGTGGAGCTTTCGCCGGTCGTAGCGCTCGTTTTCTGCTTGCTTGAGCTGTAGCTGCGTAGGGTATCGGGGAAGAAATGGGCGGTGATCGAGAGGGAACCTAGTCTCGAACGCTTCTTGGAAAGCATCGAGGGCGACTGCGAGTTCCTTATTCAGAGAGTAGGGGCTAGGCCGCGAAAACGTGGCCTGGTATAAGGCGTGGGCGTGAGTAAAGTGAGGAATTTTGCCATTATTCATAACCACCCATTGTCGCTCAAGGTGTGAACTCTTCGCAGCGTAAAGCTCCGTAGACGGTCGAATAAGCATCCGCACTGAAAACTGATAGCCAATGACCTCGTTTCCCGCATGGAGATTCGTAGAAGCAGCCAGACTGACGCCTTCGGGCCCTTGTTATCGACGAAGGCGTGCAATTTGAATTGGCCTTACAAGTGGGATAGGGATCATGTAGCCTTCATCGTGTTCATAAAGTAATCGTGCGCTATCGTTCGATTTTTTGATGTTGCGCATGTCACGCAAACAGTGGCTCCCTATCCCCAGTAGGGTTTCAGAAACCGTAAGCATCACCAATATTGCGAACCACAGCACAATAAAGCATCACGCCGCCTTACTAATAGTCAGGTCTCCCTATCAGAGTAAGCCTTTACCTCTTCCTTCCAATCCCTCCACTGTTCAACGGCCTGCCTAACTTGTTGCTGTTGTTCCTCATGGCGTAGAGGTGGTTTCCATTGAGAAATCTATGACCTCTGGCACGCATATAAGTACATCATACAGATCAAGACAAGGTATTTGTTGTGGCCGTGGATCTTTTGCTAGGTTGTCCACGTTAATTGCAACAACGCCTCTCGCGAATAGGGCGATAAGTTGGATAATAAACTCTTCTGGGCACTTACGCGACGCTTATTGTATACTAGGTCGCGCTTTATACATTTCTGTCTTCTCCAATCGCAAAGTCATATCCCAGCGTAACGAGCTCGCTGCCGCTTTTGACGACGTCAAGGACGCCTTTAACGACAAGTTCCCTCTAGACCATCTCCCTAACCTTGGTCCACGCCCGCACGCAGTACAGATCGAACAGATCGAGGATAAGCGCTACGACCGACGAGAGTTACATAAGGTTATTACGTTGGGCTTCAAGTTAGTACGGAAACGCTGTTGTTGCTTAATGTGCAGACTCCTACGCATTGAAAGCGCCATGACATCGTGGGTGCATTTTACATCCTGAGGGTAGTGTCACCATGCTGTCACCCATATGTCACCCAGATCTCTGCCCTCCTCTGGTTATCGGAGAACGATAGTATAGGCGAGCCATGGGGATGCTTAGACAGTAAGCCAAGGGGATTCGAGGGACAAATTGGCAAGAAACTTTACCGGACTCTTACTACATTGGATAGTGCTAACTACACTCTACAGGAGAAACATTCTGGAGGCATAACTTCGCAGTTTTCTCATGTGCGCAAGCCATATAAGTGCCACAATATTACTTGTAGATAAGTTTCTACTCTCACGACAAACACAGCGACGACCAAAATGATCTCATCGGGAAGTCAAGCAACAGAGTCAGACTACAAACGCCAAATTCAGCCGCAACATATTTCCGACGACGCGAAAACATTGTTATAAGCGAGAAAAATCTAATCCAATTCAGAATTCCATCAACTCGAGTTGCTAACGACCCAGAGCCATCCTCACTGTTTCGACAGGGACTAAGGGGAAAATAATCGAGAGAAGAACAATGGGGAGAGAAAACAAGCTTGATATTGCCTCTACGTAATGATGAAGCCGAAACTGTCGAGCTTATATGGTAACCACTAAGACTATCTACAACTATTTCGCATAATCAAGAGCATTGGCTTTCGGATCGCCTACTGTGTTTATAATATATTGATAGTGGACTAACCAACAGGTTTGGTGGCCGTCGACATGGGAAATACATACCAGTTGCAAAATGCCAAAAGCCGAAGTTTTCACTATATACATGTTACACGTTCGTGTAATTCTCGCTCTTTGTCACCCATCTCCTTTGTATCCTGAAATATATGAGCCTCAAGGTGGAAAAGCCCAACACTCCTTTACTGTGAACGTTACCCATATGGAATAAAGTTGTACTTTCCTGTCTGCATCACTAGGACTCTCAAAGAAGCTGCATGTGACTTTTGTTGTAAGAAAGGGTGGATTGTGATATACATTGTTGCGAGGTGCAGATCGGAGAATAGGCTGAGATGATGTGAGTCCTGCTGATATTGACGTAAAGAGAGTGAGTGAGTGATCGCTCATGCTTGGGCCGCACAACAAAAAACGATGCCCAAGTCATGGGACTCCTTACCAAGACATCCGACAATCATGCTGAACCTCTCCAGGTGCAACCTTGTGTGGCTTGTACAGATCCAAAACCTGTCAAACCGCTGGGGAGGAACTCTACAAGACGTCGTTGTAGCTGGCGTTTTGGAATGTAGTGTGGTGTCGCATCCAGTTGGTACGAATGAGGCACGAGTCTTCATACCTTAGTCGATGTCTTTCTCATGGCATGTTGGCCAACTTCCAAATCTGGCAAAAATTTTCAGATACGAATCTTCCAAGTTCCAGACCGCCACTACGAACCGATTTACCACATTGTTGGTAGACGAAATACCCGACAAGGATTGGATCACGACTTGATTCAACTTGGCGAGATAGTAGTTGTCAGCGCTGATTGACCTTTTGCATTTTATTAGCGTTATGAATGCGAAAAGTACTCCAGCTAATAGGTTGCTGATAACCAAGAGGCGGATTTGGCGGTTGGAGCGGGCGCTGTGTATCACTGATGAAGTCTAAAAGCCTTACCTAACGTAGCCGCTGCGCAAATTTCTGCTTACATGGCCTCTGGTGGGAGACTCCTCGGCGTAGAAAAGGATGTACGCCATGGCAGAGACTATGATAGCACAGGGCAGTCGTAGTTGTGTTATCTGCGGCGTTGAGCGTTGCGAAGGCAAGAACAGAGATACATAACGAAAGCTAGCATGTTGAACCCGTGCCGTCGCCACAACAGGTTCCGAATGCTCATCACCCTCTACAAGCTCACCGCGGATATCCCAGATTCGAGCATGGCAGCTATTACTCTGCGACTGACTACGCCTACGGTTCATCGGAGCACATCCAATTCACCTCCTCCGCCCCACCAAGGCCTCCCAATGCTGCCATCCCTGCCACAGCTGCTGAAGCTCCTCTCACTTTTGGCGCAAAAGCAACAAAAGTCTCGAGGTTGCCATTGGAAGTGCCATCGCAAAAGCGTGCAACATTCTGTCTTAGCGACTCACAGGAGTGACCTGTTCGAGCCATGCCAGTCTTTCCCGTTTGTGCCATCGCTCAAGGACCTTAGATTGATGCATGCTAGATGAACTAATAACAGACATGGAAGATGTTCACTTAACTCTTTTTATACTTCTTCCTTAACGGTCCTCTTCTTCTCGTTAGCAATAGCTTCTATATATATGTCTTGGTTGCGCCCTAGGACGTTGCTTCAGGGGAATACGCTGAAACCACGAACAATCACAAAACACACCATGCAAAAAATGAGGATATCATAAGGACACATCACACCTGAGCACCTAGCATGAACACCATCCGCAGCATGACAAAGAGGGAAGTCCCATCACCAACATCGCAAAGAAGAATGGCGTCAACAAAGCCCAGCAGGAGTAACATTCAGCGTGAAGAACTTCTCCGCATTGATAGGTAATGCGGACTTGTATTTTATCCCCCGAAGCTCCTGTGGAAATCAAATGCAGAGTTAGGGATTATGGTTATTTGTATATGGCAGAGGATGTGCTGCCGCAAGTACGTATTCACCAGCATTGTCTCCCCACTTCAAGCACAAGGTTTCGACTTGAAGTCTCCGTCTGTGACGATTCATTTCGGAGGTTTCGAGACGCATCTACCAATTTTGGTCTGCCAGTCAGCTAAGAAATATATGGTTGAGGGAATGGCAGTGTGCTTACAAAGGTTGGCTACCAATCACATCAACAAAGCTGAACAGCCTATGGAATAGCCTGGTACCATGCTGGCTTCACTTAAACAGTTATCACTCGCATGATCATTCGGGAACTGCTATGGCCCAGTCAGCCAAGGCTCGCCTGAAATTCATGGCCAAGTACCCCAATCAGTACACCGGAAAGAGCCATTGGAACTATCTGGATCAGGCCAGAAACCACTCGAACTCGGCCATGTTCCAGCTGCGCCATGGTCATCACCATGAGAAAATCCAAACCGCAAGTGATGAAATACAAAGTTTATCTGAAAACGTTCGAGCCTCCGTGCCTAACGAAGCTTGGAAAAGAAAAGGAACAAGAATAATTAATGTTGAGAGGTATAATCCTGATGTCGTCCGAGATCAGGTTGTTCAGCACCACACGAACACACGGTGAGCATCAAGGATGCTGTGTGGATGCTGTGTGAACCTGCAAGGGGTGCAACGCGGCGAATTCAAAACACATAGGCAATAATACTAGGTGCAAGGGCACACAGCATTATAAAACTTCTCTGCACCTCGCGATTCGAGAAGTTTGCTGTAGAAGGTCACCTTTTGCGAGATCCAAATTTCGCTGCCTGCACGAGAACCACCGGTCCATGATGGCGGTACGTTGCAGAGATGTTCTTTGGCTAGCCACACATTGTCATTGGCATGTCCTGGTTATTGATGAGCTGGTTCATGTTGGCTGTGTGGCAAAGCGCAGATTTCATTGACTGGCGTTATAACAATGACCCTCGGGCAGAAGAAACTATAACAGGCCCATCAAAAAACCCTACAACATCTTCTCGCTATAGCTTTAGATAGCGGCACAACAACGTCGGACAACAACTTCGAGCTCAAGCTTGCCCGGCTGGCTCACTTTACTGCTTCGAGCAAGAGATTCATGAAACCCTTGTCACACACGGCAATCCCTATTTCACGTTGCCTCCATCTAGAATAGATATGCTCACCAAGTACCTTAGGGTAGGTTATTTTCTTTGTGGCCAATTTGCCATGTGCTCCCCTTATAGACGTACTCAGACAGTTGTACGCTGCTTGTGCCATGAGCGATCCTGAACCCAGAAAGTGGCTTGCTTACGCCAAAACATTCTACATTTATATGTCAGAACGAGTATCTGACAGGAACCAGCAATATAAGATCTCAGTGTTGCCTAATGTGCGACTTCTGCTCTGATAACGAATTGACGCCCAAATAATCAATGCCTTACATAGTCGCTGACGCATTCGCTTTCAGCTTATTGTATATTTTCGGATCGACGCCGACGCCAATAACTGTATTCTCAAAGACAGATGATTGCATTCTTGGCTTTCCCAAGTGTCCTTTTCTCGCTTGGTAGCAGCATGTGAGAGTTGACGACCAACGTGATAGGCAATTTAGGAACTAGCACCAGTGGTGCCCAGAGCTCTGCCCATCTTTGCTGGGTTCTATCTGGTCATTGAGAAGAATGTGGCTCTAGGTAGCATGTTTACCACTATCGACAGTGCGCTCAAGGCGTTGGGGAAATGGATCAATTTCCCTGGTAGATGGTGGACATCTAGGCCATATTGGGAGAGATATATCTATAGATCGCTTAAGCGCGGCTTTGGTGTCGTGTTGTTTAGTTGGTGCCCAGCGTCAAGTGACCACCGGACAAACCTACAACCATTTGCTTTAACAAGATTCAATTTATGACGTAGTTAAGTTCGCTAATGACTACAGCTCATTATCCCTATATAGAGACTTCGCTGCCTTCTGTGTAAAGCTATGTTACAATATTGACCGCAAGGACAAAGAATGTCGTAAATGAGATCGGCTACACGATCTACGATACCTACGCAATCAGAAAAAAAGCACCGTCTTGTACAGTTTGCAGTGGGCGACAAAGTGTTGATTCGATTGCCCCATAGTTACCACATGCCGGGCAAAATCTCTCGTAGGGAACCTGTTGACTTACAAGTTAACCATGTCAGCATCTTATAATTGACATGCTGTCGAGTTAAATAAACACTTACGGTCTTGTGTTGATTATGCCCTTGACCCTTCCGGCCGCCATGTGCCGTGGACGATTCTTACAGATATTCACTAAAGTGACCGCAGTCGAAACCACCTACAAACAGACTGATTGTACTTCCTGTCTCACTAGTCTTCTCCTATGCATACCTTTGACAATGTAGCACGTTTCCTCTCTTCGCTATATCTATACACATATATAAGCTGTATTATGCCTACCTTTAAGCAGGGAACGGATGAGCTCCCACACGCCCATTGATCAGAGCATCCTAATCGTCGTGTTGTCTCCATTGAACTCAATGCTCACTCTAAAATCTAGGTGAGTTGGGTTCAGATGCTTGTTGTTCAAATCTAGCTGGATTCTGCGGGAGGGAGATCGGCTACGAAGACCTGTGCATGATCTGTAAGTAATGGGTTTGGCACCAGTTTCTTCGTAAGAACTGGAAGGGTGTCCTAAGACCATGTAACCTTCATTATCTGGAGTGGTGCAGACCTTTGAGATCCTTGCATTGATCTATTAAAAGCTATGCGGCAAGATTAAAGATGTGAGACAACGCGAAAGAAAAGATATGCTCAACAAAGTCCGAGTGTGTTCTCGCCTTTGCAAGCGCTTGACTTGATTCTATAGAACTGATATTGCGAATTTAGGATTAGCTACACCATCTGGTGTAACAAGGGGCTTTAGGCCTCCATTGAAGATGAGAGATGTCAGTGGGGAAGGGACCTCGCCTCTTTAAATATGCCAGGAAGTTTGCTCACGAGAACTCTTCCGGAAGCCAGCCAGATTGTCGGCACTCTCATTGTCTTCAATGCTCTCATGGCCTGGGTCTCAGAAAATGATCATTTGGCTATGTAGACTTTTCAGGTTCATCAATAATGTTGCCCAGAACAACCTTTGAAACATCATTAAATGCGGCGATACTCCCAGTAGGTCTATACGCCTTCGATATAGGCTTGCTTGCAAACGAGCATGATTGACGACACAGATAGCGTCTTTGGCTGCGTCTTCGGGAGCTTGCTTTTCCTGTTGGGGAAAGAAAGCATGACTTTGCTGATTGTACTGTGGACGTCCTCATGACCGAAGATCTCAATGTATACTCCAGCAAGAAGCCATATGGTACACTGAGGAAACTGTTCTGCTTCGGAAGCTATCATATCATGTACGTGTGAGCAGGCGACAAACGACCAAGTTTGTGGCAGTGTCAAAAAAACAAAGGAAAAGATATCTCTTCGCACCATTCCAAGCCTCGCAGGGCAGATTCCGCCTACATTCGTGACCATACCATGCGTCAGATCTAGCCTCGTTAACAAGCACCACAAACATCAACCCAAATAAGATGCAAAGTCTAAATCTAATGACAGACATATATCGCCATTTAAGGCCACATTGTCAGCCGAAGCCAACCAGAAAAGCGATTAGCGGGTGGCTTTGTGAAGCCATGATGGTGGTGCTATCACTTCATCTTGGCTTTCATTTCCACGCATGACGCCGGTTTATATAAGTCATTCAAGTATAAAGTTGTAAGAACGACCAGTTCACACAGATCAACCACCACGACAGATGCTGCCAAGCATTTTATTGCATTCGGAATCAATAAAGAAAACGGGTGGATGACCAAGGAGCAGTTCATGCGAACTGTAGATTCTCACGATAAGTGTACTGTCCAAGGTCGTACAGCAAAGGCTGGAGAGAACGACACAAAGCCGCTAAGCTGGCCAATGCCGAACGAGAGAAGCACTTGGCTGAGCAGAACGGAAAGAAGGGATGATTCTAGGCATCTTTGACACTTCCGTCTGTTGGCGCTTTTGCCGTGCTACACGTTTTGGTGCATGTTTGAGTTTGCATCACTACTGTAGACACACTCAATGGCTGAAGATGGGGCTTTGTGCGTACACCGTTTCTATGAATGGCAGCACGCTCTAGATTTCCGAATCGACGTCTACTGTAGCGATAGATAGCCATCCGACTAGTTGTTCGGTCCACACTTGGCAACATTATCGAGTTACCCTTGGTCCACTAAAGCCGATTTGCTATAAACGTGAGGTACGTTTACAACCGAGACAGCTTAGCAACATTGAACCTTAGCATTGACTGAGGCGGCCTAGGTGTTTAATAGATGTGCGGAGCTTTGTCCATCTTTGCTATGTCCTATCGCGTTCCTCTCTTCGCTTGACAGGTCTTCCAGTACGTTGATTTGAGGCTGAGGTCGAACCACTGTTTGCCACATACACCAAGCACCCGGCACCGCTCGCTCCAATCCGTCTCCCTTATGTATCAATTGCAATCTACTCATGTTACTCCTTACATCCCTGAGAGAGCAGCAGCATGGCAGACTCTCGCCGCAGGGGGGTGGGGGCCGAGTTCATCATTGCAAGTTCTTGAAAGGAGACACTTCATTTCCCCAACATTAGAGGCCCCTCGGAATCTCTCCTGCTTGCGTCTACGGAAACATCCCGTACTATGCGCTGACTGTTCTCTGCCCTGCCGTCTCTGCTGTCTTTCGTTTCCTATATCATGGGCACAGTAATCTTTGACGGGCGCAAATGGTTCCTAGGGTATTTGCGCTGTCGGGAAACTGCTGGAATCATGCCCTGATCTGCGGCTGGTCCTCACTGTGAGGGCTACCTTATCTACAGATGTCAACACTTCAACCCTTCAAGAGCTAGTCTCCAAGTATCGCGAGAGACAACTCCACATCCACGAGCTCGACCTTTCCAACTTGGCTAGAGTCAAAGAATTCACTGATCAGATCACTGATAGCATCAATGCCGGCCAACTTCCATGACTCAAAGCCATCATTTGTGCCGCCATGTATTGGAATTTGATACAACCCGCCGAACTGACTGTCGATGGCTATGACCGAACTATTCAGATTGGCCACATCGCACACGTGGCGCTGATACTACGACTTGTAAGGCACTTTGACCCAGCAATGGCCGCATTGTCCTACTGTCCAGTGACAACCATATTCCGGGGCAAAGTCCGCTGGAAAAGATACCTCCCCATATTCCGGAAGACCTAGATGTAATGGTTCACCCCAAGCCGAATGCAGACTATGCAATCCAGGGGTTTGAGCTTTACTCCAATTCCAAGCTTCTAGCTACAACCTGGGGCTATGCTCTGAACAATTTTCTAGAGAAGGTAAGTACTACACCCCATGCGTTGCTCGTAAGAACTCTCTGATGGATCTCCCCTCCAGGATGCCGACCTAAGCTCGATCACGGCCGTCATGATCGACCCAGGCACGCTTTCTGATTCGCGCGCGTTCGCTACCAACACTCCAAGCAATATCAGAAACTTGCAGCGCTTCATACTACGACCTCTTCGGTTTTTCATGGGTAACATACGAACGTCTGCGGCGGCCGCTGCTGACGTCGTCGATTTGGCAACCAACAAAGCTCACCCGGATGGGAGAGGCTATTACACACAGTTGAAGAAAACCGAGAGCTCGCCGCAGAGCATGGACACGGACATCCGACAGAGAGTCTGGTTGCAAAGCGACGTGTGGGCAGGTGTAGACATCTAGACGAATCTAACAAGAGCAAAAAACAAGTTACTCTGGCATAGTTCAGGATTCGGTTGTGAGCAAGCAATCTCCACTTCGAATAAGGAAGATAATTTATAGAATACCACATGAATCACAAACGATGTGCCCTCAATTAATGAGTCAGAGTGAGACCCGCATACCTATCAAGTATGATGAGCTGCTACTGATATAGAAAAACGTATGACTGTGCTACTGCATCGATCGTAAGCTTCGCATTCCAACTTGTCAATACGTCGTACGTTGCACGGAAGAAACCCGCCATTCTGACACTCCTAGAATAGTTCAGTCGGATCATAGATCTTGGCGATCTCTTTCGACCATACTCTTTGGTACTGCTTGTAGCGCGAAAGTTTGCTCTTCTCCCGTTGCTTGCACGCACCTCAAGCGCTTTTTGGCTCCAGATACTGTACACGGACTTGTTGAGGTCTGCATCGACTCTAGTACTAACGCCTCTGTAGTCATGCCTATGTCGACATTAGTTATGGCAAGTGGTGTTAGAGATTAAAATTATAGCAGCGACTTACCATCTACGGTTTTCACTGTCAGTCTTTTAACAGAGACCTCATAGGGGTTCATTGGGGAGGAGCATAACAGGCGAATTGTTGTAAGAATAACTTAGGTTTTTTACCTTATAAAAATAACTGAAGCCTAGTGACTTTTACATTTGCTGCATGCTTCAAACCATTATCCTCATCCCTATGGTCAAGCCACTGGACCTCGAGACTTTTCGGTAATTGTCTGAATGTGCCTGCTTCTTGCACTGGATGCATGTCTTCACGTCACGTCAAGAAACACCATACACATCTGTCTTGCCGCGTTTGAAATGCGACAATGAGTAGCGGAGTGTCTGAAGACAGCATAGTTTAAGGAATCATCAACAAACATCAATTCTGGGTATGTAGCTCGAGCGAAAAATGCAGCAATGTTCTATGATACAACACTTTGCGAAAGCAACAAGCAACAAGTAACAAATATGCCCCAACACCTGGCTTGAATCTCTATCCCATACCAGACCGCTCATACTCCGTAAATTTTGTTTCTGATGGTGTAGCGAAACTTTTGAAAGAAAGCTAGAGTGGCTCAGAATGTGTTGGAAGGCATCGAGGTCCTTCTCTAAAGGGCCATGCCGAGGACCCGGGCTGCCTTCTCAGCAGTCATGTATTCCGCGTTTCTCGACGACGACGACGGCGGCGGTTCGGGGCTGGGTGGCGTTTGCATCTCCTCGATGTATTCAACTGGATGTGCAATTTCTCCGACATTTAAAGAGCGTCGTTTCTTCTTGATGTTACCTTGAGAAGGGAGTTTAGACGCCATTTCGGGACGCGACGTCGATAGTTCAGTAACTGTGCGAATATCCGATGGTGGGACATTTTCCGATGCGGTAAGTGGGCTTCTGGTTCTGACGGGAATCGGCTGAGTTTCTGGTGTTCGAGAGCGACCCAGGCCGGCCGGGAGAAGAGACGACATGAGACGTCGATGGTTCTCGGGGTCAAGACCAGTTGCTGGTACCGGGGTGGCAGCTACAACACGTTGCGCGGCCTTTTCGTTCGTTGTCAGGCCATTGGCCTGGGCCAAGGCAGACGATCGCTTATTGCAAGGGTCACGATCTGAAAAGGCGTCGATGATGGGGTTCACCATAACCGTTTGGCCGTGAATGGTCAGTATGGAGTTGGTCGGGACATTGACCCAATTCTCTGTCGCATTTGTCAGTTGATGTAGTCGATCAGCAAGCGTTAGGGCTCAGCTCACCTCGTTCGAAAGTTAGTGGCTCACTGGCAACGAGAACAATATCAGCACCCTTGTCCCGTCGTGACATCTGGTAGTCCTTGTCGTCCGAAGATTTTGGCTTCGTTTCCCACTGAGTTCCAGATGAGAAGTAGAGACTGGCTGCTTCGTCCGTCTTGCTGCTCACGTAGCGGGTGCAGATGATGGAGTGACCATCTGTGACGCAAAAGTTGAGCAGACTTCGAGTGTCGACATTCTCGCGCTGAACAGTGCTCTCCGGTATGCTCATGGTCAGTTCGTTGATGACCTGGATAGTTTGCAGCATGGCCTTTCGCAGCAGCACAGGGCCAAAGCCCTTCTTAGGCTGTGAGCTGGGGTCCGCGCCTAAACGCTCCAGACGGTCTAGAAACAGGGCGAATGCCCACTCGCTGTCGGTGCTGCCTTGGACGTTGAGATACCACTTGTCGTGCAGGCGTTCGCTGAGCTTGCGCTTGATGTACTTCCAACCTCCGAGGCCGCCATTGTGCATCCACATCAAGCTGTTGTGGTAGAAAGGGTGGCAGTTGTCCTCGCTGAGGGAGCCTTCAGTGGTGGCCCGGACGTGGGCAAAGACAAGTCGGGAGGCGGTCTTGGAGGCGATGCGCTGGAGGTTTGTGCAGTTCCAGGCAGGAATGGTGGATGTGAAGAGGCACGGGGCAGAACCCAGCTTCGGATCGGTATAGAAACCTATGCCAAAGCCGTCTGCATTGTTCTGGCCACGTCTTGTATCCTGCCGTTTGAGAGGCATCAGTAAACGGCGAGTCCAATGCATGTAGCCTACTTGCAAGGGCGGACGGGTATAATAGAGGTAGAGGCGCAAGTTGTCCACAACTTACCAGTCGCAGCCGAGAGTCGAACGATTGCTTGAGGATGGAATGTGTCGGGTCGAGGATGAGTTTGGAGAGCAGGATCTCATCGCTGCCTCGAAAAACGAGCAGGCGACACATGGTGACCGTGTGGTTCGTAGCCAGGGAAAGGCGGGCAGTGTGATATCGTTGTTGTTGGGTCGGTAGGATTGTAGAGAAAAGAGAAGGCAGAAGAGATGGAATGGAGCTGGTGGAAGTGAGTCGATTGGAGGGACAGCGGGAGACCAGCTCCGTCGTTACTTATGAAGGGATTTCAATCGCTGGTACGATGTTGTTCTTTTGTCGGGCTCTTCAGGTTGAAATTGCTGTGAAAGCGACCAATATGGATCTCTAGTCGGATGTCGATCCGTCCTGCAGGGAAGATGGACACTTGGATGTTCCTCGGACGTTACGACCTGCTGGGCCCGGTCGCGTGCATGACACCATACCACCCTTTATTGCGAGACCGGGGCTTGTCGGCTTGCTTGCTTTTTAACTTCGACCCTTTCTTTGTGAGAGCTGGTAGCTGAAGCTGCATCTGAAGTCTAATGTCTGCAACCAATAGCAGGCGAGGCCAGGTCAACCATTCCACAGCAGTCACTGACTCATCCTCCACTACGATGCAACGCTGTGGCGCCACACTCATACGCGCCCAGCTCGTCAGCCGCTCGGGGCGGGTGCTGTTACTTACTGGTGGCTACATGAATCTCTGGCTGGGCTGGCCTCGGTTTTTCTCTCAATCTATTCTGGACCTGGGCCAGTAGTCGAGATCCCAAGTGTATGGTTTGTGTCCCCTTGCTTCGTTAGGTCTTCCATCCATAAGGACGCGAGCAGAACAACACACGAAACATGTCTTATTTCAATTAGTTTTTGCTAGACAAGTGGTACTAATGGGTTACCTGCGTGGAGAAAACAACATTGTGCTCACCGGTAAATATCTTTATAACGAACGACTCTGATGCCCCAAATTCCGGCCAGGCAAAGCTACAGTCCGTTGAATGCGGATGGATATATATCGGCATGACTAACACTATGCCTAGTGAAATGGATCTGGTGAGTCGCGTTCCTCTTGAATTCCATCTAAATGAGACGCTTTTGCCGCATTTTGTCGAATTTATTTATAGCATTCTAGAATGTACTAGCAGGCAGGTCGACCATGTTCCACCTGGTTCAAAGTATGTTCCTTTGTTTAATTGCAAGGAGTTATTGCGCCACGCAACAGGTGATCACTCGCAGACAGCGTTTTTGTGACAGAAACAGAGGCTAGGGTGCTTGGTTTAATGTACTTCATCCCTGACGCACTGCATGTCTACCAACTTGCTGGATCCAAATCTTGCCCAACCATATCTGGATCAGATAGTATAAACGGTTGGCTGCAGATCGCCGCGGGACAGCTTGATCTGACCTGACTACAACTCCTCCACATTCCAAGCTCTCGTGCAACACTCTGAATTACATATCGAGATGAAGTGCCTCATGGTCATCAACTTATCTATTTTGCAACCTTTACAGTCGCCAAACTCCATAATCAGGTAAACTACCGGGGTAGCTCCGTTCTCTCTATATCCTAGAGATAAAGTAGACCAAGCTGGCTCGATAGGTCTATAAATGCTACGGATGTGGTTTGCCTAGATATATCAATCTAACCTTCTATCAACCTCGCCATTCTCTAATAGCGACTCTTGTTCCCCATTCTTGGCTTGCGCCTTGTCCCTGAACAAACAATAGTGCTGTCCGATGAACAGTATATCGTACAACATGCTGACGTTGCCTAATACGAATTTCGCGGGGTTGCCTGTGACACCCGACCAGTCCCGCTGCAGATACGAATCGATCCCGAGCTGTGCGATACTCAAGATGCCGCCTGAGAAATCGAACAAGATCTGCGAGATGCTCCATCCCTTCGTGCTGCGGTTGCGCTGATTGTACACCAATTGTGGGACATACTTCACAATAGTCACCACCAGCTTGACGTAAGATATGACGTAGACCACGTCTAACCAGGCCCATGAGATCCTTGGATCTGTATCAGGAGGTTGGCCAGCGACGACGAATATCACGATGAGTACACCGACTATACAGCCAGTGAAAACGCCAAAGATCAAACGGGATGGCTTTCGGCCAGGAGCTCGTTCGAACCCCCAAAGCGACGGGAAGAAATACTGCGTGTTCAGGACGGATGTAGTGATGACAGCGTGGAGCGCTATTGTGTGCGTTAGTGATCATTGAAGATTATAAGAGTCCAAACCGAAATGTTGTATGCATAAGTGGTGCCATAGGTTTCGCGGACGTACCAAAAGCAAAGTCATTGAAGGCAACAGTCGGAGTGAGGTTATTATGGCGAAGCGCATACTGATGTCTGAGTGATGGTGACCAGTAAAGAGTGGCAGTGTATATCATATAAGCAAGAAATCCTATCGGACTCGCAGTCAGTCTTTCTTGGTGTCTTGGAAGATGGCATGGTGCGGCGGCATAGACGAACCAAGGATGTTGAGGAACGGGAAGTCGACGGTTGTTCCCGCTGTCGACTTCTTTCGGAAATTGAGGATCATCTGTGGATAAAAGGACAGTGACCAGCATATCGTATACACCCACCCAAATAGGGCAGACACAAATTCGAGAAAGATCATGATGTTAGACTTGTGCAGCTCAAGATGGTTGGATAAGATTGTCGTTGACGGGAAGTCCTTGACACTTGTATCCCTAACGAGAGGGTCGGCCTCGTGTCGGATGGACACACAAGGTCGTCGATCCCAAATCAGATTCTGGCCAGATGGTTTACCAAAGCGAAAGCGGCCATGCTGTTGCACAAGTTGCTGGAGTGACTGTGCCTTATCAGTGAAATGCACAGATTCGAGTATCACGAAAGCATCGCTTGGAGGTAGGGATGAGATGAGATCCATCATGGGATCTAGCTCGTGCGTGCTTGCTGAGCCCCCACTATCGCCAATATGGTAAGCGTCAATGACCCGCAACTGAAGCACGCAACTTTTCAAGTACTGTTGTGGCTCAGTAATTCCATATTTGACCTAGATCTACCTAATTCAATATGTCTCACCATCTCAGCCATTGTGGCGCCGATACTGACTCTGAGTCCTGAGATGTTAGAGCATTTCGTCAGATGCCATGAAATAGATGGTGCCTGAAGCGACGTTGGATTTTGCACACAACCTGAGACACGATCTTGGTACTTTATGTACATGTAGACATAGGCAGATCTACCTAGTAGTATTCTAGGCGGGTTTGTATATGGAACTATTCCAAGTTCAGTCGAATGTACAAATCTACCTTTGAAGTCAATGGGAACTCTCATACACCAGAAGTTAAAGTCTTCTTCACCGACTGTTTTTCATGATCACAGACACTCGCTTCAATTTGCGAGGCAGCCAGCTTCTCAAATGCCTATTCGATTGCTTTTGCAATGAGACACACTATCACTACTAGTATTCCTTCTTTTGGCAAGCCAGCATACATACGCGTCGTTCAATCCTCGGCTTCAGCAGCGCAACCCTAAGTATTTCCATTATACCACAAGACTCTTCCGAGAAGTTGTCTCAAGGAACCACGCAAAAGAGAAGTCAGCGACATGTTTTTATTTTTTAAACGATGTTTCCGCAACACATGAAGGTGGAAGGGAACCGCAGGTGGGCATGCGCGTGCTCTAAATGATGTGCATAGACCCTGGCGGCCTTGGGCTGCATCATGCATTAGCCTGTTGAGCCCTGAGTAATACAATACAATGGAAACACAAGGTTGAAACACCTGCCCGGACACGATATTGGATCTGGAGAAACGATATGAGGTCAAAGAGTTGAGAAGACCTTGGAATGCATCAAGCCTTTTGGAAACATAAAGCCGGTCAAGGCTGGTATCGTGCCTGTCGGTGTAAGAGGTGAAAAGCCAGCTCAGCAGTGGCACATGTAACTTGTCTCCAATAAATCGGTGCTCGAGGGTCTGAAGAGGGGCCGTCTAGTTTGGTTCGTATGTCATCTTGGGTTGCTGGCCAACAGCCAAAAACAGGGATCAATCCCCGTAAATAGCGACCATGGGGCCCTGGAGCTGGGCAAGGATACAGCTGTTGCTGGCAGCTGCACCCACGTCTTGTCCGGCAGGTCGTGAGCGTTGAGGCTTTTGAGGTCGCGCTGCCTTTCGCGGTTGCACGGCGCCCATGTCCAACACGGCATCCACTCTTGCAGCCGTTATCCGAAACACCCTCTTTTCTCCTTGACCATCTCAACGCCTCTTTCTTTTACTCGTCATTTTCGCGGCCAAAAAGGGTGTGTCTAGCGGTGAGGAAGGCAAGTGCGGGATGCAGTGAGGATTCGTCGCATCATGCGGAAACTGCTTTGTCAACCAAACAGCACTGGTCATATGTCATCCTGCTCATAACAGTCGACAACAACCTTGGCCAAACCATCACCACTCGTTCGGCCATCTATCCCGTCCAGCGCATTCCAGCATACATCGATCCTATCCCGTCGCTCGGCTTACACTTCTCACCGACTAGATCGCCTTTCCGCTTTTTTCTTTCATCTCGTGCCACTACTTCTCAACGGCCCTTTCTCCTACTTTCTTTTTCGTTGCAAGACCCAGACACCAAAGTCATCATTCCAACTCGGCGCCTGGCGACTGCTCAACAAGAAATCAGCATTGCTCACCGGTGTCCATCGTCCCTCCTTTGAACCACTCTCCAGACACATGCTGCCGACTGTCTCTCAATCCTTGTTCCAACCCGATCTCTGCTTGCTTCCCCCCTGCAATCAGCCGTCTTCCCGAGACTCTTCTTTCAACAGCCACCTATATCCTAGAATCACGACGACCCACCTAGAGCCTGTTCCTATTCTGTACAACCATCCACACGGCCCTGGCGAACTCGTGGGACCGGGGAAGAAGAGATCGGAATTCCTCAGCTCTGTTCGGGGCAATGAGAGCTACAAGCGACATGAATGATCCGTCGTTCAACATCATGGGCCTCTCCACCTAGTCCAGCTGCATCGAACCCGAGTTGACTTGTCATATTCAACTAGAAATGTCATCAGCGGCGACAAGCATCCATGGAAGTGAATACTAACAACACAGCTGTCGAAACCATGTCCGAACAACATCTCTCAACACCTTTGGGGCCTAGAGGCACCCTCCGAGCCCGTCCATCTCCCCTACGTGCAAAATCACCTTCTCCAGCTCGCCAGTTTCTCGACCCCGATGATTTGCTTTCTCGCCTCACACCAGCCACTGTTGTCGACCTCCTCCAAACTCCCACGGGAGCGCTCAAGAAATGTCTGGATCGAGCTTCAACCTCGGAGCAGGCGTTTGCTATGAAAACGGCCATTGCGTCCAAGTCGATTAATGGATGGTTTGTCGAGTTGTCGGCCTGGCATTGGCCCAAAACAGGAACGTCTGCTGGATTTGAAATGCCTCGGACCAAGAGAAGGAAGTTATTTGAACCTGAGACACCTCAAGATGACCACGATTCTACCCCACATTCCGAGCCAACCTACTTTGGCAGTCTCCCTGCCGACGATGTGGTCCGATATGAGACTCGACTCGACCAGATTCAGCAGGATATGGAGGGTCTAGATTTGGAAGACATCAAGACACAAATCCTTCACAACCACATCCTCCCGTTATCGCGGCCTGGCACTCCATTCTCTGACGCTGGACGCTCAGTTGCGTCTGCCTATACATTGCACAGAATGGAAGATCTAACTGCTGTCGTCACTGCGATAACGATCCAAACCTTACCTGCGCTATCCAAATTGTCAAGACTAATGGATACGTGGAATGTGCGGCTGATCGTTCTGCGCAAGGTCCCTGCCTTGCTGGTAATGATCAAAGATGCTGAGGTTGCCATTGAATCTGGACAAAACGCAATAGAGTCACCGATCCCGAGCTCCTCGGAATCTCTGGATGCCGAGAAGAGTAAACAAAAATCACCTGAGCGACTCTCTAGGAAGGACTTTGACGTCATGAAATCTGTCCTGCAGCAAAAAGTTTCTAACCCAGGACGGGCTCTCGATAATATGCTCGATCTCCTTGAGGGAATGCCTGACACATTGCCGGATGAGTGGTTGGACCGAATGGAAAGTATTGAGCGAGATTATGTCGAATGGACAATTACAGCGGAGAGGAAAGTCAGGGAAGCAGAAGGGTCGAGCTTCTCGAGTGTGCTAGAGGCACCTAAAACAAGTCGGCCTGGGAGTCCGTTGAAGAATCAGTTGAAGCAAGCAAGTTCGACAGAAGAACTATCCACTCGAACGCCAATTACACCTCCGGATTCTTCTTCCGCGGGCAGTGAAAAATCGACTGATCTCGACGAACGAACTGGGCATTCAGCTGCTGAACGTCGGAAGCGACCCAAACCAACTACTACTCTGAAGTCTAATGCAGGTTCAAGCAGGTTCAATCCTGGCTCGATCACTAGAGTTGTTGAGTCGGCAAAACGACCTGCGCAGAAGCGAGTTCCCGACCAACCAGCTCTGGTAAAGGGTCGAAGTGCGACTAAC
Source organism: Xylariaceae sp. FL1272 (assembly GCA_022432385.1). Taxonomy (NCBI): domain Eukaryota; kingdom Fungi; phylum Ascomycota; class Sordariomycetes; order Xylariales; family Xylariaceae; species Xylariaceae sp. FL1272. The sequence goes on along the minus strand of JAJJXC010000011.1, from coordinate 563,964 downwards.
TTTCAAGATAATGCCTATAAAAAGTTACCGAGTTCTCAATCATCTAGGGCAAAGACGCCCGCCTCGTTACCTCGCGGGCCTCCTAGTCGGCCGGCTAATGAGGTGCGAAGCAAGACTTATGATGGATCAAAGGACCTGGTTGATCACAGCCAATTTTCTAATCCGATTTTGTCTGAAGTGAATCGCAACATTGTCCGAAATCCTTTAAACGAGCCGAATAGACGTGAGGAAGTCGTGCTAAAGCCTGCGTCTGATGACGACGAATTCGAGCCATCGATACTAGAATCAGTAAATGAGGAGGACGAGGAATTAGAGTTGCCTCCGCCACCTAGGACACGACAAGGAAGCTATCCTTCCTTCACGAGTACTGTCTTGCATGGCTCCTCAAGCTACTCGCCAGACCGCTCTGATGATGCTCGCTACCGTGATGCGTCTCTTGAACCCGATCTACCACGTCTACCGGATCACGATGAGCCATTCTCAAGTGATGCTATAAGCCCACCAAGCTCACCACCACTACGATTTAAGCCAAGGTCAACTTCCGTCACGTTCAAGGAAGTACCAGAAATCGCGCTGCTTCCTAAAGCAGATAGATCGCCTCCACAAACTCCCCGTGAACCGCCGGAAGTTTTCGACCCACACACGTCATTTGAGTGGGACAGCCAGCTGGGTAGCCCCAGCCGCATGAGCACGATAAGTACAATGAGCGATGACGATCATTTACAGAGACAAATTCGAGAAGTGCTGGAAACCATTCCGGCCAAAATTGAATTAAAGAAAAGAGCCATCAATCTCAACCCTCCCGATTTACAGCTTCCCTCTCGACCTAAGGCTCGCCACTCGGATCCTCGTCGCCCAACCTCGGCTCTTTCTTCACGGACTGGTTCCCGAACAGGGACACCCTCATACTCACGTAGCGGCACTCCTGCCTTTATGTTAGCCCCCATCCGAGAAAGCCGTCCTAGATCTATGAGTAGCCAGGGAATTAGGGCGTTCCATCTCTCGAGATCTGGCGAAGTACCCGTCAAACTTTTTATCCGCTGCGTCGGTGAGAACAACGAAAGAGTGATGGTACGAGTTGGTGGTGGTTGGTCTGACCTAGGTGAATACCTGCGTGACTATGCCTTTCATCATGGCTCGCGATCAAAAGGCGAGGGAAAAGTCCAAGTAACCGACGCCGTAGCAACTACAGCTGGTCGTATAGGTTCCAGCCCCGCGAGTCGTCCAGGTTCCGCACTCGACAATCCCATGACGCCCCTCACCGTCCGGAAGACTAGGAAGAGTCTGGGCGAAGAAGGAGCTCCAAATCTCCCCAAAACACCCTTCGCAAGAATCAATCTGGAGGACAGCGCGGGTACGCCTGGATCGCAACCTTCTGCTCGGTCACGTGCCTCATCCCACACTGTAGATTGGGATGAAGAGGATTCCTCTCTGGGCCTCGCTGGACCCAAAGCGAATAAACGCCGAGAAATTAGTGACGAGAGCAAGGCTTGGGTCGAGAGTATGAAGGAGAAGGTCCGGCTCGTTAGTGGGGAGCGGGTCCATTCTCAAATCTCGACTGAACAGCTTAGACCGTTGTCCGAGGCTTCTCAACGGGGGCCATTGAAGAAAAAGCCAGATACCGAGGCGTTCGGCGACATGGGGAAAGTGGGCAGTACGAAACGGCTTTTTAGGAAGAATTAGGAACATCTTTTTGACCGATTTACGTGAGCCGCTAACCCACTTGTCGCCTTATCGACCAAGACTGTGTTGGTCTGGAGTACGGATGGGTTTGTCGGAGTGATGTGAGGATTTACTGGGGAATCGGTGGACTGGTGGTTCGAGAATCTTTGCAAACGTGCACATGCATTACGGCCTGGCCCGGTGTTCAAAATACGGTCTGGTGTGGTGCTCGGTGCTGCTCAAGTAGGGGCATGACTTGTCTGGTCTTTGTCTTTCTCTCCTTTTTACAACTGTCTGCTGAGCCTAGCCATCGTTTTCTTTTACTTTTACCTTTTGCTCGGTAGTGTTATGTTGATATCAAATACCCACATTCCTGTTTGACTTTTGACTTTTACTTGAGTATTACTCGCAGTGCCCTTCGTCTAATCCAATTGGGGAAATATGCCTTATGTGTTGGTTCAAACTTGTTTGCAAACATTTGACGGATTCTAACCCAGTGTGGGTTGCTTCAGTTCTGTCTTAGCTAGCTAATCAGCCAAACTTGTGAGGTCCAGCGCAGTACCCAAAGACACGAAGGGATTCGATCGGGGACGGGTTCCTACCAAAAACCTTGAGGTACTGAATATTGACATTTAGGATAGTACACATTGTGTCACCATTCACTCTAAGATGGCATTAGATAACGAGACCGATTCCGTAGCGGCCGGCCGCAGACCTGGAAGCATGTAGGTGTGCAAGGTGAGTTTTTGAGGAAACCAAGGGAGAAAGAATTCGATATGTATCTCCGCAACTAACATCAATTATTACGTGGCCGAAAAGCACTTGACATGCTCTTTATGGGCCCTATTGATGAATCGCCCTCTGCAGTTTCATCCCCCAACGCAACTAAGAACTTTAGGTGGTTTTGACAAGCTTCGTTCATTGCCTCCCAGCGCCTTCTCGTCGTTTCCCTGCTGGAAGTCTTGTCGTGTATATATCCTATTGCAGACACATACATCCCTGTGCCTCTGCTTCCTATCCCGGCTCGTCAGCGACCCTTCTACTTTCGCTGGCACACGGGCCTATCCTTTCAGGGTCTGTAGCCTATACGGATCACTAATGGACAGTCTTTCAGCAATAACATTACACGTAGGCTGTCTGGCTTAGTGGTACAGCTCGGTGTACACGTCGTCCCGTCCTCTTCGCCCGGGCAATTGCAGGTGTCGCGGAGGGTCTCTGTTCGAGGCAGGGTGTGTGAGTCGGTTGTATGATGGCTTGCCATTACGGTGTTGGTTGGCTTTTTTTTTTTTCTTTTTTCTCCCCTCTCTACAAACAGACCAGACCCCCTTCTCCTTCCTTCCTCTTCATTCGCATAGTCACCCGGTGCTGCAATCTTGCCCCTGTTGGTGACTCCCTTTAAGAGCCTCGCGCCTCGACCTGCACCCAAAAGTCTGAGATGGAACGCAGTCCTGTCAGGGTGGCCATCTTCCATGGGTTTTCTGGGTTGATGATACCCCATTCGAAGTTTTTCAGCAACTTACGAGATCGGTCAGTGTCCGTGTTGGCACATGTACAGATCCCAAAGTGCGGGAGTAACGTACCTCAAAAACTGCCTTGCTTAACTCAAGCAGTGCGATATTCTTACCAAGACACTGCCATCGCCCATAGCCGAACAAGAGGTCGTTTGTCCGCTTCATGGCTTCGAGTTTGCTGTCATCTGGCTCCTCGAGCCAGCGCTCAGGACGGAAAACATCCACATCGTCTCCGAATACACATTTGCTCCTTTGCATGGCGGTGAAAGAGGGGAAGATGCTGATACCCCCTGGTATATACACTGTTTCTCCCTCGATGACAACGATATCGCCGCCTGGCGGTGTATCGCGGGCAAGCGGGTTATTAAAAGGAGGACAGATCCTGTTACCTTCCCGAATAACCGCCTGCAGATACGGGAGTTGCTTTGCTTGCGCGTAGCTGATGATCTCTGCTGTAGAAGGCGCACTGCCCGATCGAACGGCGTCGTCTATCTCCTTTTGCAGCTTCTTGTAGACTCTTGGATTCGTCAGAACGTAGAGGAAAATACACCTCAGGCTCCCACCGGTGGTATCTGACCCAGCGATGATCTGGAGAATAACCTCGGTCTTGAGCTCACTGCCCGACAAGCCGTTCTTCATGAACGAGGTGAGCATGTCCGCTCTGTTGATCACTCCCGCTTCTTTCTGCTCTTGGAAGGCTTTCTCTCTCGCCTCGGTCATTTCCCCGCTGAGCGCTCGCATCTTCTCGAAACCCTTTGCAGTTTTCACATCAGCGTCTTCCATTCGCGGGCCGACGAAAGGGAGCCAGTTCATCCACCAGGTGCCAAGCGCGAGCTGTCTGTTGTTGATTCTGAGCCCGGCCTCGGTTGATTTGATATACTCGTCCGGATCGTCGTCGGCCTCGAGCAGGCCAAAGCGCCTGCCGAAGCCGATGCAGCTGATGACGTCGAGCGCGAAGAACTGCAACTTCTCTGCGAAGTCCATGGGTGTTCTCCGGTTGGCATACCCGGTTCTGATTAGGCTTAACAGTTGGGTGAGGCTGGCGTCTATGTCACTCTCCAATGTGAGGTTCTCTCGTCCCGAATACTACGATTGTCAGCGTGCAACCCCGCAGCATGTCGCCATCACGCGCCAATTGGTGACCGTACGTACACCAGAGATCATTTTCGCCCGTCTTGTATCATGTTTCTCGATGTCAATCTCCGTGAACACATTGTCTCCGCGCCAATCGAAACGAACTGATCGGTAGAACCACTTCGATTTCATATAGCCCGGCGCGCGGTTCATATGTGCCCACAGATCACCCGACGATGTGGTCAGAATCCGGGGCGAAACAACGGCGAGAGGTCCTACATATATTCTAGTCAGTGGTCGCCAGCCTAAGGGGACCTCTGAGAAGGACCTGCCATATTTCTGGTTCGTTTCGGTATACCACCTTGAGCAATCTTCTCTGAGAAGAGCTCGTATATGCGGTATTTCTGTCAGCCTGGAAAGCCATGGTCCTGGGAACCTCCTTAACTTCACGAGGAGCGAGAGTCTTGTGTAGATCCATAGCACGAGTGGTAGCATCAGCCCCATTAGGAGCAGCGGCTTTTGCAAGACATAGGATACGAACTCCATTTCGACAAGTCTCGGAGCTTTTGTGGTACGCTTTTGTGGTACGATTTCTGTGTCCAATGCTATACGGAGGCTGAAATCTGAGTACCAGGAGAGCGACTTGATAGATTTAAGAATGAACCGATCGCGACCAATTCGTCGATATGTACATGTAGTTACAAAAATGTCTGGCAACTGACGGACAGCATGAAATCAAATAGCACAAGCAGAGAGCACCAGAACCTCTTCCTGAATGATGAGGGTGACGCCTTCGAGGAATATGTGCGGAGAAGGCATCATGACGTTCCCCAATACCGCACCCATCCCATAAGCCAACCTATAGAAATCCACGACATGCAACTCCAGTATGCATACTACTCTGCACTGCGCAGTACGCCTTCGCTTCTTGCTCAGTATTGGCTCACCAAGACGACTTGGACGCAGAGTTGTGTTACGCGACAGGACGAGATGCATGCAACTCTACGCGTAAAGGTAGTGGCGAAGTAGATAACGGATGACATCCCAATTATAACCAGATTTCCTTTTTCTCCTATCATGCTACGAACACCTCATCATCGCAATGGCATTAGGAGAGTTCTACCTCCTCGCCACCTCCAACATGTCGTCCTGTGCATGCACGTATCGGCAATTCCATGGCCCCGGAAGAACGAAGAAAGCCTGCGCTCTCACTCGTCGGCGTTCGTCCTGTCTTCAGTCAGTTCAACGTTGGTGACGAGAAGCCGTGTGGCATGTCAATGGTCAGTGCCACCGCGTAGCTGGTGTTTGAACCTCATGCTCAGGACGGTGTATTCGCAAGCTTTAAGGAGAACTTAAAGCTTATTTATGAGGAATATAGTTCAGGCAACGCTTTCGCGCGAGTGGGTACGGCTGAGAACGATGCAGCTTGGTGGGGGACGATGTCGAGTGCTGCTAATGGAGCTGTCTAATACGAGTACGGAAAGAGGCACAGAATAGGAGTCGACAGCAGAGATGAGAAAAAAGAACAGGTGATGCTGTGAAGCGCGGCAAGCATGAAATCCAGTGTGAAAACGATGAGTGCATTGCATCTAGTAAGTAGCAAGGTAGTGTATAGAAACCAATGAAGTTATCGGCAACAGTTTTTGATCTCCGGTACTTAAGCAACACCACACCTCATCCCCATCCTATGATACGCAGAGAAAGTTATATAAGGCGACAGTTTCCTTGACCCCAGGAACTACGCGGTCTTCAGACACACAAGAGAGGTAGTCATATATGTTCAGTAATGGCTTTTTGGAACACTACTACCAACTGCTTCCTCCGCATGAGCCAAGACGTCTATCTCGCTAATTCAAGCATGTTTTATTTTTGTTTATGACAGGTGTTCTCGCTTACCATACCTCGTCAGCCGAAGGATCGGCTCATAGAGGCCATCGCTAATACCGAGCGAGAGATCGAGATCGATTAACCAGCAACTCGGGCCTGTCGTACTGTTTTACTGCTGCTCATCGATGTGTTTCGTGTCGGTCTCTTTTGAGCCTTCGACTTTTCCTTTTCCTGTGTCTCCCTCGCTCTCGGTCTTTCTCTCTCTGTTCCCTCCTCTTTGTCTCTCCCAGCTTCACTTCTCATTGCATCTTTTCCCTGTCCGTTCCTATCAACCCCAATCTTTTCGCCTTCACCACCTAGGCAGCTGGGTTTCTATCCCCAAGCCTGCCCCATCAATTGGCCATCCCACTCTTCCTGCGTAACATTACCCTCGTTCCAGATCTCCGTTTTTTCCAATTCGCGTTTGAAGAAGTCCTGTTGATCACGCAGCACAGCCCTGATCTCTGGTGCCATCTGGTCGGGATATCGTCTGACATTAAACCAATGCGTGAGGCTCCTCAGCGCCTGTTCCAGGGGTAGCGCCTCTTCAACTTCGGCATCAACATCACTCCCCGCCAGCCACTCGTCGCGTAGCTCCGGACGGCAATGTAGGTACACTGCGGTGATCACACGCATATTGCTCTGCCGCCACTTACGGCCACAGTAGGGAACCTGGTTTTTAAACAATTTCAGGGTGTACAAACGCAGTTCGTTTTGGGGGATTTTGAGGGATTTGCGGATGATATTTGACGATTTGTATTGCACCAAGAGCAGATTTCTGTGAGCTTTGTGCTTGCAGATTTTTTGCATAATGCGTAGGTAGTTGATCAGGGCAAACAAATTGCGCCATGAGAAATCGGTAATGGGTTCCTTTGGCAAGGGGTTGACAGGGTAGCCCAGTTCATCGACTTCGGGACGAGCCAAGGGACCTTGCTCCTCTGGTCTTTGTGACCCCTCGCTCTCGTCCTGGATATCCTCGGCCTTAGGTGGTGAAGGGCGACGCTTAATGGGAGGCGGCACTGCCTCATCTTCACTTTCATCGTCCCCCATGTCGATTTCTGTAGGCTCGACGAGTAGTTTGTCGCTTGGGTGTGCACGCTGATTACAAAACTTAAAGAAGCTAAAACAAATATAAGTATGCATACGCAGCTACGAGCGAAACCAATATATACCTGTGCTCGATGTGGTCGGCCTTGCTATCAACCACTTGCTGGATATCTTGGTGAGCAAACAACTTGAGCACTAGCGGCAGATAGTTGGAGTCAAGAAGAAGTTGAGTTAAATACTCAAACTTCAAGACGTCTGAAAAAAGCGTCAGTCAATTTGTTTCAGTCGTAGTAGCGTTGTACATACGTGATATTTTGAGCCACTTCAGTAAAAGCAAGAGAATACCCGTCGCGGCTTTTGATTCAATCTCCAGACTGCGACCCGCTAGATCTGCATCGGTAGGATGTGCCGCGAAGTCTGGATGCGCAGAGCCATTAACTCCCGGCTGCGTATCAATCGATCGGTTCCAAACAGATCTGCTATATTCGCGAGTATTAGATGGACCAGGACCACCTGGTGGATTGAAAGCTGTGTTCGAGATTGAGGCGGTAACAGATGCCAAGACACCTTTCATCAGAACGATCACAAGGGATTGCAGCTGCGGCAAAGAGCTTTTCTGTGGACAGTCAGCAAAGTTTTCTTTACGGGTTGATGCTCCAGCTCACGTAGAAAGTTTCGACAGCATCAAGACGCCGTTTCATTTCCCCAGGAAGATTCGAAGGGATGCCATCTTCATCTTTGAGTTTCTTTGGTTCCTTCTTTTTGTGCCTTTGCTCGATAAATGCAAGAAGCTTATCAGTGTCGACATGCTCATCATCATCACCAAGGGCATCAAGATCCAACTCGTCTAGCTCATCACTCTCCTCTTCGTCAGAGCGTTCCCAACCTCTTTCAAATTTCTGAAACTTCTGACGCTCGTCCCAGAGTTGTCTAGTGGCGCGTGTCATCCGAACTCGTTCTGAAAATAGCTTGCCCGCTTCCAAGATCGAAGCAGGCACGCTGCTGCCCTCCCACTTGCGTCCGACAAGCGCTTCCTGCATGCCGGCAGAACCTTTGCCCCCAGCGCTGTTACTAGTCTCGTCTAAAGGCGGGTACATGAAAGGAAAGTTCTGGTTAGTCTGATAATTCTGTTTCTTGCCACCCTTTCCACCAATTGCTGGAGACGGCGGAGGGGAAGGGGCAGGAGTCGCAATGTGCACAGGCTGATGGAGGATAGATGCTCCACTGCTCTGTGTGCCCGGGGGAAGAGGTAGAATCCCATTTGAACCGTTATTTCTTGAGGGGTGATTGGGCAACGGTGGTAGTAGTGAGATGTTATCTGCATCTAATGGTATCTTTGACTGCGGAGGCACGTATGCAGGATACTTGGAGGTTATTTCCTGTCGAAATGCGTGATAATCCAAAGGCGAAGCTGTGATTTTGCTTTTGTCGTTACTATCTGTGTGTGTTCCGAGGGCCCCTTTCAAATTTTCGATCTCCGGTGTGCCTCCGAAGACAAGTATGATAGCCTTCCAAAGCATCAAGAGCGTCTTTACACATGTCAGTATATCCTCATGACCATAATTCAAATTAGCAAGCCTTTACTAACCTGGGTGCTAGGAACAATAATTGAATCCTCTCTCGGATCAAAAAATCGGAATTTTGCTGTCACTTCAAACAAAGCAACTGGTAACGAAGGCGACAAGGAGACTTGGGATGCGGTCAATATACGCAGCGACACGCTCAAGTGCGCGGATCTATGTACTCACCTAATTCGGCACGTGCCGACTCCATCCCTTCAGCGTCGCCCAATGTTACTTGCATAAACATATACATAAGAGTCATCAAGTTGTGAAGATCATCCTGAGCTTCTTGTTTACTGTGAGCCATGCTTTTGGGCGGATCATCGGCACTGGGATAAGGTCAGTAAGGGCGAGTCCCTCGTATCGCCTCGTATCTACTAAACATACAATGCAGCATCAAAGGCAAGCTGGAGAGCCTCCCAGACGATGTTAATACCACCCAGAGCAGCTACCGACTTGACGCCAGACTTGATGGCGGCCAACTGAGTCTTTGTCGCCAACGACCTCAGCTTGGAAATATCACCGGAGTGGGAACCAGCAGTCTCTGCCCATCGACCGAGAACAAGATACACGAGCTTGCTGCTCGAAGTAACGCGTAGGGCGCCGTCGGAAGACTTGATGCCGCCGAGGGCTTGTTGGATAAAGGCATCCTTCACGGCTTGGGATGCCTCGTCCCACGTGACCTCGTCCTCTTTAGCAGCCAAGTCATGCTCCCATTGCGACTCGTAGGCCCGCTGCGCATTGTTAAGACGCACGAACTGGGATGACTGGTAGGTGAACCACTCGTCCAACTCCTCGGGGTGGGAGGCGGCATCTTTGTATTCAAAGTCGTAAGCAGCTGTTTCGGCCTTAGGGAACTCAGACACGATACGCCTAATCTGTGCCAGCGAGAGCGAGTCGGTGGACTGGTGCGTCGGGGCAGGGGGCGGTGGCTGTGAGGGAGGGTTCGGCGGCAGCTGGTTGCGCTGAAGCGAAGGCCTGGTGGGCAGCGGGTTCGAGTCGGACCTGGTCAGCGAGGGACCAAGGTCGGCAATCTCGGTGTTGGCGGCGTCAATTGGGTTCTTAGCCGGCTCATTGGCAGTGTCGCCGTCGCCCGCAGCTCTCGAGGACCAGAGGGAGTTCATGTTGCCTGGGGATCCGGGGCAGACAAGTGATGTCCCGCTAGAGGGTCATTCATAATGACGTGCGAGGCTGCAACATGGGCACGTGAAGCACGGTCAAGCCAAGCTGAAACACATGCGCATCCAAAAGAAGAAAGCGTGCTGGGTAGAGCTACTGTTTGACGCAACAGCAGCTCTCTATCATATGTGGTTGACGCGGTATTGCATATCACACCGAGTTCGAGGTGGGATGTGAAGAGAGCTGTGAGGGACGTGGTGGATCGGCGGGTATGGAGCTGTTGCTGTCTGTCGGGTGCCACAGCCCACCGACAAAGCGACAAGCAGCCACCCACCACCGAGTTGGGCCACGCAGCTACTTAGGTAGGCGATGTGCCGACTAACAGCTATGTGGTAAGTTTAATGATGCCTATCGTATAGGACTGCAAGACTTTGTCATGGTGTTTGAGGAGTAACGAAGATCATATCCCAGGGTTCGAAGTCAGTGCTAGCAACCGAAGCACTGGTTGAAACCTCTAAACAACACTTCTTAAGCTCGGCAAAGCATCGACAACTAGTATATTCTAGAATCTAGATAGTGTTGAATGCATTGATTGGGACGTTCTGGGTATCATCTCTCGTGAACCGCTTCGCTGTGTCATCATGTCTAGTCTATCTCTAGCAATGCAGGAGCCTTCTCAATTCTTCTTCTTAGTCCGCGCCTTCAATGCCGTCATTCTATCATCCCATTTCTCCCACCCAGCTTGGCAGAGATCCTCCTCCACGACCAGGTCCCTGACTCTGAACCATCTGGCGACGGGTGTGTCCATAGCCCACCCTATCCAGCCGCTCTGTCGCAGAATACTTGTGAAGGCAAACCAGGCGATGGCGCTCACTGATCCAGCAGCACATCCGACAAACACCTGCTTTTGCGTGTGATAGTTGAGGTAGATGCGACTCCAGGCCACGGCAAATGCCACACCCATTCCGACTACGCTCCAGAATGTCCGCTCTGGCAGAGACATGGGTGTGTGGTTTGCTCTCCTCCGTTCCGGTTTTGGTGGTTGGTGCCGAAGAAGCAGGAAGAGTGCCATAGAGACAGCAAAGTATGCGACAAATTGTGCGTGGCTGCTGGGCATACCGTAGCCTTTGCCATTCATTCGCTGTGGTCGCTCCTCCTTGATGAGCCGCTTAAGTGCAAAGTTGAGTGCCTCGCAGGCTAGCTGGCCCGCGAACAGAAGTGCAATCTCGACTTCTCGTGTCGACCAAATGAGTGTCGCGTACATGACACAGAGGCCCTGGGGGATCAAGGCGAGCCATGCGCAGAGGAACGAGATTCGATCGGTGGGGTCCTGTAGAGCGCATCGCCATAGTCAGTCCCAATGATACTGCAAATGGACTCCGGATACTCTGGAGGGTGCAATACGCACATAGTGGACGTGGGTTAGTGACAGAGAGGCCAAAGGCGCTATGTCGGCCGACATCGTGACGGAGATGTTTGGGGTAAGTGTACGGAGTAGCGGCGGCCGTTGTTGGTTGTTGGGTTACGAATGCATTGCCTTTGCAAGAAAAAGACGTAGGAGCAACGACACTTGTATATGGGAAGACGTATTGTATTTGGCAGCCGTCGTTGGTTCGACAAGACCTGAGTCGTGTTGGTTTCCAGCTACACAACGCGAACTGAAAGAATCCCGCCAGCCTTGAGCGTGGAGTGTTACCATGGGATGCTAATTCATCATCATCGGGCGTGCACTGGGCTAGAAGCAACTCGATCGTCAGAGCAGCCCCTCCTAACGCTAGACAGCTGGCAAGCTGCACGTCACACACCCACTGTCTTGTGTACAAAGACACATTACGTCAGGCGCCTTTAACTCATAGGTTGAAAACAGCGTGCTTATGACTGTCTTTCTTCAACAGTGTGGTCTAAGACCTCGTGCCTTACCAGTAGGTGGGAGCACAATCATTGTCGCAGGCTCATCTACTGTAAGCAGCGCAAGACGTGTCGTCGGCCTGTGAGCGGACATTCAATTTTGACTACGAGTCGTGAGCCACAGGCAACAACGGACGATCTCAGACCCATTTTCCATACAGAAGAAGGCATCTATAACTTGACAAGTAGAGTATATACCATACTCCATTCAAATCGCCATCACATAATATGGATGACAAAAAGGAACATTGAAATACAAGCTAGAAGTACTTCGGAGTCAAGTTCTAAGAGTATCGACAATATGATATTCTGCTCTGTCCTTGAACAAGCTATGTTCTTAATAGCCTCCAAGTCTGGTTAGACCGGGCATAGACACTTACAACAAACGCCTCGGGCCTCTAGTTTTTGAACAAAGCGTTTTCAAGTCATGTCAGAGCATTGTTCTTTACTGAATAATCTGCAGTTGCTTTAGGTGTCTGGTTAGAAAGCATGTAGACGGAGGTTCAGGCACCTTATAGGCGGCGACCCACATTCGGCATAGCGCCATATTGGAAGAGTCATTCAGCGACCTATTGCCCCTCAACTTACATCCACCATATCCGCATCTTTCGCCATCCAGATCTCAAGTTTCCCGTCGACGGCCCAATCGTCTCACGCGCTTTGCGAGCTGATCAACATCCATTTGATGTTCCCGGGTGACTGTTGCCTGTGGCGTGGTCCTATCGCGATTGCTTTTGACTGAGCCATTCAATAAATGACCTGGACCTTGTCAGAGTACTATTGACATCAGCCATTCTTGAAACTCTCTCCTTCAGCTTTTTCGAGACCTTTGACCACTGTTGAGGGTCAGAGGACAGAGGAAAATTACACATCACATTGACATCCGAAGCCATCAGAAATAAAGTGTGTCGTTTTGCGCTGGCAGGTTCTCATTTGAGAACTCTTCAGACATGCTTACAAACACGTTGAAACGTTTATTCGCCACATTGTACTCTGCCAGGTAGCACAGGATTTTTTCACCATGGACGACGATATTCGCGATGTGGAGCTGGAAACATTGGCAGCCATCTATCCCGAGCTCCAAATCGATGAAGACAACCCTCATAAATTCTCCATAGAACTTCCGGTGAGCCTAGTGAAGCCGCTCAATGTCCTATTCCCGGCGGCAACGGAAACGGCGCCTGCTGTATCCGCGGAAGCTTCTGTACCAGCCATACCGGAGGTTGACTCTCAGTCGCTTCAGCATCTGCCGGCTTTGCAAGTCAACATCTCTCTTCCTCGTGGCTATCCGGAGCAATTACCACCCCTCGTCATAATATCGACGTCGCCGCCATGGCTGAGCCCCGACATTTTGAGAAAACTTGAGGCTGATGCCATCAAGCTTTGGGACGAGATGGGGCATGATCAGGTCATTTTCACTTATATCGACGACCTTCGGCACTCAGCTGAAGACGTGTTCGGCCTGGTCAGCTCTCAAGGCAACCTGGAAGTTGAGCCCGAGCATAAGATTGCGCTTCTCGATTACGACATTAACGCCAAGCGCAAGGCCTTTGAGAAAGAGACTTTTGATTGTGGCATCTGTCTGGACCCTAAAAAAGGCGTCGTCTGTCATAAAATGCTAGATTGTGGACATGTATTCTGCGTTCCATGTCTACAAGATTTCTATAACCAAGCGATTACGCAAGGAGACGTTACTTCCATCGTTTGCCTCGAGCCCAACTGTGCGAAAGAGCGCGAGAAGGCCGCTGCAGGGGAAGGGACGCCAAAAAAGGTCAAAACTTTCATCAGTCCCAGCGAGCTCTTACAGATACCCATCGAGCCCGAGACTGTGAAGCGTTATGTCATGCTGAAGCACAAGATCAAGCTCGAATCAGACAAAAATACCATTTACTGCCCTCGATCATGGTGCCAGGGAGCTGCTCGCTCGAAGAAGCACAAGAAACCACAGGACTTCGAGATCGCCGAATCCGACGACGAAGAAGAAGAAGACACAGGCCTACTTGCAATTTGCGAGGACTGCGGGTTTGCATTTTGCTCTCGCTGTGAGCAAAGTTGGCATGGCGAGTTCAAATATTGCCGGGGAAAAGTAAGGGATGGGGAAATGACAGAGGAGGAACGGGCGACCCTGGAATATCTCAAGTATCATACATCGCCATGCCCAACATGCGCTGCTCCTGTTCAGAAAACCCACGGTTGCAACCATATGATCTGTGGGAGGTGTCAAACACACTTCTGTTACCTCTGCTCTTCGTGGCTTGATCCTTCTAACCCATATCGGCATTACAACACTCAGCCTGGTGGAAAAGTTACGAGTTGCTATATGAGACTCTGGGAGCTAGAGGGCGGCGACGGTGACGACGTTGGGGCAGACTATGAGGGGGGTGACGCGCTGCGCAATCGCAACGAGGCTGCTGGTCAGTACGGAGAGCATCTTGAGATCGCACAAGGACCTCGTCCTGCTCGAGAAGGAGAGGAAGAGCCCCAGAATCAAGAGCGGCAGCCCCTGGAACCGCGGCCCGAACCCGCGCAAGCCCAACTGCAGCAACAGGACCAACAAGAACAGCGAGAGGCGAGACCAGCCGTAGTTGCGCGCGAAGGACCCCTTGTTCTTCGAATCGATGGCGGAGTGCCTGTTGTTCGTCCACCTGCCGTTGCAGAACCGCAGCCTCAACCGAGAGGAAACGCAGGTCACCGTGGTGGCCGCGGCAATCGGCGAGGTCGAGGCGCTGCCGGTGCGCACCAACAGCATGACCGAAACCAGAATCAAAACCAGGGACAGGCGAACCGCCGACCACCTTATAATGCGATGGGGAGGCCGATTCGAGGTGGTCGCAACGCACAAGCAAATCCCGGACCAGTGCCGTTGCACCATCTTCGAGCACGGGGTAATGCGGATCAAAATGCAGATCAATTGGATCCTGTGCAAGAAGCATGGATTCGACAGTTCGTGCAGTTGGCTCTGAACGACGAGGAAGACGAATGGGACAGTGATGAAGAATGAGTCGGCTGCATGTTGGTCGGTACGTGGCCACCGTTAGACGAGGCCACGAATGAAAAGGCGTGTTTCGCCTCGCTGTTCTCAGGGGCAAAGTAACGCTCCAGCATATGGATACGACATGACTAAACAGTCTGTCCATCGGCAAATGTTGCCTCGTGCGTGAAGGCAGCAAAATAATACTACCATTACATCACATTATACTCTGGATGAAACTAAGCTTTTCCTTTTCGCTCATGTGTGACCATGTAAAATCGCAGGTAAATCTCTATGTTTCTCTACAACGACTCAAGTCCTGAACGCAGCGCACGATAACTGGTGAGCCAGAGGCACACCCTTGCGGTACTACCTTAGTCACTACGTATTAGTAGTAACGTTCTGCGGTTTCCGAAACTTGCCTATCAAAGTGGCGAAATGTCACATAATTCGAAATGATGTACATCGTTTCTCTCAAATTAAAGCCGGTCTCGTCAATATTCGCGGTGATCAAATTATCTACTTTCCTTACTCTGATCTGATCGTCTGTCGCACGAGAGCCGTGAGAAATCAGAACGTGGAATACAGCGATAGGGGTTTGCATACTTGCCGTTGATGGAGGTAATTTTCAAAAAGGGGACTTAGATTAGAATGATGACTCGGTGCTTTGGTAAGCGCGCGCACTGTTCATGATCTCTTTTTTTGGCCTCTTCCGACCTAGTTTCTAGGTAGGTAAGTACCTAAGACGGCGGTTCGCGGGTTAGGAGATTAGTATCGTCCGTTGTAGACAGGGTGGGCGTGTGTGTACCCGTGCTGTATGCAATACGACGGTACCTACACACCTACAGATTTGACGTGCGTATGTCAGCAGATTGGCACGATGCGGAGTGCTACCGTCTATTGGAGATTAGTAAAGGATGAAAGGATTTTTCTTGGTTCTCGGGGGGTGTCTCGTGGAAATTTCGGAGGTTAGTCACTGGACCTCTGGGGGTTTGGTGAGCAGTCCTCTGTTTATAACCTGGAGTTAGTGATGCGATACCTGCATGCGTAGTGATCAAGAGGCTGGCGAACAGCTGATTTGCCCTGCGTGGCACCTCTCCATGGAGTTGCGAGGAGTATGTACACGTACATGGGCATAAGCTATCGACGAGACAGGAGTAGGTACACGTGGAGTGGCCAAGCTGGAGGCAGAAGCAGGAAATAGGGGGTGGACATCGATACCTGCTGATGTCTCGAAACAAGTGATCCATTTCTCAGCCCCATTACAGTGTCGCCATGTTGATACAAGGCTGGGGCTGGGCTCTGACCTTTTCATACCGAAATTGTGTCGGATTCGGCTCATAAGGTCGAGACTCGGATCGTGCTGGTCTTGGCTCAGGATGAAGTTCTCGCCAACCTATCGCCGAATAGACTCTCGCATGCTTTTCGGATGATATTCATGATATGGAGATGACAATGGCTGTTATACCGAAGCTGTGACACAGAATGCCTTGGCTTAATCTATTTTGTGTAATGCTGAAGCTGAAAAAAACGTCTCTAGGACTCGCAATCGTACTTTTGCCGTATGAGAGTGAATGGGCATTGCAAGCAGAGATACTACCGATGAGAGTACTCCGCACAAATCTTGCTCCGCAGGCGGTCTCAACCCCGATGTGTTGGGCCTAGGCCTACCAATGGTGACCTCGTACATGACACTCTTTCTTGTGAATATGGTGATAGTATCGCGCCTATCTGGCTACCACTGCATGCGATATTCGTTCCCCATAAAACTGCTGCAGAGTCTTTTCAGTCCTTTCATGCTGTTGGTTCCAAGAACATAGTTGCATGTGTTATTGACCTACCTACATACGTACCCGCAATCCTAAATCCAACGTTCGATTTCTGCAGCTCACTGGCGTGCACAGTTGGGTTGTTTTCGTAGCCTACCATCTGGTTTCACTGGGTAGCATTCTTCAGCGAACGAACCGCCCCCATGGGGCCAACCCACACATTCTCTCATCGTGACCTCATACTTGGTCGTTTACTAAAGAAACCTCGCCAATCACGTGATTGGAGTAGGAAATAAGTGTGAGCGCAGCACGAGCAGACAGAGATGGTGGAGATGTTGGAGATCTCGGGGGGCGCAGCAATCACAGTTCGTGTCTGCAACTCCCATTGGCGCGGTCAAGTCATCTTCATGCAGGTCGATCGTCTCCCGAGCCCGCCAGTTCGACGTACCGCGGTCACGAACTTGGTATAGAACCTGATACAAACTGTCGTTTTCTGTCACAAGACTAGATGCAATCCATGAGATAGTTGTCCGCGGGCTGTGGTATATCGGTTCCGCGATGAGCGGAATGTCGGGTCGCGATGCAAGGCTGTCCTATCAGTACGAAGATTAAGCCCGCCTTTACAGCTTGACATGTGTGGCGATGAGCTGTCGAGACATTTAGCAATGCCGATCCGGTTACAATAGTGAGCACCACCGGTAGTTACGACGAATGTCCATTCGTCGTAAGCTCCTCTTAGACGCCTCCGTAAGAAATTTGTATCACCTCGTCCTAGTTGGAGGACTTGTAACTCAACACCAGTTGATCTGATTCGATGCCATCAAATCGCTGCTGTAGCTGGGTATATTTCCCTGTCAGCGGGTAGCCGCGATTAGTTTGAAGTTGCGAAGGATGATATAATAAGCGATTAAACGTTTGGAGTATCTATCTAGGGATACTACCTTGATCGACATGATACACAGCTCTCCAACTCTGCCACTAACACGAGAGACAAGCAGTACGAAACGAAGAGGAGATGTGCAGCGTAGCCATTACAAGGCTAGAACGGCTCGACGGTGATCGTTCAAAGACATTCTTCTGAGACGGTTGTAGATAGCCTCGGAGCGCAAGAAGTTCAACGTGTGGTCTTTGTGGTACACTGGCGAGTAAGTGCCGAGATGGTAGGAAGCTAATTCTTTCTTCTTCGGATAAGACCTGAATCGTGGTTACGTATGTAGACAAGGGGTCATCTATTCTGCGCCTATGTGCAACGGGGTGCTGACGGTTGCGGCGCTGTGTTATGCGTGGTCCTTTCCAATAATTCTTTACTTCAACGCCCACAGCAGAGATCAGATACGGTGTAGTATGTGTAGCATGCACCACGCTTAGGACTTGTAGCATTGATCTCATCATGCTGTCTGTCACTGACCGGTCCCTTGTGCGAGATTATGAGATTATAGGCGAGGGCCTCTTGCAAACCATCATTACATGCAATTGTCCTACCTTGCACTCGTTTTCTTTTTCTGGTCGATATGCATGTTCGCCAATACTTCGCTTTGCGCCTGCGTTTGCGCGAATTGGAGAAGTTCCTGGAGATTGGCCAGGATAAAATCCGGACATGTATTCGGCCCTTCCAGGCTAAACGGTGATGCATGAGAGGCTGGTGGTGTTGTCGAAAAGCCTCTATTTGTTCCAAACAATGGGCCAGACTGGACGCCTCACGCCTTTTCTTAGACGTCCAGCTGTCGAGTCTGCCGTGACACACACGCTCGCCTCCTCTTTTCTCACGGTCCACAGGTAGTTCTTGGATGCGGTTCCAAAGCGGCCGAACCTGTACGTTACACGTCAAGCGATAGCAAGAGCCAAGTCCGAGCTGGGTTGGCCTACAGGAACGATGTGATTTTCTCTTTCCGTCAATCAAGCTCGCATGTGTTTCGTCGTTTTGCGACCTTTGCGCAACTCGACATGCGCTTGTCGTGTGCCTATCTGCATCACTGATTTGTGATACTGAACACACACCCTGAGACGGGACTTGCCGCATGGGGCATTTTGTCGCTTTCGCGTAGGCGAACTCACGAATAGTGTTGCACTGCCAGCTTCTGGAACCGCGGGTAAATGGATCGAAGCCTTTAGGTGCGCGGTTGTTATGTTGTATTAGGATTGGATTGGGCGATGCATATGAGCGTCTGTCCCGAACACGACACATGGGGAAAGCTTGGGGTTTAATTTACACCTTCATCATCTCTCTGAGATAGGGCTGTGCTCGCTGCATACTCCCCCGACGCGAGTTCGTTTCTTATAATAGTCTAGAGTGAATTCATGGACATTCCAAAGCTGATCCGCCATGATCGCGCTCGGCAGCTTGCGAAATGATTCGGCCGTCCAAACCAGAGGTACGCATCTCATCGTTAAAAATCGACAGATTGCTACGCCCCCGTGAACTACGGCCGTTCCTCACATCAATTCCGCCACTTCCGTCCCTTCCGGGGAGCTTCCCCGCGAGCGCGTTGGCCTCTATTGCCGTGCGCCAGATACCGCGCGCAGGTAGCGAAGCGCGAAGGATCACACGCAATGAAGCTTATCTTGCCAACAGTCTCATGCGCCCCGCGGGAGTATCCTTATTTCGTCACTGTGATCTGCCGTGATGGAGGGTACAAGTTTGGAGGTGACAAGGGTCCTGAGCCTTGCCGACTCGTTCGCGCAGTCGAGACTTCGCCCATCGGCCTGCTCGACTTGGGGGTTTGACGCGAGCGGAACACAAGACGTACTAACTACCTACGATGCGACACGCGCGGGAAGGATGACGGAGGGTTAACGGTTGCGGCGCACAGGCAACGAGCTGATGATTGTGCGGCCTTGTTACTATATACTTTGGAACTGTTGATACCTTAATGGGTGATAATTCCTATTCTGTGGTGTCTGGGCCGGGTCTTGTCACAGGAGTGAGTGAAGAGGAGGGGTTTGCATGGATCATCCCCTCGCTCGTATTCCTCTTTTGAGAGCAGAGCAGATGCACTGACCTGCAACTGACGAGGCTCCTCGGTTGCCTCCATGAAGTTTCACAACTCGGACAACGAAATACGACAGCAGGAAGAAAGTCAGTGCTATCAGTTAACTTGGACATCAGAGTCCAGTACAAACTCGAGACATGATCAGTTCACTATCATGTTGCATTCATGAGTATCGCAATGGCACTTGCCCCTGGCGATTTGCGAAAAGTACCATACAGAGGGATCTGGTGATTCCACCGCATTCAGGATTAAGAGACGTGACCCTGGTTGGAGTGACATGCATGGCCCCGCGTCGGGTCATCCCCCCAAGAGAACCACTCTTGGAACCACTCCTTGGCCCCCATGCTACATCATTGGACTGTGGCCTGATTTCCAAGCGTTGTGCTAAACCCTCCCGAGCCTCCATTTATCTGTTCCGGCTCCTGTTAGCTGCACTGGAGAGCTGCCAGGCACACCTCTTCAACGTGTTGAAGTGCCATTAAGGTGACGGCACCAGGGAAAGACGCCTCGCCATCCCGTCCTACCGTACGTGTGATTCCGAGCGAGGCTGGCAGCTCCGATGACTTCATGTTGCTTTGAGATGTCGCTCTACTTCAGCTGGTCCAGGGCGCGGATCCGAACATGTGGAGCACGAATGCATACCTCCTTAAGGTATCTTGGTGCCTGCGACGGGAATCTGTCCAAGCCACGCACGCACTGCTCCTACGTTGAGGCGCTTCTGCGGCACGGGGAGGATCACATCGCACGGCGTCGCCTCTCTTGATAATCTTTGTGATAGAGGAACGATCGTCCTCGGAACCTCCTCGGCATTGCTTGGCAAGTGAGGTGAGTCTTGTGAATTAGGAAATAAATAATATTCGCGCATGTCTTCTTCATACTTGTGCAACCCTTCGCAATCCTCTTCGTTCTTATCGGCATTTTTGAGCAGTGCCCGCCCACTTGCCGACCTCTACTGGGATTATGACTTTTGGCCTAGTCAAGGTAGGTAATGCTTGCTTGAGAATCCCTTGGGCCCTTACTTGTATACTGTATCCGTGGTGCCGAGAGTTGCCTCGTACAGCAGTACGAGCGTTTGTGGGAGTACATATCTATCTGTACGTGTACTGATTATAGTACTCTGGGGACCGACCCATGAACACTAGTCGATCACAAAATTCGCAATAATTAAGACTGATTAGTCCTGAACTATCGAAGTTTATCGTGGTTTGTGTTAATATCTTCGGCAAGGTCGCTGCTGGCGATGCGAATGCCGTGCGAAATCGCGTCACGCACGCAGAGTAAGTCGAGACAATTGATCTTGCTTATCTTCGCGGTAACTTACTACGACATGTGTGTAATCATGACGAGTAACGGCCTACTCTATTCACGTAGGCAGCTCGACAGGCACAGCAAGTGTGGAATATGACCAGTGGGTACGGGAACAGATCGAATATTGCCCCGAGAGGCGGCACAGTCGGTGATGGTACGGAAAATGGCGCGTTGGCTCGTTCCTCTGATTCGATATGTCCCTGATCTCTTCGCCATATACCCTGGAGGATGTCGGCCAGAACCAATGACAATTACGTTTGTGAAAATCATAGCTCAGGGGTCAACGTCCGCCAAGCCGGTGCTGTTTGCAAGGTTGGCGAGGCAGGCACAGGCTCGACAGGCATTGCTAGATCGAGCTAAAACGGCCAACGGAGCGACTGGCCTCTCTGTTTAAGATGGGTATCCCGGCCGGGCAGTACGCCTGAAATGGGCGTGATACATGAGGGACTATGCGCTTTGCACGAAACACCAGGTATTACCATGTACGTGAGACGGTTTAGACAAGTGGCCGAGTAACAAGAGCAGACAAACACTGGTACCGATGTGCGCTAACAAGACATAAAAGCGCGACGAATATATCCATCAGTATGTCGTCTACGAATCGTAATATATGTACGTTCAGGTTTCAAACTGCCCGTTTGTGCACGACACGTTTCGCGACACGGCGGATACTATTGCTGACCAGCTGTCTGGTTGAAGCTTCTGGCACTGTCTCGACCGGCTCCCCTGGACTCATCATGAATCTGCCGTGATCCTGTACCGTGTACTGTCCGTCGTCGCCAGACCCCACCAGTTCTGCGGTCCGTGAGTTCAATCCCTGAACTACAATGGCCAGACATTGACAGGCTAAAAGCCCCTACCTCAACGCTCCGACCAATACCGCGCTCATTTGGAGTCCAGTGTACTACAGTAGAGCTCTTGTGGGGTTACTGCGAAAGGAAAGAAAAGAAAAGCAAATCGTATCATAACGACGAGCGCTTTGGTAATCTAGTATGTCTGAGAGATAGGGTGCTCTGACCTCTGCCAGAACTCTGCTCTGATAGGTAGATACTAAGCAACGACTATGTAGGTAAAAACAACTGGAACTCAGAGATACAGTACTTCGTATGGAAGTATCAGCCAAACGCGGGAACCGTTGAGCGAACCCTTGCACTGGAAATCTGGCTTTTGCTCCGCGCCTTGCCATCCCGTCTTACATTCTTCAAGCCAAGCCAACGTCCCTATCCAATACCATGTAACACCAAAACCAAGTTGACCTATCATTGTGTACGATATTAATATTTTCTAGCCAATCTCGGTGAGATGGTACTAGAATTACGAACTTGTACAAGATCGATTGCCTTTATATATATGTCGACAAGGTGTGTTAGATTGGCTTTTCACACTAGACTGGCTCGACTGGTCACCAAATATGGCCATTAAGCCGGTAGTTATAAGATCAGGGGCGTACGCATGAGACGTGCTCGACCGTTATATGTGTAGGTAGGGTTTAGACTTTGGTCTTGCATCACGGTTCCCTCTTACTGGGCAGAGAAATAATTAGCCCTGAGAGGTTTGAAGGCCAATGACACTATGCCGAGGGGTTTAGGGTCGGTAGTTTGTCCAGTATTAAGTTATGTAGTAACAGATCCATGCAACCACGCTTGTATTTCCCAGCTCGCCAGAGCGTGCAACAAACTGACCTTTCCGACGTTGACAAGGGAGAGATATGGGGATGCACCTCTCTTGCAGATCGCAGGTGAGACCTTGCAGAACCTGACTGGTACTTGCCCAGTCGCGACGTTCTGACAGAAAACAGCCGGTGCAAACTCCATTTGCGATAAGCTTCGTGAAGGAACGGGTTCCTAGTAATCAGATGCTCTCGGGTTAATGCTCACTCGCATTCCAGGAACGAGCAGGTGTTGAGAGGGGTTTTATGATGAGCACAAACTTGTCATGGTTACCTGCTGGTATCTCCGATGACTCTCTTCATTGCCGAAGGCCCCCGAGAAAGCAGTCCGAAATGACCACTTGCACTTATCAAATCTGTTCATCATTCGCAATATTCTGGTCTTGTTGAATTCGGCATCGCGGTGTTTGGACATAGCTATTTCAGTCTACAGCCAACAGCTGCTTGACAAGGCTGTAGAACCAGAAACAGGAGCATCAACGTGGAGAATGTAGTTTTGAAGTAACAGTAGCATCGGGATCGGAAGCCAGGTGGTGGCGCAAGCGTTTCCGCGTTTTCACTTCTCCAGATGGATGCTCGGTTCTGCAACAGTATGGCACTCTGCAGATAGGAGACTGAGGGTGTGCTCGTCAGCCGGCTGCAGGCGTTTCTTAATATATACACCGCTGCAGAATCCAGATGATGCCTGGTGAGAGAATGAAGCGTTTCTATTTTAAACTCCAGCTAAGTGGCCTACAGGCGGGATTCTATTTAACCTGTGCAGCTCAATTCGGCGGGTATCTGATTGATCGACATCGCAACAGACGCAACCTTGAAGCAACCCATTCACAGCCAACAGCTGCCTTTGCGCACGCAAGTAACCCGGTCGGATAGAAGGGATCTTCAACGGTATTCAGACGGAGCGACAAGTGCATGCAGACTGTTGATAGGTACTTGTGGTCGGTCAACTACCGCACTCACATCGCATATGCTTCTTAGCACGAGACACAGGCATGGCGTCTTAGCCGCGTGACCACAGTACATACAGTAGGTAGTTCTCGTACAACAAGGAACGCGCGTTACGAAACATCCACATCGACTATTTCGTGCCCTCGCAAGGTCCCTGGCGAGTTGAAAAAGTAAGCCCGATACAGGCCTCGGACAGGCTCGACAGGCTCGACAGGCTTCTTTCTGCACGTTATTGCTTACATAGTGCCGGCATAATAAGTGGACGCTATTCACGCGATTCAGGAGAATATTGGCCGCTTTTTGTCACCACTTCCTCCAATCAGAAAACATGGACTGCACAGCGACAGGCCCTGATTCGCCAGCTCAGTCTGTGCGTCATCTTTGGCCTGACGAGGGACCTGTCACTGACTTCTTAGCTGGCGACCCGGCCTGGTCCACGATGCGGCATGGTCAGAAGGCATTGCGCCGCCTCTTGTGTGTCATGGCGAAGGAGCCGGCGTGTACAAGCAGAGTACCATCTGCGTTGCCCGCGAGCGGCTGCGAACATCAGTCATGGGTCTGTACATACTGCGAACCTCTGGCTCCTGCTGTCGTCTGTCGTGTTACACTCCAATTGAGCTTATTACCTCTGATCACTCGTCGCCTTGACCCTAGGTCCAGGGATTGGTCCGTCCGGATGTGGGCGGCGCGCCGGGGGCCGGGGGAGTCATCGACAGAGGCATCGACATCGACTAATAATCCCTTGACTCCAACTGAGTCCAAGAAACGCTTCAAGCAGGCGAGTGGACCTCTATCTGTCCTGTCTTCAACGCTGGTCCCAATCGGGAATGTGGCCAAAGTGCGATGTGTGTGATGCCGTTTATCCTCCGCAATTCTACATACTCTATCAGGCACTCGGTGGTCCTCGATCTCAACGCAGATGGACCATGCATTCAGCACGGGTGACGAGCACGCGCAGCGGCGCCTACACACCTGGCACCAACAGCCTGTGCCTGTATGCTTGCACAACAGCCGCCCTGCACGATCTCGTCTCCTTCTGTTTGCCCATCGTGACAACTTGCCAGTCACCGGTCTGGTGTTGAGAGAACCCCGTCCGGCAACTGGAGTTTCCGCAACTCTACATTAGAACAAACGTTTCTTCTCAGGCCACTCGATTCCGTCGACTATGCGGGCCTCAACGAGTGGTTTCGGTAGATAAAGCAAGTGACGTTCCTCATACGGGATGGTTAGCCGTATTAGCCTTGCAACTTGCCTTTCTACGAGACTCTAGTTGCCTAGTAGCAAGTTCGGCTGTCGTGCCGACAGGCTATCAAATACCTAGTTGTCGACAAATACATCATGTTCTAGCCTTGAACGCGATAATAACTGACCCGTCATGCACTGGTCGCGCACCAGTCCGAGACCAGTGTCCTGCTTCCCCATTCTCTTCCGCACGTTAGACGAATTTGGTAGATATCGATACGCTGTTTAGCCCAGAACAGAGTCCATCGTCAGGAACAAGGGTGTCGACGGCCTGCTATCCTCATTGCGAAGCGAGGTTGCTGGGATCCCTGCCAGCCCCCGGTCGCTGCCAATCTCGTGAACCCATTTTTATGTCCACTACCCATGCCACCGCGCTCTTGCTCCCTCGCTCATCTGTCGCCAATGTGCCCAACGGCTCTCGCGAGGGATGAAAATGATCCCTTCTTGTTCTGGTACATCTCCATGTACTGCTCTACTGTATGTACGTAGAGTAAAATCATCGGGGGCTTCACAACCTGTTTAGGCTTTGCCCACGACAGGACCCTGCTTGGGGGCCAGGGCGCAAGAATGTCGGCTGGTGAAGAGTTAGAGCTGTGGAGGGTACTCCAACAGCATGTTTACTCGTAGATGGGTTTTGACCATGCTCTGTTTTCATGATAGGCCGCCCCCCTTCTTCATATGACCCATGCTCCCTACCTGCCTACTCTGTCTCCTCCACGCTCACGAGCCGGCACTGTTGAGAACAGTGGTTCCTGTCTTGTTAGTCTGTGTGGGCTGCAGTGTTTTTTTTTGTATCAAGACATGGCACGAGCATACATAGGTACACTTCGTATGTCGTCCTGAGATGAAGTAATGGTGCTAGCCTTGCTAGTGCGAGGAATGCTCATGCTCTATTACCTCCTTGCTGCCGAGATGAGAATAGAATGCTTTTCGTGCCGGTTTATCTTCTCCCATTCCAGTTAACTTATCAAGTCGCAACCAGGCTCTGGCCGAGCTCTAGCTTCGGCAGCCCACAATCATAAGCACAATCATAATGACTAAACTAGCCCCATGCCCGTTCTACAAGGCGACTCCCCCGTAGCTCCGTCAACTATGCGAATAGACCCGTCACATAATGCCCGTGAGAGATAATTTCGGCGCGGTATAGCAGTATATGTCACAGGTTGTCTGCAAGAGCCAGACACAAAGCCGAGATTTGTGGCCCAAGGACGTTGAACCCCAGTAGATCTCCATGAGTCTATGGCCACCATCTCCTTCCCAGTCTGGTAGTATACTAGGTACACTGTATCATCTGGGCGTGCATGTAGCTACTGCATTCCCGACGTAGACCCCAAGAACTGCTTGTCTCTCTTGTATGTAGAACTTGGCCTGGTTAGTCTTCGGATCGTTAACGGTAAACATCCACCCCCCTCCCAGTTGTGGACCTTTGCCGTTGTATCTGTACAAACCCCCCAGCCCGACGCAACATCTACCGCGTCCCATTCCCATCTTATACAAGTATAGTTCGGCCTGCGACCTACTTTTCACAAGCCCATACTCTATTCCGACCACACAAGGCTCTACATGAGCCCATTCCGTCCCACCTCCAAAGTAGAAACGATCATAACTATTCACATCTCTGTTACGAACGATTGTTCAACAAGGTATTATCAGGATATACTCTAGAATTGTATCTATACGCGAGGTATCGACAGACACGTCGGCAAGGAAGAGAAATAGGGAGAGCAAGGGGGATCCTGCCGCACCGCGCAGAACCTACGCCAGTATTACGAAAGAGAGGACAGAGAATCATGCTCCCATGTCCACCACAACGACTTTAACGGCGACCATGGCAGAGTTGAAGCCGGAGCCAACAGGTAGTCTATGGTCGAACTACGGCGGCCCAGGGCCTCTCTCAACTCGGTTTCCCAGCAACATGGACTCGACGGCGGCGGCAACGAGCTCTTCGTCACAACATCCGGGACGGCCCCGAAGCAGCCACACGACCATCGACCATCCCTATTCATATTCAAACTACTCACGGGACGAGGAATATGATAGGTATCCGCAGACGTCTTTGACACATACTCACAGCTTCCCGAACTTGAAGCGGCCCCATCATGGTGGCGACGCGCAGACGGGACAGCCGCCACCGCCACATCCGCCGTATCAAGAGATCGTCCAAGACATGCGGGACGACGCGAAACTCACAGTGAATCACGATCATAAACTGTTGTCATTCCGACGGGTACAGGATAAGCACACCATTGTAGATCAACATGGGAGGATGCAGCAGTTGGAACTATCGGCGCAGTTGCATGGCATGTTCTTCCTATCCGAGATGCCCACGAACGCTGGTGACGGCTCCTTGCTCCAGCCGGAGCTTACGTGCTATCGGCGGAATTTGTTCCAGATCAGTGGATCGCTCATCACGCCACGCGGTCAGCTGTCCGTAATCTTGGCCGAAACGGGGGAGACGATACCCGTCAGCAACACGGAGGTCACCATATCGGCCATCGAATCTGTAGACGGACACCCAATTCGCCTAATTGTGATTCCATGGAAGACGCCTCCGCCGAATTCCCCTGAGCTCCCGCAGACACCAGACCAGGAACCCCCATCGCTACCACTCATTCCATTCCCAGACGATGGACAGGAGCAGGAGGGCGAGTATGCCGTATATCCCATCGGCTGGCGCCGCCTACAGTTTCGAATGTAAGTTAGCCTCATCGGTAAACAAACTGGATCAGTTCAGTTGGATTGCGCAGGACAACAACTGATCTTGAATGACAGAGCTACCGCCAACAACGGAAGACGGAAAGAACTACAGCAGCACTTTGTGTTACACCTTAAGGTGATGGGATCACTCGCCAATGGCCAAAAAGTAGCGCTTGCGGAATCGACAACAGCTCCAATCGTAGTGCGAGGACGCAGTCCACGGAATTTCCAAGCCCGCAAGGAGATACCCCTGTTGGGTTCGAGCGCAGGTTCGCGAGGCCAGGCACTGGTCGAAACAGGTTTGGGCATCGTGGCGGGCCCGATAGCAGTGAAGCCTCCTCCTGACGCAGCCAAATTGAGAAACCTGACAAACCTCGAATTGCCGAGAACGGCGTTTACTTTCAACGCCTCCAAGATCCCAGGCAGCCCCATGTCCATGAGGTCGAAGTAAGCATCCAACGTTCCTAAACTGCCTGTTTTCTTCTCTCGTCGTATTGTTGGAAGAACAGCGAAAAATATAAAGAATTGAATGGTTCGAGCAACATGAGGTTGCCTAAAGATATTTATTTCCCTGTCGAACTCAACTGATGAAGTTCGACGAGCTGAGAACTTGTGCTGACGAACGCCGTAGCTCATTTCCAAGCTGGAATCCGCCGGCCCAGTTACATCTGTCTGGAATGCCATCGTCAGCTACGGCTAGTTATCCGGCAAGCAGCATACCGGCGGATCCTTACCAGAAAATGCCAGTGTCCGGGACGCCTGGCTTTGCTCATGAACCATCAGATATGCCACTTCAAACCTCAATGCCATCCGTACAGCTATCTCTAGCATCAACTGAGCAACCTCCACCAATCCGAACGCAGTACGCCTACGTTCCAGGGACGTCTGCACCGTCACAAATACCAGTTCCATCCACGACTTTAGGGAGTACAACCGGAGGGCCCGACCATAGCGCACTGAGCGTGCCGCGCTATGTTGATTCAAACCCACGACCATCTAAGAGCCCACGGCACGGCCACACGAGCTCCATCACCAATGATGCAACTTCGGAGTATAGATACGGCCCGCCGACGAACTATGACAATCCTTCGTCGACATATGGTGCCAGTGCCGCGGAGAACACAGGCGCTGTCTCAGCTATCGCAGGTACAGGCACACCTCACTCAGCTCCGCCCCGCGACTATTACCCACCAACTACATCTTGGACCACGACAGCCGGCGAGCACTCTACGTCCACAGTGCACGCTTATCACAATGGACAAACAGGAGGGGATAACAGACCTTACACCTTTGCGGACCAATACAAGACCGGTCACCCGATGCCTGTGAAGAATGACCACCCACCTGCTCCGGTGAGCTACGCTCCGCCAGTGAGCCATTACTCATGGAGCCCGACGTGAGGGAAATCCACAGCAAACTGCCATAAAAGACCGTGCCCCTAGCGCTCTATGAAGACTTGACAGGACTTTGACAGGGACCGGCCTCCATATCTGTTTTCCGGGCCCCCATCCACGACTGTTGGTTTGTCGTGTGTACAATATTCCTTTTTATGCGTCTCTGTTTCGAACATCGGTGTCTCAACATCCCGGAGGGGCAAGTGGCAAACGCGGTCGAGTAAACGGTAGGGGAGAAAATGAGGGAGTTCTTTTTTGACATTAGGCCTCAATGATATGAGGGAAAGGGCATGGTAATCGATGGTCATTTTTTTCACCCACAACGCAACATGAATTGACGGATATCTGGAATGAAGACATGGCTGTATTCAAAGCGCTGGACGAACGGAGTGACGGAGTTGAATTACCATATCCAAATTAGGGGCTGCGAAATGAAAGCGATGGGCGCCGTTGGACTTTTGGGAGACTATGCCGGGAAACTTTGTTGAGGGGTTTCTACTTTGATGCTCTGTCGATATCGATGCTGTGTTTGGCCTTTTATTTTGATTCCTTCGAAGGATGGATTGTTTGTTCTTTTTATGTCTCCCCAACGTACAACATCTATCAACCGAGGAACGGAGATTCGAGAGGTGTCAGGTCATCGCAAGAGCGTGTTAAGCTAATTCTGTGAAGTTGATGCTCGTGAAGTGCTGTCGGTTTGGACTGGTTGTCGTCGTCGTCTCGTCTTTGCCGAATGCGCTCGGGCCATCTTCTCATGGTCAAATTCCACGTTCGTCTTCTCGGTATATCACACAACTTCTGGTCTGTCGCTTTCATTTCAAGGACATCTGTGCAATGGGATGTTACAATTCACTGTGTTGGTTGTAGTTGGTGACTCGAAGGGTCGAAGGCTGAACTATGTAGTATGGGTGCATCAACATGTACAGTATATCATGCATGTAGGGGAAGAAAGAGGCAGGAATTGAAAGATGATCAACCCAGCTTCTCACGTCGCAGTTATATGAGATGTCGTCTCTCGTCTCGGTTCCGATCACCTTGACTGTGGGTCATAGATGTGGAGTGGAGTGTTGTAGGAACTAGTCAAGGGGTGGAGGATTCGCGTGACGATGATGATCTGTTCGCATGTGTATCATGCGGCTGTTGACTGACTTTATCCGTCTCCACGCAATATGTCGAAACCAGCTTTGATTCGGCGAGATATCGTGCCCAGTACTTGTGCCCAGAGAACGTCGGGGAACCAACATACATAAAGATGAGAAGAGAAGGTTGTGGAGATTACATCGTGTGAACGTTAGCTGTACTCTGTCTGCGGCTGAACTCTTGATGTACGGTTTCAGAGACTAAAAGTAGTCTAGTTGCCACGAGACTCCCATTAGTCCCAAGGAGCTGGGTACGCGCTACACATGCAAGCCATGACATGAGACTGAGCGCTTGTTGAAGACATAGTCAGTCTGACACCTGACTATTATCTTCGGTGGTTGTGAGATCCAGTAAGCTCAGAGGCTAGTCCCGGGCATCTAGCTTCTGGTTAGAGCACGAATAAGTTCTATGTAGAAGTCCGAACAGATCGCCGAGTACTTCTATATCTCTTGAGGCGACAAGAGAAAGTCGACAGACTTCTACTGCACAGAGGTGAGACCTTACACACCATCCAAGTGTTGTTGACGATGTTGTTACCGGCAGCTCAAGGGTCTAGCGTCGTCTGCTAAGACGAGCGCTTACGTTGCCTCGCCTTATCACGAGGGGAGAGTACGCGAGGTGATGGGCAGATGCGGTAAGATATCTGACTGTATGTAGACTATCGCAGTTGGCATTTGCTGGCAGTAGATATTCGAATCCGTTCGTCGTAACATTGAACTTCTGCCCAAACCTCACGACCACCAGGTCACTCTGATTATCCATGTCGGAATAAGACCAACGTCGATTTGTTCTCGACAGAAAAGGCACGATAAGCCTAGAAAGACAGTCGCGATAAGGCGGTCTGATGCTCAACACCCCACATTTCCCCATGCCTTTATTTCTCCAGCCCTCGTCGCATTGATGATGAAACGCATCGAGGACACCTTCATGAGCTCAATTGCCAGTTCTTTAATCAATATTCTCGATATCCGAATGGCTCAGTAGAAATTTCAATTCCAGTTGACAGATATTCGACTCGGCCCCCTCGACTCTTCTATGGTAGGTGCCTTGGTGCACTGGCCAAGTCATATCTGCATCTCGTCTCTCCAAGATCCATGGTATATAATGTTTCAACTCCCAGAAGCGAAACGGTAAGTGCAAGGTGTGAGTCCGTTCTCGGTCCCGAGTACTTCATTAACACACACGAAATAGCGTGCGCCGAGAGGACTTATTCGACTCGGAGGCATCTGACCAAGAAGAAAACAATAACGACGAGCAAACCGACTCAGCGGCGAGGGCAAAATTGAATGCCCAGCTCTCCGGTCTTTTCGACCTAAGCTTCTCTATTCCAGTG
Source organism: Xylariaceae sp. FL1272 (assembly GCA_022432385.1). Classification (NCBI taxonomy): domain Eukaryota; kingdom Fungi; phylum Ascomycota; class Sordariomycetes; order Xylariales; family Xylariaceae; species Xylariaceae sp. FL1272. Next base: position 532,754 of record JAJJXC010000011.1, on the reverse strand, counting down.
GCGCAAGAACAGGATCAAAAACAAGAAGCCACTCATGAATCGGAAGCAGAAGATGAAGATGTTCTACCAGACGCTGGAAACGTAGAGAATCAGGAAGTAGACGAAGAGAACACATTCATCTTCCGCCTTTTCCGCGATGAGGATGCATCCCATACCGTGGTCCTCACACGCGACGACGAAGTCCCATCAGGAGATGGCGCATTCGTAAACCCCAAGCGTCCGGAATCATACTATCTCGCACCCGCACTATCAACCACAGCCGCAGCACAATACCGCAACATTGCAGTAACACCCGAGTTCCTCTTCGTAGACGCAAAGTCGCCGAGATGGGGCCTCGAAAAGCCATGGCGAGTGATTCACATCAGCGCAGATTCCTCCTCAACTCCCGCCCCGGAACCAGAGAAATCTAAGGGAAAGAAGACGCGACCAGGGAAAAAACACCGGGTCCTCCTCCGCGTGAAAGAAAAAGCGAAGCGCGAGCGAGAGGAGAAAGCTAAACAGCAGGCTGCTGATAAAGAAGTACATCTACAAGAGAAGAAGAAGAGACTCAATCGAGAGCGGAAACTCAAGCGCAGACAGAAGGAACGCGAGAAGAAAAAATCTGCGGATCCTGATGCTGCGATTGATGGGGGTGAGAGTGGCTCTAATGGGGAGTGATTGGGAGATCGTCATGAGCGATATGCTCATATATATATGAGGAACTTACTTAGGTTCGAGTGAGTGCGATTTGCACAGATGCAAAGCAGATTACTCTCTCGGAAATAGGTATTTATGTCACGTCATCCGCCCCAAGGGGAATTAATGAAGGCAACCATTCCTGAACCAATCGTTGTAACCTTGCTTAGGTACAATTATGATGGTCCAAATGTAGTCTGATTTACACAGTGTGGGCGGAGAACCTTTAATAAGTTCCGCCATAACTATAGTCAAGTATGATAACAATTCTTCCATATACATACCCACGCTACAGAAAGTGGCGGGCACTTTGAAACCCAGCCCTAAGGCCACAAATCAAGAAGTTCGTCACTATGAATGTAAATTTATTTCTTGGTATGTAAGCTAGCTCTATGTCTAAGGAACCCAATGAGCTTCATTGCAGTGTGATTTTCGTCATTCAAGCTCCTTCTGCTCTTCGATATGGTATGTGTGTGTTCATGTCCTTGCTCATTTCTCATTCTCACTAGGTGTCCTTTTCTGGCCATCCTTACTCCCTTCACAACACGATACATAGGATGCCGTAGTGTACATAGTGGACGCAATGTCCCTGCGAGAGGGGGTAAGGGGGCAAAAATAAATACCCGAGTGTGGCCTGCCTCTCTTTGATTGACGCCTATTCATGCAAAGAAGCCTCTCCGAACGCCGGGTATGAAATTGAAATGACAGTATACAGGGGGGTAGAAAATGTAAGATAAATGTGCCAGAGAAAGACGAATTGAATGTCAAGTGCCTAGATGGTCACAAAAGAAGGTAAAGTGTAAAGATACATTTAATGAACTCAGGGTGACTTATATCCAATCATCTTTGTTCTCATCACCATTGGAATAGCCCCGATGCCGTGAAACCATAACGGATGGTTCAGGAGGTTGCGCCGACTCCGTGTTTGATCTTTTTGGTACATTGAACCCAACTCCTTTCGGACTCGGAACTTTGTTGCGTATAGGGCTGTCCGGACGATATATAGTTGGGTTGAGCATAATCGCCTGTTCAGCCTCGGCTTGGAAGCTATGTGGAAGGGGCGGTAGTTTCTTTGAAGTGGCAATTGGACTTATGCCCGAAGTATGTGGCTGGCTGGAGGAAGAAGCCACGCGCTCGCGGGGCATTGTTATCATGAGCGGAGTTGGCCTATCGACCGGTGCCGCTTTTGCTACATTGGGACAGCCGAGTGCATGTGTTCTCTCGGCTGCGGGGACATATGTATTTGAAATAGGTGGTATGTCATCGACATTGGAAAAGCGCAGTCCAATCTGAACAGTGGCTGATGAAACCATCGATGAGTCTCGTCGATGACGAGAAGCTGACAAACTAATCGGTGGCGGTGGCTTCAGGGTGTCATCGAAGTTGTTGTAGTCCGCTGTATTTGGAGAGTAAGTCGTTGGCTGGAGCTGAATTCCAGAGATGGCAAGGCCTTGACTCCGAGTTGGGAAAAGCCCGTAAGAAGGCTTTCGGACGTGATTTTTCGGTGTGGGAATCTGTGTGGCCTCTTGGGATCTCATGATGGATCTTTGGTCTAGAACAGCGCTTGACTTCAATGGACTCATGTTGTACGTGCTGTCTTGGCCGAACCTGCCAGATTCTTCCGCATTGGCCAGTTCATATGGATTTTGAGCCACATAGACTGGCTTATTTATCTGGTCGTTCAAATCCGCACCGTTCGATCCTTGCATCATGATTTGATCCTTAAAATCTTGGTAATCATACCCGCCGGAAGTGTCTCTGGGGACAATGGTTGAAATGATGCCCGACCGAAGGAATAAATAGAGCCCTCCATTCAACAATCCCGTCACATTGGTGACAATTGAGCTGATCTCTGATAGTGTCAATCCAGTGTTTCCTCCATTCTTGAATGGATTGGCAAATGTGATATATGCAAAGAACGGGAGCATTAGGATCTAGCGGTTATTAGTGCGAGCTTTGTATTTGCGCAGGGACACAATACTCACATTCGGAAGTACACCTATGAGAATGTAGTACACCATCCGAGATGCATCCGTCCTCTCCTCATCTTCGACACGCGAGCACTTTCTCAACCTGATGAAAATAATAGCCGCGCACGCCAGGAGAATGGATATGATAATCAGCAACAAAATGAAGCTGCCATCAGCCCATTCTACTACGAACCAGAAAAGGGACGCAAAGCAAACGTTCGGCGCGCGAACAAAAAAGGCGACCAGGCCAGTGATAATCAGTGCAATGTTGATAATAACCAAGCAGATGGACACGGTCCACCTGCTGCGAGGGGCGAAGGCGTTTCTCTGGAGAGCTCTCCAGGTGGCCTCAAGCGAAAAGACGAGTTGAATGAAAGGAACAATGTAGATAGCTATTTACTAGTCAGCTGTTCTGTCCAAGTCCGACTACAGTCAGGGTTCCTTACCAGGCAGCATGAACTCAGATATCAAGGCACACCCAGGTTTAAACAATGCATCCAAGCCCTGAGATTGGGCGACAGCAAATATAATGCCCTGGCCAACGATGCCTAAGGATAGAACGAAGGGATATACGTCGCGTCCCCGAACGCATGTGAACACATTGACCCTACATCGAGAGTCAGTCTTATAGAACTAATCTGCAACAAACATGTCTCATACCTCTTTCCTTTACTGCGTGGTGATCGCTTTGCATTCAGATAGCAATGATATGTGATTCCCAATGCTGTCGCAGCCGCACAGATGATATTAAAAACCGCGAGGATGACGATCGACTGTCGTTGTGTTCTCGCATTAAGGGTCGTTAATTCACTGATGACGCTCAACGTCGCATTCGTGTTATAGGAAGTTTGCGATAATCCAGTCGAGCTGTTCGATACCCTGTGGTTTCCTGTCCAGTCGCCACCACCATGGCTAGAGCCACTGGCGGTCCAGGACATGTTGAATCCCGGCGGCGACGACGAATGCTGGGTGATGGCGTGAGCCCAGGACACTTCTTCCGCGGTGGTCAAGTCATCTACGCAATGAGTCTATCGGATCGCTAACGTTGTTATAGGTAACTAGTTGTCAGAGCAAGAGGCAAGCAAGAAATGTATGAACGAAAGCAAGTTGGAGGCAACACAGTCTATCCCCAGATCAGGAGCCTGTCCATGAATTAGGCAAAAGTTTGAGCTGAGCCAGCAGACGAATTAGAGAATGTAAGTGAATAGAAACGAGAAGTGGCGATAATCGCCACACACAGCACCAACCACCAAAAAGCAAGAGCAAGGAAAGCAGATGTGTCGAATGAGAAGGCAAGGTCAAGAACGACGCATGAAGAGAAACGACGAGAAAGCATACACCCTAGGCTTTGCCGAGGATCAGAGAGTATGCATGGTCCTGCGCGCGGACGTAAAGCTGTCCGGCTTCGAGATAGTGGCTCGGTCTGCAGGTGGTCCAGGGATGGCTGCCTCTCATGGCTGGTTGACTACTCGAGTCCCAACAGCAGGGGCTTGTGATTCGCCGCTCACCCTCTCGGTAGCATCACGAAGCTCACCCATGTCGTCTGCGCGATCATATTCTACGCTACGTGCATACGAGTCTGGGCATCATTCCAGTTCTTGGGCCCCTACGATGGCGGCCGATAAGCGTGTCCTCGTTGAATGATTGGTCGCGGGCACAACAGTGCTGGCCGATGAATACTCTCGGCACGATAAAGGAGCTCGCAACTGCAGGAGCCGTTGTCTTGGCATATGTCGGGAGCATTATGTGGCGATGGAGATGAAGCAGAACTGGAACGACTCCAGGTTTCGTCATGTCGAGAAATCTCACCTTGAAGTCTAGAAGGGTGGGGCCCAAACACGGCACTGCTCTTGTCAGGCGTGCGCTAGCCCTGAAAGAGCTTAGACTCAGGGTCCCGGAGATGGACCTCAAACGTGCTGAGGCGGGACCCAGGACTCGACCCCGTCACTCCAGCCCCAAATCCCACTCTTCGCCACGGCCAGACGGGTTGAATGTAACCCACTGCAGGTACGAGATGAAGGTTTTCTCCTCCAATATTTCTCCGATTACTGCGGAGTCACTTCTTTCACTAGGTTCTCTTCAAGCCAGATGTCGAGCGGACTTGGAAAAATAGAGGGTAGGTAGCAAGTGCTATTGTATCCCAGACGTTAGGTTATGTTTCCGCCACTCATACTTGTACACAGTGACTAGACGCATACCAACGCCGAGTACATTTGTAACTCTGACAATGCTATGTCGTTCGAAGTCTAATTGTCCATTGTTCGTATTAAGTGTGAGCACTATGATATCCATAATCAGAGTGTCTTCACATGACTAGGCCACGTGTAGTATATAATTGATGGAAGAGAAATCAAAGGGCATCGGGAGGATTCCGGTCTCTTGGATTGGTGTCACATCCACTATCTCGGCTTGCGTAGCTTGGTTTGTTTTCGGTACTCCGTGGGAGCTTGATGCACGACAGTGTATCACATATCATGGAGCACTCGAGCATGGTCGACTTGGAGCGAGAAACCCCTAGCCTTTTGTTACACGCCAGAACACTTTAGGTATCACTCAAGCGAATAGTTGATGTATTATTACAGGGTCGTAGCTTATACCAAAGGGTCCTTCTGTAAAGCCAGGGGCATACATGTACATAGGTAAGAGCTGAAGTATGTATGTAATGGCCTGCATTGAACTTCAAGAACTCACCGAGGCCACTAAGTAGGTAAACACTGCTGACCCTCTTAGAGTAACCAAGTTGTGGAAAACCACGAGTTTTGCCTGCCCTTCAGACATGTGGATTAAACTTATTATTGCCAATGTCTGTCAGTTTTACTTCTACAACTCGTAAGTTTGGTCTGATTCCGACTTGACTAGACTTGAGTCGAGGCCCGACTCATTGTGACTGGTGTTTATGTTTCTGTCATAATTCATGCGCTGAATGCACACAAGGGTCTGGCTAGGTCAAGAACCCTACCCGGAAATTTCATAGTTCTTGATATCTAACAAGGCCGGGCAGGTTTTCTGGGGAGAACTACTTATAATCAGAGAACCTCAAGTACCACCTTCCGATATGCATCCGGTGTCACGGACAAGCCCCGCGATCAAGGATGGTATGGCCTTGACGATGTCCTAGTTCATTGGGAAGGAGATATGTCAATCCGAAATGACGAGGGAGAGAGGACGTCGAGGATGTAGAAACACAGCATGAGCCGAGCATGAGTGATCTTATGTAGCTTTATTACCACGAAAAGTGGTATGACGATTGCATTGCAGATCCATGCGCGGACTATCTGTAAGCTAGTAAGTTGTCCGAGTAATGAGGGAAATACAATTGTGATCGCACGAGTAGTACTTTTCGTGTCGATCCGCCATTTGACTGCCAAGTTAAGAGAGACTTAACGTGCACCTTCATACAGTGACCAAGGCATCACATTCTGCTAGAAACAACTCGCCAAACATTCTAGCGAAACTCATCACGTCATTCCTTTACAGACGATGTCAAATCAATGGAAATTAATGAGAAAGCAACCAAGGCTATGCTCCAGGCATTTCCAGACACTGGATAGCAGGATAAAGTAATACATGCGTTACATACCGTTTCCAATACCGGCATGTCGTCAGTTTAAACGATCTTCTGCCATATGGACTGATTAAACTGCCGATTGTCTTGAGCTATCCTCAAGTCACTGCAAATCGGAAGTCCTTATAAGAGGATCAACGCTATAAAATAATCTGGTGTATGTTGAGTGATAGACTATGCTGATTAGGAGAGCGGAATGGGAAAATACTAAGAAACTCGCGGACCTCAAAGTCATATGCTAGATAGTGAGCTAATATATTATTAGAACGCCTAGCTCGGCAGGAATCTATCATTGCCTGCCTGAACGTCGAGACCATTAAGAAGTAAGGGATTTGCCTTACACCGTGGAGAGCCAGATCATACTGCAACCACGTGTGACTACTTAATATCTGTATGCAAAAAGCGGCAATATCATTTCCTTAAGATGTTCAAATTAAAGCCATTTTAAATCATAAATTGCTTGATGCTCACAAACTCCTATGTATGCATGTTACCAAGCTTACACTTGATGCCAAGACCTCGCTCATTCCAGCTTTACTCAATGGTCAAAATGTTGTTAAAACATGAAAGCACAGCAGTCCAAGGGGCCAATGACAACAAAAAACATAGTGTATATGTGACTCTCGTAGAGAAAAGAAAAGCTAAACGATGGCCCTATTGGCAAAGGCAATTGGAGGTAGAGGTATGTATGCTTTACTTGCACTCACCAAAGACTGCGCGTTGAACTTCCGGATATTTTCGGTTGTTCGGATACAGACGGAGTTAGATTCTCTCCATACCGTGCATTAACCCGTGCTTGCTTTGATTAACACTGTAGCACGGTCTTCCAACAGTGCCCTGTTTTCCTGGCTGTAGCAGGCACGAATCTCTCCATCTCCATTCTGTACAATGATGGTTGCTTTCGAGTGGTTTTCATCTACACCGACGATGCTCACAGCGACAACACATCTCGCCAATGCGGCTGTACGCATTGTCGGTATCCTTGCATATTCTCCTACTTGACATGCCCGACAGCCGAATCGTTCAGGTCCATATGCCCTGTCCTGACGATTGCGCTGGCAGTCAATAACCCACACTTCTGGAGTAGCCACCAAAACATGGCCGCCGACTTCCTCAACAGATGCCCTCCAATACCCGTCACCTCCAATCGCCCATCCTCCGCAAAGGCCGGCTCCATCATCAAATCACCAAAACACATGTGCAAGTTTAAGAGACCATCAACGAACGTCATGTTTCCTTCATCCTGGGACCCGTAGCCGGCGTGCCCCTCCTGAACATCGCGCCAACATCGTACAACCGACCACCCCGCATGCCAACGGCCAACTTTGACTTCTACGACATGATCCCAAGCAATCCGAATACAAAGTGCAGTTTCAGATGTGCGTCATTGACGTCATATACACACCATGGTATAGTCATTTAGATGTTTGTTGTGGTCAAGCTGGAGGACGTGGATATTCGATGTTTTTTTGCAGGCCAAGCTTCCTAACTACCGCACCTCGCCGTGTCTGACCATGAACATTCAATCACCTGTTGGCTTGCGGTTGCCAATTCTGCTACGAGAGATTACCCACCAGCAAAGCAGCAGACCATGCGTACTAACCCGGAGACTTTGTCGGTATTTACGCTTCATCACAGGGTGACTACAAGGAAAGCATTAAGGGCCGGGCTTATCATTCAGCTGGTGTTCAGGCTACTGCGCGGCTTTGCGCGGCTTTGTTAATACCATTCGCCTCTTGGGCAGTGTCGCTCGCAGGCATTTCGCATTGCGCAAGAACAAGATAAGACTGGGAACCATCTTTGAAAGACAATGGATAGCCAGGGCACGGATTTCGTGTGCGAGATGGCACGTGACAAGCCATGACTGCCTGCGGTCGTCTCGCCCTGCACCACCCCATTTCGACTGATGCATGAGTTCACAGCTATGCGTGGGAAAACCAACACTACCGCTATCGCCTGGACTCCTCCTGGATACCCGTGACGGGTCTCTAGTTTTGACTTAGATGCCTACATACGCCTGCAAGACCTACGACCATGCTCTAGACATGGCTCTATGACTTTCTGCACAGTATGAAGAGTCTCAGCATCTAAACATGGGGGACTTTACCTTTCTCCGAGCAACGACCATGTCGAGAATTGTCACGCATGAGTCATTGCCAGCCAACGTGTACTTTGGGGTAATTGAGAATTAGCAAGGTGGCTCGTAGATAGTGATATGGCGGGTGCATAGCGGTTCATCGCCACCTGTCCTCTGACTTTGTTGACCAGCCATCTCTGCGGATTGGGATCCAAGATCAACTCGGACGGATCGTGAGGTACAGTTGTTGGTTATTTATCTGGGCTTTACGATGTGGTTTGCAGAACTCGGCAGCGTACGGAACACTCCCAAAGGACGAGTGTCGGTCTGCTCGGGATCTGGTGCTGGTACATTTTCATCAGACAGATCTTGCATTGGTGTGCCTGCTCGTTGAGAACCTCTTGCCACTGTACTGGGCATGCCTTGCCTACAACCGATGGCTGCTTGAGGCTACCATCTGATGATGACTCCAGGTTGAAGAGGGGCCGGACCAATTGATCTGTCTGCTTGCTACCAATGCGCAAAACCGCACTGGGAGCCCCGCGCCGGATCACGTCTTGATTGACGTGTACCATTGCTGGGTTGGTGCTGGTGCTCGCCGCCCGTGGCCAGGGCTACCCCCAAAATACCGGCTCAAGTTAGCTGGCCAAGGCGGAGTGCTGGGTCAGAGTTTCGAGCCCCAGAAATTTTTCCATCCTAGTACGGGCCGCTGTGCATTCAGTCCGAACCACATCCACCACCGTTGGTCTGCCCGCCTTGACTGGTCCAAGGTCCATGTCGAGCATCTCGTAACTTGCGCGTCGAGGACGTTGCATGCTCAGCTATCCTATATCGCCCGTCGCGATTTTACTCGCACCGTTGCGTAGCTTCGGTGCCTATTTATCGAGTATTCTACACCGCGAGCCGTTATTTGCACATCACTTCAGCTTACCTAAGGATTGGCCGGCGTGCTGATCGAGGCCGGTCTCCTGTGTGCCTCTCGCCCATCTTTACAGATTGTTCTTCCACCACGCCTAACTCCACCGTGGGCATCGAGGAGTCAAGGACTGAAGAGCCATCCCTCGTCATCTCATTGGGTCGGCATCCGCTTGAGCAACAAACAGTGTTTGAAGTTGTCGCCGCAAGGCTGTCACCCACTCGGCAAAGGTGGCCCAATCCATGTCTCGGCGACATAATTCTGCCGTATCGCTCGGCCTACTGACCTGCTCGTCTGCCTGTCTGCTACCTCAACATACAGCAAAAATGAACGACATTGATGCGGCACCCCCCACGCGTCAATCTCGCCCTGAATCTTTTGCATCTCCTTCGGAGTCTTATCTAAATTCCAGACACAGAAGCCCGCCTCCTTCGCGGCATGCGGCAATGGGGCGTGGCCGCAGTAGAGACAGCCGTGATGGCTCGCGAGGAAGACCTAGATCAGATTTGAACCATCGGGGCTCTTTCAACAGCATTCGCCCGAGGTTACGATCGACATCGCCAGGCAATCACGCGCCTCACCATTACCGTGACCGTGGCCGTGACAGGAAGCACAATGATCAGGAGGCTCCAGGGCAGCGCAAAGACCCACGGGAAGATGTACGGCATCGCGGCCGATCATCTGACCGCCGTGGCCGCCATATGGACGACTCATCGAGATTAGATGATTCAATACGAGACTCCAACTTCGACTCTGGAAAGCGACACCATCGGTCACCATCACCCAAGTATCGTTCTACGGCTAATGACAACCACGGGCATTATAGAGATCGCTCATTTTCTCCATCTTCTAGAAAGCGGCATAGGAGCCGAAGCCCACCATCGTTTGCCCCCCGGCCGAAACGATCCAGGCGCGAGAAAGAACGCGATCGGCGTCGTCGAACGGAGAGGGATGAAAGGTTTGACCGAGATCGAGCAAAGCCACCCTCCTCGTCGCGACCCGACCGTCCATATTCGCCACCCCGGAGGCGATCACCCTCACCTCGATACGATGAGCCGAGACGGAGGTATCACGATCATGGCGATGACCTCGATCTACCTCGTCACCGTCGTCGAACTCGAACTCCATCCCGCGAGCCCTACGCCAATGAGGCTTCTGCTAAACCAACAGCTCGTTCTCGTGGTGATGCTAAAACCCGATACGGTACTCGGTCCCCGCGACCTGATTCACGTCGGTCATCATTCTCCCTCAGTCACTCGCCGCCTCGTCCAACAACTCGGCCTTCAGCTCGCGGTCCCTCTGATGTCAGAACACATTCCCGACACTCGTCGCCGTCTCACGACTCATCACGCCCGAATTACCCCCCTTATTCTCCGAAAGGTGGTTCTCGTCGGGCTCGGAAAAAGGCGAAGCAACGTGACGAGTCTCGGTTTGGCCCTCTAGCGTCTGGCGCCAACAGTATTGAAGTTGGCTCATTTAGGAGAGGAGATCGCCGGGACAGCTTCGAAGATACTGGGTCGTACAGAGATAGTGCCCAAGTGTATCCCGACGACTCCCATCTTGGTCAAGCAAGCCCTCGTACACAAACCAGTTCGTCTCGTCGGGGCTCCCCACGTTCGCCATCTTTTTACGATAAAGCTCGCAAAACACAAGGCTACGATACTCAACATCTCTCACGAACGTATGGTACGAAGTCTCCCCCGATACCACCAAATGCTAATTTCAAATACAGTCGACACTCCCCTTCAATCTCGAAAGGCAGCCGTAGGACTTCAGCGGGACCTCCCGAGCGTCGTAAGGCTAGTCGCTCCCCGGATCGCCGGTCCACAGGACCATTCCAATCCCATGCCCGAGGTCGAGGATTCTCTCGAGGAGGTTTCAGAGGTGGCTTCAACTCGGCTCGGGGTGGTCTGATCGATAATAGGTCGTCGCGACAGGATCCGCACATTGGACACTCCGATCTAGATCGACGTCCCTCCATCCCTTCTCGACATGCATCACCTATGCGGTCTGACAATGAAGCCACCGGAGACGAAGAGGTTGGCCCACATAGTCCAGCAAGGCCATTGCAAAATGGGAACGCTGATAATCATTGTGATGGGAGAGAACTTGACGAACAGATGCCACCCCCGCGGCCTCCCCTTACAGCTCCAACTGGACCATCTGGCTCGAAGTTCAGCTTTGCGTTTAAGACCTCGGCAAAAACCCCAGTTGCAACACCAAAGCCCGAGATATCTCAGAAATTTAGCGCAGCTCCTAAGAAAGACCACCCACCAGTTGTGGACGATCGGGATCGGGATTTGCCGAAAGACACGCCCAGGGAGCCTGCGTCTGCGCGTGCTCGAGCTGAGAACCATCATCACAGTCGACTAGCTGAACGGCCACCCCCACCTGAACGACCAAGGACTCGCAAAGTCATAAAAGTACGACGAAAACTGAAACCCAAGCCTTCGTTAGATCCAGAGCTTGCCGACTCCAAGTCGGTTTATTTCCGCAAGCCGGGCAACGAATCAGTTATCGGATCCGGTACATACGGAAAGGTCTTCAAAGGGAAACATGTCTACACTCATAAATTAGTCGCCTTGAAGAGAATCCGAATGGAAGGAGAGCGAGACGGCTTTCCAGTGACCGCTATGCGTGAGGTCAAGCTTCTTCAGTCTCTGAGGCACCCCAACATCGTGCATCTATATGAGATGATGATTGAGCATAACGACTGCTATATGGTTTTCGAATACCTGTCCCACGATCTGACTGGCCTCCTGAATCATCCATCGTACAAACTCGAGGCTGCACACAAGAAGCATCTTGCCATGCAAATATTTGAGGGACTGGATTATCTCCACAAACGAGGGGTTCTGCATCGTGATATCAAGGCTGCGAATATCCTGGTTAGCAGCGACGGCATGCTCAAACTGGCTGACTTTGGATTGGCTCGCTTCTATGCGAAGCGGCATCAGCTTGACTACACGAATCGCGTCATCACCATTTGGTACAGGTCTCCTGAGCTACTTTTAGGTGAAACACAATATGGCGCTGCCGTTGATATCTGGAGTGCTGCCTGCGTGATGGTCGAGATATTCACCAGACATGCAATATTTCCGGGCGATGGTGGTGAAATCAGCCAGCTCGAGAAAATATACAATATACTGGGTACTCCAAACCGGAAGGAATGGCCTGGGCTTGCAGAGACGCCGTGGTTTGAATTACTTCGCCCCAGCTATCGAAAACCGAATACTTTCGCGGAAAAGTACAGAGAGCGAGTACCCGCCGCCGCCTTCGACCTTCTGGCCGAAATGTTCCAGTACGATCCATTAAAGCGACCCTCAGCTGCCGATGTACTCGAGCATCCTTATTTCACGGTTGAACAACCGCCGCCTCGGCAGGCCGTCGAGTAAGTGACTTGGCCTTGCCCCACACAATTCATATCTCCACAAGCTAACAACTTCATTAGACTTAAGGATATCCAGGGTGACTGGCACGAGTTCGAGTCCAAACAGCTCCGACGCGAGAAAGAAAGACAGGAAAAGGAAAAGAGAGAGGCGCGGCGCGTAGCCGACAAGGAGAGGAAGCGGCCCACATCATCGCATGATACTGAGCCTGAACCCAAGAGACAACACGTAGAAGGCCAACCACAGAAGTAGAGCCGTGGACCTTCAGCTCGTCCATCGAACCGCAACGCGACGAATAAACCTCGACGGATTTGGTATGGCCGTTTCTGAGGCGGAAATAGGCGGAGTCAACCGCCACCCGCCGAAACCTCGTTCTAGATACTGGACCGTGTTAGTATCAGTTCAGTTCAGTGGTTCTTGTTATAATAGTTAATTGTATGACGAAGCAGAGTCCATGAATATGACTTCAATTGCATTTACTCGTTCGGTTGGTTCCCGTCTGCATGTGGTAATAATAACTAGATTGGGACGTCGACAGGTATGTCTTAACCTTGGCGATGATGTGCAATCTCAACTAGGTACGCAATTTGATTGGTCAAGTCATTTCATCTCCAAAGTGCACACGCAATTGTTACATTCGATGAAACAACACCACTTGTCCAAAAAAAAGATGGTCGATGTTTAATTCTATTGCATTATTGCTCATATTGTATTCCAGTGTACAGACGCTCCTTCTCTTATTATGGGTATCGAACACTTTACAACCCCCTCCCCCTCCAAGCCCTTCTATTCCTTACAATCTTAAGCTCATTCTCAAGACTTTGGCCACGCGCTGCCAAGTCCATCAGTCAAGCCCTTAGCATACGACTCGATCTTGTCCGTGCCTAGAGTCCGTCCCTTCAAGAACCAGACGAGGATGCTGGGGAGTCCCCAGCTGCCCATTTGTCCAGCACCACGGTCACGGCCGAGGGTCAGGGCGATCATTGGTTTGTTGTCGACGGGGTAGGGCTTTACTTCGCCGCTCGAGAAGTAGGACTTGAAGTTGGTCATTAGGTGGCGGGTCTGGTTGCCGGCGTGTACGGCTTGGGGGGCTTGTAGGTGTCCTGCGTCGCCGAGGATGAATATGTTTTTGTATCCCGGGGCGCGCAGGTCGGGGCCCTGGGTTAGGCGCGAGGATTTGATGTCGAGCATGGATGAGGGGGCGAACGAGGTGTTGGGTTTTGTGCCGAAGGTCGGGACTATTAGGTCTGCGGTGAGTGTTTGGGTTGTTCCGTCGGGGTTTGTGAGGAGGATGGTTTGGGATCCTTTTTCGCTGGTTAGGGTTACGCGGGCGTTGCCGATGTACTTGATGTTCATCTTTGCTAGCTCGTTTTGAACGCCCTTGCGGATGGAGTCTTTGATTGGTGCTGTGAGGGGGAGGGACTCGTTGCCGATCAGGGTGATGGTTTTTTGCTTGGATTTGCCGTACGCGGAGCCGAGTTCTCCGGCGAACTCACAGCCGGTTACGCCGGCGCCGGCCACGATGATGGATTTCGCGGAGCGGATGTCGGATTGCAACTTTGCAATGCTGGCTTTTGTTTGCACGGTTGTGCCGACTTCTTTCCAGGGCATGGCCTCGGTGTACCGCGATCCTGTGGCAATGACTAGAGTGTGGTAGGGGATCTCGCGAAGCGAGCCTGAGTTCGAGTCGTCGACGGACGGCGCTTTTCCATCGCCGTTGAGTCTGATTTTGATCGTATTTGTCTCTGGGGCCAATGTCTCGGCGCTACCGATCACGAGCTCGAATTTCGAGGCTGGGTATTCGGCGAATTGCTCCATGAGCGGGAACAGGTATTTGTCCTCTGGGATAGTTTCCGGCACCACGAAGCGGACTGATGCGATCTTGTGGTAGAATGCATCGTGAGGAGTGACAAGCACCACTTTGAGATCTGAGTGATGCTTCGAGGTGTTGCGAAGTAGGTAGTGGGCGATTGGGAGGCCAGCCTGGCCGGCTCCGAGAACAACTACGGTTCTAGTCATGGTTGGATCTGTACGTGCGTTGCAAATGTGTGAGTTACCATAGACTACCTATCGGAAGTGTAGATCTTGTTGCTGATGCTGTAGTCCTAATGCCGTTGTGCTAGCATGAATATCACGAGAAATCATCGTCATCTGCCGCGCAGCCATCAACTACTTTATAATCGTTCATCTTCACGATGGGGCGCGGGCGTAAGCCATGGCCATGTGAGCCACGGTCCCGCTTGAAAGTGCCCGAGAGCATAATTAGACATGGTTGCCCAGGTGATTGGGAGGCTGATGCCAGGAATGAAGGTTGTCAGATGCAGCCTAGACTAGGCCGTCGACGTCGCCAAAAGTGTCCGGGTTGGACTTTGGCTGCTCCGGGCTCCGCGCGGCGGACGGGACACGGATGTCGTTACTCTCCGCTATACGTGGTTTAGTCAGCTGCAGCTAGGTACCTGTCTGGCCGTATAATGAATGCGGCATAGTGTAATCCGTATAAGGGATGACGCTTCAACCAATTTAGAGAGGAATACGTTGTGGTTCGTCACGCTGAGCAATACTTGGTAATCCTTCACATTCGATTAATCATCTAGATCATGTCCCTCTTGAAAAATACTACCCAATGATTCCTCTCATCCACCTCTAGAAATAGGAATCAAAGCGAAGGTGTCATCCATCCTTCACAGATTTCGACGAGGCTACTCTCCATCGATCGCGACATCTGCTTCGACGCCCCTTGCTAAATATCCTATGGACTGCTAGATCATCTATGTAGGTTAGCCACGTATATTAGACACCATTGTGCTCTACAGATGTTTTGCCTTTTTTGTCTCCCAACGCCAAAGTCATCTTCCGTCCCCTCTCAGTCATAGTCTCGTACCTCGTGAACCAAAGCTATCTATGTCATACATCATGTCTTATCGTTCCCCCCAGACATTGGGTATATATTTTCGAGAATGAAGTGAAAACGCGATTGAAAAAAAGCAAAGGAGAAACGACCTTGTCGCCCTCCACTAATTACAGGTAGGTATCCAATAAATGCACATAATTAAAAATGTCTGATGCAGAACCGATGTGAATCATGATGCGTAGAGAGTCTCTCATTACTCCAACGCCCGAATCCGTAGTCTTGCAATCGTGCCATCATCGGATTGGTAGAAGCACAAAAGCTTCAGGGGCCGAAATTGAGGCATTATGATTGATTGATGAAAATGCACGTTAGGGAAGAGATTGTGGACTTATCTCTTCCCTGGACAAGAAGTTGATCGAAAAGGGGATTGAACCCAGATTTCCGGAAATACTTGTATAGTGTATTGAAACTCGTCACAACACCCTTCGGCTCTCGGGGCATGGTAGACTGGCAAAAGGCAAGGAGCATTTCGCGATAGCGTGGTCGATCCATTTTCGTCGCGATGCCTGTTTTGATCATATATCGATCGCGTGATTCCTATACTCGAGTAGTTCAAGAATGCACTTCAGATCTGCCCGAACCTTGGCGGTGCAGGTCTGCGAGATCTTCCTTTTGCTAGTCAATCAACCATGCCCAAAGAGACAAAGGGCATCGTGACGAGTTTCCACTGTCCGTGCCGATAAATCCGATCTGATAACCATTACACTATCCAACTTTGGGGCCAACTGAGGCCGAGTAGAAGTCATAAAACCGTCGTCCATGTTCAGAAGCTTTTGGTCAGATTGGTCGATAAGCCCACTTTTAGTGAGGAATCGTCTCCGAGTAGTCGTTCATCTAAATTTCAGTCGGGCTTGTTTTTACCTGAGAAGTTAGGCACATCTTGGGGCCCCAAATCGTTATGATGGAGAGATGCGGCTTATGCCTCATGACTACTCATGGTGGGGGGCCCGACAGCATTACAGGCAAAGGCACTTCGGGTGCAGCGGGAAATTGTAGCCACTCCTCGAAGTCAAGACCGGTCTGAGGGTGCAGCGAGTCCCAAGCTAAGTCCGCTGGTTGATCGCCAGTCAGAGCTAAATTGAAGTCCGCATTGGCAGCACCAGCGGCATGCTCATCTGGCAATGCTCCAATGCTCTCCATCCTCACGGAAAGGGGAGGCGAGTGAGCCTGGACAGCATCCTGTCGGGCTCCGTTAGTACCGATCTCGGCATTGTCGTCGGCCGATAATACGGATGGTTCGACAAAATGTGCGGACGGTATTATGGATTGATGTGCAGCGTAAGCGTCGAGCGACGAGACACCTTCAAAATCAGGCAATGTCTGACTCTCCATCGGATAGGAATCGCTTTCCGAGGGCGGAGTCGTCATGGTCTCTA
Organism: Xylariaceae sp. FL1272; assembly: GCA_022432385.1. NCBI lineage: Eukaryota > Fungi > Ascomycota > Sordariomycetes > Xylariales > Xylariaceae > Xylariaceae sp. FL1272. The sequence continues at coordinate 515,875 of JAJJXC010000011.1, read as the reverse complement.
CACCTGACGGTGCAAAATCGACGATATTCGGGTACTGCAGTGGTAGGGAAGAATTCGACGTGTCGTTGGAATTCACAGATCCCTTCCCTTTGCCTCTGCTATGGAGATGTTGCGCCAGCAGCATCGACTTAGGGTCAGATAGACATTTGTCCATGGCGGCACTCAAAAACACAATAGCGTAGTCGGCAGCAGCATATAACTCACTCAAGCGTTTCATTGCCTCCATGCAACCGTTGAAGCCCTGCTTGGCCTCTTGTTGCATGCGGGTATTCGGAACTTTCATCTGGAGCATGTGGATAATCATGGCGGGGAGAATGACGGTGACACTCGTGGTTGGCAAGTATTTCACCAGATCATGACCGAGCAACTCGCTGATTATACTTGTGATCCCTCGGGCGGATTCCCAGACTCGCAAGCGCGCATAACTTTGGGCCTCTTCGGTTACTTTTGGGCTCTTGCGTAGAAATTGTGGGCGGTGCAATGCAGATACTGCTGTGCAGTAAGTCAAGTGCAAAAGGCTGCGCTGGATAATCATGGTGACACGACCTGGATTGAGATCTGAAACCTCGATGGACCGAGGCTCGCAACAAGGTGGTAACGTTCTCATCCACTCGTGGAGCTCCGCGTCACAGACGGCAACGGCGTCCATGTTGTCGCATTGCTCATTTGGAGCTAACATCATCCTACTGTTGATCGTATCATCGGGTGGCGCATTGGTGCGCGGCGAGATAGAATACTGGGCGTCTAGTAGATGGCTGACACAGAGACAGAGCCTGGCTTTGGCAATACACATTTGCGCTAGCTCATGCTGCATTTCCACATCGTGTAAAAACAAACACTCTGGACCGACGACGTGGACGTCGTCCGATAGCGCCCCTATCTCGAAATCGGCTTCCTCTAACATGGGGACGTCGAAGTCTTCATCCTTGATTCGAGTTGGTCTGCGCATACCCAGAGCAACCATACGGTCCCGCATAAAGCAGGACCACCATATTCGCTTCCACAATCTCTGGGTTCGAAGCGTCATAGTTCCCCTCGTTGCTGTGTCTCGATGCAGACCAATTGAATGTGCAAGTGAGATTGCTACGCCCATCCAATGCCATGTATCCTTTTGGTCGTCGGGTGTTTCGTACCAGTATGACATTAACAGCAATCCCTGGATCAGAACGAGCCGGTCTCTCTCGTAGTCCATGTCATAGAGTAGCTATGTTCAATGAGTATAGGTTCCAATACTCGCGACATATGGGGATGGATCTTACTCTGGTCTGGTAGAAGAAGACCCTGCGGGCCACTTTCGTGGAAGGATAGCCATGTTCTTTCAAGGTGTCCTGTTTTACGAACGCCACGGCGGAGAACATGATGGCCTGGTAGAGGAATAGGCTGATTCGACCGCGCGATCCATCACGGGCGTCGATGATGGATAATAGGTCGTGGAGCTCTAAAAGAGGCATATATGGGTGTACATACTCGATGTATGCACGCAACAGACTGTTCTGGAACGCAATGCTGGGCAGCGACAATGCACCTTTCACACGCATGTATTCCACATCTTCGGCGACGATTTTCACGGGTAGCGGGCAGATGAAACCAGGCAACTCCGGGACATCGGAAGTGAAGCCTAACGAACTAAAAGACGGTGTCCTCACTCCAGGATCAGCACTGGAATTTGAAACTGAGCTGGGATCAGCATTCTGGGTTGCATTCGGGCTTTGCCAAATGTTGGGCCATTTCAGTAGTGGGTTATCTGCTTGGAAAGGTAGTAGTGTTGGGTCTGTTCTCAAATCGGAGCGTGCTGCTATCGTCAGACATGTTAGTCCCGAACTTATGTAGCCCGCTCTGACTCTTCCTCGTCGTGTCTCTGTAGATAAGAAATTGGAAGTCTCGCACACACAGCTGCTCCATGCTCCTACTCAGGAAATCGCAGTAACTCACGGAGAAGCTTTGGGATACGGCCGTCGGCGCTCCCGTGTCGGTTGACTCCAAGACCACGTCCAACGTCGTGATGAGCCGTGGTTCCGGGAGCCGCGCTATGGCGTCGAGGGGTTGGTGCAATGTCGACAGAACCATTGAGACTCACGCTATTGATTGCGCCTAAGCCTTCATTGGGGAGGACTGTTTTTGCCTTGAGCAGTTGTGCCTCGGCATGGTGGGCACCGCAAGCTGTGCCATGGTCGTGAGCCGCCGATGAATGTAGGTCGTGATCGAAGATACTCTTTCTGTTAGGTCGAGGTATGTTAGATGGCTAGCTTCAGACAACTTGGTCGCAATGGCCATATATCCGCGTGGGAGGGTATTCTCGTGGTACGAACAGAAAAGAAGTCGTTGTTGCGTCGGGTCAAGAATAAAGACCTTTCGGATAGAATTGAAAACTGAGCTGTACATACTTCCGTCTGCGACTCGGCTGCACTTCACACAGCACACCATCCCACTTGCAATTCCCACACGGGTAGTTTTCGACTACATCGCACCTCACTTTGCGCGTCCGACAGGAGACGCAGGCTCGCGCGGCACGTCTCTTGGTGACTTTGCTTGACCCGTCTGGCTCTGCCACCGGAGCTCGCTTTTTCGAAGACGACGAGTCTTTCTCGTTCTTCCCGTTCGAATGCGTTGCCGACTTTTTTAGGTGGGCAGACTTATTTGCCATAGTAACTCGATCATTGTCACTGGATGGCTCGCTCTCTGGCGTATGACCCACACGAGGATCCGACATGCTCAAGTACGAACCCGAGCTGATGCTTGTTAATTCAACGATTCCCAATCGGGGGCATCTCTTAACAAAGTAGAGTTCTGCGTGGCGCTTTCGTGTTGTGTCGCGGCCTGACCTTGCCTAACCCGCTTCTAGTCGAGAGTTTAAGAGCAATGGCCATTCAACAAGCTGATGGGGGGTTATTTTGTCTTCTTCTGATACTTTTGAGGGTCCAGGCCCTGACGTCCACACCGCGCGTTTACACCGTAAACCTCAAGTGGCAGCATGAGAGGAGCTCTTTCTGGACAATAAGAGTTCGATATGGGGTGGAACATAACCACAGGAAATGACCATGCGCGCAATGCGCGGTGGGGGTTGACTTGGTATATATTGGACATACGGAACCACGCCGACCTGAGCGAGCACAGTAAGAGAACGGGTCTACTTCCATAGAGGCGAGTAATCGCGAGTGAAGGGTGTGTACAGTACCTCCTGTACCTTGATTGCGATAATTATTAGACACTTTTCTGACAAGCAAACCTCCACAGATGCACACGTAAACTGGGGTCGACTAACGATCGCTGGTTGACCCATTTTCGTCATGTACCCCCAGCGTGAAGCTATTGGAGATGGACATCGCAAGTAACCAACGAAACACTCTAGTTTGGCTTCCTCTTACCCACATTCATTGCTTACAGGAACACTCCGTGGCGTGCAAAGAGACAGCGGCCTACAGAAATCACATGTTGGACAGCCCAGACTGCTCCGTGTCTCCGACAGGCAGAGCATAGGGATCTACGGCTCTAGACTAGCCATGATCTTATAGCTCAATCTCAATTCAATGAGACTTTCCCCCGACGGCAGCTCTTTCGAGTTTCTGTCTTTCGGGTCGATACATTGTCGTTATGTCTACAGTTCAACTATGTTCGACGTCGAAGCACAATCCCATTTTTCTCCGTGTCTTTTTCGTACAAAACGTCCGCGACCCCAGAACCCCAAATTTCGAAAACCCCCAGGGCTCGGTCAGTTTGGAGCAGCGGGGGAGGAGCCAATCCCAACTCTCGTGAACTGATTCGCTTGCTTCAGCCCCCTTCACCTTTATATCGAAAGCGGCTTAGGTTTCTTCCTGGTCTCCATCTCCAATGAGGCCGAGGGTTCCTCAGCATGGCCAGTTCGCCAGTCAGGCGTCAGGATCTCCATGAATCCACCAGAATGCAGCTTTGGATTTTAGCGCCGCTTCGACTGTCGCGCTCAAGTTTCCCAAGCTTTCCCCCGGTGCCCAACACCTCTAGACCACCCGCGGGCCATCCTCTATTTGTTATGACGTGGAAGGCAAGCCCGTCGTTACAGAGAGGCTAGCCGGCTGGTACAGGTGCCTCGGCAGTCACCGAAAAACTTCAAGCCTCGAGACATAGTTTCTGCCCTTTCGACCTTTTTCTGACAATGGCCCCTGAACTAACGAGATCTAAGTGGACTTGAGCACGTGCGCGAATACCTCTAACGTGCTGTATGTCTTTACTACAGGTGGCAGGTAACGTCAGTGTGGATGATCTATCATCCACCCTACTCATTTGAATTATGTGATGGCGAAAACTGGGATGGCATGTCTTCTCTACCCTGTTCGAGACACGTGCCTAGGCGACTAAGGACGGTGAGGACTTCAATTGCATTTCTTTGGCGTATACTTTACTCAATGAATCCATGATGCTTTTGAAGCCAACTAGTCCGGATTCATCAGCCAAGAGCTCAGACGCGGAAAATACCATTTGGCATCTTGGCTTACTGCCGTTCACTTCTCTTCTACTAGGCGACGAGGGCGGTCTGCTTCGATTTGTACATCATGCTACAATGTTCGATCTCTTGCAAGGACGATCTCGTGACGGTAAAAATTCTTCTCGGGTGGATACGGCCGGCTCCAGTCATGAGGCTCCTTGAATCGAGTCGTCATGTCTCTCCAGGAACCCAGTAGGAAGTGCTGTATTGGTAGACATCGGCTTTCGCGCTTCTCTACGAATCATCAACGGCGCGATTGGATTGTTATTCGACCCATCAATACCTCTCCATATTAAATCCAATTCTCCCAACATGCCGTTCTGCAGGTAGGTATCTACCGAGTCTATGTACTGTACTACACCCAGTGTCTGGGGCGCTCGAGTATCTCCTAGCTCCCATGCCGATGCCCATTCTAGACCCTATCAACCTAGTTTTAGTTTCCTATGTTTCTTGTGATAGGGCGGGGAGACAATGTCATGGGTTGCAATTCGGACAGAACCGGTCATGCCTGTGACAGACTACATATGCAATGTGACTATTTCATCCAGATGTTGTAGCTTTTGTACCCTTCGAAAGCCGGGGAACAAAGTCCCATTCGGAAGCATGCCGCAGACACGCTCCATACAGTCGGCCCCGCTCCGAGACCTTCGGACACATCTATCACCAACCGAAGCTGTTGCATTGTCAATGAAGCGTCAGAAGCCTGACCTCGGCTGAATCACCCCCACACAGTATTTCTTGTTCGCCTCAAGACTCAGGAACCAGGTACAACAAACGTTCTGAGTAGTAGTCCCATATAACCTTTCGCTTTTCAGGAGGAACATCAACGAGACTCACAACGTTAGCAGTCTCACATAAGCTTTCGGGAGCAAAACAAGGAGCGTCACCTCTCCTCTGGTTTGCCGACATTAAGAGAACCACTACGGCACCATGTCATGCCTGAGAGTTTGCGCCACACGGTCGTGCCTGGCCTCGAAGCCATCAAGCCATCCCAGCCCTATGGTGCAAGATCTACACAAGTTATTTCCCTTAGCCCGTAAGCGATGACGCGCGTGGATGCAAGTAATATTTAGCCATCCAGGTCCCAACCTTTGGTAAACATTGTCAGACCATTACATTACGGTGAGGCATAGCATGAGCCCCTCATTGTCAGGGGAACGAGACAATGCCGTCCAGGTGCTCTTGACATTGGCGCCTATTATTCGTATTTCGTGGCTAGTAGTGACAATCACGAAGAGGCTATGTAATGAGCCCAGAGACTCCGCAATTACGCTGCTCACTCAAGCTCATCAGCAGCTATGAACTCTCGACTAAATTCAATTGTGCGGCTCCTAGATCATTGTCCTTGGATTACGCATACGACATGACATTCGACCAATAGCTGCTCTGGGCTGAATCTTGCGGTTGACACTTAGTCACAATGGCACGTTGACCGTTAGCCTTATACGGCACGTTACGTTGGGGCGGCCTCTAATAGTCATAGAACCCCTTTCCGCTCTTTTTCCCTAACCAACCAGCATCGACCATCTTGGTCAGTAGGACGCTAGGCCTGTATTTCGAATCGCCTGTTTCCTGGTGTAAAACCTTCATGATAGCCAAGCATGTGTCGAGCCCAATGAAGTCGGCGAGCTGGAGAGGGCCCATAGGAACATTCGTGCCATTCTTCATAATGGAGTCGATAGAGTCCCGGTCGCCGACTCCAGTTTCCAGGCATATGACGGCTTCGTTGATGTAAGGCATCAGAATGCGGTTCGCGAGGAAGCCTGGCGAGTCGGCAGAGACCGATGTGACCTTGCCCATGGCCTTGCAGAAAGCCACAGCAGTCTCCAGGGTCTCTGAGCTCGTTTGTAAGCCACTGATGATCTCTACGCCCTTCTGTACAGGCACAGGGTTCATGAAATGTGTCGCCACAACACGTGAGCTAGCAGATGTGTCTTTGGGGTCTTTTGTCGTGGCGGCGGCAATTTTGGTGATAGAAATAGATGATGTATTGGTCGCAAGAATGGCGTGTTTGGGACATATCTCTGCGAGCTTGGCAAATATGTCAAATTTGAGACTTGGAATCTCGGGGACGGCCTCGATGACAAAGTCGACATTGGCCAATTCGTCAATTGAGGTAGTGGGAGTCAGTTTGGCCCGGGCTTCGCCAGCCTGTTCCTGGGTGATACGTGATTTAGACACATCCTTGGCCAGGAGGGTATCTACATGTATATCAATAAACCTGTCTGTAAAGAACATGCTATTTCGGTTCACCAACCTGCGAATTTCAATCCTTTATCTAGAGATGCCTGTGAGTTATCGACGACGGTAACGGGCACACCGGCTCTCTGAGCAGCGACCAGCGCGATACCCAAGCCCTACCATGTGTTCAGCGACCGTCCACGGTCTCTGTCATCCCTGGTTGACGGAGGCACTCACCATCTGGCCAGCGCCAACTACACCCAGACGCTTTACCTGTGCAGCATCTCTAGCGGCACTTGAGCTGAAGCTCCGAGCTTTTGTGGCAAGCTGCGTTGCCTGTGTCCTTGCGAAAACGCTTGCCATCGTGTGCCGTAATAAAAGTCCGAGGTATGGTTGGTAGACTGCAATGAAACAGGTCACAGCTTCGCAATTGTGATGAAGATGAAGGCCGGATAGCCTCGGTGGTCCTTGCGGATAAAAGCGGGACTCTATTCGACTTTCACGGACGATGGGAGCGACAGCCACAATTCACAAGCCAGGCTCGCCAGGGCATTTGATCTAGTCTGGGATGAGACATGGCGTTGTGTGGTCGTGGCTGGAGGTGTGGCGCTTGAAACACAGGTGCTGGCGACTACCTTACCTTAGGCGCGTCGCGTCCCCGCTGTATCTTTAGAGTACCTAATTAATTCTACCCCCCCAACGCGTCTTCCCACCGCGTCGTTGGCTCTCTTAGCTTAATTGATCCATGCTGATGGATCGCAGCATGCTGAATCCACAGCAGCATAAGCTTCAGGCCAGCAATTGTCACGATCAAGGCTGCCGCTGAATCGATGATATCGTGCAGTCCATTGTCAATTATTTTCGCAATCGGCTGACACAGCCCATCTCTTCACGGCGAGCCAACATGGAGCACCAAGAGGGGCCTGCGGATGTGGTTCATCCCGAGGTTCGGGCTCATATCAACAGTCTCGTTTCTGCTGTAAGTCGTACATCATCCAGAGGGTCCCTCACGTCTGACTTGATGAGCCAATTAGCTTGGTGGCTTTTCCGCCGACGACGACCAAGGGAAATATGTTCTTGGAGACTCGGCTACCGAAGTTCTGCGCGACATCAAGAAATGGATCCGCTTCTACGACGAGAAAACGAACCGAATGGACGTCGCTCGATGTCTCGCCGAAGCCAACCTCATCGACGGCGATCTCCTACACATCCTCGCCACCTGGCCCGAAAATGCCACCGACAACAAGTTCAAAGCCCGTATTGCACTTGCCTGCTTCGAGATCATGGTCCCCCTGACCTGGCCCTTGGACCGAGATGTTGAACAGATGACCGTCAATCATCACCGCCACCTCCCCGTCCTCCAACTCGCTCAGGTCGGTTATAAACGAGCCATCATCAACTACGATGCCGCCGCAATCCTGCATACTGCTGTACGGGTCGCCTTGCCCTCTATGGCCCTCTCGCGGGGAGACAGAAGTACCCGCGACCAAGGCATCATCAAACTAGTACTCCTTTTCTTGCGCAATATCGCCATGATAACACCGCCGCCTGGTGCCCATTACGATGGTGACGAATCTCAGGTCTCCCGATCCGCTCTGATCGATGCTTTCTCCTACCAGGATATCCTCATAACCATTTTAACCATAGCCTCGAATATGGGAGATGATTTCAATCAAGAATGTGTTATTCTGATGGAGATTATCTTCCATCTCGTCAAACGAGTCGACATCACCAAGCTGTTTATGGAGGAAAAATTACTCAGCAAGACCAAGGCGAACGAACTTAGCGCCATGATGAATAAAGAAGCAGCGATGCATAGACCGTATAATCGCAAAGCTCCATCCAGGCATAATCGGTGGGGAGCCATGGTCTGGGTGGACCGTGGCGATGGGAAAGTGTCTGCCATCTCTGGCCAGGATGCACTGCTGGATGCTGCTACCAGACAACAGAAAATGGACAACAGCAAAGTTTTCCGCCCTCCTCGAAGACCAAGGAAAGAAGAAATGGAGCCCAAACATCTCGGGCCTCCAGTATCACTCAACATACGAGCACGGGAGCAGCTCAAAGGATTTGTCGAGGAATTTCTAGACTCCGGTTTCAATCCCTTATTCCAGCTAATCCGGAAAAAACTGGATGAACAAAAAGAATACATATTCGACTATCATTCCCGACAATTCTTTTACTTGGTCGCGTGGTTCTTGGAAGCGGAAAGAGTCAGGAAGAAGGCAACCAAAAGTAGTCCGTCGAAGGATGCTGTGGACATCGGTTCATTCAACCTCGTTGCCGGCGTGCTAGACCAGCAGATGTTCATCACGTTAAATCGAGCGATGGCAGAGTCAATAGAGAACAAGCGCTGGCAGGACTTATGTGCGACCATGAGATGTTTCACTCAGATCCTGCTCACCGTCCAAGAAATGTCTGAGTCGGGTAACGAGGATGACGAAGAAATTGCTGAGAATATACTCAGTCGTATTTTCTACGAAGACGAGACGCATGACCGTGTGGCTACAATTGCCAAAACCTACAAAGATCAGGGTTTCGAATACCTTGATGCTTGTACTGACCTGACCCATACCTATTTGCGAGTTCTGGAGGCATACTCAAAACAGAATGTGGACATGCAAGTTCGATCTCGACGCCGGGTCCGAAAGAAGAAGAAGGCAGCGAAAGCGGCCGGAGAAGATGATGAGAACCCAATGGGAGAACAGGACGAATCCGAAAACGACGAAGCCAATGCTGAAAAGACATCGAAGGAGCGAAAATTTGACTTCAGTAGATTCTCCAATCGCTTCATTGCGCAGGGTGTTGTCGATACCTTTGCCGCCTTTACAAAATATTACCATGATTTAAACGACTCACAATTGAAGCGCGCGCATAGGTACTTCTACCGAATCGCTTTCAAGCAAGAAATGAGCGTCATGCTTTTCCGAGTCGACATCATTCAACTATTTTATAGCATGATAAAGGGCGGGGAGCCGTTGGATAAGAATTGCAGCCTGTTCAAAGAGTGGGAAGAGCTGGTGAAGCAGATCCTCAGAAAATGCATTCGCAAAATTGAGGATCGCCCGCAACTCATCATCGAAATGCTCTTCTCTAAAATTTCCGCCACTGCTCACTATCTAGAATTTGGCTACGAAAAGCAAACGATTTCCACGGCAACACCTAAACCTGCTGCAGAGCTTGAATTCCGACACGTTACTGAGAGAGACCAGCAAATTGCTATCGCGGTAGGCGTTCTGTTGGATAAAAACCTGGCGCACCATGTGAAATGGGTCAAGGACCACCTGAGCAGTGCCATGGTTGAGAGGAAGGCTTGGGAAGGCGCAGAAAAAGCCATACCGTCTGTGGAGACACCAGCACCTGAGGAACAAACTGGAGAGCAGGCGCCAGCTAAAGAGGCGTCGCCATATAGTAAGTGCTAGATCCATGAGGTCCATGAATCCTAATCTCGGCCATCGCTAACAACAGATAGCCATCAAACCTGATGATGATGCCCGTCGCACAGCTATGTTCAAGAACTCACATCTCAGACTTCTCATGAAGCTGGTTGGTATTGAACGTCTGGCCCCCACGGTCGAAGAGACTCCAGAATCTGTTTGGGTCATACCGGGCTCTGTGACATCCGAACAGCTACAGGACTCGATTGACTTGATCAATAAAGCGGAGTTCGACCCGCCTACATTCGACGACGGGACACTGGCTCAAGATCAGCTACGGCGCAAGACTGCCCCACGCAAAAAAGCAGTTTTTGATGACGATGAAGAAGCAGATGACGATGATGAGATCCTCTTCCCTGCAGGCGGCCCCACGGCCAGGAAAGTCATCGACGCCGACAAGCCAAAGAAAACACGACGCCGGCGTCGCCGTGGTAGCGATGCTGAACCATTAACGGAAGAGCAGCTCGAAGAAAAAGAGCGAGCCAGACGAGAGAAGGAGAAGGCAAAAGCCAAACGATTCAAGAGCGAATTGTTTGTACACGCGTCAGATGACGAGTCTGATGATGAGGGTAAATGGGCCGAATTCTATGCCAATGAAGAGGCGATCAGGCAGCGCCAAAAAGCCAACGCGTTGGGATTGTCAAAGCAGAGCGAGAACCCCAAAGCAAAAGAGAAACGCAAGGCCGTTGCTGTTCTGTCGGATGACAGTGATAATGACGATGATCTTGTTTTGACACAAGAGTCGACTTCGAGCCGGAAGCGTGGAGCGGTTGATGACGAGGACGAGGATGAGGATGCATCTGAGACCGTTGATACACCGTTGTCATCAAGTCCAGATGGGTCGACGTCGAGTAAGAGAAGAAAAGTATCCAAAAACGGAACCCCTGCGGATGTGGATATGGAGGATGCAGATGATGAAGATGTACCTATCGCGAAACCCGTAAGACGGCCGAGAGGTAGAGCTGGCTTCCTTGTTGATAGTAGTGATGAAGAGTGAGAACGATTGTTAGGGTATTGCATATAGCATGGCGTTTGGGCGTAAGAGTTTTGTCTGGGTGAAGATTTTGTCACGATAGGGTATTATGGAAATGGAAGAAGAACCTCCATCAATTATGAGCTGTGATATTATGTGCCCTTAGACTTTCTCACCTGGATCATCTTTCCACGGCCGAGCCTTCCTCTGCTACCATATTTTCAGCCGCTCCTCTTGCATAAGAATTATATGTCGTCTGCGTCCCGAGCTCTTCCGAAATGATGAACCTCACCATCACACTAACACACATACCCAGCGTAAACCTAATCGAACATCATAAGTACACCGTTGCCACCACCACAGGGGTGCACGAGACTAAAAGACAAGCCCATGTTGAATACAGAAACACCATCCTCAACCCTCAAGACGTATAACTAGACCGCAGGACGACAGAGACCCGTCCGCAAAACCCGGTAATCGGTGCTGAGCACCATCTTGCCCTCGATATGTAGACACCATGGGACTTCGACGTAGAAACTCAAGACTAGAATTTATGCCACTTTGACTTGGATTGTGGTCGCAGCGATGCTGTGTACGAGGCTGTGTATGGGCAAAAGTGATTCTGCTGAGCACAGTCATGTCAGCCTTCTCTAGAGATAGCACTTCCAGTGTCCATACATGTTAACATAATAACGACGCTCTCGGTGTCCAGACCGATTTTCTCAGCAGTCAACATGCAACTCCAACTCCTACCAAGTGTGCAAAATTCATATGTCGTTATATCACCGAGCTTAATGCTCATTATCCTACCGCTACCTTGTCGAACCCCTCGAACTATATACGCTCCTTCCTTGCAGACTTCGGAGCGAGGTAAGTCTTTGACGGTCCTGTAATATGTGCTCTGTCAACAACATCGCTTTTTCTTTTGTCATGATTTGATCGTGCTCTTGGATACTCGGTAAGATGAAATATAGAAATAAAACCATCCTCAAACCCCCCAACTTAACTTTAAGCTCAGAAAGGTGCCAATGTGCCGAGAACATATTACATTAACAACCTAGATGTATCTAAGATAAGTAGGTGCCTTCGGTAGGTCGGTGCCTAAGGCAACCGCGCTGGAACAACTCCAGGGAAACTTGCACTACCTGTAAGTAGGTCAATACGCGACCATTTTCCAACCTAGTGAGTAGAAGGGTCCGGGCATACGGAATAGGTTGGTCGAGCAGACCTTCAGTAAGTCTCCCAGCCTAGACTTCTGAAAACTCCCCGCTAGGTTCTTTTTTCGATTCCCACACCTGCGCAACTATTTTTCTTTTCTTTCGAGGCCGTTCATATAATCGTGATAATGCGAGAACCTCCTCTTTTCCGAGCCTATGAAGTCCCCTCGTACAACGAGCATCCCAGTCATGGCGAATTTTCTGAGTAAGATGCGAAATAGAGTCCTCGAACGCGAGTGACATGACACGCATATGAGAATATGATACATATTCATCAGTAATACTCCTGTCCCTTCTATTCTCCTATATACTCTGCACACAACTCCATCATACAAGACCCTCTTCATCTCCTATACAACCCATTCCCCTTCAACTTCGTAAACCCAGGAAACTGCTGTAGGGCACTATCATCCAGATCAAACGCCGGGCAATCCATCCCCTCAGTCGCATCCGCAACAGCGCCACTCAACTTACTCAGCGCAGCTGTCAAATCGTCAAAAATGCCCCCAAGTAAATCAGGCGCCATCTGCAGCGCAATCTCAGTAGCGAAACAAAACGCATTATTGCCCTCTAGTAAGCTCCCAGCGTTGAATACTCCGCCGGTCAGATCCGCGGGATCCACACCGACAAAGGAGTTGGTCTTCCCGAGATTCCCGCCAATGGAGAGGAATTCGGGGTGTTGCAGCTGCATGGCCAGGGCATCCTCGACGAGGTAGGGGATTGTGTAGTAGTCTACGGGGTTCCGCTTGTACCAGTTATCTGGGAACTTCTCGTGGCCCGGTGTTACGGTGAAGTCGGGGTAGTCACCTGTGATGGCGTAAAAGGACTTTAGTGTTTCCCCGTCGAGGACCCCCTGCGGGTTCTCGGCTGTCTTGTTGGCCATGAAGCGGTAGATGAATGTGTAGGCAGCTGAGGTGACGACGGGGCCGCTGAAGGGTGCGAGGAAGAAGTATGGGTTTCCGGATACGGATTCGTCGAAGCGCTGTAGCCGGTATTGGGTTAGGACGTCGAGGTCGACCGAGTCGCCGTTTTGTTGGCCTAGTTCGTAAAGGGCTTTGAATTGGGATACTGAGGGCTGGTTGTCGCCACTGTTGGTGATTGTATTAGTCTGGGTGTTGGGTTACAAGGATGGTATAATTGGAAAAGCCATAGGGATAGAGTGAAGGAAGCAGACTTACTACTGGTATAAGTCTCTGTGAACTGGAGACGCATCTCCCTCGTACTTGTTGTGTGAGCCTGAGAGACCTTGGGGCGCGCCGAGGAGTCCACCGAGGTTGAGTAGGGATGGAGCAGGGCCACCGATGGAATACGATGTCAGGTCACCATCGAATATGGCGCCATAGATGGCAAGGAAGGTTGCTAAGTCCAGACCCATACCGAAGGCCTCCATGGTGCCGGTTATAAACTGGTCAATGGTACCCACGCCGTTGTGAGGAAGGTATCCATGATTCGCCATGGCGTTTAGACCAGGGCCTGCGACAGATCATCAGTGTGTTGCGATTACATTGCCATACCAGTCAGTATATGAGCTGTCGACAAAGCACTTACAAGGACCTCTCTTGTCGTTCTTCGAAGGTGGAACGAAGGCATGGTCACCAATATTGCTAACATACTGTAGTTCGGCATCGAACGGAGGTGTCACACCAGCAGCTTGTCGTTTCGCAAAGGGACAATCTGGAAGTCCATTAGTAGTGGACCTGGCCTCGCTCGAGCCTCGAAGCTGAAGAAAAGCTTCGGATAGATGGGCAGGAAAAGCAACGGCCGGGCTGACAGCCAGCGTCAGCGAGAGAAGAGAAGACGAGAGTGAAGGCATGACGACGTTATTGCTGCATCTGTTGCTACTATAAGGGCATAGACAACACGAGTAGATCCCATGTAGGACTCGACAGACAGATCGCTTTCTTAATGTAGATGCAGCAGCGAACCACCCATTTTGTCCTCGTCTATACCACGTCACCATATCTTTCTGTCGACTGCCGAGGTTACCAATATCCACATTTCATTCCATTATTCTGCATATTGCGAGTTGAGACATAAGTCCAATGTCTCAGCAGATACGGATTAGATGATCTACAATACACCGTCGCCACCTCCTCACAAAGAACCAACGTCCAATCATGGCGTTGACGGTGTCGGCGCTATATACCATCTATGAGCACACTACACGGAACAGGAAAGTCCATGGGGCAGCTGAACAACATGTAAATAGTGAATGGGGTGTCACGAGCCGGATCTCAACTCTGCCTACCCTGGCATATCCCGGGGAAAATCTGGGGAACCGTAACCTGGTGCTCGGGACGAGTAATGGTGAAAAGGGCGACGGATATTGGTCGCGATGAGCTTCAGTGGGGAGTTCTGGCGATTCCACGTCGTAGATCGGTGCGGATATATGTGGGCGTGCGACCGCACGCACGTCACATTTCTCTTGACTGACGGTGTCATCGTGGTAGCGTGGGATGTGTGCGCCATGTCTCGCTCGTCTCGTTGGTGAGAGGTTTAGAGTGAATACGAAGCTAGACCCGGAGCAGAAACCAGAAGCCAGTGGCGTCTGCCACCCGCAACCAAGAGCCGACAAGGAGCTCCACGAAAGTGTCGGATAGCGTGACTCCCGCGACTAGCATCAGCCACTCTGACTGTTGATATCCCCGTGGGTTATTGCCTCCGCGAGAGGTCTCAAAGCTGGTTCCACGAGATCATCTCAAAGCTGATCACCAACTGAAAGATCCGTAGCAATTACAGGGCCATCTTGTCGAAGGTTCTTAATCCCAAGGTCCTTGTATACTGCATAGATTCAGGTGGCGTACCATTCGTACAACGGCAGGTCAATACTGTACGTGTGAGGTGTGTCGCCAATCATCATAATTAGGGTACCTTAGCTCTCGTACTGAAACTGAAGGTTGTATGTCGGGTCCCGACTTCATGTCCTTGAATGTTAGCTGATAACTCGACATCGATCCCTACCTTAAAATATGCACAACTTTGTTTTTACATAAACGCCATGTCCACAGCTTTTTAGTGCCGAGAAATATCTCCTTACAATATCAACCATGCTTGAGTCCTATGTGGGTGGGAAAAAAATCCTATCCGACGGTCATATATATTGTTTTCCCATTGGGGTCTCTCAAAATCACGTCCGGACTGTCGTCATATCATCAACAAACACACGATGCCAGCACAGGTTAGGTGAGCAATTTTACTTATTTTAGAGACCAGACTCTAGCGTAGACTGAGAGCCAGGTGTGTTCGTGATCAAACGCTACAGTTTGTTAAATAGTCTAGAACCACTTGGTCCAGGCAATCATAGCAATTGTTCGCTTCAGCATGCGTTGATACTGCTGCTTCGCCCACTTGGGATACCTCACCAGCTATCAACTCTAGCGGCTACCTTCGTGTGGCCGCCGCGATGGAAGACATGTCGGGCTGACAGCGCCTCGCGACTTCTTCTTCCGAAGTCTGCCTGCAACGGGGCTATCGAGGGTTGGAGCTTTCAAGCCACCATTATTGACCCTCTACCATACGTGTAATAGCCTCCTCCTGTCTTTTCTCCTTCTTCTCTTCGCGCTGGAGCTTTAAAGCTACCAATGCGCTGGGTTTCTGTCTTTCGGCCGCGTCGCCGTAGTCCTCATTATTAACTTCATTAACGCCGGATCATGATGGGGCTCGAGTGTTGTGATGGGGGAATTGCTGTGATGTGCAATGCTAAGGGGTTGGGGGTTGGGTATGAGTGCTGTGACGTTGCAGTTTATGTAAAGAGGTGGGAGTGACGGGCCAGATTGGGAGCACCTAGTGCGTCGGCTTGCGATGGGGTAGGATATGCATCAGAACTATGCTTAGTGCGTTTACATGTCCATGGAGTCGGCGCCGTTGGCGAAGTTGAAGCCGCCTTGAGCACCACCACCTTGCGTACCAAAACCAAAAGTGCCGTTAGCTCCGGTGGCTTGACCACCCATGCCCTCATCTGCGTTCTCATCCTCGTCGGAAAAGTACTTCTCGATGATGTTGTATGACTTCATGTAAATCTCCTCGTTGGCGTTTGTCTGGCAATCGTGGATCTTCTCCATACCGCCGCATTCCTCGATGTACAGCGCATAACGGTTAATCGAGTCAGGGCCTTCGCCAGCGGCCTGCTTGTCGAGGTCGCCGACCTTGAGGATATTCTCTAAGCCGTCCAGAGCAACTTGGATGATCTTGTTGTCGGGGCACGCCAGAAGGTCGCAGAGAGGCTTGATGCAACCTTGGGAAACAAGGTACCTAATCTGCTCAGGCTTCTGCAGACCACCACTGGTAGCGTTGCTGATCGCCCAGCATGCCTCCTTGCGTGTCTTAAGGTCGCCGTTGGAAAGCAAATGAATGAGAGGAGGAATGATGTTTGCATCGATAACCCCTTGGATCTGCTGCGAATTGCCAGCGGTGATGTTGGAGATGGTCCAGCAGGCCTCCTTGCGTATACCGTCTTTGTTGGAGCTAAGGAGCGCGAGCAGGCATGACAGAGCACCGCAATTAATAATCACCTGAGTCTGAACGTCGTCGCCGGTGACTATGTTGCCAACGGACCGAAGAGCAGGGGTCTGCACGGAAGTCGAGGCGTGCATGAGCAGTTCGACTAGACGGCGGGGAATGCCGGCCTCGATAACGGCCTGGATCTTATCGTTGGAGCCATCGGACAAGTAGGAGATAGCCCAGCACGCATCAATCAAAACCTCGTCATCCAAAGAGTAGACCAATTTAGCGAGAACAGGGAGAGCAGGGGCGATCTGTCTCATGTCAGTATGTTTCCGTAGGTGATAAGGCTACGATGGACTTACAGTAGCCCAGTCAGGCTGAGGAGTCTTCCCTCTACAGAAGTTGCTCAGAGTCCAGGTAGCATTGCGCAGCATGCTCAGTTTGCGGCTGTCGCCAAGCAGGTTAAGCAAGGGCTTGAGGGCACCACAGCTGAGAACGTAGTCTCTGCATGAGGGGCTGTCTCCAGCGATGTTGCCCAGAGCCCAAACGGCCTGTTCCCGGACATCAGGCTCGGGGGAGGCAAGGAGCTCGACGAAAATGGGAACGGCGCCGGCCTCGATGACGACCTGGGTCTGCGTGGCACTACCCGAGGCGATGTTGGTCAAAGCCCAAGCGGCTTCGAACTGGACTAGAGTGTGAGGAGAGCGGAGGAACTCGACGAATCGGGTGACGACGCCAGTCTTGATGACCTCCTCGATGGGTGGGTTGCGCTCCTTGGACAACAGTTTTCTGAATTTAGTAGTGGACGAAATCTGAAGATCGATTTGGTCGGAGAAGACACCCTGGACCATGAGGGGGAGGTCCTCGTTGAGCTAGGTTTGACGTTGGGTTAGACCTTTGATATTGACTAAGATAGGCCCACAGCAGTAAAATATAAGGTAGGAATTAGGGGTGACGGGGAAGCTAACTATAGACCAGGGGAAAGGCCTGAAGCGACAAATGAGGGAGAAAACATACCTGGCTCTCAGTGGGAGCAGTGTCATCGTCGCTATCGGGGGCGGCACCCAGAGAAGCGCCAGGACGGTCGTCGCCGGTGCCGATGCCACGACGCTTGGCAAGGTTCTCTTCGCGCTTGGCCTTGCGGATCTCAACCTGGGCCTCCTCGCGGCGGCGGCGGAGCTCGTCGGGCTTGAAGGTGCTCTTGGCCTTGTACTGGTTGCGGCGATGCTCGGGGATGTACTTGTCAGACATGGCTGCGGGTGGCTGTCGGGGGACAGACTCTGGTGGCAGCAGACAGTGACGTTGGGTGGAAGGGAGGGTGGGATGTAGAAGAGATGCAGCGGGAGAGTTTGCGTGGGTGGAGGAGGAGTCGAGGCGGGGTGAAATTTGGTGTAGATAACCCCCGGATGCCAGTCCTTGCCACGAAGCCCCGTATTAGGAAAGGCAGGCAGATCGGACTGTGCGCGCCCAAATGAAGAATGATGAACCACTCGTGCAAATGCGACACCACCTGCAATGTCGGCGAGGAGAAGGAGGCAGACAGAGAATGGAAATGGCAGGAAATGGGAGGAAGTGGGAGGGAATGTTTTGGGAAGTCGGACGGTCGACGAGGAAAAACAACAAATGCTGCTCGCAGCCAGGTAGCGGCCCCTCAGTAGTGGGGATGCCTAGTTGGATGCCAAATTACCGGTGATAGGCCCCCCTGAACGGCCTCGGGCTGGGCTGAGATGGCTGCCGGTTGCACCTGGAAACAGCACAGGAATTCCCCAGTTCGTCACTCTCTTCGTCTGCTAGCGGCGGGCTTGCGCATTTATTTCCCATTCCTAAGCTTTCGGGTTCTGATCTTCATTTTACTTTCGACCCTTGGGCCAATGACTGCCGAGAAACAAGCGATAGTTTTGCTACCCTGAATACTGTAGACACCTTCCTCCGTCTTCTCCGACTTGTCTCTCTCCCTCATGGTCCTGTCTGACTGTCAAGCTTTCAACCTTCGGCCACCGGCTCAGATACTCATTTGTAGGTAAGGAAATCGAAGGCACAGTAGGTATGAATCAGATACCTGAGTGTAATCAAGTCACCCTTTTCTATATCTCACGTGTGCCATTACCTCAGGTATTATAGATGATAGAATTTGGTCATTTTATTCTGCCTACCCTATGCTACTTGTGATTCATCTTTGGCCTCATGTCTTTCGCAGTGACTTTGTCCCCCAGCGACTGGCATGCAACCAAACTGCCCTCAAGACGTTGGAGGGGCTCCTTCTGGCGGGGAACTGGAAGCCAATGAGCAATACAGATGTAGTGGAACTAAGATGCTGCACGGATCACACTTCTAGGGCAGGAAAGATCATGTGACAGCGCTCCTGTCGAAGAATAGAAGAGCAGCGATAGTACGTACCCAGGCGCACAGACTCACACCTCTCAACGCGCTTCAAACGCGCTGTCCAGGGTGTCAATCGCGAATTGCACTGGTGCACACACACTTTCCTCAGCCATTGCCATCGTCTTTAAATTGATGGCTGCAACTTTCGAGACATTATCCTCCCGCATTGGACCATGGCACCAAGCATGTCTTCGAGCTTAGCTCGGCAGGCCGGTGGTAAGAATGAGCTACCAACTGGATATACCAGCATCAGGAGGCTGCTGGAAGGCAACGTGCCTGTCAATCAATTCGTCAATGTCATAGGATTGGTCAAAGACTTTCGAGCTCCCATTCCGTCGAAAGGAGCTGGTAAAAATCCCCTCTAGAGAACCCTATAATCATCCAACCTGCTAATGTGTAACACTTAGACTACAAGTGTACCATCACCATCTTTGACAAGTCCTCAGAGGATGAGAATCTCGAGCTGCCCATTGTCATTTTCCGCCAAGAGGCTGATATGCCTGACCCCAAACTGGGAGACGTTATGGTCGCCTTCCAAGTCAAGGTCCAGTCTTTCCGTGACCAGACATCGGTCATCACCCACAGAAAGACTTCCATCCAGGTCTTCGACGCTCATAGGATACCCAAACCTCCCAAGTCTGCCAAAGAGGCTTTGCGCAGGCGGTCTAAGCTCGATGAGGGCAAAACGCTTGGTGACAAAGAGTATGACTATGTATCATGGCTGTACCATAATATCGACAAGTACAATCTTCCTGGGGCTGAGGAGTTCCAGATACTAGTCAACAACTCCACTCATCGTAGAGAGAAATTCTGCAAACTCGAGAACGTAGTTGCAGATAAGTTCTATGATACCATCGTCCACGTTGTAAAGGCACCCTACGACGAAGCAGACAAGACAACAATCTGGGTATCGGACTACACAGAAAACGACTACTTTTATAATCACCAATGGCAGGAGCCCAACGAGACAGAGGGTCGTGATGGCGACCCCTACGGTTACATCAACACTGGCATTCAATCCACAGGGAAATGGACAGGACCATACGGAAAACGTTCTATGCAAGTCACCTGCTTCGGGGAGCAAGGTGTCTTTGCCAACCAAGACGTAAAACTGGACCAGTGGATTCGGATTCGGAATATCCGAGTGAAGCTCGATCACAATTTACGCAACCTAGAAGGCGCAGTTCATGAAGATCGTGCTTACCCTGGCCGCCGTGCAATCGATATCCTGAGCACGGATGATAAAGACGATTGTGACGAGCATCTCCTCGATGCAATTCGACGCAGGCACGAATACGAAAAGCTGAAGAGAAAGCAGCTCAAGAAAAAACTTGCGCCTGATGACGGTGCTGGTCCTGGGACGAAGCGAAAGGCGGATGGTCAAGATGCGCCCAAAATGAATGCAAAGGCAAGGCGAAAAGCCGGACGAGATGCCGCGAGAAAGAAGGTCGAGGAAGAAGAAAAGATGGCTGAGCAGAGACTGGGCCTCAGTAGTCTCGGTAAATCCGCGCCGCTCTCTCCCAGTTTCGAGCTTACTATTGACTAAGAACAGTGAAATACGAGAGTCTCGAACAGCCAGCAACTCCGGTGTCGTCAATTACAAAACCTATTCCATACAAGACGTCAGTCGATGGCAAGGAAGTAACGTTGACATTACCATTCTGTTGCGCCAAATACCGCGCCAATGTCCGCGTCGTAGACTTCCGTCCCAAAAAGCTGGAGAATTTCGCAACATGGCGTAAAAGCACCGAGATCGACTTGTTGTCCGACACTAGTAGCGGAGAATCAGATACTGAATCCGAAGACGAAGACCACAGTACTCTGGATCGATTTTCGGGCAAGAAGATCTGGGAGTGGCGTTTTGCTTTGCAGCTTGAGGAAGCAGAGCCCAAAGAGCGAGATGGTAGCGAGAGGGTTTGGGTTGTGGTTGATAATAAGGAAGGACAACAACTAACCGCTCTTGATGCATCAAAGTACGGCCCCTCTCCACTGCTCTTGTGAGATTCTACCAATTAACGCTCGAGAAATACAGTCTGCGCGCCGACCAAGATAATCTATCCCAACTTCGCGAGCAGCTCTTCAAGCTGTGGGGCAACTTAGAGGAGATCAAGATACAACAGCAGCAAGTTCTGCTCCAACATCGGAAACGTATGGCGGCCAAACTGCCACCTGAGAGCTCACCACCTCCTTATGATGAGAACACAAACCTAGTTGCTGGTGGCGATGACCAAGACAGCGCCATTTCCAACAAACCATTCGGCTGCTGCATTCAACAGTATGGTGTGCGTGTTCGGGAGTCTGACCCCAAACGTGCTGACGCTGGGGAGGGACATCGGTATCAAAGAATGTTTGGGCTTTTCGGCACGAAAATTTGTAGCTGAGAGGCTATGCAGAGATTGTGGCGTGCCCCACTATATTCTGGTTGCGTTATTCTGTCTGAGTTTGAGAAAAGGGTTTAAACAAAGCAAGGCATCATGCTTTCTTGCAAGGCGTTGGCGGTTACATTGTTATATACCCCTACGCATCTGAAATTCTCGAGTCACTAAAATGCTAGCTTAGATCTGATAATAACTGTTTTTCGAGAGAAGCCTTGATACACAAATGTTTTGGGCAAGGTTCCTCTTTCACTCTCATGGCGCAGACTGTTTTACCTCCCCAACTGCGTATTGCTTGAGCCAATGACCAAGCTCACGAACTGCATTCGTAAGCGAGGCGCGAGCAGAAAGACGATGATGCCAGGGTAATAGGCGTCAGACTGTGGCCGAAGGTGATCATTAGAGAGCTAGTGGATCTATGGGAAATACACTGGCAAATATTTCCGAGCTACTAGTATGTAGGGTTCGGGTCATACGTATCATGATCAGTCACACAAGTCACGCTTGAATAAATGATTCTTATTATATATAAGATGTCTTTCTGGAATAACGCCTATGTCATAACGACCGGCTGAATTGTCCCATCCTCGTTAAAGTACATGCGATCAACAGCCAGAACGCGGTCATCCGCAACCGTATCGCCAATATACCGTCGGTGATACACGATCCAATAGGTCTCTTCACCATCAATATCCTCTCGTATTACCGAGTGGTGTCCTGGGCCATCAGCAACATCGCTCCCCTCCTTCGAGAGCACGAGGCCAATACGATTGAATGGGCCCGTGAGATTCTCGGACATGGCGTAGGCAACCCGGTAATCTGGCGTGCCGTATCCGCCCTCGGACCACATGAAGTAGTAGACGCCGTTGCGCTTCAACATGTAAGAGCCCTCGCCGAAACCCTCATTCGGCGTGATGTCCTTTGCATCTGTCGATCCGTCGGCCCACGCGCCCAGGGTGGTCATGTTCGACTCTAGAGGCAGGATGTTCACAGCGCTACCGCCCCAAATGAGATACTGGGAACCATCATCGTCGCGGAAAACCTGCTGATCCATGGGATCCGCTCCGTTGACATGGTCCCCAACGATCGGGCCATCACCGATGTCGAGAAAAGGACCCGACGGCGAGTCCGCGACCGCAACACCAATTCCCACGACACCCTCGTCGGCAACGGGGTTGTTGGCGGTGATGTACATGTAGTACTTATCATCCTCGACGCCCTTCACGACACAAGGCGCCCATAACGAGTCCTCCACCCAGGTAGATTGCGAAGCTTGGTACACGCCCTCGTGCCGCGTCCACGTCTTCAGATCCGGGCTCGAGAATGCATCGAAGGATTTCTGGTCGTCGAACGCGATTGACAGTGTTGCGTATATCCAATATGTGTCCCCGACTTTGATGGCGTCCGGATCGGCGTACCACCAACCGCCCAAGTCGATCGGGTTGCTGGTCGCCTGGCGGGTGGAGATGAGAGTTCGCTGCGGCGTGCTGGGGAGTGCGACGCTGCTGGATAGGAGGGCTGTTAGGGCGTAGAGCCCGTGAGCGAGTGCGTGCCTTGGTCTTATCATGTTTGAAGGAGTGGTGTGTTTTATCGATGAGATATTCTCCGGATGCTCGATAGTATGTGGCCTCGGGGCTCTCTGCGAATGAACACCACTTTCTGTCGTGCTACCTCCGCGGTAATACGAACCTCGGGAACACACTGATATCGAGGCACCGAGTCCGGCGTGCTGAACCTGCTGTCTCCATGCTGGAAGCAAAGAAGCTGTCAGTGGCGGACGGCATGAGCATTTATTCGAGTCCGAGAAGCTGCCACCATCGTGAGTTTCCACCCACGCCCACGATACATACGTCACTCATCATCCCCAGACTTTCCCCAACCCCGCAAGTCACGATGGGGCCCGTTTGAATGGAGAGGGCAGAATGCGGGGAAGAGTCGAAAGAACCAGGGCACAGCAGCTTGGCTCGACTTTACGACCCTGCTTTAGGAAGGTTGGAAATAAGTTGAAAAGTCACAAGCGCACCATGAATCTGGGCCGCATCATAATGGCGGCTCTTTTGCGGCCGCTTTGTCGTTGACTTGCGAGGTTGCGACTTGGTGGGGCTTGGTCTAATACTATTACCAACTCGCCAACTCGCCAGTCGGTAGGTATGCATACCGCAGCGACCAATTTACAATATCTTCGAATGCGTAATTCGGTATCTCACGTATAATGCGGATCACGAACACAGTGACCACCCTTGTATGAAACGTTACTTGGGGATTACCTAAGTTAAGGTACTGGGTATCCAGAGTCCAGACAACCAACATAAACCCATCCTGTGCGGCATGAATTGTGTATCTCGACTTAACAAGGCAAAAGACTCGACATCTTTCCCATGGAATGTTCATATCGTAAGTTTTATGGATGTTCAGTAAACTCGGGTCTGGTAGGCAGTCTCCTTTCTCGTTCTCAAGTTCTCGTCATCACTGGTCTAACTACCTACATACATAAGGTAGTCGGCTTGACCCGAGTTTTCTCTATCATCGGTTTGCTTTCGAGATATTGTTATTCCATTACAATTTAATTTCCAGGCCTTGTCGTTCAGTTGTCTGGGTAGGTCGATTGGCCTCACGTGTTTCAAACCCCGTGGCAGGCTTTCCAGATTGCATTCAGCCATAGGCAGTGGCCGAAGTTAAAGATTCACTCAGCGCCAATCATGACACTCCATACATTTGGGCGAGGATTCAAGTATATAATATTCGTTATGAGCTGGAATTATCACTCGCAAGCGGTTTGGCCTGGCGGTTCTTCCTCCTAAAATCAAATCTAAATATTATTACTTTCGCTAGGCCCTAGGGTTCGACTCCCTGGGCGAGTACTTTTTTTCAAATTTTCCTTGTTGCTACTTCCTTCTTCGCTGTAATGAGTGGTGTATAAGCATGAGTTCAGCTTGATAGTGTTGACTGCGATCTAAAGATGATGCTTTAGCAGGCACGTGTCTTCTCTTCGAACGGATGCTTTATATAGGTGGTCATCAAGACTTTTTGTTTGACTAAACCCCTGCGCCTCTCCCGTCTTTCTCTTACGATAACGTTTTACCCTTTTTATCCCTCCGGCTCAAGTCGATTATACTTATAAGATGCAGCTGAAGTCTTTCAAATTAGAAAAAATGAGCCCAGTGACAATCGCTGTCAAGGACGGTGACATCAGGTAGATCGAAACGGATCTTTTCGACTACGACTTCGATCGTCAATATTCAGTAATGTACTCGGACGTCATACGAGCATTCGTCTCAGTACCAGTAATTTGATAACACAGAGGGCTCCCACCGGCAAACAGATCACACGGATGGACTAATGACTCCGTCGCCCGTGCCTACAATACCATTCCCTAAGCTTCAGTTGGCTTTATCTGAGTTTTTACCTGAATCTTTAATTAATTTTCAATTTCTAAATTTGGATACAATACTTCTGGTTTTTTAATCAAAGAAATTTTTTAATCAAATGCTTGTACACTAGCGCTATCTATATCCTCTATATATCCCCAAAATAATGCCATTCCAAGGAAAACGGCATCCTGACAGCACCCTCCTCAGCTACAACCCAGTGGACCTCAATCCCAGCCCGCGCCATCGCATCAACGTCCTCAACCGTATTACTCACAGTCTCAATAACCATCGCCTGCATCTCCGGCTCTAGCCTCCCTATACCTCCCTTAACATCCACTTTCCAATCACCGTCTCCATCCCTCACAACGTCTAGCTCCCTAGCGACCTCATCAAACGCCCCCTCAACAAGAGCAATATTCTCATATCGCTTCATGAAAGCAACAAAGACTCTCTCAAGACTTGGTAGCCTAGCAAACGGTGCATCGCGCAGCATGTGAATATGCTCAAACGTATTCCCGTAAAGCATCAAACTCTTAACCCAGCCCAAGTCCCCCGCCACACTCAACACAGCCTTACCATCGCCCAAAAAGACATCAACAGCAGTCTGCTCATCCATAAGAAAGATAGTATCACGATGGTACATCTTCGACCGCATCTCTAGCGTACTTCCCGGCAGGCGTCGATACTCTCCCGCATTCATGTTCAGCATGTTGAGGCCGATATCGTTCACAAAACGCGTGGGCAGGGGTATACTCAAGCGTCTCACCTCTTCCCGGGATTCTGCGCTGGTGCTGCAGAGGGCGTGGCGGTGGTGGTAGTGTTGGAGGGTGTGCACGCTGACTAGGCGGTTTGACGCGGAGATGCCGAGCGTGCGGATTGCTGGGCACGCAGCGGCGGCGTGGGTGTAGATTTGGATTCGTAGTTCGGGTGGTAGTTGGGTGAATTTGAGGAATGTTTTTTCTCCGCTTTTTGGAGGAGATTCTGTGGTGTTGGTGTTGACGGTGTTTCCGTCATGCTCTTGGTCTGATGGCCTCGTTGGGTCGCTCATGTTGCTGCCTTGATAAATTTCGATGTTGAGAATGTAGACTGTGTCTTCGGCTAGAAATAATGTCTCAAACGTCAAAGGTCGATGGGCGGGCTGCAGAACGAACACTATATATGTAAGACCTATATATAGATCAATAGAGCAACTCTTCGGCAAGCGAGGAATCAGGTGTATAGCTGATAGTTCTAGTTCAGTGCTATGATTTGGCTGTTGTCAGTATTGTCACGAGAATCAAGTTTGACACAAGAGATTCAAGTGATTTACCTACGACGCCCGAGTCCTGTTATATATGGAAGGCGGGGCTTACGACGCCCTATTCAGCCTTCGTCACTTCACCATATCCTTCGACATGCATAGACTCATGTCTGAAGGAGAATCGAAGCGAATCGCAATTGCCAGCGAGTTTGAGACTGTCTTTGTTGTGAAGCAGAGAGTTGTGGAGCTGCGTGGTTGCTCGAACCTTTTCAAGGCGTTCTAGCACTCTGATACTTGTCAAGTAAAAAAATCATTGTCAAAATATGTTCGTTCTCATCGTTACCGAGTGTCACCAATCAGCGTAAAACACAAGATCAAAGGCAGATGATTTCGTCAAACCCGCCA
The DNA here is from genome assembly GCA_022432385.1 of Xylariaceae sp. FL1272. Lineage (NCBI taxonomy): Eukaryota > Fungi > Ascomycota > Sordariomycetes > Xylariales > Xylariaceae > Xylariaceae sp. FL1272. The sequence continues at coordinate 489,392 of JAJJXC010000011.1, read as the reverse complement.
TTATTCAACGATTATGAATGCCATGTTATTCATAAAGATGTCCTATGAAAAGTAGCCACTAAAGCCAATCGTGCATCTCCCGGCGCTCTTGAAACAACCCGCCACTCCGGCCCAAATCTTTTACGAAATACATTTGTTTGCGTCAAGTTCATGCTGCGTCCGAGATACAGCTGACAACGTGAAGCGACGATTGGATCATACCCCTTGTGGATACCACAAGGCCTCCACTACCGTGAATAGAATCCGTACTGCTAGGAGCAGAATATCCCGATACTTGCCGCGATGCAATACTTAGTCGCCAAGGATATCATCATCCTGATCAACCTGATTCTCTGCGGGTGCTTCCTCATCGTCGTCATCGTCCTCAATAGGATCATCAAGTAGCTCCCTTCGCATTAAATCCTCGGCCGTACCCTCTTCCAGCTCAACATCCTCAAAGGGATCCTCAATCTGCGGCATCTCATCCTCGTCGTCATCATCATCGATAACGAGTTCCGTACTCAGAGCTGGCATTTTGACGACTTCCTTGCCTTTTCTCTTGGCACTGGCTTTCTTCTTTCCTCCCTGTAACTCGCGCACGTGATTATCGTCTAGATACGCGACGACCTCTCTGAAGTTCGGACCAAGCTTGGTTTTATTTCGAACGATCCGTTTCCTCAGCTTGCCGGCCTCTACACCAGAGTGGTCAATGGTTCTGGCGAGGATAGCTATGACCAGCTTTGCTGTGAGCTCACAGAGTATCTTCTCTGCCTTTAACTCAGCCGCGAAGCGCTCTTGTTCAGTCAGCTCTTCCTCTTCATCATCCTCTGGAGGTAAGTCGTCGTCAAGCGGGTCATCGTCGTCCGCAACCTCGGCCAGAGTCTTCTTTGAGCGCTTTGCATAAGCTCTCTCTGCAGCGTCGAAGATGGGAATGATTTCTGCGGTGATGAGACCAGTTGGCATGTCTTCTAGAAGAGCCTTTGTTTTTCTGTACTTGGCAGACTCGGGCCCATCAATATGTTGTCTGAGGAAGACAAAAAGCGCCGTGAATTCGCAAGCAACACCAACAGCATTGAGGCGAAGATCGTCATTAAACCCACGAGAGGAGAAAGTGTGGATGAGGTTGGTGACGAATTCCTTCCGTAGAACGACAAACCTGTCGAAATCTTCATTGGGGAGGTCCTCGCTATTCTCGATGGCCTTTCGTAGTCTTTGAGTCTTCCACATGAAGTAAAGCAAGCAGGCTTTTATCGCAAAAGCGACGATCTCGTCCTCAGGGTCGTCCAATTCGTCATCTGATTCTGTGAGACGTCCGCGTGCGACGATATCCACAAGAATTTTGATTGTTGGCTGATCCGAATCAACAGAATCCCCGGGTGCTTCAAATACTTCGGTGCAATCTGATACTACGACCAATTTGCTGATTTTCATGAGGACCTCTCTTAGACTTGTGAGCGTTACTCTATCGAGATTGCCTCGCTGTGATAGTTCGCAAATTTTATCCAGACCGCGTAATGCATTAACAGAGTCTTCCCACAGCACTGCCATCTTGGAATCGACTAGTTCCTCTAGCTCGTCGTATTGTCTAGCATGAAGGAAAGATGCTATTGCTTCGTTGAGTAGTGCTTGGTCGACATGACGCCTGAACTGCGTTGCTATCTCATCGAGGAGCTGATCGTATGTGCCCGAATCCTGTCGGAGTTGTCTGAAAACGTCCAGATCTAGGGAATGCTCAAGGCGCAGAACAGTAGCAGCCATGGCCGGATCGGCACCAAATTTATTCAGTAAACGGGGAATTATTCCGGCAAGTTGGACTGCTGCGTCGTCCTGAGCATCGCCGTCCAGTCTGTGCGGGCGTCTCCTACCCTTGTCGTGGTCTGCCGAAGATACCAAGCCTTCCTTCACTGCAGTAGCAAGAACGTCAAGTAGGATAACTTCTTCCTGGGATTCTGGTGCCACTGCCTTTTTCGTGGCAAGCTCTATCGAATTTGTCTTTGCGGATCTGGACTTGGAGCTAGTAGTGTGATCATAAAGCAGGTAACCGGCGATGACCTGCCAGTTTACGATCTCCGGTGTTTTCTCACAGAGAGCCTGTGCAGCCAGTGCTATTCGAGTCTCTGGTATATTCGCGTTGACCACGTCTGCAGCGACATCGAGACCATGTCTGATATCGTCCTGTTCGCCATCTAGCTGGGCGTCATAGACTGCCAAGTTCTCGGCCAACGCCTTAATGTTGATCCAGTTTTTGCTCAAGGACTCGTAATCATCATCTTCAGCATCGCCAAACACTTCTTCCAGCGCGTCGTTTCCCCCGATCTCGTCAATCTTGTTGTCAATTTGTTCCTGAACTAGTTCAGAGAAGAAACCGACGACTGCTTTACGTACTCTAGTCTCGGAATCGAAGAGCATTTTGCTGACTGAATCAACTTCTTCGGGATCCAGCATGCCAGATGCTCGCAAGGTATCGACAACAGCAATAGCAGCGACGCGAACAGTGACTTCAGTATCTTTAGTCGCCATCTCCACAAGTCTTGGTCGAAACCGATCGATGAAGTGGGCCAACTTTTCTGCGTCTCGCCTCAAGACTCTCCCCAGCTGCTTCAATACCTCTAAACGCGTTGTGACATTCACATCGGAGAGAAGCCATCCGAGGTATCGTAGGTATTCGGGAGCCATGTATACCGTTGGTAAAGTGCAGACCCACGTTCCGAGCGCTTCGATACATTCGGCGCGAATTTTGGGGTCTATGTCGCGATACCGATGAACGAAAATAATGTTGAACAGATCTTTGACCTGAGAGTCGACAAACTCGCGGTTCCCATTTGCAGCATCCAACGCTTTCTGCATGTTCTCAATCAAGGCTTTGTTCTTTCCCCGTCGGCTGGTCTCAGCTTGGAGAGATTGATTTGATTTGGCCATTCGATCATCCAGCTGCTTCATGACATCTATGAGTGATGACAACATGGCCAGACCGACAGTCGTAGCCGTATGTCTGAAAGGGCGAAGAGCCGAGGCAGACATGATGCCAAACCATCGTTGTATATTGTCTAAGAGTGCTGCATCGCTATAAAGAGTGTCTGTTTGATGAAGTAGACTGATGAGCGAGTCGAAGAATCCGACCAGGAGTTCGCGGAAGTTCTTGCTGCTCTTTGCTCTCGAGATGAGTGGGTAATCAGAGATGCTGGTCTAGGAAGAAGACGAGTCGTCAGCATACCTAGAGTGTGCATGTGGTAGGGGGACAAGACAGTGACCATACCTGCTCGTAGGCCTCCTCGAGCTCAGTCAATCTGTTGGCAGAGTTTTCTGGATCACGGATATCGTCGTCTGTGAGTTGATGTTCACAGCCAGCAGCGAGAAGAACACAATTGATCAACTCGGTCAAGGCTTTAGCGTCATCCTCCTGGTAGCGCTGGAACCAATGCGCTGCTACGTCGTCGGATGAATGGCCAGATCCAAAGACCTCAGCTGCCGTTATGTCAGTACCATCTCAATGACCTATATCATGATCATAAGGGCTAATTCAATGCTCACCATAAAGGTCGTCTTCCTCGCGGCTTGCGACGCTGGCAATCTTGACCGTCTTCTTGGGTCTGTTGGGCAGCTTGACGGCGGGAACAGCTAGAGGACCTGGCACAGACCCATTGACTTTTGTGCGTTTGGCGGCAGGCTTCTTGGAGCGGGATTTGGAGGTAGGCTTGGATTTCTTGGGTCGCGGTGTGGGCTCATCGTCAACATCGGCACCGCTGTCGTCATCGTCGTCGTTGTCGTCACTCGCCGGGTTCTCGTCCTCTTCGTTGGGCGCGTCGACCTCGTTCTCTATGTCTTCGTCATCGTCATTATCGTGAGCCCGCTTGCGCTTGGACGAGGCGTTTTCGTTGTGCTGTGACGCGTGCGGCGGCGGGCTGAATTTCTGAGGGGCGACCCTGGCGCGTCCGGAGCGGCGCGGCGGCGCGGGCGAGGTGGTCGCGTTGTTGTCGTCGGTCTCCATCAGGGGCAGTCGGGAGGATCTCATGGATGTTTGGGGAGTCAATGCGACACGACCATGTCTGTCAGCGAGGTGTTGCGACAGGATACAGGAAGGAAAACCGAGGAATTGGCGTTGTTGTTGATGGTGTAGGTCGGGTGCGCGAGAGTGGTTTGGCGATTCTGGGGTGGGTAGAAGTGGCCAGGGTACATGGCGTTTGTACAGCCGCACTTGCCAAAGTTGGTGAGCGCGTGTTCGTCCCTGACTTCAATGGTAGTGGTGGGGCCACAAGCACACACGGGCCGGAGCCTTCATACCCTAAAGTCCCGGGTGGCTTACAGCTGACGGTACCGCCCCTGTGACGGAAATGTGACATGTCTCTGTTACCCACACCATTGGACCACTACATGTTGTTACCAAACCATCATTGTCGCTAAATTTTGCCCCCTCAATGTGACCTTCTTATCATGAGGAACAGCCTCAAATTCACATAACCCCAGACTCACCTCAGCTGAGAACAAAAGGGGGGTTCATTGAGCAGATGCAATCATTGGACTTGATCCCAATGCACCCCGACTTGAGTCTTCATTAACATCAGCTTTCAACCCAGACTACTACAAAGATCGCTTGTCGCTCTCTTGCAGCTGTTCAAAGCAGAGAACGAGGTATTTGTCAAGCCCTGGATCCGACTGAGATGTAGAAAGATTGCCCACTGAGCCGCACCAGCATGAGTCATGCCATCTATCATCCAGAAATCACTTCGCTTCCTTTGTCAACATGACATCGCCTTTCCCCACATCCTCCTCGGCTCCTGGAGAGGGTCGAATAGTCGTCAAATTGCTACCCAATGGTGTCTCTGCCTTGGAGAATCTCACCTACCAGTATCCCCTCAAGCTTATTTCTCCTTCCCCAAAACATGAGCAACCTTGCGTCTTGGTCTTTCTCCTCTCGTATGGAGGTGGCCTTGTTGGCGGAGACCAGGTCAACTTATCCATAGAGGTCCAACCCGACGCCAAACTAAGCATCGTCACCCAAGGTCATACCAAGGTCTTTCAGTCGGTTACTCCAGACATAGTGACAAGACAGGCTCTCCGGGTTACTGTTGCAAAGGATGCTGCTCTCTGTCTTCTGCCAGACCCTGTTCAGCCGTTCGAGAGAAGTGTTTATGAGCAGACTCAGACATTCCATATGGCAGAGGGTGCCTCGTTATGCTTCTTAGACTGGGTGACTCATGGTCGGTCCGCTCGCGGCGAGAATTGGAGCTTGACGCGATGGGTTGGGCGCAACGAGGTATGGGCGACCTCGGTTTCTCAACCCCAGCAGTTCCGGCTTTTAGTCCGTGATGCTGTTATCCTCGATGGTGAATCGCGATCAACTCAGCTACAGAATCTGCGAGATTCCATGTACCAAAATGCGGTCATAGGCACTCTTATTTTGCGGGGCCCGCTCATGAAGCAAGCCGGGGAATTCTTCCTTGCAGAATTCAATGCTCTTCCGAGACTTGGTGCCCGTGATTTCCGAAGTGCGGAAAGGAGGGAAAAGGATGCTGCCACATCACGGTCTCGAACAGAAATATGGCGCGAAGCAAGACTTAGACAAGAGAAAGAGTCAAATGTGCTGTGGTCAGCAGCCCATGTCCGTGGCTGTGTGATCGTGAAATTCGGCGCTGCCACTGTGGAAGCTGGTCGTCAATGGATAAACTCGATGCTCCTTGAGGAGGGGAGCGTTGAGCGGAACTTTGGAGAACAAGCACTGATGTGTGTTCAGTATTGAACCAACGCACCCAACCACTAGGGATGTCGACAAAACCGACCAAGCACCACCGGAGTCAGTGTGGCCACCCTGGTATTTTCACCCTTTTATTGGTTCTCGAAAGGGCAAAAGAGCAGTACAATTTAGAAACATACAACAAATACAATAATCAGGAGAGCAAACGAGAGAAGATACCAATTGCTTTTTACCAATTAGATGAGCTGCTTTGTACTCCAAGTAGCCCATCTGCACCCAGCAATTCAATATCTCTTCTCGTGGAGTTATTACCAACACTGAACACCCAACGCTGTCAGCGCCCCGCAGCACAGTTAGTCTACTCTCTGTCCACTAACAACAAGCTCTCACACGCGACCATGGCCCTATAATCACAAGCCGCCCGGTCCCTCCTTTCCAAGCTCCTAGCTCTTTGATACGTACCGCCAGTACGTTGATAGCTGTACGAACGCCTTTAGACACAACTGATCAAAGCTCCTCGCAGCGTTGAAAGATACTCCCGTTGTTCTTTCGTCACTGTACAGAGGAGAAGAGAATCAACGCGCACTTTGTCCTTTTCGTACTTTCGCCTGCCATTGGAGAAACCACACGGAGCGGGCTGAGCGAACTAATGAGTATAACCCCTTTGCCTGCTGCAATGAAGCAGCGGTGATCTGGTCCATAGACTCCGTAAACACTCGAAGCTGACTGGATCTCAGTTATGCTGGACTCGCGCCCCCTCAGTTGTGGCATCGAGTGTTTTTTCGCATTACATGGGAAGGGGTTATATCCCTGATCAACCGGATCCAAACGACCACGTTGTGAACATGTCCAATATAAAATGGGCACAAACATGTACTCGGGTGCAAACTAATTCCTGAAATCCCGACGTGACGGTCAGTGCTGAAAAGGGTGCATCGGGATGAACTATCCAGTCATCTTCGGATTCGACGCCTTTAAGTCGAATGGGAAATGGTTCGACGATTGCAGAGTAAAGACGTTGGATAAGGACGTTATACTCTCGATGCCAATTACTCGGCTAGGCTAGTCGTCTATTTGGAGTCACGCAATGCTCGCTGTTGGGTGGAACGGTAAAGTGCCCAAAGGAAATGGAAACGGAACCACTGGTTGTCTCTTGATACAGAACTCGTGGGGAATTGGCTGTGGGTATGAATAGCTTCTTCTTTTGCTGGATGTCGTATACAACATAATGACACCTGGTGCTATTAACGCGTCTGGGTTTACATTTGATGGGCTCACATGACGAGCCATCGTAAGAGCTCAGATCATGTATGATACCAAAATGAAGAGCGACAATATATTGGTTTTCTATGTAGTGACAGGAGTCAATAACAATATTTAACGGCTTAGAAGGCCTCCGGCCTTTTACTTATTAGGCTAAGAACATTGATATGCGGGCGCCCTGCGCCCTGCCCTGTACTATTTGCCAATGCCACTTTGCGACGATACAGTCATGCTTAATGCTACGGTCCGTTTCCTCTGCTTTGTACCGTTATGACATATATTTCATGTACGCATAGCAGGATTCTGTAATCAGACTTCATATAGAACTAAGCTAGTCTTGGTAGTGAGAATGGTAGAGATGGGGATATGATAATGCGTTGGCTCTTTTAAACCTGTAACCGCCATGATGACTTGTCATTCTGTTGCTTAAATTCTCCAGCCTCTATAATGCAACTTTAAAGAAAAACACATGGAATATTGAGAGAAGCTGATTTTGCTTTTAGTTCTCTAAACTTTCAAAAGTGAAAAGAGTCTGGAGTGGTAAGACAGGGCGCCCATGTAGGAAGAAGGGGGTACGTCTCAAAGTAGTGTTACCCCTATGACGACAGTCTAGACTGACTTACTGCACTTTCCATTGACAACTTAACAGTGCGAGGCCAGCAGGTGATATGACAGTGCATTATTGAGCGAATGCACAGTTGTGAATTCGTCTCAGGACTTGTTACCTGTAACGCGGTGCTGCAGTGCATCCACGACCTACGGCAAGCACGACAGCTGTGACCCCGCCAACCATTGTGCCCCACCAACGTTCGGGGTGTGTCCATTCGAATTCTGCCCCACCATAAACTTTTCGCCATGTGAAATTGACGTGAATCACTCCTGCCGGTACTTCTCATTCTTGTTGCTTGTGCACGATGGTTCTGTCGCTACCATATCCCGAGGGCAGGATCTAGTGTGCAACACCCAGTATAACCCCCCGGATGGTATAAAACATGGCTCCAGGAATGCGCGGAGGTGAGAGCAGTGGTGCGGCTCGAGGCGCCCGAGGCGGAAGAGGTCGCGGCCGCGGCGCATCTTCAGCAACCCGGTCGCAAGCGCAAGAGACCAACACTGGTGATGTCCAAATGCAGGATGCTATGCCCAGTGCCACTCCCAGTGCAGCAGCATCAGAGGCTCCTCCTACTGGGCGCTCTACGCCTACTGCTGCAACAACATCTAGCTCAGCCAGCACATCTGCACGCGGAACCAGTCGCTTCAAACCCAAGAACATCAGGAGAGATGAGGCTGAGCGCAAGAAACTTGAGGATGACAGAAATCGCGACCTAGCCACCAAGATCAAGACAGAGGAGCGCGAACAGCGACAGGAGAACCGCAGAAGGGGAAGAGGAAGAGGAAGAGGAAGGGGTGATTTGCCCCGCGGCTTGATCAGAAGAGACGTCGTTTCCAGTGGACCATTCTCTGCTTTCGCCATAGGTACGTCGCCTCGCTCCAGGCACCAAGTTGCTTTTCCGATTATTAACTACTATGCAGACGGTGGATCAGGTCGTGGTGCTTGGGCATCAGGCGGTTGGTCTGGAGACGGTGGGAACCCCGTTAATGGTGAATATGGAGACCGTCTCCGTTACGCTCCCAGACGAGAGCACGAACCTCGAGTCAATATTGATCTACTCAATGGACTCACAGACGGCTATGCCGAGGACGGAACTCCACTCTACCATCCAGACCACTATCTAGATGAACAATACGCAGCAAGTCTGCCCGTCGGCATGCTTCGCACGCGGCACGAAGAGGTTGAGGTCAAGATCAAGACTCAGGCAGAGCTCGAAAAGGAAGATCAGCAGGAGTCTGATGACGAAGACCTATTTGTGGCCAAAGATGCTCGCAGCGCCGGTCCAACCGACGCCAATGCGGTCTGGAATGCGCCTATGCCACCCCAGAACCATGTGTCCGTTAAGGCCGAGCCTGGCACAGGACAAGAGGGCGCGGATATCGCGATGGCCGATATACCCGCAGCCCCTAAAGCACCCGACTCTCCAGAGTTGAAGAAGAAGCTCACCATTGACGTCGATGGCACCGCCATTGACCCCGAGATCCAGGAAAAGAAGCAGAAGAAGGCGAAAGACGATCCCGAGTTCGCTCATCGCATGAACGAGGCACAGCATATGTTGAACATGTTACAATTTACTGCAACTGCAACTGCCCAAGATGAAGAGGAGGAAATCCCTAAACTGTTCTTCTTCCAGTTCCCACCCTTGCTTCCGCCTCTGAACAAGCCTTCGACAGGGCAGTCCGGAGCAATTGACGTGGACGCAATAGACGAGAACAACTCTAACGTCAAGGTCGAGGAGGCGCACGAGTCCGCCAACTTCATAAAAGGCAAACAGACCGGGGTCCCGGCTGAGGGAGGCTATGTTGGTAGATTGAACGTCCGCAAATCTGGAAAGGTTGAACTGGATTGGGGCGGGATGACGATGCGTCTCGGCACGGGTACCCCCAGTGACTTCTTGACACATGTCATGGTTGTCGACCTCAAAGACTCTGTTGAGTCAGCACAGGAGAGTGCTGGTACTGCGTACAGCATGGGTGAAATCAAAGGCAAATTCACCGTTGGTGTTCCTTTGGCACCTCAAGAAGACTGGGAACCGGAAATGATTGACCCACGAACATTCCCTGAAAATGGCACAGAAGGAAACGCAGAAGGAAACGCGGGTTGACGGGATGGACCGTGGAGGCTTCGGAAGTACGACAAAATCCAGAGGTATTACTCTTTGATACCTAGGAAATGACGAATTACGAATTGCATACTTGTGGCGTTGAGCGCGAAAAGTGGAAGAGAGACGAATCTGCTCCGGGATGCAGGCTCCTTCAGCACGCGCATGAGGCATCGGGAAGCATTGTATGAATATAAACAGGGTTGTAATTCTAGTTAGTTACACCTTGACTAAACTACCTATGATATACCGTGCTTTTGTGGAAAGCGCTGGTGATGTGACGCTTAAGTCAGGTCGCGACAGCTGCTAAGAGCTGAATGGGTGCAAGCACGCCTAGGCATTCGTCAAGTATCGTGCAGTGTAGCATCGCAGAGAGTAAGATGGGCTTGACAAGGTGTTTGACGCACAAAATAAAAAATTTGGCGAACAAGGTGTAAAATTGATGACGTTCTCTATTCATAAGCATCATCTACACCAATCGCCTACATAACAGAGCGCTAGATCAATTCATGAGGATCCTGCGTGGGTTGGCTCATGCAGAACTTGGTTGTTAGTTGCCAGCTATATCTTAAACTGCAGCATCCGCTCCCATAGCCAAGGTCGTTTATGTTGTGATCAATACACGGCCGGTGGAGTACTATTTCAATGCTGAGATATAGGCATGCTTATTTTCATGCCATCATCCCCATTATTTACACCTGTATGCTTCGATTTTCCCTACTGTTGATCTCAAGTGTGTATGTTTGACCATGTCTCTTAGTAACGTCACTTAAGAGGTACCCATTTCCTCCTGCCTGCTAGGATGCGGCACTTCTCGTAACATAAACAGGCCAGCTCCCATCTACGATGAAGCCATGGGAACGCGACGGCGGGAGCTTGTGATCGATAAGTTGAATATCGAACTCGCGCATAAGCTTCATTCGTGGGTCAGCAATGGACAGTCTCGTAGACACGTATTCATCTAGTCACGGATGGAAAGACTCGTAGACGTACCTCGAACGGAATTTTGTTTAACTCATGCCAAGCAATCGATTTGCCGGAACACATCCACCTCCCACTACCAAATGTCAGATCGACGACACGAAACCTTTCGGCGCAAACTTCTTCGTTCGCCTCCAGGAAGCGTTCCGGTCGGAATAGGTCTGCATCATCACCAAAAGTGGACTTTGACCGAAGCATTGACGCCAAATTCATTCCAATAGCCGTGCCAGCTGGTAGATAGTGGCCATTGATAGTATCACCTCCTGGCGGGATCTCTTTTGGGAAGAGACTGTTGGCTACTGGACGCATTCGCATCCCTTCGTATATGACAGCCTGGTGCTAGTGTTAGTATTGTTGATCGGAAAATTTTCAGGCGAGTATGTCTGTTGAATGCTGTCCGTACTCCGCGCCTTTTTGTAACCACACAAGACGGGGCCGGAACATGTACAAAGTATCTAATTGATTTAATCCATTAAAGCTTAAAATAAGCTTGAAAATAAATGTAAAATATGCAATTTAAAGCGAAGAATGCTCAAGTATAGAAAATTAAAAATTAAAAAATTATGATGAAGATCATTCATACCTGGAGATATGGCAGTCTTTTAGCCTCAGTAGATGTTATTGGATGAGATACCCTTCCTTCTCGCACCGCCGACACAACTTCTGCTTTTAGTTTTTGATATACCACGGGCGAGATAATGACATAGAGCATCATCAGCCTTAGAACTGTTGCCGTAGTGTCCGAGCCAGCGACAAATGAGAAAAGAAGCTCCGATTCACATTCCGCTTGCGTGAGACCGTGACGTTTAAAAGAGCCCTGTGTCTTGATTAGCTCTCGTGTATAATTCTTGCAACGCAGTCTTATAGCCTCAATGTCTCTCTCACCAGCATGTCGTGCTGCTTGGGCGCATCCTCTTGATATCTCCTACGGACATGGTCGTTTGTCATCCTGTTCACCGTTTTAGTGTACAGTTCGCGCACTCAGAGCCGGGATTCTTACTTCATGAGCTTTCCTAGTCCCTTCTTATCTGACTCCCGGGGTCCAATTAACCAAAGGCCCAGCTTCGAGTAGAGAATGCGCCGTATCCAAGGCACATCAGTTGATACGGCCATGACGGGGAAGAATTCCTCCAGGGTATCATAAAAGTGGTGGATGTCTCGGTTCTCCTCTAGACAGCCAAACTCTTTCCCTAGGGTCAGATGAGATATGACGTCCAAGGTGAATAGGGGTAGCATTTTGCTCAAATCCATGGGTACGAATTTCTTGTTTGGATCTTTTGGATCGTTAAGGTAATACTTTTCCATCGCACGGATGAGATTGGTGACCTGTTCATCGACAATATCCTCAAACCCTGGCGTTTCTCTCCCCGAGTAGCCTGGGGAGATCTTGGCCTTGATCTTGTCATGGGGAAGCGTGTCTTGGATATTGAACATGACATCGTGGTATGGATTGAAGCGCATTCCCTGGTTCCAGGTTGAACGTCGAGGAAACTGGCCCCCTGTCACTGACATACGCCGTATGATCTCTGGGTCGTCACTTATCACATCGTTTGGGCCGATTCTAGCCAACGGCCCGTATTTTTCGCCGAACTCCCGGTACTCGTCATACTGTCTCCCCGTCCAATCGACGTTGGCAATCCACAGATATGAGAAAGACGCAAGGCGCGGGCCGGGTACATGGCGAAGTTTCTGCCAGCTATAAGTTGTTGAAGTGACATACCAGCCAACGAGTATAACGGCAATTAAAATGGGGATATAGCCTGGATCGGTAGCTAAAACCTTGCTGGATATCATGTTGGTTGAAATTATAGTAATGAATACTTAGCACTGCTTTATTCATAAACTGAGGTTCTTGTTACGATCCTTGTCACGGGCGTCGTAGTTTTAGTCTCTCTTGTAGAGGGTATCGTTGCACGAAAAGATACACATCCGCGGTTCTTATATACTTTTGCCTCTGTAGGACCATTCTGTAGAGACCGTGGTGTTGTTAGGACATATAGTAAGGTTTTGTCCTCTCTCGCTGTTGAACGGCTCTTCCATCCGAAATCGGGACACATCCAACACGCGAAACCAGTCGCGATGTTCGGGACCGTACGTTTGCATACGGCATACCTCATCGGGTATGCTTCGGACGTACAGTTGTGGGGAATCGGCCGCGCCGCCCCGGCGCAAGAAATCCGGATGCTGTAGAAGTGACCAATGGCGGACTTGCCTGAACTACAGTAAGGCATTGTATGATAGAAGTGTTCCCCCGCGTCCTGGTCACGGCAAGGCAATCGGAATGCGGACCCGTGTCACATCGCGGCGCCTCCACAGGCTGGCACTCTCTCAAGGCGCAACGACACTGGTGCCCGTGCCCGTATGCAGGGTCGGTTTGGAGTCTTACGCCAAGCATGCCGAGCATGGCAACGAGGCAGCACGGGACGATATCGGTTCGGCACGGACTGACGAGGCGGAACTCAGTCCGTATCGGTGCCCCCTTGAGGCCGATTGCAGACCGTACACAGACCAACACATAACTACATGTACGAGTTGGAAGTTGCTGTGTTAGCCTTGCTTCCAATGCATCAACTAAATATGTCCCATCGTTGAAATGGCCCTCTCGTGCCTTTACACATGCAACGTGATACCGATCACCGTTGCCATGATTCGACATCTGGAATGGAGGAGGTTCGGAGCTGTAAAGATCATCATCTGACTCAGATATGAATCACAGTGTGGAGATGGGTCCATGTCCTTGCTTGGCCTTCCAGCGAAGTAGGCCGGGGTAGTTCTACCATTAGATAACTGGTATACGGCTTGCTACTTCTGTCGAAGCCGTGCTGCGCGTTTAGTGACCATATGCCACGGAATAATATATGACGGGGCAGGACATAAATGGTAACTAGAGTACAAGCGACAGGGGCCGGTGAGTGGCACGACGTTAGCTTCTGAATATATGATTTTTGGGTCTACTAATGTTGACCTACAGTAGTACTGTACAAATATGTGCAGGAATGTGACTGTCCTCAACAACCCGGAAACTGCCTGAACGCCTACTCAACCAACCTAGATCCGACCCGTAGTTGGAAGTAGCTTTTCGATGGTATTGGCGCTAGACCCCAAGCCGTATCCCAACCTGCTCTCAAGCCCCAAGTCTATGAAACACGTACTCCGGTAACCCATACAACACATTAAGAGACTGTACGTTGATGCCCAAGAAGAGGCTCGCGATGAGTACTGTAGCTTGCGCATCAGCTATCACTATCCCTCCTTGTCAGGGCCGACGCTGCGCCGATCTCGGAAAAGTCGGACGTATATTTTCCAGCGACGAATTTTCCGACTCAGAATTAAGCCACGCTTCTTGAACACGTGGAAGACGAGGCGATGGAGGAGATCGAGCTCGTTCTGAGACGTATGCCTCGCTCTTGCTTTCGACTCGGCGCATACCAGTTTGAGGAAACGGCGAGAGTCCGACTCTCGCGTGGAAATAATCCCTCGGTCCATCCTTACTCATCGGCCGGGAGAAGTTGGATGAAGGTGTGCTGATGGGAAGGGGTGATTTCAGGTTGGCTGATGATCCGTGTTCGATATCGACTAGCGTTACGTCTTGGGAGCCGAAGGCGGGCATTCGACTCACTCGCCTTGTGTTCCGGCTATGGTTTGATGTGTTGCCGTAGCTTCGTTCGCTGCTTGTGAAGCCTTTGATTCGTAGACGGCGGAGTAGGGGCCGGATTGTGGCGAGGCTGGCGGCTGAGATGGCGATGCCGGGTTCGACTAGGGTCCATATCATGGCATCTGTGCCGGCGACTGACGAAAAGTTAGTGATACCCTGAGAGAGACGGTGATAGGATGCTGAAACGAAAGCGAGAGGGGAAGCTCACACAATATGTCCGCAGTGTCAGTCAGGTCTGACAGAAACTTCAGCCGTATAAGCGTTGCAATGCTGGCGAAAACACCCAGTCCTAATATTGCAATGACTGTCATTTTCGCTTGAGGTGTCATCTTAACACTCCATATCATAGGGATCGGGAGAAGTGCATATAACCAATCCGACAATATTGTAAGCGCGCTCAACGCATACGCTGCACTAACAATCTCATCGGCCGAGACGCAAGCGGCTTTCGGGTCCTTTTGTAATATCGTATAGTCCCACTGCGCGTCAACGGGGTGACATTGGAAGATATTCCAGAAAAACAATGCCAAGCTCCATATCCCGACGACGATGATACTAATTCCTAGTGTGTACTTATATCTCTTTTGGACGGCAAGGCGGTAAAGAAAGAGCCCAATGCTTAACTTGATGAGCCACATATTCGACACATAGCTTGCTGTTGCTAATGCTTGAAATTCCAAGGATTTGATCTCATTGTATTGTGAGAGGGCTCGATTATGGCGACCTAGACCGAAGTGAAGTCCGGCAAAAATGAATGCGCAGGAAGCCGTGAAGTTAGCCTAAGTAACTTGAGTCAGTGTACATCTCTTTATACTAGCATATAAGGAAACAGGTAGCGTACTAGGCCAGCTAGCATAACCCAGTCATCTACTTGGAACGACTTCGTCATAATAGCACGCACATATGTGCGCAAAGAGACGGACAGCCATGATATGCTAAGTGTGACGATGGCAGCGATGTATAGACCAGCGCCATTGCTATCTTTAAGCGTTGTTGGATCCTGAGCGGCCATGGGTAAGAGCCGCTATATGACGTCCATGTGCAGAAGAAATGATGATCAAAAGGGACCAAAAACGTCAGAAAAGAAAGGGCTTGGGTGTCATCCTCAGATCTATATACAGGTAACTGCGGAATGGAAACGCCCTATAGATGGATCTAACATGGGGTCATGCATAGATGACAGCCGAAGCTGAAGTTGTTCCCCGGAAGAACTGTCTCTTGCAATTAGGCCTGACGACGTTCATTGAGTGATATGAATCCCCTTGAGAGCGATCCATGTGTTCCCATGGTGCATGTACGTACATATGCAGACAGACCGGTATGGGTCACACAACCCGATGGTGTGGAAGCCCAGCCTGTGATACACTCCAGGCACAGCCGAACCGTTCCCGTCGCATCTGTGTTCTCCCTTGATCGCCATATCCTGGGTTATCTATTGAAGCGGCCCAGATTCGGTTCCGCTTCGCAATGGATTCATGGAGTCGTGCATAGTTTCCCCTCTCCAGATTCATCGTCACTCCCCGTCTTCTCCCGAGTCTTGTCGGAGATTTTGGCACCTTGCGCTGCTGTACGTTGGCAACCAGGACACGAGGAACCATTTCACTGCTACAGCTGAATTTACTATAGATCGCACGGACGAAATAGCTCTGAGTAGTAACGGACGTTGGCTGAATCAGGAACTAAGCCAAACAAGTGGCGCGAGAGCTGGGCAATTAGTAACTGGAACCAACGGGTCATCAGTGACGCGTCTGCACGGAATATCTCTCATTGCTCAATGGCTACCACAGCCATTTCATTTCCCAGGAGATGCGCAGGTTTAGCGAGTCTGATATGTACCTGTGTAGTGCAAGTCGCAGAACCGAGGTTCCACTCGCGTGGTCTTCGCTCGCTTGAAGTATTGTCAAAGCCGTCTATGATCAGTGGTTAGCAGTGGTAAGGCGGCACGGGCTGGGATGAGTGTTGCATTGTGGCGTTTTTCTTCCTACGTTGGCTGGGCCGCAGCTGTATCAAAAAGGTGACAGGGGTGCAGCTCGTCGCGAGTCTTACTCCTTGCTTGAGGTACGGGTTCGGGATGTCGGGTTATAGGCTAGAATTACTCGCGAGTTGGAGTTTTTCGTGTGTATGTTACCGCAATGTTGTTGCTGGAGCGCATGGAGACATTTGGATCGCGAACGGGGTGAGAAACGGAAAGTCGCAACGTTACTCTGCGCTTGACAAGTGGACACCTGGGGGTTGACGCAGAATCGGTCGGAACTTTTGGGCTCGTGTCTTGAGGTTCGGGACGATGATATCAGTAGCAGAGAGTTTGCTGCTCTGTATGAAGTTTGATGCTGTCGTGGGCCCAGATGGCCTATAAGTTTGGTGTTGGTGGCTGTTCGCCGCGATGCTAGAAGCGTTGTCTAAGACACCAGATATGGCCAAACGCCACCAGGAACGTCTGGTTCTCTATCGTGGGTTTTTACAAATACGTTCGGATGCGTATCAAAATCGTGCTGGTCAAGCTTGTGCACCTTGATATGATGACTGTTTGACTTAGAAGTGAATATCATGAAAGGAAGTCCAACGCAAACGCGTGTGATACGCACTTGCATTACGCATTGTGTCTAGGAGTTAGTTATACGCCACCTCCGGCGCATCTCTAGCATAATGTGCCAGCGATATGCATTGAGCACAAGACAGCTACTGCATCGGCTGATCCTCCCCGAGACTAGTTGGCTATTCAGCTCTAGATAGGCAGTAGTGAATAAACCAGCAGCATCTGTGCACCAATCCTCGATTCTCATTATTTCAGTTGTAGTCGCAAACCGTATAGGGCTATCCACGACTACAGCTCTGCGACAACGGGCCACTATAGGTCGCTCAATGAGGTCGAGTCTAACCCAACTCTCACCTTTCGATATGAATTCAGCCGGAAGATGGTGGACTGTGAAACCTAAGGTACCGAGGGTATCGTTGTAGGGGTCTTGAGATGACCCATGTAGCCAGATGGTCTGCCGATTCGCCCTGCCATCCCGTCTGCAAACTGCACTCGAACGAGGGAATTGACGCCATTGAAAACTTCGACTGCAACACAACCGCACAAAGGCGGCCGACTTCCGTGCATAATGGCGTCTTTCTGTTCGTTTCGGGGCTATTTCCACTTCTAGAACGATACTTCTGTCGGCCATTTTGACGGATAGGGCAGAAGTGTGATATGCTGGATTATCCTACATACATATACATAGTGTCAATTCTCCGGGACATTTCCGCATGTGAATCTGCCCATCCCCGAGTTAGCGCAGATTGTTCTCAATAGTGATTGATTCCATTCAAACTATTCTCTAGGGCCCTTGCTGGCCATTGTTCAATGTTTCATGGTCTCTATTATTAGCATTCTTCTAGACCTCTCTCGTGTCCCTCAATCCTGAATTGTTAGGAACAAGGAAACTACACTGGGACACATCCTTCTCCTGTCAGCTTTGATCATTCCGCTTGGGATTGTGCAAGCCGAACGGGGTGGCGCCGGGACACCGGCCGGTGCACCCGTCGTCCAGAAAAGGGCCCGACTATACTATAGTATGACTATTTGGCGTTTGCGACGTGCTTGCTGGTTGGATTTCTCCCCTTATAGCGGTAAAAAAACGTGGGCGGCGAGGGCGCCACCACGTGCATGAACGTCGTATCCTACATCATTTTGTCGGATAGCGACTTCTACGCACTGATCACCACAATTCCAGTAAACACTTACGGGAATTTGAATTAGTTGAATTGCTTGATGAATACGTTGACATTGGTAGCGATGGCCTACTCTTGATGGCCGGATACTGAGTTCAAGCGGGTCCTCTTTCGCCCATGTGAAGGTCGATATTTTTCACTTGCATGTCGCTTATTCGCAAGTGCGCAGGGCTTAGGATTCGCGCCTCAATCATGCGAACTCATTAATACCCCAGCCTATGAACCAACAGCTGCAAGGGAGTCGATTCTGATGCTTAGGAACTTTGGACTCCAATTGCTCGGAACCGATGGTGCGGCATTGTGTTGAATAATTAGGCAATTCACAAATATCGGGCCTTTTAGAACCGCAGCGAATTCGGCAGTCTAGATTCACACCATTGCATTGATCTGCCATCGACGTTTGTAACCCAACAAAAAGTTGACGACTCTGGTCAAGCTAGCTGATTCAATCACGACCGACACCAGCGGCATGAGACTGTCTCACATGACATGCTCGTGACAACCGATGTTGTTCACCGTCAAGTACAGCCAAGCGCATCTCAGTAGACTGATGTCTTGTGACTGTTTCAAAGCCATCTATGAAAAATGGCGAGGTAGGGTTATATTTGGCTAAGTGCAAATGTCGATTGGAACACAGTGAAACAGAGTGTGAGACGATTTCTGGCTTTCGACTATCATAGCAATACGATTCGTTGTGCGTCTCGCTTTTGCCCGAAGGATGTTGAACTTGAAGCTCTGAATTAGAGGCAATCTGGGTGTTGAGATGTAAAGAGTATTATGCAGTGGTCCCTCTGAAAATTGGACAAACGAAGGTGTACCTAATTCATCGCCAAAAAAAGCGTCTCTGCTGGATTGTGATGCTATTCCCACAATCGATTGTGGACTGAGCCCCTCACCCCACGGTGTTTCCATGGTGCTACTCAACCTGTACTCTACCCCTCTGCTTAATTTTGCCTTCAGTTCAAACACTCAGTCAAGACTAACTATATCTGAAACCGTTCAATTGAGTGCACGATGGCTGCATCTCTTAAGTACTCGAAGCATCATTATGGTGCCGAGAATGTGCTCCAGAACCTCGGGGTATGGGAGGTGGATGCGTCCAATGACAGAAGCAAATACTGGGTTATGTAAGACCATCGACTCCCTTACTTCGTCATTTCCCAGGAACAAGTCGGCACAGTTTCGCGATGACCATCCTCCACGATTGACAAGAGAGTGAAATAAGGAGCAATACTGAACAAATTACAGCTACATCCATGGCGGCGCATGGCGAGACCCGACAATAACACACGAGAGCTTCGTGCCGACCATTGATCACATTCTGGCCACTACCCCTGACTCAAAGAAGAGCCTAATCGCTGGATTTGCCGCAATAGACTACCGTCTCAGTGCACACCCAAGGTTCCCCCAGGATCCCTCAACGACCCCGCCAGCTGAGTATCGCGGGGCAAAGCATCCAGACCACATAAACGATGTGCGGTCGGCCCTCGTCTATTTGCAGCAGACGTACGGCTTTGGAAGCAACTATGTGCTACTTGGTCACTCGGCGGGTGCATCTATGTGCTTCCAACTGCTCTCATCGAGCAAGGATGGCGCCACTGGTGTAGCAGTGACGGACACCAAGGAGCCGGCTCTTCCGCGTGCCATGGTCCCCTTCTGCGGCCTGTACGACTTCGCTGGAATTAATGCCCGCTTCGATGGACAATACGCAGTATTCTTCAATGGCGCCTTTGGCGACTCTCCTGAAGACTGGGCCGCAGGCTGCCCAATTGAATTTTCGGGCAACTATGTGGAGAAATGGCCAGGCAAGAGTTTTCTTCTTCTTGGGTTGTCGCCAACAGATAGCCTGGTGGACGAGCCAGAGACACAGAATATGGCACGGCGACTGCGCGAGAAGGATAGGTTTACAGAGGGCGGTGGGGACCACGAGGTGCTGGTTTTATCGGATCTTGTTGGTGATCATGATGAGTTATGGCAGAGTGGCGAGCATGTGGCGAGGATGGCGTGGATCGCATTAAGGAGGGTACCGTAACCTATGAAACAGGACATAAAGCCATCGACGGGGACTTCCGAATTCGCGATTACATCTCGGTTCTCTTCTAAGGCCCAGTGGGTGAAGCACAATGGTGGCAAATCCGAGGCAAAACGGTTTATCAAATTGGCCTAGATGGTACATGATTTACAATATTTTCATAAGATAGCAAAATATCCAAAAGGATCATGTATAAATCAGAAACCGAGTAGAAATCATCACAAGCCTTCGCTGGTTGATCCGATAAAAAATAAAGCTGATGTGAAGAGATAAAAAATGAGAATACCACCCTTCTCGCCCTCTCAAGGAATTGAACTCCGGCCCTCGGCGGGATTGGGCGTCCCCAAGTCCCGACGGAGAGGTCATATCTAGGCGTCCCTAACTATACCGCTAGGCCATCATCGCACCATCCCCTGAGCCCCGAACGATCGCTCAATTAAATCAGCACATATACCAGGTAACTACCCCTCCACTCCGTGGTTGCTCGGAAGGCACGATACATAGCAACAGATGCGCAACCCCACCATTCCCACACTCGAGTCTGCTAGCTTTACTACCTCAGAACCTCCTTGTTGCTTTGTGACAAGCTTACAATATTATCCAGAGCTCCATGGGCAGTTCCTAGTAAGAAAATGAACAGGTCAGGTGTGTAGGTCTGACACAGGTAGACGCCTGAGTACTCCGAGCCCTTTTTGGTGTCAGATACAAGAGTTAGCTCCTGATTATTACGAGAGACTAGGTGCGCATCACGCCACTCATACCAATTCAACGAGACAACATACCTAGGTACACAATACCGCCTCATTTGGGCAAACCATTCCGAACACAACCGAAGTTGTACCACCCCGGGAAAAGCAAGGCTCACAAGCCATGCGATACCTTCCAGTCAGCAACACTGTCAACTGGTACCATGACAAGGTTATTGGATATATCCGCGATGATACCGTCAGACGGAAACTTGTCTCTTGTTGTAGGCTCTCACGGATCGTAGGATCATATTACTGGTTTATTTTTACTCCGGTCATCCCAATGCCTCCTCACCATGGGCGTCTATCGTTAGACACTCAATTCGGTGGCCCAAGATCGCTCTGTGTGACATAGATATATATCGATGTGTCTAATAAGCTTTGCCTTGAGACATCGTAGTGGGCCTGGTCGACTCGTAGTATATAGCCAGACATTCACCTTGAGATGATGTTAACGCCAGAGACAGTGATTGTTCCTATTGCGTGGACCTCGACCATCATAAATACAAAGAGTCTGTGTCGATCACAAACATGCTTCGCAAACGGTGCTTGAACAGCTATCGTCGCAGCCCCTCAACTCTCCCCGAGTTCTATGGGATATATCTGAAGTCTGGATGCCGGTACCCCAGATCTATCTTCTCCTGTTCCGTAAGCCCAACAAGCCTGTTATCGCGACCGCCTCTAGCTCGAATGCGGTTCTCCCGCACACAGTACAGGATGCCAAATGTCGCAAGGAACAAGCTCACGACTTGCGCGGCGAAATTAATCGAATGGCCAATAGGAAAGTTTGGTGCATCGCTGGGCAGATATGCCCAGACCGCGAGGATTCCACCAGCGGTACCAATCGACACAATATAGCCACCTGACACAGCACGGACAGCTGGACCGGCGGCATTGTTCATACCCCACGACAAGAAACCCGGACCGCCAGGGAACGCACCAACAGCACAAAGATAGACAGCAGTATACTTCAAAGCGTTGCCGGAGCCCCAACGCAGCAACCCGAAGCCTGTCATTCCCAAAACCGTAAAGGCGGCGAGCCAGATTCCACGCATTCTCGTCTTGTCACTGATGAAGCCGATAGCAATCGCGATAATGGACGCAGCCGCATAAACGGGTACGGTGTAGTACTGAGCTTCGAGAGCTTCCCAGCCAAGCTCGTTCAAGATGCTGGGTAAAAACACCGAGAGACCCTGCACAGTGATGTTGATGAAGAAGAATCCAAGCGCGCAAACGTAGTTGTTGATATTGAGAACTGCACGCTTGACGTGGTGCAATTGGACGAGCTCGTTTGCAGCAGCCTTATGCTCTAATCGAAGTCGTTCGGTAGCGATCCATTTCTCCCGCTCGTTGAGATATTTAGATTGCCCTGGAGATTGCGGCAACACGAAAGGCGCAATTATCGCTGCTATCATTGTGATGAGACCCTCAAAGAAGAAGATATTGCGCCATGTATGCAACTTGTGCCCAGCGACACCCCATTCGGGGATTTGAACAAACCCGGCAGCTAGTAGGCCACCGAGACCACCTGCGATGGATGCAGAGGACACATAGATACCAACTCGGAAGTATAGCTCTTCTCGTTTGTAGAACGAGCTCAAGAAGAAGGCGATACCGGGGCTGACCATGATCCTCATTAGAACATAATCCCAAACAGCGCAATCGCAGTCGACTTACAAGGTACCGCCCTCGAATATCCCAAGAAGTACACGCACGCCGACAAGTTGTTCGTATGTTTGGATGAATGCCGTAGCCAAGGAAACAGCGCCGAACCCTAAGACTAACCCTGGGATATAGAATCGCGGGCCGACGCGTTTCAGGAGAATATTTGAAGGCACTTCGATGAGCAAATATACGACATAGAAGACACTGCTAGCGATGTTGAAGCGGTAGCCGACAAGATTGAGATCCGTCACTAAGCCTTGAATCCGAGCATTGCCGATATTGATTCTAGTGTCGCATAGTCAGTAATCGGCGTCAATCGTGGACCGAGGCAGGCCTACCGATCAAGGAAGCAAAGAAGATACAAAATGGTGACCATGGGCACCAATTGCAAGTCCAATTTCCTGCGAACTCTCTTCTCTTCTTCGGCAGTCCAAGCTGGAGCGTCAATCGAGTTGCTACTCTTTTCCTCAAGCATGACAGTGCCATGCATCGGGTCTAATTTCTGGTCATCGCCAGAAAGCTCAGCTGTCATCATCGCAATGGAATGAAGCCCTTGCAATGCAAGATGCGAGTATGAATGAACGAGCGACAGAAGAGTTGAGAGAACAGCGGTAAAGAAAGCGTCTCTGGCCCTAATACCTAAACCGTTTTCGTAGCTTGGCCAACCGGCCCTCTTCTATATATCTTCTATACGGCAGGCCGCATTCCTCAGAGTGATGAACAATCTTGGTCAGTCTTGGTCAGATCCTTCACACCCTCAGCGAGTCAGGGCTTCTTCACACCCATGGAGGCCAGACTCGCCGGAACGCTGTGCCCTTGGGAACGGCAGATGTATGGACGTTCTTGATTGCACCGATATTAATTCCCTGTCTCGCCTAGACGGATATTCAAGCTACGGTTGGTAAAACGAGCTGGGGTAGTAGCAGTGCACTGCGTTTCCCCGGCAGACAGCCTGCCTGGACGGCAGTGCCAATGCTTGGCGATGCGGGGATGCAGACTCGACCATAGTCAATAGTATCAGACGGCAGCGGTGTCTAGTTGCCTTTTGTCAGACACAGTAATAGCAGTCTTGTCCAATAGCGAGCTGCCTTTCCGCACAAGCTGATATACCTCACAGAAACCGTCATATAGGACTTAGGCTCTCAACTTTGCTCAAGCGGCGCAGCTGACTTTATCCTTACGGGGCATTGACAGGGCGTCTTACATAACGAGTTGCTCCTAACGCTGCCAAGAAGCTTGTGCGCGGCCCTTTAACTTCCCCTCATCTTCAAATTGTTGGGTTGGAGATCTGAGGAACGGCCGAGGGGGTTGCGAGTCAGACGATAAGTCTGTCTCGTCTGTGATTAACAGGATGTATGTGTCGATATGGAGCACGGCGGCAGATGCTGTCTTTCATGCTGAGTTTTGACCCCACAGAAGCTCGGTTGACTACCCCAGAATGCAAGGAGGTAATGTGGTCATGAATTGCAACGCTTCCCGAGCTCGATTTGAAATTCCGCCAACCCCAACTAGACACAAGCCACATTGCAGTCCAGATTAATGTGTGACTAACAAAAGTCAAAGACGACGGACCGAGTTGCCAATGGGAACTCAGCTCTTGGCAATGGACACCTTAAACAGGAATAAATGCCAAGCGACAATTCCAGGTTAGGCTGCGCGCCAGACGCCGATGGCTATGAGAGTTCAACACTCCCAACTTCAATTTATACGGCGAGGCGAGGTCTGTACTTTTATGACAATATCCTGACAGATTTGGTCTGTAACTGGGCGCAATACGCGGTGCGAAATCGACGTTTGGCGAGTGTGGGCTCTGACGTCACTGTGTTACACATACGAGAAGCTTCAGTATCGGTATTAAACGGGGGTTGAAGATGCTATCGTAATTGTAGTTCGGCTTCTTGTGTCCTGGATATAACTGCATAGTAATGTCATTCGTCCCTTACGCGTGTCATTTGAGACACGGCTTCGACGCTGATATCACCCCAATATTGTCAAGTCTCATGAGACAAAGTGCGACACAGGATCCGAAAACTCTACCTTTGCCTACCTCCTATAGTGTAAGTATATTATGAGCTGATAGTTTGCGCTTGAGATACGACCTGGACGTTTATGGGCCACAAGTAGTGAGTGAAGGTGCGCAAAACCAAGACAGTGATCGACTCCTTCATCTGACTGATAGTTGCGTTGTAAACTTTTATGCAAGTAACAATGAACACTCAAGTAAACACAACTTTCAAGTCAAGCCGAGATCTCCGAGTCTCGTGCGAGACGCACATGAAGCAGACAAACAAACCTTCAACCTGCACTATGTCGGTATTTCGAAGTTGCGCACGCACGCGCCATCCCGAATCCAATTGCGACAGCGCCGTAAATGGGCTGGCGCTGAAACCTGACGCAAACTCAAGCTCCAACTACAGATGTAGCCTTGAAAATAATCAACAACTGAGCAGCATCTCAGAACAATCCAGAACACTACGCGACCAACCAACACTCGATTTCATATCTACATAAACCACAGACCCCAGCCGAAACGCGCAAGTCCATACCACATCCGAACCCTTCAAAGCGTCTCGACCCTCCAACGCAGCACGGCCCCACATGGCGTCTCGGCCAGCTCAAATGCGGGCGCAACACGTCAGGGCGGGGCAAGGTGGGCATGAGGGGTCGTCCGTCCGCAGATCCCACGGCCATCGCAGCTATCAACCCCACTTCCCACTTTACAGCTCCCGGAACAGTCTAGCGCAGTCAGTCTAACTCAACGTCAACTGCTGCACTGGCTTACCGCTTCGCATTTCTGCGATGCGATGCGCCGCGCGCTTTGGTCGATATGTCTCGGACATAGCATGCCTGACACTAAGCCCAGCCTCTTCTCGACAGATACCCCAAACTTTGAAAAGGTAGAGTATTCAAGCCAGTATCGCGCTCGCCGGTAGAAAACGCCACCTGGAGCGCATTCTCCGTCAGCGAATCGCTTTGCCGAGACCTGGCTGAAACGGCCGCATGGCAAAAAGTAGTAGAGGGCGTACCTTAGATAAATAGCAAGACCATGGCCAGTTGATCCTGATTGGGACTTGGCGCGGGCGCCTGCCCAGCCACCTGCTGCCACTTTCCTGCCTCATTCAGAATCAAAATAAATAAACAAGTAAATACACACACGAGTCTAAATAAACAAAGACCCTTCAAACACACATCGCATGGTCGCGACGGGGGCCTGATATGTCCAAGACCGTGCGACAAATGCCACGCGACGAGTTCATATCGTCATGCGCTAGTTTCGATACTAGCCATTGCTCTGACAGTACTAGGTATCAAGCACATCATGTCTGGTAGATACCATAGGGATTATGTATACTACTTTCGTGGTACCCTTGCATTCATTCCTGGCTAAGTGACTGATTGACTGGTTGCTAAAGAACAAGATAACAAGTGGCAGATAGCTAGGAAAAGGAAATCAGAAACAATAACTAAAAAACACGAAACCACATAGCCCATCAGCTCCAAAAAACAGTATAGCTGACAAGCGACTTCCCGTAGCTCGACATCTTTTTGCGCGCACGTCGCCTCTGCCAGATTATCCCGAGGTCATTGTCCACGATAATGCCCGGTATTGTGTGTATGCTCTCGCATCTTCCCTGCCCCCAGATTTTGACCGCCACCAACAGTTTATAAAAGCAATGTTATCACCACCGCCATCTCCTTCCGCCGAGTCTCACCTTTCCAACACACTCTTTATGTCGTTGTGTGCGAACGTAGGGGCGTTGTGGAACGTGCTGGTGACTAGTAATAAGACTGGCGCAAATCCAACGCCAGTTCATAAGTATCCCGTCTAGAGATTTCGTTCCCGGCGTAGCCCTGTTGAAGAAAAGGAATGTAATGGCTCGCGGACCCCTCATTTAAATCCTTAATCCGTTGCGCCACTTCTGAAGCAAGACAATATGTAACTCCGACGGTACTAAGGAAACACCAGCCCCGTACCGGATCTCGTAAGGACTGATTTTTGTAAAGATGCTTCCATTGCATACTGGTGCAAGCTGGAAAACACCGCTGTCAAGACTTTCGTAGGAGTTGCAACAAGACACTCATCGCTGCTGCACTCTCGCGCTGGCACGATCGTGTAACTCGATTCTGAATACAAGCAGATACAGGCGACCTAAGAGTGGCTCATGTAGTCGCAATGCCCATGCGTGGTGGCTTTATCCAGTCCCAACATACTACCGCTTGCGCTTCTTATTCTTATCAGCTGAGGCTGCTGCGGACACTGGTGCAATCGGAGCGGCGGGTAAGAGAGCGAGTGGGCCTGGCACATCCATTGACTTGATGGGAACACCCATATGGCGGCCATAGCGTCCCTTGCGCCCGTTGCCCTCGTCTTCGCTAATACACTGGTCGGCACTGAGGCCGGCATCTCGACAACGCCCACAAGGTCTTTGACGGTCACAGCCTTTCTTGCTCTTGCGGCATCGCTGGCAGCGAGGCTTGGTGGAGAGATCGGGATGTTCCTCATCCCCAATCTGGCCTGACATGGCTGAACCTGCAATGGACGGCTTGCGCGATTGATTGGGGAGAGACGCGGGAGACATGGGGCTGCCAGCCACGTTGGTCGCTTTTTTGGGCTTAGCAACGTTGGGTTTGGGCGCCTTTGCAGCTTTAGGTTTGCTCTGTTTGACACCTGGTGCTCGAGACTTGCCACCATTTGACATCCTGACCTTGCTGTCGTCTAGCTGCAGTTCTTGTTTAGAATCATCTGCCCCGTCTTCGTAGTCCGCGTCATCCCCACTGGCCTCAGTATGCTCTCGGGGAACTTCGAAATGGCTGTCTGTAGTAGGGTGGAGCTTGCGCACGCTGCCCATGATGTTGAGTTTTTGGCGACGGGGAGGCGGGAGCTCATCTTCGCTGTTACTGCCGCTATCACTAGTAGCGCCAGTAGAAGATGCGGCGTCTGCCTTTCCGCTGAATGTGTCATCGAGAGTCGATGCGGATGTCCTTCCATGGGAGATGTTTGACATCTCACCCAGTCTCATAAGCTGGATCGCCACATCTTTATCCTCTTCAGACACGCAGCTGCCGATAGTTGGATCTGGGGTTGGAAGAACGCCCGATCCACTAGGCATGCCGATGCTTCCACGATGACGACGGGAGTCAGCAACTAGTGTCGTGAAAGCATTTTGCTGGCTATACCCATTGTAGCTTTGGGGGGATTGTAAGGGGCGGGGATGGGTGAAGGGATTTTGCCCAGGGTGGACAAAAGGTAATGGAAAGCGTTGTTCTATGCGACGAGCAGGCGATACGGAAGGATTTGATGTGGCAGCAGGCATTTGCGGCGGAGCAAACAGCGGCAATTCCTAGGTGGGCAAGTCATTAGTTTCCAGGTCAGGATGAAATACATATCAGGTTTGCCTACTGAGCTTTCAAACTTGGCGCGCTTGCGGCGACCACCCTCCACAATGTTCTCAACACTGATATCAGTGTTCCCGATCTGGTCCTTTGCTTTGCTAGAGACAGATCCGGGAGCGCCGTCGCCGCTGCTGTAGCCGTTCGCGCTGTCCTCGTAATTAGAGCCGTTGGCCTTAGAGGAGCGCGAGCGAGCCTTTTTAGTCACCGGGTTAGTGCTGACAGATGTGCTACGTCGTCCGCGGCCTCTATTAGGAGAAGGGCTGCGTTTGCGAGATGTCCGCGACGCGGGGCGAGATGTGTGGTGTCCCAATTGGTGGGCTGGGTAGTCCGCCGAGGCAGGTTGAAAGCCGCTCGGATTGAACGGACCATCACTCTGAGGAGGTTCCTCTATGACTCTTACGTAGACGACCATGTTGTTGCTGAAATTTTCGAACCGCGCAATTAGAGTATTGCCTCGATCATCCTCAAAGCTGACGCCTTTGTCGCCACGGTAAAGACCATAGAAGTTCTTCACTGTGGAGATGATGGATTCTGTGTCATCATGGGGATATATCTGAACACGCAGTGGCAGGCGTGCTTTGTATTGGGGGGTGTCAGGGAAGAGTAGTTCGAATTGAACATGCTTGGGGTTGACGGGCCGGCCGGGCGAAGCGCTTCCGCTGTGAAAGCCAGTGGCATGGGCCGCATAAGGCTCAATCGGCGAACCCGAGGCCATTTTGCTCTCCCGACGGACTGAGGAAGTGTCCAAGGCGAGTTTGGCTGTGGAGTATGTGGGAAATATGGGAGGACGGGGAGCACCCACAACGGGTTGGCCGTCGCTCCGCTGCGATTGTGTGGACGGGGGCTTTGCGGCTAAGAGGTTGGACAAGTCCATCACCCAGTAGGAATAACTCTCAATCGCAGTGCAAGCGATTTTGGGTCTGGCTACTACAGCCAGGAATGCTCCAAAGACAACGATATACGTCGAGGATGGTCTACGGGGAGGGAGGTGGTCAGGTAGACGGCGGTCGGAACCTAATCGCACAATGGGAAGCGGCGACAGTGGCCGGAGTAGACCTTGGGTGTTTCGCTTATAGGGGATAACTAATCAGAGCTCATGTTAGTTCAGATGGATATGTGATGGCGAATGATGAGTGAAGATGTTGGAGTTTGGGGCTGAACAGTGTCGCTGTCGTCGCTAGCCACCACTGGTTTGAGGAGAACCAAGTGTCGCTGTCGTCGCTAGCCACCACTGGTTTGAGGAGAACCAAGTATGCGGAGACACTGGCAAGCCAAAGGCGGGATTACAGGACGGTGGTAAGAGAGAGGGACGAAATTTCGATGAAAGCTTGATCGCATGGCATCGCAGAGTCAAACAAACATACCTCGACACAACGTTGATGGTGCTGTGGTGTTAGAGATGCAGGAACTCGACGTCGAAGTGCTGGTGCCCAGGTTCGGCCTGCGAGTGCGGTGGGTTAGTACCGCTGGCAGACGGGCTTGCGAATTCGCGGAAGCGATGGATGGGAGGACTCACCGTCGGGGAGGAGATGGACTCTGAAGACTTACTGGTACGGATGGGAGTGGTATGATGGGTGTTCTGGTCGAGATCGAGGCTCGTGTGAAAGAGGAGGTGGAAGGAGAGCGAGGTTTTGCACAGTACCGGGCGAGTGCTCGATATTGGCTGCCCACACAGTTCACACACACACTTCCATCGAGAGAGGAGAGACATCCTAGGTCGACGGTGCTGCAAGCCATATCGCAAGTACCTTTGAGCGTACCCTTCGCATGGGCCGCTGTAGCAGCCCGCTAGCCCGCGAGCCGACTGCTGTCTGCCGGCCTGGGCCTACCTAGGTATCCACGATCTCCCCTGTCTACCCCCTACGCTCCCCCATTGCCAGCCACTGTCCAGCGCTGTGCTAGCACCCTACCGCCTCCATCGCTCCCGCCACCACCACCAGGAACGGGCTGGAATAGCCACGAGACCTGGGCACCTCTGTGTCCACCTGAACTGCCTCGTCCTGCGCTACAGAGGGCATCACGGACCAGGTCGGGTACGTTGCTGCCAGCAGATGACCGCATACATGCCAGGCTGCTGCTGTCGCTGCATGGATCGCATACGTCCACGTTTGCATGCATATTCAACAGTTCACATTACACACAACATCTAAAGACAGACATAATTCATACTTCCATCTCTATAGACATAATGGAAATCGTAGACATAGAGCAGGCGACTGTGCTATATCAAAAGGTGCAATGGGTGGTGGTGCGTGTCGGTAAAGGGCATGGTGTTGTCGCCCGTCTGCTGCGTACTGGGGCTTGGTGGGAAGCTTCCACACTCCCTCCCTCACAAGACGAAACGGGGCGGCGCATGCGCATGGAGCTTTGCAAAACAAACGAAAGGCATGGTAGTTCGCAGCATCCATGCGCCAGAGCCCAAATCGCACTCGGCCTGTGTCTGGCCTTACCTACGCCCAGTAAATCAATTGGCTCTTCTCTTTACCAGATGGAGCTCGATGTGGAAGCTATGCGCCTGCAAAGCTCGTGACACAGCGACAGAGGCGAGGTAGCAGGAAACAGGCGTCAATAACGGTGCAAGCGCATCTCGAACCGAGAAGAAAGGATGCCCTCGACAAAGCGGAAAGCACTCTGCGGTTTTGATCATGCTTCTCATTGCATGCTTTATGTACCTAAGGTAAGATCTGGTAGGTATTCCCTTGAATACATCGCTTGTGTCCATCATGTATTATAGAGCTAAGTAGTCTAAAAATCGGTGAAGCCGTCCACCTACACTATTCCCAGAATTGTACTTGCCCACATGTTTCTCATACGACTATATGCCACTGATGCGCATGTGTGCCATTATCCTGGGTAGCTTGGTTAACACCGAATGCACAAGCGATCTCGCCGCTCCAGTAGATTCACTTGACAAGAATCAAACTGTATAATATGTATAGGTTTGTGCCATCGAGGGCGTGGTATTGATATCAAATCGTAATACTAGCCAGCATCTTCGCCATCTACAGTGTAGTATCTTCTGGTCTGGGCAACGCAAAAAGATGTCATGAATTCGCCGAGTCTCCGGAGTATCATGAGTAAGACACCTTGGGGTACTTGTCCATTCAAATACCAAACGACATCGAACCTGTTTCTCGTCCCCGAGGTGTACCGCCCATGTTGCTTTGCACACCCGAACGACGATCGACTAAGATAGGTAGGTGACGGTAACCCACGAGCCCTGTCCACAGGACGGAATCAACCGGCCGCCGTTCTAGGCGCATACATATGAGGGTAGCAAAAGTGTCTTAGCCCACGCACAACGCTGGCGTAATGATGTGGGATCCTTTTTGGAGTTGTAGCATATGCCTATCTCTCCGTGTTACAGGCAACGCAGAACTTCCTATTCTGAAATGGACGGGGTGCTGTGACTGGGAAAAGAGCGTCCTGCGCACCTCGCGCGATACGACAAATACTGTACCTGTCGCTCGCCTGTGCCTCTGAGCACACACATTGCGCCGCCGTCATTGTGGAGACGAATGCGGCAAGGGCATTTTGCGACTAGGCGTTGTGGTTGCGCAAGAATACATCTGGCCTGCGCAACACCACCAAGGTGCCTGATTCTTACGGATCTAGGTCTGTTGCTACGCATCCTTCATTGGGAAGAGTTGCGCCTTACAGCTGGTGGCAACCAATGAAGCTACGAAGAGGACCAGAGAACCGTCATGTGGCCGCTAGTCTCCCCAGCCCGTGTAGCCCTTCCACCCCAAACGAAGTTCGTTGTTGAGAAGCCTAGTATGCGATCTGAGGTAAGTAGAGTGGGCAGCACACGGCCGATCTAGCCAATGGCGCCCACGCTTGCATGCGCCGGATTGTCAGGGATCTTCTCGCCAGCGTTCCTGGCAAAGTGGCAGGCTGATGCGAGGCAGGACGGGATCAGGTACGCGAGTTGACTCGTACGTAATGAAGAGGGACAACGCTGTTCGACAAGATGTGAACCAAAGGATGAGACGACGGGCAGTAGGTTCATTGCCGTCACATCCAAGACCTCTTAATCTTCGTAGTCGGGAACATGTGGACGCTTGCGACGGCCACGGAGGAGGGCCCTGACGGGCACCGGTCCATGTCCGCCATATCTGGCAGGATTCAGCTTCGAGAAACGGATGTCTCTACTCATACACGCGAGTTCGTAAATGGATAAATGGATCAGGAACAGGCGGGCAATCCATCCATGCTTGCTAATATGGTCACGTCCGTCCCGACGACAACGGCTTCGGCAACGTTTTATTCCAGGATGCTGTATCTAGAAGGACATCTTTGTTGCGCTGCGCTTAGACAACTACTCTTACTACGCTACCTAATAAAGTTCTCAGGACCGAGATCCAGAGCGACGTGCCGTACTAAAACTACAACCGGTATCATGCCCTTTCACTCATAGAGTTTCGACCGGTTCCTTGGTTCCTTGCTCACACGCTACTTGCGAGGCAAAGGGCATATAGAGGAATGGAAACTTGGCAAGCATGCGTTGGCCGGAGTTTCATCGCCCACCTGGATCGAATCAACCCCGGCTGGCTTGCTGGCGAGCGCAAAGCCGGGTGCCCAGTCGCAGGCCAGCACTCCTATCCCAGATCGCGCTCAGCGAATCTACTCCGATGCACTATTTGTTTTCACATATGCTAGATTGGCGAATGTATTGGTAGTAATTGCGCTTCGACAACACGTCTTCCTTCTAGAATGGGATGTATTACACGCGCGCTTTCTCTTTTGGAATGAACAAAAAAATACACTCGATTGGTGTCAGGTCCGTGGCCAGCCAATGTTTCAGAGCAACATTTCGGGTCTCTCTGATAGGCCGGCAGCAAACCGACTTCTGGAGTTGTCCTGCCGAAGTAATTAAGAATGCCTCCTTGAGGTAGTAGTGTCGGTATTTTCGAGTCTTGACCGCTCAGTTCGACCGAATCCTCCAATTAGAACATTCCCCCTCCCCCCGTCAACCAAAGATGGACCTTCAACGTGAAAATGCTTTGCTTGATCTACACCGCACTTACTAGCGCCGCCATCTCTTTACTATACATCGCGACTGCTAGCATAACACCCTTGAAGAAGGTATCTCTATGCGCGTCGAAGGAGCTCGGAAGACATGCCTAGATGGTAAGATGATCTAATTCGCTACCTTATCGGGAGAGAGTTACTTGCATAAGCCTCTGTGGCACAATTGTGTGTAATGATAATCATTTGTCGCCACGAGCATTCGCTTGCAACATGCGAGATGGTGGTTGTCTCTAGATTGAGATAGCACAACCAATTATCAATGCGAATAGAGCCAGGTAGGGCAGATACGTAGCCCACCGTTTCGACGACCTAATTGCACTAGTATGCGACACTTGGCAGTATTTCTGCATACAGACAGCGCCATATTCACTTTAAGCTCTCCGCGGGCGCTTGGAGACACCACTCCTTTGAGCAATGGCGTGGTCGAAATTCGCTTCCGGAAATAGTAATTGGAATTTCTCTTTGATTTCAGGGCGATCCTGCGATAGCCGATAGCGTCTATAAGCTCCGAACCGCCACCGCCGAACCCAGTTACTAGATTGTCCGACCATTGTCGCAACCCAATTCTCTGCCGCTATGGACTCGCCTTGTGGAAGTAGAAAGGGCCGCATCGCTTGAGATGGTGCGCCCATGCGAAGCGCGTCATGCCGTTCTTTTCTCAAACTTGTGTGTCTCAGTGACATGATACAAGCTGTGAGGTCGCATCTGTCACTGGCTAAAATGGGAGAGAGAAGAGCACGGGATATGTCGCTCGAGCTCTGCCGGTCACGACTGAATTCGTCGACACAGAGGAGTGTCCAACC
The DNA here is from genome assembly GCA_022432385.1 of Xylariaceae sp. FL1272. Classification (NCBI taxonomy): domain Eukaryota; kingdom Fungi; phylum Ascomycota; class Sordariomycetes; order Xylariales; family Xylariaceae; species Xylariaceae sp. FL1272. Next base: position 455,726 of record JAJJXC010000011.1, on the reverse strand, counting down.
CTATCCAATTGATGCTCAACGCCAACCCCTCGGTCAAGCGATGGAATGGTCGCAAACGGCCATATTGCCCTTGAGTGCGGCCACCGCTTGGCGAAAGATGTAGCCCGACGCAAGCCATGCGCGGAAGGGCGCAAAGCCAGATGAGTATTCCATTGCTGTCGCCAACATGTAAAAGGCCTATTCCGACATTTTTTATGTATGCGCAGACTAGCCGAAGCTGTCATCCAACATGGGATTAGACGTCGTCGCAATGGTCATCGGAACGGGCGGCCGTTGGTCATCACGTGATTTGGGGATGCGTTCGTGATTGAGTTCGAAAGTGCAACGCGGTCAACAGTCAATCCAAAAGTCGGAGCCAATTGACTACACAAATGCTTAAATCTGTTAAATCGTTATCGTTAGACATCTAGTACGAATAGCACCATCCATTGCCAAAGCCGTTTCACTGATAAGTCCGCAGTTGGGACAATATCGTGGATATTTCACGAATCCTCATATTTCGCAAGTTAGAAAAAACACGCGACGGACAATACTCACTACGTCATATCTACCCTACCAACATAAGCGGGACCTCGGGAGTGCACCGGAATCTCCAGCTCAATCGGACCGTGGCTGAGGACGTGAGGCTGATGATTCCCCGACGACAACCTAACTTTGGAAACCTTAGGTACCTAGGTAGGCAAGGTAGCCCCCTGCCGCTGATCTTGGAATCCTGTGGCTCAGTCACGTCTCCTCTGCCCGCCTTATCACCGGCCCGTACATATTTCCGAACATTTATTGTGGAAGTAATGGCGGCTAAGTACCAATCGATTTCCATCTGCTCCCTTAAGCATAGGCACTCAAGATCCCAACAAGCAAGCGATCATGGTGCCCTAATGTTGCATCAAACATGAATGAAGACAGCATTGAATGGATTCAAAGCTTGTCCTCTAAATAAACATATCTTGGTGTCTTAGGTATCTGTATCCTTTGTTAGGAGGTATTTCCTACTCTTATTTTCAAATGCGCTCTCAATTTAGGATCTTGATGCAATCTGGCAAGGTGGCACTGAGTACCTACCTGGTTAGGTAGATGTAAATGCAATCCCCTGGCCAACCGCAGCATTGCATCGTGCCGAAAAGAGCAAGACATTTCTAGTGTCTCATTGGTTGAATGGGCTTGTTGCGAAATGCCAGGCAACCAATAGCATCTTTGCACCAGCTGCCAGACCTGAGCTCTGACACTGGCCCCACATGGATTAGCCCACTAGAAAAACGGTCTGAGCCCATCCACAAAAGCAGCTTTCTCCCCAGCTCTCCCTCAAGATCCGACCGTCCTTTTTGTTGCACCAACACAGTCTGTGATGCTTTCATGCACGGCTCACCACCAGCCCTCACTGCTTTTCACTCTTTGCTACCCGACATAGCTGCTGCACGCCCCAGCTGCCAGCAGACGCGCAACACGTGCGTCCGTTACTGCCCTCGGGCCAGGGCCGTCAACAAACCACTGGGCTCACAGACGCTCCTTGTGTTGCTGGAACTGGGGGATCTCAAAACAACGCCTGGGACCCTCAACTCCCTTCACTGGATCTGTGTACGATATCTGGTATGCAGCCGGTTGTTTATCACACTCGTTCTTCACCCCGTCACCCCGTCATCACATCATAACCCTCTTCCTCTGCCCTCTGCAGCTTCGGGTGCTCAACACCAGGCACTCTCCCCTTTCCACATCCGTTCCAGTCACTCTCTGCCATCGTCTCGCAACGGTCGTGCAGCAGCATCGTGTTACTACCTGGTAGCTGAGGTGTTGCTTGTCGGCCGGTACGTACCTTGTGCCTGACAGACTCCTGCCAAACCAGCAACATCTAATTTCCCATCGCCATCTCCTAATCTGGGCACTGCCCAGAATGTTTGATTATTGTGCCAGTCGATGTTAGATTACAACACGGCAACTACGTTCAAACTGACAGGTTCTCACAGTTGCACAGCATTGCGCAGCATCTGCCGAGTTCGTTCAGCTCTGTCAATGAATATTTAGACGCGCCTTTGCATTCCTGGTGTGGTATATCACCATCAACAGACTCTACCTACCTGATACCCTAGAAGCCACGGAATTCTCCTCGAGGCTTGGCATGCTGTCGCGTCGCCTGTGATCCCGAGCAACACATCCCCGATCTGCCACGTTCAACAGCACAACCAAAAGCATCGGGTGCTAATCAGAAAGCATGGACGCCCGAGTAAGTGAAACCTCCGAATCTTGAATCTTCAGTTTCAAAGCTACAGTCAGTCTGTGGAATATGATGCCTTGTTGCAGCGTACCCGCCCTCTCTCGGTATCAAGGCATTCCACTGCCAGCCGGTGCAACACCAAGCCCAAGCCACAGAGACAAACTTGGCCTCATAACATCAGCATCACTGCGCATTGACTCCTTCCACACATCTAGTTTTCTTCAGCTTGTTATCCGATGACTCACTCCTTCTCGGTCTGAATCTTTACTGACCTATTTTGGGCAACAGCCTTTTCGAGCTGGCCGAAATGTGCCCAACATGGCCACGAACACCAACAATAACAACGAGCAACACCTCACTACCCGAACTCTCCATCAACGCCACAAATCTACGGGAAACCTGAACATGGTGACCTCTACTGGCAATATGAATGTGGCTGCCAAGCGCAATGCGTTCGGAGATCGCAACCGAATCTCGGCCGCAGAGATAGAAAAGATTGAGAAGAATGGCCTGCCTGGAGTAAAGTACACTCACAAGCGCATCGCGGGTGTAATCGTTTCTACCAGCCAAGAGAACCAGCCTATGGTCAACCAGAAGGACGCAGTCAAGAAAGCCCTCCTTCAGCCCGCGCAGCGCCCTTCTCGCCCCAATCCTCCCACCGCCACCTTCCGTCCCCGTCTTACAAATCGAGCTAGTGTGTCGACATTCGTACCTTATCGCGAGGAGGGTCCCGGCGGAGAAGCTGGTATCGAGCCGCGTCCTCAGCACAGCTACGAGGGAAAGGAGGCAACTGCTGTCACTGGCTATAATGCTCCAGCCAAACGGCAGGAGGTGACCGTGAACCAGCGCCTTCCGCCCGCCCGTGTACCTGAGCATTGCCTTGTCATCGAGGAGCACCAGGCTCTTCCTTCTAGCACTGGCGTTGTAACACAACCCCACGTCAAGAAGTTGCAGGCGGTAGATATCACAGATCCGCGCATCTTGCAGCTGGAGCAGGAGCACAGCTCGCTTCAAGAGACTTCCTCAACTTATCATTCTGCCCGTGATGAGGTTTCTCGCCCAACATCTTCTTCCTCGGTCCTCATCCACCCTATTTTCGTGCCTGTGAATGAGGGATCCTCACGCACTTCTCTCGGCGCGGAGGACGAAGCCTCTTATGTAGACGCCGTTGAGACTCAATCGTCACTTCGCAGTGTCTACCCACTACCCGGCTCATTCACATCAGAGAACGCTCCCAAGCCTATCATCCAGGGTGTTGTTGCCGCTACCAAGCACGAAGTTCAGTTCGCTGACTCGCACGATACGCAGCCTCTTCAGGTATCCGACTACGAAGAGGAGGACTACTACGAGGACCCTGGCTATACTACAGCTCATTCCAATCGGTCTAGGGGTGATAACACGACCACTGGTATTACGACCGTGATGTTTCCCCCGAAGCTGAGCAAGCGAGGCTTATCAGAGCTTGACGCAGCCAAACAAATCGTCCATAGCAGCCGCACTCCCGAAGAGATTGAAGAGGACAAGTGGGATGTCAGCATGGTGGCCGAATACGGAGATGAGATCTTTGAGTACATGAAACAGATGGAGGTGCGTAGTAATGCCATGCCTCAATCCGTGACTTTCCACTGATACAATTTGACTAGATGACCCTTCTACCTAATGCCCACTACATGGACATCCAGACCGAGATCCAGTGGTCAATGCGGTCGGTCTTGATGGACTGGGTCATTCAGGTTCATACACGATTTGGACTGCTGCCCGAGACTCTGTTCTTGGCCATCAATTACATTGATCGCTTTCTCTCATACAAAGTTGTTTCGCTCGGTAAGCTACAGCTTGTTGGCGCCACGGCAATCTTTATCGCGGCCAAGTATGAGGAGATCAACTGTCCTTCCGTCCAGGAGATCGTCTATATGGTAGACGGCGGCTATACAATCGAAGAGATTCTGAAGGCGGAGCGCTTTATGTTGAGCATGCTCGATTTCGAGCTCGGCTGGCCTGGACCTATGAGTTTCCTGCGCCGCATCAGCAAGGCGGATGATTATGACTTGGAGACTCGCACCCTCGCGAAGTACTTCCTTGAGGTTGTAATCATGGATGAGCGATTTGTAGCTAGCCCGCCGAGCTACATTGCTGCCGGCGCCCACTGTCTCTCACGTCTCTTACTGCGCAAGGGTGATTGGGTAAGTCGTAGCGCCACCCCAACAATGTCTGTCCAGGCTAACCATCATATTCAGACCCCTAGCCATGTCCACTACTCTGGCTATACCTATTCTCAGTTGAAGCCTCTGGTGTCTATGGTTTTGGACTGTTGTCATCACGCCCGAAACCACCACTCCGCCGTTCACGACAAGTACTCGGACAAACGTTACCGACGTGCATCAACTTATGTTGAGGAAGAGATCAAGAAGGGCTTTACTCTGCCGTATCAGCAGCGCATCTCGATGCCGCTTTCGGTCGACTTCTACGATGAAGCCACCCGAGTCTCCTACACCGACAGCCAGGCTCTGAAGATGCCTATTCCAATCCAGGGTTAGGAATGTCAGCCCTCTCTGGACTAGTGATCGATTTCCACCTCGACTCTCTAATATCTTCATCCACGCTGACCACGATCGGAACACACCCGGCCGTACGATTTCGCGACACTTTCAGCACCTATGGTGTTTTCGCCATGCTATACACCTGACATCCAGCAGTAGCAGCCGTATCGCTAGGCATTCTCGCTATCTTTCACCCCACCAACTTCGATACGCCGTCCCTAATACCCTGATTCGGCATACATACACCACTTCACGATGCATAACGACGATAATGAGACCACGATCCTTTGATTCTCCTTCACCTGCATTGTCTTTGCCTCTTTAGAGGTTGAGCACTTGATTCCCAAGGCGGCGTTCAGAGATTTCAGGCGGTATAGAGGCTGCCGACTCGCGTGACTAGAGGGAGGCAGAGACCTCACCAAGTTCAGGCGTTTGGTTTCAGCACGGAAAGTATGAGACACAGCATTTTCCACTGATGCTGGCACTGCGGATGCTTTAGTTACAGATTCACTTGCAATCTCTACCAAAGCTAGCATAGCCTGTCACCAGGGAGCACATGGCTTATTGTCTCCGTTTATTGTCTGAGTATATAATTTGGCTTAGAGAGATGGCCAAGTCAAGGACGGATTGCATTTGATTTCATTTGTTTCGACGCCAGGAAGACATCCCCGCTATATCCGGACGCACAGCCGCGCTGCATTGCAGGTGGATAACGCAGAAGGACGAGCAATCCAAAAAAGGCGCGTGTAATATAGAAATAGTTCCAGTGCAGAAGCAATTCAAGACCGGATACTATTACGAATGATCTGTGTTTCCGCATGCTTTTCTATGTGATGTTATCTTGTAGCGTTGCGTGTTCCTGAGGGTATTGAGTGGTTGATGAGACCTTATCCACTCTCTATGTCATCAATAATAGATACGATCAGACGAAACGGCTGAGTTCTGCTGAGACGAGATGCTGAGTGATGCTAGCTGAGCCATGGTACACCAATTTCTCGACCTTATGTCGACACAAGCCACCGTAGAGGTGCTTGACGCGGGCTCAAGCGGGGAATCAGGTAGAGTAGGTACTATTCAAACTTCATATCCTATTCCAGGAATATGCTAGAATGTCTAAACCGAGGAGTGTTGGGCTAACTTTCGTCCTGGTTCGAAGTTGTGGTCACCATTTAGAGTATTGGCTACATCACATATATTTAGCTCACCCCCCTCTTGTAATAACGGTACTGCCGTCATCTGCCTGCAATTGTCGCTCGCAAGCTTGTCGCGAGGACTTGGGAGCAATACAGAGTCGCGGGATGGTTATTGGTCTTGAATCTTCCGCATTTCGCGGTCTAAAGAAAGCGCATTTACAAGATGAGATTGCCTTCTGAGAGAGATTTGCAAGATTCGTAGCATTGAGGATGCTTTAGTGGGTAGGTAGATCATGCGACTTGATGACTGAGAACACAATAATGTTTTAATGCGAGCACTGGGATATAGTAGGAGGGAATGGTGATAGGTTAGAGGTGAGGTCAAAGCCGCCAATGGTGAAGACGAGAGACCAGTGCCGTGGCATGCCAGCAGGACGGGCAGTATTGGGTACGCCAAGCGACGCGCAGAGCCCCATCGAAAACGCGGGTGTGCACGCGACAAGAGCCTCAGGTACCAGTGGGCCACAGGCAGATCCGGGGGCGACAGCACGGTCAGCATTGCGTGCAGAAGTAAGGAAGGCACGCGATGTATATATGTATCAATAATAGACGTCCCTTCGACGTTCCCAGATGGGCGGGTGGCCAGCGAGGTCACCATCAATTCTGGTCAAGTTAGTCGAGTTGAAACGCCGCTAGACTACGTTTCAGGTAGCGTCTGAGTGCAGAGAACACCGGTTCGAACCGAGGCATTACCCTTTTGCAATTTTTTTTGGTCTGTTCTTAGTTCTCCTACCACTCAATTTTCAATCACTAGGAGGTTGTTGTTTGTTGTCTTTAGCTGCTTATAATGCAGAATTAGTACGTTGTCGTCGAGGCAGCGGATAGTACTGTTGCACGCCTACTGCGCCAACCTGGGTGTCCGGTCTTGCCATGCGCGTATTAGTGCAGCATTGGTCACTTTGGGAGGTAGTGAAATATGTTTTCCGTGTAGGAAAGGAACAGAACTTTTGATCTTTGCCTTTGCCACATAAGCGCATGTTCATTGTGCAACAGATGCTTGTTGACGAGATCCGATGCATTGGTGGGTGCTTCACGCATTTCAACAGTGGCAGGGTCTTCCGGATATTTTTGTTGACTTTCCACCATGGGATGCCAGTACTGAAAGCGGCATGACTGCTAGCTAGGCAACGCTTCTCACAGACCACTGTTTTGGTTCTACCCTGACGCCGCGACAGAGTGTGATGCATTCTGCTTTTGTTTCCACCCTGGTACATCTTGTAGGGTGCCTCTTCAACATTAGGCCGGTCGTCATTCCAGCATGAGAAGTAATGAGAACAGAAAGCCTCTGAAAAGTTTGGCACATATCCAGATTCCGCACTAGTTAGAGATCAATAATCTCTGGGTGAAGTTTGAGGGCACATCAGCATAGCATCCTCTCCTGAATAAAGCGAGCACGAGATATATCCACGTCGCAGCTGGAGATTTATCATTGGTCACTGCTTCTCATCTCCAGTGACAATTACACGGAGACTGTATTTAACGTCAGTGAACCTTGATGTGCCTGGTCTGCCCGTGGACTTAGATGCCATTTTTACTGAAAATTTTCAAGAGCAGCAGATATCAACTCATGGGATGGATCCAATGCCACAAAACAGAACGGCGGACTCAGCCTTTTCATTGCTCACAGGGTCCACTGAAGGAGCACCTTCAAGGCAATGAGCTACTCCTCATCTACTGTGATTGAGAAGGTCCTAGCTCCTGAACTGACTGAGACTACCATTACAAGCAACCACTCATAGAGAGGCTCGAACCCTATAAGATAGATGGCCTTGGGAGTAGATGTTTATGTCTAATAGTGGGGAGCTAGATACATAACTTTGAGATCATCTTCAGCCCTCTGCGAATGACCACAGCTGCAGTTGCTTCATCACTAGGTAGCAGTTGTCGCTTCATTATATACCCATGGGCTAAGGGTTCTTTCTTGGTTACCCTTCACTTCCTAGGTCCAAGTGTACCAGGCTCACACCTTTTGTCAAAACAGTCGTCTTAGACATACGCAGATATGCGACAATGATTTTGGATAGGTGATAGTCCAACTTTGGTTGCTGGTAAGCTGAGCCGGGCCCGTAATAAAAAGCGGCTCACACGATGTTTATCTCAACTACACCCCTTGCTTGCTAATCTTCATTGAATCAAATTTGATTCCTGCAATGCACATGCTGTGCCTTCTGTTGCCATACACTTATGTCTCCAAATGACAACAAGGACCGAAACTGCCGAGGGTAGCTGGGCCCACCCCCGTGTTCGGCTATGCTTGGGAGAGGCTTTTATAGCCAAAGAATTGCGTTTCTCCAAGTTTTCACTCGTCGCAATTTTCCTCTCTTCATTCTCAAGTCCAGAGTGTGAACCAGTTTAACAAAGGTTCAGTGCCGCAAAATCGCTGCCACCGCATACTAGTGACCCCCGTCAAAGAGACTTTATGTTCCAAATATCTTGTTCGCAATTGTCGGTGTGTCATGAAATCGCCTGACAAATCTCTTATCTAAGTCAGCAAAACGGAATGATACACCAGTGGATCTGAATGCAGAGCACGCTATGCTTTGTGCCCATCTGTGACGAATACAGACTTGCCTCGGTGACGTTCTGCCAAAGCGTGTCCATTGGGGATATCTCTCCGCGATCGATCGTATGAGACAGTCTTAAACAAACCGCCCAGATGGCTCGACGAGTCTGCTTAACACCGCTGTTAGCGAATTCCGCGGGTTCGGATCAAAGGAAACCTGAAGTCTAGGTTCACGCTGGACAAGATGATCGCTGATCGCCAGGAACATGAGTGTGGGGTCTAGTGGGATTCTCTCCAGCAAAGTTGGCCTGTACATTTGGGGCGGCACCGCATCCGATCATCTCCAGACTCCAAAGCCTCGAATAGGCATGGCGTACGGATAGAGGGCGCTAGGCGAAATCGCGCCCCAAACTTTACCTAAAGTCCGTCATCTCCGGCAGACTCCGGGTAAATCGTTATCGAGCAGATATGCATCAATTCAGTCTTGCCCAGCCCGCTGGCTCCCGTTCAAGGGCCCCGTTCTCACCAGGATCACAGCTATCGGGCTGACCATGCGGTCCAATCAGCGGTTGGAGTGAGGCAAGGATGTCCGCCGTGACGCTGCAATCGCGACCTGCAGTTGGTGGTCCAGCTTGATGAGGCAACTTTCAGCTCACCGCCTGCCCAGGAAGCCCTGGGGAGTCCCTACAAGCTAGGTACAGCGCCCCTGCCTCACACCTCGCCCCCCGACTCGTCTCCTGCACGCTTCGTCTTGCGCAGATTGGCTGGTGTGGTGAGAAACTTTTTGACATCTTACTCGTCCTCCAGTCTGGCCTCTGGCTGTCTTGTCTCCCTTTTACTGCGGACAACATATCTTTTTCTGCCTCACGCATCTACCCATCTCCCCTCTGTTCCCTGCGTTGCGGCCGGTATACTCTACTGCCGCGTCTTTCATTTCCTCTGCCCTTGGTTGTTTTCTGCATTTCCACGTCGGGGCGCAAATCCCGAACGTCTCCGGTGCAGCACCCACTCCTTTAGTCGGAGCTCCACAGGCGATCCTCTCAAGACTCGCACATCGTAGGCGCTTGAGCATTCGCATTCCCTCACTGCATGCACCACCACGCCAAGAGGGTCTTTCCATCCTTTCGTCCGCTGCTTCAGCAGTCCACAGTCACTCGTCACGCCAGGAGCCCGACCCCTTCATCGCTGCTTCTCTTGTGTGTTGTGCTGGATCCAGCCGGCCTTTCCGTACCCTCCGACCTTTCGCGTCGTTCCGTCAGTTGATTTCGTCGCAAGTTTAGACAGCTCGTTTCCCTAGACTCAATTGCGCATCATGGCAAAGAGTCCTACGGCCGTCAAGGAGGCCGTCAAGGAGACCCTTTTGGGCACCGAAGAGCCTGTCAACTTGTCTGTTGGCACTCGTGCCATCTTCTACAATAACGCCAAGAAGGACACGGAGACAGGCGATCATGTCCTAGGCCGCGAGGAGTTCATCGAGGCCATTGCGCCCTCCGATGAAGACTACGTGAGTTACTTCTTTCTTGGTTGTTCAATTGACCTCACGCGACCATGCACTGACGCGCTCTGTCCACTTCCCAATAGAGCAAGATCCACCGCGAACAGTACCAGATCCTCTTCAATGTCGCCGACCGTGCTCGTCACGGCCGGCTCACCTATCAGGACTGGGCTGCTTTCATCAATCTTCTCAACAAAGCAGATGCTGAATACGAGATCGCATTCCGCCTTTTCGATGTCGATAGAACCGGCACCGTCAAGTATGAGGACTTTAGACGTCTCTATGAGCTGAACAAGGGCGAGGGTGCCATCCCCTTTGACTGGGACTGTGAATGGGCCAAGCTCTACATCGGTGATAAGACCAGACGTCACAATCTTACATACCCCGAGTTCTCCCAGATGTTGCGTGGTCTCCAGGGTGAGCGCATTCGTCAAGCTTTCCAGCGCTACGATAAGAACAAGGATGGCTACATCGAGCCTGAAGAGTTCGCCCAGATCATCCGTGAGTCGGCCAAGCACAAGCTCTCCGACCACCTTCTTGAGAACCTCACTTCTCTCTGCAACATTTCGACCGGCAGCAAAATCTCATATGCCAACGTTCGAGCCTTCCAGAATATGATCAAGGAGATGGATCTGGTCGAGCTCATCATCCGTAAGGCTATCAGCCGCAGCACCGACGGTCGCATCACACGCACCGAGTTCCTCAACGAAGCTGCCAAGATCACTCGATTCTCCTTCTTCACCCCGATGGAGGCTGATATTCTGTTCCACTTCGCTAGTCTGGATGAGCCTTCTGGAAGACTTGGTCTCCAGGACTTCGCAAAGGTCTTGGACCCTCAATGGACCAACCGCGGCATCTCTGATGACTCTGTAGCTGCAGCTCAGACAGCCAAGTTTACCACTCAGTCCGCTCTTCTCAAGGTTGCTGAGTCAGCCTACGGCTTCGTTCTTGGTAGTTTGGCCGGTGCCTTTGGCGCATTCATGGTCTACCCGATCGATTTGGTCAAGACCCGCATGCAGAACCAGCGCGGTGCTGACCCCGGACATCAACTGTACAAGAACTCCATTGACTGCTTTAGAAAAGTCACAGCCAATGAGGGTTTCCGTGGTCTGTACTCAGGTGTCCTGCCTCAGCTGGTTGGTGTTGCACCAGAGAAGGCCATCAAGCTTACAGTAAACGACCTTGTCCGTGGCGTCTTCACCGATAAGAAGACTGGGCAGATTGCCCTTCCGTACGAGATCCTCGCCGGTGGTTCTGCTGGTGCTTGTCAAGTCGTAAGTTGAATTCACCGCCATCAAGTTTTAGTCTAGCTCATCCACTAAAACATTATGTCTTAGGTTTTTACCAACCCACTTGAGATCGTCAAGATTCGACTTCAAGTCCAGGGAGAGGTGGTCAAAGCCAGTGAAGGTGCTGCACAGAAGCGCTCCGCCATGTGGATTGTTAAGAACTTGGGCCTGGCGGGCCTCTATAAGGGCGCGTCTGCCTGCCTTCTCAGAGATGTTCCATTCTCTGCCATCTACTTCCCGACATACAGCCACTTGAAGAAGGATATGTTCGGTGAATCCCCCACCAAGAAGCTCGGTGTCGTGCAGCTTCTTACCGCTGGTGCCATTGCTGGTATGCCTGCGGCCTATCTTACGACCCCCTGTGACGTTATCAAGACCCGCCTGCAAGTTGAAGCTCGTAAGGGAGACACTCAGTACACTGGTCTACGTCACGCCGCCAAGACGATTATGAAAGAGGAAGGCTTCAAGGCTTTCTTCAAGGGCGGCCCGGCTCGTATTTTCCGTTCGTCTCCTCAGTTCGGTTTTACTCTAGCCGCATACGAAGTCTTGCAGAGCGTCTTCCCCTTTCCAGGCAAGGCGAAGCAGGAACAGGTGCACACGGGCGTTGCTGAGGTTGTCAGCACCATGAGAGAGAAGGACATTGCCTCGCCCCACGCCCGCAGCCGTAACGCATTAAAGATCATTCTTGACATTGACGAGAACTTTGGCCGCTTCCAAAACGGTGACGACAAGTCGTGGAAAGCCGTTCCACGCGCTATGGGAGGAAGATAATGGAATTAACTTGCTATGAACGAATTTCCTCTGTCTTACCTTATAGAGACATCTAGAGGTTAAAACCCTTGCATGTGGCCGGCGTTTAAGATTTTGCAAGGAAAAAGAGCCTTGTATTTGCTTCTACCTTTTTTCTTTGCTTTTTTTGATGTACACTAGATGACATTCTTGTCATACTCGGAGGGAGGATTCTTGCCATACACGCAGAGGCTTCTTGCCAGATTCAAGGGCTTCTCGTCACGCCGGAGAGGAGAGAATTCTTGCAATACTCGAGAGGATCAACGCCATACTCAGCAGGATCAAGTGGATACGATACGTCATGAATAGGATGTTTACAATAAGCCGTGTGTTTACAATGAGTCGTGCGTCTTGATGCTTGTGAGTTGTGAATGTGAACTTGACTTGTGATACTGCCGTTAATTGTTAAGATTAAACGTGTTAGCTTATTTACAAGACCTAGCAATATAAATTGCGATTGCCATGGTCGATGGTGTTCTTGTTAGTGTGTATTGGTTTTATTGGCACAGTGATACACAAACACATGCGTTTCACAAGCAGAGGTAGCGAAGCTGTGACGCTTGAGAGCAAATCATGTAATGAGTGTTGAGTAGTAACTAGGATGATCATCTAGATACCTAGGTTTCTGATGAGTCTACCCAGGTAACATAGCTTGGTGTTATAAACTGTACTGGGTTGTTCTGTGTGCCGTCTCTACTCTTGTTGCTGAAGACTGGTTGCAATCGAAATAAAACGCTGTTGGAAGCCAACCGAGGGAAAGTAATGTTTTGAAAACGAGAGGAGATCGAAGGAATCAGAACGTGAAATGAAGCCGCAGAAAGGAGTGTCGGTGAATGAGTTTGTTGCTGTCGTTGACGTTGAAGACGATGTTGTTGATATTTGAAAGAAAGAAGGGGAAACGCCAAGCGGAAGCCAAACGAGGGAAAGCAAACGGCGTGAGGGCGAGCCTAGGCGATTTTTGAAGCTAATGGAGATCAAAGGATCAGAATCTGAGATAAAGCCGCAGTAAGAGGTGTCCCGTGAAATGAGGGTATCGCTGTCGTCGTTGTTGAGACTTGAGAAGGAGGGAAAAACGAAGACGCCAGCGCTGAGGTAAAGGAGAGGATGATGACTGAACCCTGAGATTGAGTATTGTTAATATACATGGTGAAGCTTCACATAGGTGACTGGGAAGAATGGGCTTACGAAAAGTCGTTATTGTGTGGGGCCTAATTATCTACGATGCGACTTCTCACTTCTATGAGAATGAGAATGTCTATGAGAATGAGAATTTCGATGGCGATGCGAGCGTTGTGGGCTCAAGGTCTCATCGATAGAGCCGTAGGTGGCCTCCTGCTCAGCGTTATCTTGGAAAGGATTTTGCGCCGTCCCGATAAGGCCCTCATAGCGTGCTGCTTCGTCTTCCGTGAGGTATGTGTTAGTGTCTGTGAAATAGGGTCCCTGCTCATCGTATTCAATTCTTGGCCGTGGCTGCCGCTGTTGGGAAACATTGCTTTGCTGCTGGACGCTCTCAGCCTCGGTTTGTGCAATGCTTGGCTGATGGTGTGCATAGTAACTGATTTGCTGCTGGACGCTCTCAGGTTCGGTTTGTGCAATGCTTGGCTGATGGTATGCATAGTAACTGCTTTGCTGCTGGACGCTCTCAGTGTGCGAAAGAAAATCTGTTCCTTGGGTGGCAGAGGCGCTAGTTGTATCATCATAACCCCAACTCCAGTTGCCGTTGCCGTTACCGTTGCCGTTGCTATCATAGTCGTCATCTTCTAACAGTGTTTCCTGGTCTTCATCTGCTTTGGAACGACGACTGCGAGGCTTCCTTGATATCGTGGAATTATTAGACTGATGATCATTTGTGAAGGTAAAAATTTATGACGTACTTTGGCTTGTCTCCATCATCATTTCTCTTGGACCCCCCTGCGCTTGGGCGGGTTTTGCCCATGGTGTTAAACTCGGAGTTCTGCTACTTATGGGTTCATTTGCTGCAGGAGGTGATTGTGTCGCATCTTGGAGAATCAAATCGACGTCTGGACAAGCAGAATATCTCATATTATATAGGCCAGAGGATGTAGGTACGTAGAGTGGCAGCCCCTCGACCATTTCCAAGTTCGAGCCAACATGTTGAAGTATTCTCGTGTACGTGTAACTCTAGTTCTTTGTTGTCGATAATGTAGTGGCAAAGATATCGAATTCTCGGAGGCGAGGCCCGATGATAGATGAGTTTGAAGCAAGTTGGTATCATAAGTTGAAGGCGTTTCGTAGGACGTAGAGTCATACACCCATATACAAAACGCTATAGCAACGCCTTTCAGCATGTCATTGATATATGTAGCAAGGGATCCCCGATATTAGTTTAGTACGACCTTATATGAATAAAGTATTTAACGCCTCCGAGGAAGCCTTCGAGTGAGCTACCTACAAACTATGTCATCGCTCGGCAAGAAGTTCGACTCACACTAATTGACAAGCTCGGGATCTTTTGTTTTCATTTCAGTGAAATGTCGTCGCTAGTTGGAAGGACTGCACTATGCCCAGTGTGCATCCGGCCGTATCAGATTGAACATAGCGGCCGTCTAACTCTGGCCTACGGTCCAAACAAGATTTCCTGGAGCGGCCCGCTTGACAAATAAAAAATGCCGCATTCTCTATCTTGTCTCTTTATAAACGTCGGGGTGACCTTAAGGACTCCGATGGTGGCGTCTGGGTGACAAGACGTAGAAGCTCATTGAAAAGGGCAGTCTCAAGGGAGTGAAGAAATAAGATCAAAAAACTGCAAAAAGGCAACATTATACTCTCGTCGTCACCGACCCGACAAAGTATCTAGAGGGTACTGTACGATGTCTCGAGGACATGGTATGTTAGACCTTAGACAGAGGCCTAATTGTTGAAAATTATATGCTTGGCTGTACCTGCACCAGTAAGGGTAAAATGGATTGTTATTTGCTTATAATCCGACACCTTTGAAAGCTGCCCTCACGCTTATCTTCTTTCGGAATCGCTTCCACTTTCTTCTTTGCGTTCTGTTGGCTCTTGGAAATGAAGCTCATGTACTTTATACGAAACCACAACAAACGACAAATACTTTACACGCCTTATTCACATTCTGACTGCACGCTCTGTTAATTTGATCGATACCTACCGGCTTCACTTCCCGGTCTTACAGGGCTCTCTCATATTCGCTCGACCTTTTAGTTACTCTAATTGTCTAATTACCTGCCCTTACATCGGCTCTACCTTAGCCTCGTCCATGAAGTGACAATTATCCTCAGCAGAATTACACTGCTAGAACGCCTCGTACATCCAGATACCGCCCTCGTCTACCGTGATTAGCGACGCACCGTCCCATACAATTCCAACTAACTCGAGCACGCACGCGAGCAGATGCCAGGGATACCAAAAAGAGTAGCGCCGACAATCTTCCTATATGTATTAAGTCTGGCAATATCAAAAACCTCTTCTGCGCCATTGTGGTGGCGAATACTCCCTGAGGGCAGACGCCATTGAGCTACCAGCTTAAGGTTATTGCGATTACACATGTTGCAACTCATTAGCTGTCGGTAAAACGAGTTCAAGTTCTAGATCGACGACTGAGCGCCCTACTGATAATTACCGACCGAATTGTATACGGGGAGTTCTTGACGCTACGTCTCTGAGAGAGCATCATGAGCAGGCATAACATATTGACAGAGTAACACTCTCCCCAACATTAGTAAGCTTTTCAGCACAACATCGTCAGAGAGTGTTACCTCCAAGCAGTGGTCTACGCGTCGGCCTGATATCATACATATCGCTCACTAGAAAAACACAAATAGAGCCCAGGCGACAACATAGTGATGTATTGTCTATGGAAACTCATATTGCTATGAGTGTTTAACGCCTCCATCATGTGCCATGGTATTCATAGTGTATCGCTTTAAGAAAACAAGGATATGGAGTAGCTAGGTCCTCCTAGCGAATTCCCAAGTGGCGATTATGAATACCTGCAGACTTTGTGCCCATCGAGGAAACGAGTGTGAGTAAAACCAGAGCCAAATTGCAGAAAAAGTAGTATATCGTGCGAAGTATTGTGTAATAAGGAGTGTAAGGCAGTTTCAAGTGCCGAGATAAAAACGTAAGTTAGCGACAAAAGAAGTAGTATCGAAATGAAAGGTCGAAACAATGCGATAATCAATGTATTGGACCGTTTTGTAGGATGTTCCTTGCCACTAAATCCCAAAGAATGTAGCGTCGAGTCGATAAAAGTAAAGAGTGTCGTAAGTACGATGTGGCGAACAATCTAGAAAGAGGGAAGGGAATCCCAAAGGCAATCCAGGGCGAAAAGCAAAGGAAACGATCGACGAAAACCTGGGAGTAGATGTAGTCGGTATGTATGTGGAAGGCTTCTGAATAGATCAATTGAACGGGTGACTGATAAAGCGGGTTCGTATCGACAGCAGTTCCTTGCATACCAGCAATTGTTTTGAAGATGCTGGTTGTTGTGCGTGGCAGGCCTAGTGTTTCGAGCTTTTTCCTCCACTGGAGCCATTTTTCCCAGTAGAACCTCATCCTCCGCTGGAGCCTTGGCCAGTAGAGTAGCCCGGCTGGTCGATATAACCCTGACTGCTCATTGCACGGTATTGTTCGGGTTCTCTTGAACAAGTCGGAAACGAAGCGGTGTTATAATTTGGCGGCACAATCGTGACTAATTGTTCATCACTGTAAGCATGCTGTAATGCGCTCCAATAAGGATCAGCAGTAGTGCCCATACTAGAATAGCTACTGGCGTGCGAAGCAGCAGTGACAGTGCCTTGTTGTTGGTATTATTGATTATACTGTTGCTGCTGTTCACCGCTGTGGCGGGATTGCTATGTGAAGCTGTCGAGGCGTACAGCTCAAGCACAGGAGTATGACGGCCTCAGCTGGCTTGGGTGGCCGAATATTTCGACTGCGAGTTTTTGGGCATCGTGATAGGGAAAGTTACTCGTGCTGATGGATCTAATCGCCCCAACGACAGGATCTGACAGATATCTGAAGGTCGAATTGGTCTTGAGACAACTTGAACACCTCTGCTTTATACTTGGTAAAACCAAGGTACATAGAACGGCGGCTAACTGGCCATATTCACAAAATCGCCAACATGTTGAGGTCCTCTCGAGCGTGTGCAATACCTTTGTTTTCATGATCTTGTGGTAAAGAGTCAGACTCATTGATCCGATACTGTTGGTACAAGATAGAGATACCAGGTCATACTTGAATGCACAAAGGTAGGTCGGTTATGGAATGTGGGAGATGCAACTATATACACAATATACCGACCCCTCTAGTTTGCTTCGACCATTCTCAGGCAGGGGATCCTGGTTAGGAGTTTCTTGGCAACTGAGTTGCAGAAGTATGACAATAGTAGTGCGTGATGCATACTATCGGGATTTGTTGCATGGTGTTTCGTATTACAGGATTTGCGATTGCGGCATAATTAACAAAGAATAGTCACCATGCAAATGATTCCTGGTTTCGAGCAAACATTACAGGCTGTTGGCTACATTGCTTCTCATCCGGCCGTATCGAACTAATTATAGCAATGAGTCGAGTCTTGGAATGCGAGCACACAAAGACGAGGCCACTTGTGAGTACGTCGGTCGAAACGTGGCGTCTCCCTTGCCTGGTCTTACCTGACTACCTAGTCACAATAGGTAATAGGGACCTTTTGTCTGATGATGCCTCATTAAAGAATACACAATGTAACTTCCACTATACATGTTCTGTCATTGATATTTCTCTGTTCCTGGTTCTATTTCTGTTGGTTCTTGTGCCTGGAATTTATACCTCCAATTGGAGACTCGCCTAACGATTGTAATTCCTTGTTTGTCATTTATTCTTCCTCCGTTGGTGTGAAATTACTGCATTCCGAACTCGTGCACTTGCTACAGCGTTCCATCCGACCGCCCTCACCCAGCTTCCCAGAGGACAACCGGAAAATTGGGCAAATCGAGCACTGAGTGGAGTGTATGAGCAGAGTAAATCGCCACTCACATAGCACGCTAAAGGACATCGTTGCTTTGGATCATTGGATACACGTCCCAATCCCTGTACTATCACATCTACAGGCATGGAGAAAGACGACACAAGGATACTTATGGCTATACAATGGCATGCCATCACTGTGGCAAAATACCACAACATGACGCTGAGCATCTGGATCCCAATTGCTAAGCCAAATTCATGCGTTATGGTGAGATCTCAATCCTCAGTTGAAGATGAAGGTTTATCTCAGAGCTGTATCCCTAACCCATCAAAATAAACATCCTCAATGTGTACCGGGCTGACTGTAATGCTCTATCGCCTTACACCTTGCCCCCAGGAAAGACTCACGAAACTCACATTTTCCACAAAACTCATGTTAACAAGACAACCGACAACCTGACTGTGCTGCTAACACCAAGCAACTATTTGCCCCGTCAGCGCGGATGTCCGTTTTCAGCTATCATGACCAAATCAAGACATAGTATGTACCACTGCCTATGCTCCATTTTTTTGCCTACCGACAATTTCAAATCACAATCCTTTTCTTGATACCAGCGAGTACTTAGAGGCTGATGTATTGTACATCTTGTTAGTTCCACCCCGCATGGGTAGCATCGAGTTCCTCTTGTCGAAATCGAGTCTTTCTTTGTCAACATATCCTTCGCCCACGCCCCTCCAACTCGTGAGTAGACTTCGCCATCTATCGATAGTTTTTGCCATCCCATGCCCCATTCTGACACATAATTACGGCTACTTGTATCTATGAATACCTCGACACAACCAACGTTTTTGATGCCTTCCATGACCCATAGGTCGGCCTCCTGAGCCTTACCCCTTTGCGCCTCGCACACCATGGTAATGACTCTCGGCTTGCTCTGCGGCCCCTATAGTTCGGATTCCCTAAGGCACGTAGAGGCAGAATCTGGGATCAAGTCCCCGTCCTCCGCTAATTTTCCACGCTCGATTTTCCCTCAGAGTCAAAGCGATATCAAATATTAGGGAAGTGCGATCATATCGACAAGACTCTCCCGTATGTCATATTCGGTGTGCTCATCCATGTGCGCCTGTTTCATAAACACCTTCTGCAAGCCTTTCCGAATGCGAGTCTTCCACTCTGGGAGCAAGAGGTTCGTCGTTACTGATAGAAGGAACTCCTTTTCACAACACTGACGATCTTCCAAAACTCCACTCCGACAAGAAGAAGCACAACATGACAGGTTCCTACATAGTATATAGAAGTGCCACATTCAAACCACAAATGGGCAAAAACGGATACTCCCTCTATTAAGAAACAGAGGCAAAACACCACCACTTACTCTAAGACAGACTTGTAACCCAAAAACATACTACGAAGCAACACCATCTTCACATACTAAAAGTCGAGTCCTTAATACCGCCGATTTCAATCCAATTGACATTAATAAACTACCTTCGTACTGTGATTCATAGGCTTAGTGCCTAACCGTCTACCCCTATTGACATCCCTTACGGACAGGCCCGGCCTCAACGACAACCTTCGACTCAAAACCCTGAGGGGGCAGTTATGAGAAAGTTAGGCGTGTGAGAGATGATGCGAGTTCTAGAAACAGGTCAAACCCACAACCGTACTATTTCCTACCAGAGCACTCATACTCATACTACACATTCCCACAAACTGATGTACTGAAAAAGCCCGCTGTCCATTCCTATACGGGAGCATCACCCAGCCTTGAACAGAGTCTTTCAAGTCGGGCTGTACCCCGAAACACAGATCGCACTAGTGCGTCACCTGCAACCAACAACTGTGCTCCCTTGGATGCGGCTCAACTCCCACCAGCCTGTCACTCCGTCATTCACGCAACTAGTCATCACAGTACAATTTTAGTAAACCGAATCATCTCATTACTACAGCTTTTATTCCACGAGCACGGATCTGGGTCATGCTCTCATGTATATCGACTACTCTAACAACAAAAACAGCCAACGGAAATGGGATGCCACGCCACGCAATGCATACCTATGCAACCGTAAAACGCCAACCATGTCAACCATGTTCCATCCTTATACAACAAACACTAGCGAAACATCGTATTCCAACAACATATGCAGCTTTCTGCATGAATATGCAACCTGTATAACAAACATGTATCAAGGAAGGGTAGGGATATGCAATTCGCAGATCCAAAGACGGTGAGGGCGCAAGTTGGCTTATTTGCCAGGCCAACGAGCACGCAAACCATCAATCCAGCGACTGTAAAGCTGGTCAGAGACTTGTTGGCAGTGCTCCATACCGGGCTGCACCATCTGACCCGGATATCTCGACTGGAGAGCTGACTTTTCTGCAGCGCTGTCCACGTCCCGCTCCTGGCGAGAAACCTTCTGAGGGCTGCCAGTAGGAGTGCATAGTGCGCTTTGGCGGCGCCTGTGGCTCTTCAGGTGCGGATTACTGTCCGCGAGAACAAGCTTGGTGGGACTCAATTGCGGATTGGCTGGCGCAGCACTCTTAATGATGACTGTACCCTGTGGAGTGTCTGAATCAATTGGGCCCTTGGTCGAGGAGGTGCCGCTCAGAAAGGCGCTAGAAAGCTTGGTGTCTTCTGCTATCGAAGCATTGAGATTGCGGAGCAGATGGTATGCTCCTTCGGGGTCGACGCTATCAAGCGCGGCAAATGCATCGGAGAGCTTGGCCAGTGCCTCTCTCTTGGCAAGATTGGATGTCTGCGCATGCAGCTCTGACAGCGTAGGCTCAAGAGCCTTTGTATATAGGCGCCGACCGAGACGAGCTTCCTTGCTGTTGGCAGGGGCAGCAATGGGATGCTTATTCTCATCCGGGTTCTCGTCGAATGGGCTTGGGGAGATGCGGCCAGAGTTGGAACCGTCTGAAGGGACTCTCTTGAACAGCCGTTGCGACGATCCGTTGTTACCGAATGATAGGTCTGGCTGCAGAGGGCGGCGCAAGGCGTTGCCACGGGTGGATGCAATCGACATCTGTCTGCGCATGGTGCGTCTGACTGTGGCGGGAGCTTGCGGGGAGAGCTGGAGAGGGGCGTCGTTGATGTCCATACGCTGGAATGTTTCCTCGGTGGAGAAGATGGATGGAGGCTTCCTCAACTTTGCCTTCTGCGCATCTGGGGCGATGGACTTGACAGTGTCGAAGACCCATTCGTCCTGTTCGTCTTTCGGCGACAAGTCTTTCATCGTCTCCTGGTAATACGCCCGGTTGAGCTTACGTGTTCTAGTCGCGTCCCACCGGCGCTTCCTGTTAATAAGCTCCAGCAACGACTCGACCTTGCCCGCCGAGCGCACAAACCGGTGTGAGAGCAGCGTCTTAGCCGATGGTCTCTCGTCTGGGTGTTTCATCAGGCACTGCTTCACGAAGTCCTTCATTTCCTTAGAGAAAGGACCCTGCAGTCTTGGTGAGTCCTGCCTTTCAATCTCAAACAGCGCTTTCATAGGCGCCTTGTCGGAATGCGGAGGCTCGCCCCTTGCCATCTCAATCACCGTGATGCCGAGAGACCAGATGTCTGCTTTATTATGGTATCCATTTTGGCCATTCTCGGCCCTAATAACCTCTGGAGACATCCAAAAAGGGGTGCCCACAAAAGTGTGGCGGTTCGTGGCCATGGTGTTGAGCTGGGCTGCCACACCAAAATCTGCAAGCTTCACTTTGCCGTCGTCGGAAAGCAGCACATTGGCCGCTTTGATGTCGCGGTGTATCTTACCTCCAGCGTGGAGGTATACAAGCCCATGCAGAAGCTCGCGACAGATGACCGCAATTTGGGCCTCAGTGAACACACCAGGGTCAGGCATGAGCTGCACAACGGCGACATGTCAGCGACAGGGGCGGTTGAGCGTTTGGAAGTTGAACACGTACCAAGTCATGGCAAGACCCTCCCCCTAGGTACTCCATGACAATCCACAATTTGCTTCCTTTGGTGAAGCTGGTGTGGTATTTGGTGACATGGGGGCTGGCGCACGTGCTCAAAAGCGTGATCTCAGCCTGGATATCCTCGATGTCGTCGTTACTGGCTTCGAGATCGATCTGTGGAATTCTGAATTAGTTGCCGAATAATGCCGCGAATTGCCAATGGTAAGATAGACCGTGTAGTCGCTGAATAGCGCCGTGAATCACAATAGTGAATAGACAGTGCATTTGCCGAATAACGCCGCAGATCACCAACGGCGAGATAGACAGCAAGGGAGACAACGGAATAAACAAAGGGCCAGAGAACGGGATAGATGAGGGAACATAGAACGGGATAGACAAGGGACAAAAGGACGCAATAGAGAATGGGCAAGGATATGGGATTGAGTAAGGAGGAACAGAACACATTGTGGAAAGAGCAGGCGATCACTTACGTGTTTGATGGCCACAGTCTCGCCGGTTTCCCTGTCAATGGCTTTGTACACAACCCCGAAACTACCACCTGTACACGACGACAGTGAGTATTGGAACCAGCGTGTGCATGTCGCAACTTCTTAGAATAGGACTTACGGCCTAGTTCTTCGAGCACCGTGTAGCGGGCCGCCGGGTCTGCGTTAGGCACACGAAAGTCTGACATTGTCGCTAAGACGCACGATAGCGACAGGAGTGGGAGGGAGGTCGGCGTTGGCAAAGTATATACAATGGGTCGGCGCGGGAGGGCGTGGTAGCTGGTAGAGGTGCTCAGAAGGAAAGGAAGACCGGCGACCGGCGATACCTATGGTCAGAGGCTAGAGCACAGAGTAGGTAGATCGACGACAAGCGATATGGCTGTGGGCGTTGACTCGACGAAGCAACTGCCACGAGGGCAAGTGTAAGGTAGTTGCGGCGGCAACAGCGCACAGCGCAGCAGAGACAATTGCCTTCCAGTTGCTAGCTAAGGTAGCCACAAGACACGGCGACAGGTATGATGCTTTGAGTGCCTAGGTCGGCGACAATGGGAGAGAGGGATGTCAAGCGTTGCAATGCAGGCGCACTCCAGTCGGCGACACAGAGGCGGAGGAGGATGTGAGGTGTGAGGGCGTGGTTGTGGTAAACCAAAGCGTTGCAGGCGACAGAGGTTGGCGACAGGAAAAGTCGCATGCAATCAATTAAAGCTCGGCTGGGTCACCTACGCAGGTACAGCTGCTATAGCCGTGTATTGGGCACCTAGGTAGAAGCTGGTCGTCGAGGGGGTTGTCAGGGTCGACGAAGAGACCCGACTGAAGCTATGACCAAAAACAATTTGCCGTTTGAGGTGTAGTGTCGATGTCCCGATCGAGCAGTGCCTGGGAGCCCTCGGCCAATTGCGCATTAGCAGAGCCAGTAGATGGGCAAGGGCCCGACTAGCCATTTCCTTTGCGACGGCTTGGGCACGGCAGAGGTTTCAGCGAGTTTGAGGCGACGGTGCTTCTCATGATGCTCAAGATGCTACGTGACTAAGGTAGATAGATGGGCAGATGGGTGTGAGGAAGCGAGGAAACCTGTCAGGCTGCATGCGCCGGGCTTCCTTTCCTAGAAAAAGCCCACGCAACAAGACTCGTCCCCGATCTTGTCTCACCGCACATACCTCTGCGCATGCCAGCTGGCTAGTGCCATCGCCAAACCTCTCTTGCATCGCGGGGACCACCAATCACACGCTTCATCCACGGCGGCTAGGTGTTTGCTGATGGCTATGGTTTATCAAATCAATACATACCCAAATTCCGAAGAGCATACGAATGTAATAACAACCAAGGCTACCTATGATTGGGATTCTGGTCTCTCTCTACTGTACGTACTCACTCTACATAGAATGGAGACAGATCCGACTGAAGCTCTGCAGCTCTGCTCATATGCGTTGGGTCATCAATCATCATCATCAACAACAACAACGTCAACATCAACAACTGAAGTGATGCTGTAACCCAAGAGAGACACACACACCACCCGCAGTGAGGTCATCGCAGGTACAGTGGACCGCAGTGGACGTCAGGAACCCACTTCCTCAGCCGAAGAGAGTCGAGGGCAGAGTCGAGGTTTGGGAGCCGGACAGCTCAAGGTGGAGCGGTGGTTACTGGGCAACGGCAAATAGCACCCCTCTGTTTGGAAAGGCTCCGCAACTTCGTCCCCGGCGCAACCCCAGCTCGCCCAGCTCCAGCTCCCATTCGCTCCATACCGCTATTCCTCTGCGCTGCCAACGCCATTTGCCGTCCTGCTGCAAGTGTGTTGTGTCGGTCAGCAGACTGCTGCTTGTCTGCCATTCAAGCCTTGCTTCAACTTCACTGCAACCTCTTGAGTGTATCTACACATGTCCCTACAGTAGTATACTCTGGTCACTACATGTACCTTGTCGTTTACCGCACTGCACCGCTGTAAATACATACGGTACCCATCACACGTATCCGAGTTCCAATCTGTCCATTATCCGTCGCATCTGCTTCCATCCGTGGCATACGAATGCCGTTTTCCGTTGAAGCCGTCTTGACAGCAACAATACATTACACACACGATTGACTATAACAGCTCCGGGAGCAGATGGAGCATTCACACGACGACCAATTGTATAATTAACACCGTTATATTGTTCGCCTTTCCCACGATTTGCGGTGGGACGGAGACGAGCGTCTTTGTGGTTCTTGTCATTCTTGCGAGGGGCGTGATACGGAGCATCGTCGGCCACCATGGCTCCAGCACCGGCAGCTTTGCCGCAGAAGTTCCCATGTTGGTGCAGGGCTGTTTATTCATGGGGCGGAGAGGTAAGTTGAACTCTCTTCAAGACCGTTGAACAAGTAGTAACAGACTCTCGCCACTTAGTCAACGCGGGATCTTGGTTTCATCGAAGGAGACTTGATCGAAGCCCTTAATGCGGGAGACGGTTCGTGGTGGACGGGCAGGCTTCGCCGTAACAAAACTGTTGGCTCATTTCCTTCCAACTTCGTCGAGGTGCTGCCAGATAGCTTTCGCCCCATCAGCCGATCAATAAGTCCCTTGACTTCGAGCAACACACCGAGTCCGACGAGCAGCTTACAGAAGACTAAGACCAAGGCCTTTCGCAAACCCTTCGAGGCTTATGCAAAAGCCCCTCACTACACTACGGCCAAGCAGCCAGAGATCATACGCAATGATACCAGGGCCGCTACTAGAACCACTTCCGATACACCACCAAGACAGGGCTCAGGGAGCTCTTTCAGACAGAGTGTGCGTCGCGGCAACACGAATAGACATGCTGATACACCGCCCGAGACTCGAGGATATGATACAAGGCCTCGCTCTCCGGCACCTCCCACCAGAGATAACTACCACCAACGCGCTCCGTCGCCTGCTCCTCCACAGCATACCAACCATTACCATCCACGTGCTGTATCACCTGCGCCACCGCCTCCAAGCAATCTCACGAATCATATAAGTCACCCGCGAGCCCTGTCGCCTGGTCCTCCCTCTATGCAGTACCCTTCCCGTGCTCCTTCTCCTGGTCCGTCGCATGTACCTTATTATGGTCACCGAGCACCTTCGCCTGCGCCGCCGCCGATGCATCATTACGGATCGCGTAGCCCGTCACCAGCAGCTCCTCAGTCTCAGATGTACGAGACAAGAGCTCCTTCGCCGGCACCCTCGTTCAGTTTCAAACCCTATCGACCCGGAGCAGAACGTGACTCCCCTCCTCCGCCAGCTCCACCTCCTCACCGCAACCTTCTCAACCGGGGGAATTCGAATGCCTCGTATGATGAGAGACCTCAACCCCCATCCCACACTCCACACACGCCCAGGGCGCCTACTCCGAGAGCTCCGTCACCGGCTGGAGCTGGCTTTACACCCTCACCTCTTCGTGAGGCCATGGACGGCGTCATCGAGCAATTAGATGCATTAGGCATGCCCCGAGAGAGCACATCTTCGGGACCAGGTTTTGATCCGTGGTCTCCCGAGTCCTTTGACCTCGTCCATCACCGATCAAGAAAGAAGGAACGCCAGAGGCCACTGACATCGATAGGCCTTGCGCACCAGGATTCCGGTTACGAATCATACGGTGGATCATCGCAAGAAAATACGACAAGCGGCGGTTACGGGGACGAGCCACATTTGCCACAATTGAGTGACTATGTCGAGAGAATGGAAACTCGACTGCGACAGATGCACCAGCACAGCAAAAGTGTAGGTACCCTCCATCACGATGAAGAATCGATACCGCCACCTACACCCCTCAAGGGACTCCAGTCAAATCGTCCGAAATCCTCAATGGGCGACGAGTCCGGGTCAAGACGTTTCCTTCGCAAGCAAAAGTCCTCGTACGACGTCAGCCAGCTCGACAGAACAGCAACTACAAAGACCAACTCGACGAATTCATCGTCTGGCAATCGTAGCACGGCGACCAACTCGACTCATAGAAGTCTGATGAGTGGTGTATCTGCAGGTGGAATCAGCGCTACTAGTGCCGGCAGTCTAGCTAGGAAACATGACCGCGCGCGAAGTGCTATGGGTTTCCGGGATGGCGAGGAGGATTGGGATGGTAACCGTCCGACAACGCCCTTTTCCGGCGTATCTTATCACCCTAGTCATTCCACATCGGCAATGAGGCCACAGTCGCAAATGGGGGTCGCAGACCAAGGAATTGCGGCTGTTGGTGGTCTAGTCTCGCCTGGCGGGGTCAAACCAAAGAAATCAAATTTCATCAAGAGAATCCTGGAAGCAACCAAAACTGGAGTTGCGTCCGGTCGCAGTAGTATAGCGACCAGCCCTGCAGCTTTTCAATCACTGGCTGCTACGCGAAGTTCGCAAAACCTGACAGCCATCGCAGGCGGGCCTAGCGTGACCAACTTAGGACGGGATGCTGCTCGGGACATGGGATTGAGCAGTGGCGTGGATTGGGTTCAGGTTCGACGAGACGTGAACAGATCTAATACTTTGAGCAAGAACGAATGCAACGAGAGACGAGACCGGTGCCAAATGATGGACTATCCCGCAATTGATCCTGTTGACGAGCTTTACGAATCAGTCCAGGGAGACGAGGGAGCTGACGGGTATCCCGTTCGGGAGCCCGTCAACTATCACACTCTCAACTTGTGCCAGGTGGACAAGAATTCACGATTCGTGAACAATTTACCCCAGATGACGACCGCAATCACCCTGGCAACGACTTATGTTTGTCGACCATACCGAAGCGATATTCAGCGCCTTCGAGCAATATTTGTATGGGTTGCTGAACAAATACATTGGGAGGAAGACTTCGAAGGAGAAGTCGATACCCGTCGTGTTATCTCGTCGAAACGAGGATGTGCGGAGGAATACGCTGTCTTGGTTCATGAAATGTGTGCTGCTATTGGAATACACTCCGAGATTGTCCGAGGTTATCTCAAGACGCCTGGTGAGGTTCCAGAAACAAGTATCATGCCGCGACCGAACCACTGGTGGAATGCCGTCATCGTCGACAACGAGTGGCGCATGCTGGATTGCTGTCTCGCCAGCCCCTCTAACCCACGTCGTGGCCTATATTCCAATCTCGGTAGCGGGACCGCGGACTTCTTTTGGTTCCTTACTCAACCCACCGAGCTGTGTTGGACGCACATTCCTGAGCATCACGACCAGCAACATATTTGTCCCCCGGCAGCTCACGAAACGTTGCTAAACTTACCGGGTGCCTGCCCGCCATTCTTCAAGAACAGCATCGCTATGGTCGATTACAACACATCAGTTACTAGAATCGAGGATCTCGAAATGGTACACGTGAAGTTCAACGTACCCGAGGACGTGGAAATCGCAGCCGAAGTCGAAGTCCGAGCCTACACACGGGATTCCGACGGTGATTTCTTCGAGAGCGGGGACACGGTCAAAAAGCGTGCTTTAGCACAAGCAGAATGGTTCAACGGGGTAAAGCGATATACAGTCAAGGCCCTTCTCCCCGGCGACGAGGGAACAGGAATTCTCAAGGTTTACGCAGGGAAACGCGGTCTTATGCACAGCATTAAGGATATCCCACATCCCATGGCATTTGCGATTCCGATTATCCATACGGGCGAGAACCCGCCGTATGAATTTGTCACGAGGCACCCGACGCCGCATGCGCAACGACATGATATTTATGTGGTGCAGCCGCAGTGCCAACGCTTGGCGCTTAACAATACCTTCGTTTTTGCTATTCGGCAGCATCCCTCGAGTACGGGTGCGCCGAGTAGTAACCCAGGGGGCACCAGCCCGGTGCCGTTTGCGAGGCCGACGAGTGCGATGAGCATGACTAGCAGTGCTGCTGCGTCGGCGCCGAGCTCTGCGACGGGCAGTATTGCTGGGAAGAAACCGGCCAAGTTGGCTATTCAGACGCCGGGTGGGAAGATCCTGAGGTTGATGAGGAAGGAGGAGAGGAGGGGGGTTGGGGTTGGGGTTGGGGGGAGGAATGCTGGGCCGGTTGATGAGGTTAGTGATGGGGGGACGTGGGAGACTATCATCAAGTGCTCCGAAGAGGGTGTTTGGAGGGGCTTGGTGCTGGCTGATCGGACGGCTAGATGGTGTGTATTCGCTGAGTGGGTTTGCATGAAGTAATGCTTGTGCTTGGGTTCACACAAGCTCGAGAGTGGATATGGAGTTTTTCATTTCAGTGGCGATAGTCACCTGGTCGCCTGGTGTTGGAGCTCTTGAGATTTCCGGCGTGGCAAAATTGGCGGCATATGAGGCGCAAACTTGCTTTCGATAGCTGAGGCTTTTGCTTGCATATTGGGCGTTAGGTCCGACTTGTCTGGTATACAAATGTACAATTAATTGTGTCACTTGTGGCACTGGATTCTTCTAATGGAGATGCTTGTTGATATGAACTTGGGTTGGACTTCTTGATTTTGATACGAAGTGAAACTGCGCGGGAGTTTTGTGCGATATGTGAGGCTGACTGCATGTCATTGTGTTAGCTTACCTAGTATGGTGTTTTGCTACGTTTACGCTTGGATTGTATTCGTCTTCGATCTTGTATCACTATGTCGTTAATGTTATTAGGTAACTTAGCATGGTAGTGGATACCGAGGTCAGTCTATGTTAAGGGAAAAGCAGACAATATCTGTTGTCAGATTAATGGCTGCTTTTTACCGGAATCACAGGTTAAGGATTTGTAGAATTAGTTAGGTCATCATCGCTAGTGTGTTGAGAAGACAGATTTAACATCAATCTAGATTTCAACAGATACACAACCCTAATTACACCCTCGGACGATAACATGGTCAAGTCTCTGGTCTCATGTTTTCACTGAGCAGTAAGAATGATTGTAGAGAAAAAAGCCGAGGGGGGAGTGTAGGTTCTTTGGTGACGCTCTAAGAACAGTGGAATTCGCCTCACTGAATGAAAACGATAGATGGCAAGGCTCATAAGCACGGAATATATCCGAAGCTGCTTCCACCATCCAAATTATTTGTTACAAAGAGGTAGGCAAAGTTGTACAGTGCTCAGCTGCCAATACTTAGCCGAACTGCTGTTCGATGATGGCTTGAAGCTTAGTTCAGGTATATAGTAAACAAAGGATGAAGATTAATGATGGGAGGATTTGAAAATTTTTTGGATAACAAGTGGCATCACAGAGGAGGACTTGAAGAAGCTGCGCTTATTGTAAATGACGACCAACGTCATTGCTGAGTCGTACTTTTGAGATTGTCGCACTCAGATCGTCCTTCACATCGCTGCTTGTTCCAACCTCCTCATCACTTCCTACTTGAAACCGAGGGAGTCGACAATCTTATATTAATCTCTTCAAATTGCCTAGAGATCATCTCTGAGATGTGACTTCTAGATCACCTGACCTCCTAATCTCTTATATCGAGTATGTTATGGGGAAATGACCATAATTTTGCCAGTAATGGTCTTAGGCTCGAGCACATACATCCGCGAGACTATGAAACGTTGCAGAAATCTTACCTCAATGCCGGATCGGAGGTGATAAAGGAAGTGACAATGAGAGAAATTTGAAACCATCTTCTATCGACTTAGCAATAGGGGGCTTATCCCAATCAGCCTGCCTCAAGGGGCATACCACGTCGGTCTTATAATTAGGTCCATCTTTGACTGGTTCCTTATCTAACGACTGATAGTGCATCAAGAAGGTGAATGAACATAAGACAGTCGGAGTTAAATTTCAAGTGATGTCTAGAAAGGTGGCAGGGAGCATATTGGTAGAGCTTGAGCGCCGCCCCCTTTTTTGGTTGCAAAAGACTGTAGTGGACCGCTATAGGTGTCTTCAAGCAAATCCACGTAAGCACAATTTTTTGTTGCAAATTGCGCGTTGTTCTGCGACATCAAACGCCTCGAAGTCAAATGCATAGAGTAGATGTGATAACGCGTCGCGTAGTCGAACGCGTTTCGATTCGGAATCACGTTGGCCGACATATGTTCTTCTGCGCGTGGCTCCGCGGTCATTTCAGCCGGTGAGAAACAGACGAGGCCACCGGCCGTCTGCCAAGTTTTCAGCGGTTTATGATGATGGCCAGCCTGGACTTGAACTGCGTCCATTACAACCCGCAAGACTCGAGATGCTACAACGAGCTAATTCAGCGGAACAGTATAGAGACGACCCTCAATGCCTTCCTATACTTCTTCGTATTAGCATTGAATATCAGATTCGGGACGGAAATGACTAAACGCGATTCCCTGCTTTTCTCTGGTGCCTCATCGCAACTCATTGCTATCTACCAACACGGCAGGGTCCCTTACGAATGTTTCGCGTTACAAAGAAACAGTAACTCTAAAACGTTCTCTAGACGGACTACTAGAGAAGCAGGATGCGGCAGAGAGAGTACACTTAGCATAACATCGTAAGCTCTTCTACAAGATGTTTCCCGCTCAATGTGCTGACAAAGCCTTGGCAGTATCGTATGTGTAAAACCACAGGGCCTCCCTGCATGACGGACGGATGACTTACGATCATCAGCTGACACCAACTCTACTGCGCCGCTCTTGAAGGTAGGCAAGTCTCTCGCCTACGTAGAAACCCGCACGAGCTATAATGCGTCCGATTATCGTCGGCAATATATTGCGGAGTCGCAGATCGTCAGAAAAAGCTTGATTCATTTGACCGAGGGCAAGGCAGCATTCCCATCCAATCAAAAGGAGAGGGAAAACGCTGGGAACCCGCGCATCGTCCTTCCCCACAGTCTGCGGTGCGGCCACACCCTTTCTCCTCATGATATGCCAGGGACGGAGAGCGACCTTAGAGCCTGCCCGTTGTGTGGCGCGTGAAAAGGCCGTGTAGCAAATAGGATCTTGCCGCGCGTGACCTTGGATTCTTAGACGTTGAAATAAGCATGACCGGAAAATACTTGAGAGTTGACTGGTCCGTGGACAGGTACATTAGCCGCCGCCGTGTTCGCCATGTCCCGTGCCTGACATCTTCCAGGACGGACTTGCCTGCTCCGCGGAGCTGTAGGTGTTCGTTCGACCTAGCGTTGACATGAAGAGCTGTAGTTTTCCCCTCGTTGGCATGTGCTGGGACACTGTTGAGACTTTGCTCCAAGTATTTTGATCTCGGAAAGAAATACAGGCTCGGGCCGTGAATGAGGCTTAGCGCCGTGGTTTTGTTGTTCAGTTATAACAGGAGTGACTCGGTTACGAATGTAAATAATCAACTTTTATGCCTTTCGCATGCTTGAGCATGGAAGCTATGCAGCTAGACACTGGCAAACCACATATATGAGTTACACTTAGAATGCTGTTACGTTAGCGTTGTGCTCGCACTCTACAGGGTAGAGTGTAACAACATGGGCACTGTATATCGAAACACTTTCACCGAGATTCCAAATCGACTACGCGGTAGTGACGATAGAGCCAATGAGGTTATGTTGCCTATACTTTTCAACTCTGGGAAGCCCTAGATTGAACTTTCAGAACGTACGCATAGTATCAGCTCCAATGTCGCCTCCGCAATTCTAAGTAGCTAAGTCTCGTTTTGCGATTCGAGCAGGATTTCGATTTGACTTACGTTATCACGGCCATGTTTATCTTACGTTTTAATGTTTTTCCGCGTTCGTCGTCCTCAACTTGAGCATAGTGTTATGGCGTACAGCAGATAACCGGTGTACATACCTAAGCATTGTCGGGTAAGGCCATCTGTCGTATGCCTGTTTCTCTATGGTATCTAAGAACACGGCCTAGTGCAGTTCAATGTCTATGCAAATGTTATCACCACTAGTCGAGTTGACTGACAAGCCACATTTATCTCCGAATAAATAACCTAACATACAAGGGGATACGGGCTAGCATCGGGCCATGGAGTATTGCTGATTGTGTATGTAGGGCGTATAATTTGAATCGCTATTGAGATGTAGTCGCCTTAAGAGCGAATAATATTGTGAGTCAGGGTAAGCATGAATGCGCAACATTGACACGTAGGTGATGCTTGGGATGATCATGTCGATGCAACAAGATGTCCGCGCTTCATAGGGTCGTATCGTGGCTGGCAACTCTCCCGCTTGATCATCATGACCCCTGTTGAAGCTCGCATAAGAAGCCGGCTGAGGCAAATGCCCCCTGCCTGGCGAGCCTGGCGCCTGGAAAGGCCTTGGGAATAGATCCCGATGGATTCGATCAGAGTTGATGAGGACATACCGACTGGAAACCCGCAGTTCCTGCGACACGCCCATGTGCACGACACCTAGGCGCTCCCCCGCGGATCTATGGGGATTCGGACGCAGGCCCGCGAACACATCCGGCTCCTGCGGATCTGTGTCCCAGGTTGCCATTCCGGCCGGTGTAGAAGAAAAGTCGACGTGGACATTTGCGCGTGTCGGGGCATTACAAGAAAAATTATTGTTTTTTTTTATCTTTCTTTTTTTTTTTTTTTCCTCTTCCTTTCCCCAGAACCTGTTTCAGCAAGGCGCCGTCCACGTGTGAGGTATGTTCATCGACCAAGTTTTAGCAGACAAACCCATGTGATGATTGGTGAAAGAAAGCGTCATTGCCGTAACATGATTTCCTGACCTGTTCTGTGAATCTCGGAATCGTATGGGGTCGCTTATCTAACCAAAAGGAAGCGGTCGTCGGCTGCAGCGTATGGGACCTTTTCCTACACAAGAAGATCAACGACAGGGGAGGATAGCATGGGAGGAGACAAGGCCAAATTGTGTTTGAGAAGTTCGTATCTGAGCTTCTGTGCGACGTCAGCGACTCTCACGACTTCGCGTACCTCATGTCAGGTTCTTAAAGTCTGAAGAACCCGGACAGTTCAAGTACCCAGGCAATCATAGTGCAGTGGGGTCACACGGACGCGAGAGTATCAAACATTCGATCAAGAACGTCGATGAAGATACGTAGATGGCCCTATTATTAGATGTCGACAGTGGCCAGCCCGCTGTTTGATCATTTACGATGGGCTTTGATGAACGACCTTGGCGTCAAGGGATCTGAAGCAAGAGCAACGCGTCCCTCGCGTCCGGCCGGCCCCAGCATCTACCCACTCATTCCCGTCCTTCTCGAACGACGGCGGCGATAATAAAGAGGATTGATATTGGAGGGGGCCGAGGGGCAGAATCCCAAACACTGCAAAAATTGTGAGCTGACGCAATGGAAGCTGCTACGGACGATGCACCTTCAAGGCTGATTACAGTAGGCCATGGCGATTGTCTGATACCTGACCGACATGGATCTATACATTATGAGGATATTTGGGGGAGTGATGCCGTCGCGCCAAGCAGTAATGATTGTATGTACAGTATTGTTCGATGGTGGGCTATGTCCTATCCCACTCATGCCACATAAGGTATACCCGTGTTCAAATCAATGTTGGCTATGGACTTGCCAGATTGAAGGGCTACTACATACTCGATTACTGGTAGCACTTTGGAAATACTACCTACGGTTGAGAACCACGATGCTCGATTTTTCTTTCTTCTGAGTGACAGCTTCGACAATCTTGTCGACCCTGGCTTTCTCCGTGGTGCGCAGTGGTTCGACATGTCAATTAAAAATAACAACAGTCCCTCGTCCATACAGTGCAGAGGACTGGGCTAGTCATTCCAGAGTCCCTTTGATAAACACCCTGATTTTGTCTTTTCGAAGTCCTGGGCCTCATTCACATTGATGTCTGTGTAAAATTTCAATTGCCTTGAAAAACAGGCGGACACTCAGAGTGGAATCTCCCTTCCGGCTGTGCCGCAACCCTGAGATTCCTGACCGGCGGACCGGTCGTCCCCTTAAGATTGAACGCACATTTTGGACGTATACGGAATGCTTGCCCGTAACGACCGTGACTCAGTTCTATGTCCCGCTTTCTCAGCTCAGAAGAAAAGCGCCGCGCATGCTGCGCTACCGAGTATGTCTCTGCACGGAGGCACGCTGTCAAAGTCGACAGCATCGGCCAGGTGCCTACATGCAGGCTGTAACAGGACACGCTGATGGCCAGCTTCGGCATTTCACCCGATTGTCTGCTGCACTACCGGCAGAAGATTTACTAAGTGGTGACGTGCAAGGCAAGGGCGCGAGCTGGGACATTTGGAAACATTCCGACCAGGACACAGGTGACAGCACAGCTTCTGGAAGACATTCGGAGCCGAGTTGACAAGACTTACACGGCAGACGAGATTACCTGCGCTGAACCGACGGAGGTTTGGTGAGGGGTCATACGCTTTCCAACGAGGTGCACCTCCGCAGAATGAGGCCCAATAAGTCCCCCGGCAGCTGAAAACCGAGACATTGCGACGGAGGCGTGGTGATGTTCGTCTTACTCGCCTTGCTTACAGCCGTTCGTGACAAATTGAATGGTGTTGGGTCCTCGCAGCTCGGATGAGAAGGGCTCAGAGATCCTCGCCGTCTCCAACTTGAAGGCATCGCGACTCTCAAATCGATGTCAGGACAAGCCGAAGCAGTGTTATGGCTTCAATGTTGGTCTTCATCCTGCGACTAGACGGCTCACACGTTATCGTTCCTCTTGCAGGCGTCTGTCTCAGCTTTCATTCGTGCTACTTGACAGTACGAACACTCTCCCTAGTATGTGCGACTGCCCCATTTCCCTGCCTACAGCAGAATAAAAAGCACCGCAGTACAGTCATAACGCTGCGTCTTGTAACACCGAAGCAAGAAAGACATGCAGCCCACGAGGGGTACCGAGCGAGATATGGAGTATGATCTCACATTTCATACAGTAGTAGGTAGCTAGCATCGGCCAGCATCTCCCTGCCTCTATCGCCGCCAAGGCTGATGCTGCGACGGCGTGCGTGTATGTGTACGTGTGCATCTGTACATACACACGACATCTGGAATCCCAATCTCCGCCATGGAGCCTGCAAGGATGGCGTGCCCACTGCCCGTCGACCCCCGTCAGCCCGTGGATCGTGGGCCCGCGAGTTGCACTCTCAGGCTACTTCCTTCCGGAGAAGGTAGCCGATGCGCCGAAATGCAGGTACCGCAACCGACCAGCCACCATCTGAAACCCCTATCCCACTACGCCATGGGGCCGACTGGCACCAATAGGGCGTCATATTTCCAAGTCCGTCTCGGACATTTCTCACCCTCTAGTCCTCTTCCGGCGTGCATGGCGGGCCGCATCCTGCTGCAACGTCTAAGCTGCTACCTATCTTGACCTAGCGTATGTAGCTCGGTGCTGGATTTTACAATAAACTGCAAATACTGTAACATGTCTTCCAGCAGCGTATATTTCTCTATCGCCGTGGTGGAGTAGGTTGCTTCTTGGTCATGTTGATAGGGTCTGCAGACGTATGTCTTAATCTGCGTCAGAGTTATGACCAAAGCTACGGTGTCGAAACGACAATGTAGGTGAACCGTGAATGTCAGGTTCATATAGGTACATGTACCTGCCTAAAGTAAGCAAGCAGCTTGAAGAGAGGAGATGGGAAGTTCAGGTACCTCCTGCCGAGTCTTGCCCTGGTGCCCTATTGCCTGACGGCAAACCCATACTGTCGATCAAGAAATTTGATCGACGTCGGTGGACGGCTTCTTACAGATTCGATGCTTTGCATATCGTAACCATCAATGCGGTACCTGTCATTACTACTCACCCTTCACTGTCAAGCCGGCACCTTCTATCGAGAGTACCTGGCAGCTAGGCCAATCTCCATCATTCAGGCCATCGTCCTCCTCATCAGCGTTGCCAACCGCCATCCATTCTAGTCGTCGTCTCAGCTGCTGAACCGTCTTCGTAACCTGTTTGCAACGAGACAAACACCTCTGCGTGCGGACATGTCTCGCAAAGTCCAGGCTGCCTCATCGCCGAGGGGATCTGGACTCGTCAACGTAATGTATCTCTCACTTGCGGAGCTCGGAAACTCGCCATTGCCATCACTGGCGAGATTCATCTCGTCTTTGGCACAGTGAAGATGTCTCACGAGCGCCAGCCAGCGCCAGCCTCACCACAATGTCCTAATGTCCCAATGTTTGAGACCCTGCTCCAGCGGCGGTGATGATGTCGGGCCACACCATACTGATGGTGTGTCCCCATTCAACCCCCTGTCGCTGCAGCTGATGAAACCTCACCGGGCTGATATCCTTGCCGGTCCACCCCGCATCTACGGATTAGTACCTAGCGGAATCCAAGCAAAGCTGGCCTCCTCATAGGGCATAGGATACAGGTTGGGTTATGGGTAGACTATTGAGAAAATCCCCTCCCGCGCGGTCGTCCTGGACGAACGAAGCGCGAATACCTACGGCCATGTTTGATGTGTCTGGGTCACAATGGGATGGGACCAAAGTCCTGGTCCTTGTCGCGATCACCAGCCCATCTGCATTCTCGTCGAAAATTCGTTCTATGGATCAGTTCCCCTCCGGCCCCTCCCATATCTCATTTTCATGGCTCTTCCTTCGGGGAAGAGAAACCTTGGATTCTTAGACCTGTCGGCACATGCTGGCCCTTGTAGGAAGTCACCACACGTGGGCTTAGGTGACTGCCGTCGTTCTCAACCCCTGGCTCCGCTGGTAGCACATCATATCAGGCTACGGCTCTTCGGAGCAGCTAGCACACAACGTGCAATACACATGGGCCAGACACGAGACAGTGACCCTGCCGGAACTTCCATTTAACTGGATATCTGATGCTCGTTGATATCTCTAGGCGCACAGGTTGCCCATCCATGCTTCCCAGCGATGGCTTTATCAATGCTGACATCTGGTGCCCTTGTTGCTCGATGGGCGACCCATTTGTCAACCAAAAATGAAACTCTGCAACCGATTTCTCATGACCAATTATTGGTGCTGACTGTTGGTTTTTCTGGCACTTATTGGGTTGGCTTAGATGCACCGAGCACTCCTACCAAAAATGCCCTTTCCTTGGTGACCCAGCGCTGTGATCTCAGATAACAAATGCCAACTCTCAACCAGGAACATCGTTGTGATCCTCTCATGGTTAATTCCTTGTGGCCGTTGCTAGGTGCAAGATGGCCAAGTATCGAGCACTACACGTCAACCCCCTTGCACGGCTCCTAGTCAACTCCACTCGCATAGTTGCTTCGCTACAAATTCGGATACGATCCCAAGCAGATGTCTCGACGCCGTCCCTCCAACTCAGACGGGCACACCCACATACTAATGCTGGTATTCCTATTGGATTAGTCCCTCAGGCTTCTGGACTACAGTCATGCGTTCATCCGCAATGCTTCTACCCAGGTCATATCATTAGGAGCCAATGAGCCACTCCCAATCGTTCTGCTCTGCTTCTCTACTCACATTTTCCATTGAACCCCTTGCCTAAAATATCTATTGCCTTACTCGTTCCGTTGTCTTCACCACCCGTGTTATGTGTATCGTGCATCGTCTTCAAGCATTCTTGCCTGCTCAAGGCCTTTCAATGTGTACAGCATCAGCCAATTTCGAAAACCCCCCCATGCGAACCCAGAGCAGGTACGTTGTGCATTGCAGCTCTGAGACTCTTTCCTGCTGTACCATTAGATAGTTATCAGCATTCCGTTCAGTTGGGGGCCGTGGCAGCAAGGGTCTTTGTGAGTTCTTGGACGGACCACATAACACGGCATTAGCCATTCAGCCGAAAACCAAACACTTCACATTTGCTTAAGATTGGAGCTTGCTATCATCCAAGACACACGGGGTGTGTAGCTTAGTGGTATTTATGCTTGATACTGTTCGATAACGCGTTCGCGGGCCCATGCCGCCTCCATCTTTCGCAAGGTAACCCAGCCTCAAAAACGTCACCATCTCAGTCTCTCGTCAATTACCCTACCGTTTCTAGCCCACCACCGTTTGAAGCGTCCTAGTCTGACCTAACAGGAAGTACCAGCCGCTCGTAAGTGTCATCCCACGTAGTTCCAGCGCGTGGTGTCCCTAGTTCCTTGCTCGGGCTCTCCCTAGGCATTTCTCCGTAAGGATAGGCGGTACATCCCGATATTAATTCCACCTCTCTGTTGTCTCCAAGAGGCCTGCCAAGAGCAGGGGCCTTCCTCGCAACTGGTCCTCGCATGCAACGACGGCCAGCCCTTCAAGATTTCATCCATACATAACACTGGGTCTGCCAGTATCTGTAGAAGTTGAGGCGTTCGACCCCACCAGTGCAAGCATCGGTCGAGGATCTTCGACTTTATACGCAACTCGGCCAGAAAATAGGAAAGAGCTTCACTGGCACCCTTATTCCATTACACCTCTATCGTTGACGTTCACGCACCTGGCTCGTCTTTTCACAGTCAAAGTGACTTTAACATTCTTTCGGCAGTGCCTATCTACTTGTGTTCTACTGGACTCCCATTTTGACCCAGTCCGTAAAATAACACTCGCTTTCAGCAGACAGAAACCTCGCACGGCAAATCGCTACTCGAAGTTACTGCATCAGTCTTTCGTTGCTAGTTGAAGCTTGCTAGCAAGAAATCGTTGTTTTCGAGCAAAGAAAGATTATTGTACGGAGTCAAAACGGTCATACCGCTACTACAACATCAAGTCGACATTGACTCGCTAACAATCTGCTCTACGGAAATCTTGCGCCGTCCGGAAGTCTCTTTCTGATACCTTGCATGGCATTAGCCCACGAAAGCCGCAATCCATAAGCTATCACGTCGACAGTGTAATTCGAGTGTTGTTGCCTCCATCTCAGCACAGTATATTGCTGTCGTCTAAAGGTGTCAGAATCTTCCAGTCAAAGCGTTGCAAACATCAACGTCCAAATGCTCGTTACTAGGCACTTCGACACGGATCAAAGCCACTGGTCGAGCAAGTTTGAGGCTGCTTTCCACAAGTCTAACAACTCACGCATGTCCAGCTACGACAGTCCGCTGTCTACGCAGCCTGATTGGCAAGGACACTATTCATTTATACCTCCTGGAGAGAGTAGCATATTCGGATCCTCATTCGAGCAAGTATCGAGCACTGGAAATGACAACGATACTGTTTCTCAACCACGTTCATCGAGTACACATAATAGTAATCCCGAAAGTCAGCAGACTAGCACTGGCGAGTGGACTTCGCCACTGAGTCGCCGACACACCCTAGATCCTCTAGGGCTACGCCAATCAAAAGCAGAATCTGACGCTCGGCGGCCGTCAGATGTATCCGAACCAAATTATACAATCAAATCAGAGAATGATCATGAAGAGTCATTGAGCTCTCCGGTACCCGTGTCGGCGACGCTTGAACCGCCTTCCTCCAGTGCTGGACCACAATCCGAGCAAAGTCAGATTGTGGGCCTTGGGATAGAGGGCACTGGGGATGTCACTCTTGCCAAGGAGGAAGAATATGAGGAGGTAGTAGAAGATGAGGATATGTTAGAGGGAGATGGAGACGGCGAAGGAGAAGGGGAAGATGAAACATCAGCCCAACCCCAGACAGCTGCCGAGCGCACTGCAGCCCGAAGAAAGATGAAGCGGTTTAGGTATGTTGTAGTGTGAAAAACGGTGTGCCGCCAGCTAACTTGTTTAAAGGCTCACACACCAGCAAACGCGATTTCTCATGAGCGAATTCGCAAAACAACCCCATCCAGATGCAGCCCATCGAGAAAGACTGTCACGCGAAATACCAGGCTTGAGCCCGAGGCAAGTCCAAGTGTGGTTCCAGAACAGGTGAGTCCATCAGACTATTGAGAGGTCAGCCGTGACATTGAACTTTTACAGGAGAGCCAAAATCAAGCGAATGACAGCTGACGACCGAGATCGAATGATAAAAATGCGTGCTGTTCCCGATGATTTCGACAATGTCCAAGCGTTGCATTCGCCTTACGGAGCGGTGCATGCATTAGGGACGCCTGTAAACCCTCCAGTAGAGTTCGGGTCGCCTTCCTATACAGATCATATCATGAGACCGCTACTGGTTGACACAATAAGACGGGACAACGATGAACATATCTCGCCCACAGGTCTTAGTCCAGCATTCGGCAACGTTGGATTCTCACACTCTGGGACAATGAGCAGCTCAGATATACTTTCCCCCCTATCTCCCTCGTCGACCGACCGAGGATTTTACTCCAGCCATTTGACAAGTCCACTGGGCGGCTCAACAAGAACATCGAACCCTTTTGCAAGACAGAACAGCCTTGATGCAGGACTGCAACTACATTCCCAGTCTCGACAGAATATCCGACCACTTCAGCCTCTCTCCCTGCGCGAGACAATGTCAAGGTCAAGATCCGATAACTTGCAGTCACCACTTCGATCGAGTATGTCATGGAAGGGAGACTCCATTGATTACTCAACATACTCTGGGGCAAGCGGCAGCCCCGGGGCCAATAGACAAGCCTCGGTTTATCAACCAGAACAAATCGGTGGTAACTCTACGAGCACGTTGGGCTATGATTCGGGTACTTTCTCACGTAAGGCACTTCACTATGGAGACATGCGAATACTGACATGCCCACAGGCACCGGACTGCAACCATCCTCAACCAACATCAATTATTCAAGTTTACAGCAACCGTCACAGAGCCGGTCTCGTTTACGAGCAGCTTCCGCAACATTGCCGCTTGGTCTTGACTTAAGACACCAGTATCGGTCCGTGTCTACGGGACATGGCCTCCAACCTCCTAGCCATTCAGTTACTCCCAGAGCTGGAAGTCTTGCATCCTATGGCACGTCCTCGGGTTACTCTACTAGCTTCCCCTCCGCTCCCCTTACGGCTCCCATTGACTTTTCTCTACCAAGAACACCGGGACTTAGGAATGCCGTACATGATTATTCGATACCACAAATGAGTGCTCCCATTGCACCACCGCATGACTTTAATCAAGCTTTGCATGGGAGTATTGGAACATCGACAGCTCGGACACCGATAAGGGAAGCTTTTGGTGGTGGACCCCTGAGCATCAGTCAGAGTCAAGGGCCAAATGCCAAAAACGATGACTTTACACAAGATGGGCTTAGTGGATCGAGTATAGGCTCGAAACGAAAACGCAGCTCGTTTAGCCTTTCCAGCTCTCAAGTGTCTGGCCCGCAGAGCTCGCAGTCGTATGGATATACGAGTTAAGAGGCATGGTAGCGGAACGAACTGACCAATTCATGGTCGACCAGACAACTCCTTTCAGCCTATACAGCACCATGGCTGATCGTGGCCAAGACCTTCTTCTTCCTTTCCAGGATATCACTTTCAAAACAGTATACCCATTTTGCGACGAATTTTCTATTTTGCAAACTTGTGCTACTATATATTTACGAACTTTACGTCTTATGATGGGTTTGGCATGATCGGCAGCTTGTAGGGATGGAATTCCAGCGAAAACAAAGCGCTCAAGCACGGGAGGAGGAGGATTTACACTTCTACCAAGTCACGATGTAAATCATCGGTGGCACATGCTGGCGAAACCTTGTTGAGCAAACGGCGCTTGATCCAACACATGGCTGGAAGGAACAATCAAGACCCAGAAATGCCGGACCAATGTCTTTGACGTATATTAACAGATGGATCGAGTACCAGCAGTGTAGAAAGGCCATAAGGGAAGAATGCCTGCAATCTAATGCCAGTTACCCTGATCAAATATATACCAAATGTGCCCATGTTAGTCACTTCAGAAAGGTACACCGCATACGCAATCTTCTACGTATCATTCAACGGGTCAGTTGTAGGTGGTAAAGAACTTCCGGCCTTGCTAAATGCGAGCATGGGTATCATTGTGACCACAAGAGATAACTTCAAGGGACATCTCTACCATGCGAGGACTGACCTATGGCTACAGTAGTGACATTTGAGGAGCACCAAATCACCTCCTCACTTAACCGTGTTACCCAACCCCCCTTAAGCAGTTCAGGCGGTGCCTAGTACAACGACGCCGTAGGATGGGTTGCAGCCACGAACCCAATGCAGACATGAGATATTCTTACATGGACCAGACGAATATGGTAGACTGTATGGTAGGATTATTGGACGACAGATCAATATCATGCATCCACGAGGTGTGAATATATCGACGAGACACACCAATAGTTAGCGAATCACGTTCGATTTTAGTAGTGTTCAGGGAGACATAGGATGACAAGGGCACCGAAATCTGCGATACCTGAGATGCAATGCCTACCCCTTCAAGAAGCCAATGCCTCTTGCTCCCTCGCGATCTTTGATGACTCCTCGTTGTGTTCCCCATATGGCGCTCCCTTATTGGGAATCCCCTGGGAAGGGGAAAACTAACACAACAACAGACGGCTGCTTCTACGATCAACTCTAGGGGATCAGCTACTTACCTCTTACTTTCTCCCCAGGAAGCGGCATTTATTCGGTTGAGGGTTCAAGGGAGCTAGCTGTACATCACTTTCGAGATCAGCAGACAGCTGCGATGCAACCTCCAGAGCCACTATGCATCTTGGGAGAGGGGTCATTGCCTAGTTCTCATTCGACCTACCTCGATATCAAAATAATATGATGAATTCGCACTCTCCTCTATATGCGGTCCCTAACAAGAGTGCCTCTCGTCGTCGCTCTCTTATTTATCTATCCAATGCCATGAGTACGAAAGGTCACTAAGGTATGCTCTTTTATGGGACTGCTAATGCATATAGTTAACATTTATGCTGCGTCTAGCGAGTGCCAGGTCGTATTGTAGCGTCACACCACACGAGCTCGAGCAGGCATCAGACAGCCCCAGAATGCAGCTAACCTTCTGCCATTCAGGCACCACCGCTTTTCGGAAGCCTTTCTTGGTTCGAAACCAGCCCAAAGCCATAGTCGGCATGTTATAGTCCGCCACAGGCCCGCCTACCATTCTCCCAAGACCGACTTTTCTGCTGTACAGTGCCAGATCATGAGGTAACACAACACCACCACGTATGGACGGGATACCCCTTCGCCGTCAAGGCTTCGTACTCATAAGTTCCTGAAAGAAGCTGTGATCATTCTCGTGGCGCTGACGCAGTGAGCATGCATACATCATGATACCCAACAGTGCGCACCATCGAGTGTGGATTCTGGCTTGATGTCGCGCTAGACGGATTCCCAATGGATGATTCCAAGTCGCCGGGGGTTGGCGACGAGATCGCTGCAGTCACCGGCTTCCGTCCACGACTATTCTGACATGCCGATATGACTAAGCCTGCCCAATGTCCTGGGTTCCAGAGCGGACCATCCAGAGCTAAACTCCCAGGCCTCATGAAAACACATGATACTGAAACAAAGGCAGGCTGTTTTCTGCAAGCCGCCGGTGAAAGCCGAGTCAAAGCTATAGAGAAGGCACTTATAGCCTGCCAAGACGCCAATCACACCCTGCTGTCCCGTAGTTCCTACCCAACGCCCAGAGTCCTCGGAACTCATGCGCATTTGTGTGCAGCATACCTATGTGCCGAGAACCACTCGGCCTCATTCAGCATCCCTGCACATTCAGCAGCTACGTAGGTAGTATTCAGAGCATGCGATGTAGCCAGATCCAGATTTTGCTATCATCAACGATCGCACAGATGAATGGGTCACATAACTTAGCGACCATTCGTCTAACCACGCATCGCTGAGTCGGCTTGACTTCCCGGGCAATTAAACTACTAGTTACTGCGGTGAGTTTAGATTTTTCGAGATTTATCTGCGCAAGCCTCGCCTGTTGGCTGGTTTGACAAGATCGACTCGGCGAGCGAGATTTTCCAGCTCGACTGTTCCTGATCTCAGCAGTGCATGTCCTCGAGGCCCTGATTACTAACACTCTTCGAGACTTACGATCCCGAGTGAAAAGACAACATACAAACTATGCCAGTCATTGTTCCTTTTGGCCGTAGAAATGTACGGTCAAGAGCAGCTGCACCTGTGTCACGAAATGAGAGGACTCCCAACGATTTAGGCAAAAGGTGAGCACCCCGGATTGATTTCGCGGGTCTGAGTCAGAAACTCTGGAAGTGAGGCCCGCAAGAGGCTGGGCATGCTGCTTCATAGCTCTCATAGTTAATGGAAGCCTCCGGTAAGTTGCTGCAGATGTCCAGCGGTTTGCAGGTACATTTATTTTGTCAATGCAGTGCGAAACAATGGCGGTACGTATTCTGTCCGCACAGCGCAGGCGCATGCGGAGATTCCCAAGTCAAGAAAAGCTCACGTGTGATATCAGATCCGTATACTTTCTTTCTCTGTTCAATGTGAAGCTAAGTCCGGCAGTGCGTACACTGTAGGTACTGGTATACGTTGATACTTGCGGACGGAGATCAGTGGGCACCATGTCAAGCGACGCTTCGATAACCCTTGATCTCGGCCGAGATGCAAGTAGAGCTTGCATTTTTGTATACACGAGTTTGTAATAGACTTGTTCCCTAGAACTGTGTCTTTCGTGCCATCATACGACCTCAGCCAAGCTACAAGGCACACGCCTGAACTCTTGTCTCTCATCTGCA
Organism: Xylariaceae sp. FL1272; assembly: GCA_022432385.1. Taxonomy (NCBI): domain Eukaryota; kingdom Fungi; phylum Ascomycota; class Sordariomycetes; order Xylariales; family Xylariaceae; species Xylariaceae sp. FL1272. Next base: position 411,114 of record JAJJXC010000011.1, on the reverse strand, counting down.
CCGGACAATCCGCGCCACAGGAACACAGGGAGGGTAGTCTTGTGCTTGGTGATATGCAAGCCATGACTTTGCGTTCTTCAGAGATATCATCATATTCTCGGAGCTGATATAAAACATACATCGATCGAGTATCACATCATGACATCACAAGGCGGAAAACTCAACGGGGCAGCATTCCATCTAGCATCCACAGAGATAGATTCTCGATTCTCATCTATCCGCAAGATGTGCCGTGTCTGTCATGCCCGGTTTCTCGCGATCTTGCTGCAATCGACATTCGTCGAGAACTTCCCCGGGCCGGCTGTATTGCGTTGCTGACGAAGCTCCCCTTTTCTGGACGCGCGCTTAGAGACCGATGATGCAGGTCAATATATGCTTGACCACAGCTACTACCTTCTTAACCTCCGATGGGCACACGGCATGTACTGGGACGATAAGGTACTAGATATGTTAAGCGTTGTCCGTCCCACCCCCATCTGTCGCAGGGCTCTAACATATGTACTCAGTTCGATTACCAAAGTTTGTTAATCTTACATATCAAGAGTTATTAACAAGATTGTGCAATGAGATGCAAATTCAACGTAAGTTGGAGATCGAAGTCTGGGAAGGGGAGGCCGTAGTTAGCATAGGCTTCCATGTAGAGAATCTTCGGCGCTGGGGACTATTCTGCCACTGATATGAATGTCGGTCTACAAGAACATGAACAGAGCAACAAAAATGCCCCTCCCGTTGATATGTACACATCTCATGACCACAACCATGGACCTGCAGAGAAACCTGCAGCGTACCTGTTTACCACCTCTCCTACTAGTCCAGCGTTTCCCCACGCGGCAAGAATGATCTCTCTATAGGTATTGCCACCTAGTAAAGATGTAAAATATCGGAAGAAGTAGCACTATACCTACGGGTTCCGAATATCTACGGACATGGAAGCCATGTGGGGATATCGTAGTGATCAAGTGCCATTTCCAGGGTGCCCCTGGTTTCGTCGGCAAAGACTATCGCATATGGGGGCCACAATGAAGAAGAGTGAGTGGTGTTCAAGCGCAGTCGCGGAGAGGCTCTTCCACTCACAACCAAATTGTTCTCCGTGTTCGTCAGATAATGACCTTCTCCTTTCGCCATCGCGGGGCGCTTCATATCGAAATCGAGGGGGCTGGCTAGCGGCGGCGCGCGGCAGTCGATCTGACAGCCCAGTTCAATGGTTCAAACGGTCACAATACGGAAAGAGAGAGGAAATACTGTATAGCCGGATGCAATGGTACGCAGGCCCCGTATCGTTCTGGTATCGGTATGTAGCTGCTTCCATGGCCTGAATTGGACCTATCAGCATAGCCTCAGGAGAGGGGAGGGAGGCGAGTGAAATTTCGACGAAGATCAAGAACTTCCCTTCTACAACTTCAATGGCATGGAGCATGCGAGATATAGCGGCTTCTGATACAAACATCGCTTAGAACAGAGCTTGTAATTCGAAAGACTTGCCCTGCATAGAGAGGCATAATCTAATATCAATGGCGAAACAACTGGTCGACTGTAGAGTGCACTGGAATGAGTATATATACTAGTTAATAAAGAAGAAATTGCCCGCTTATACAAGCCAGTGTCACCGGTAAACGACGATACACCACATATGAAGGATGCCCAGCGACATGGCTAAGGTAGATATGGATTTTTAGAATGAGACCAAGAAAAATAAAAAACCATCTTTGATCGCTTGTATGAGTTGTTCGCCAGCTTTAAAAATATGTTGCATTGTTGTTCGCCCAGCAATTCGCTGGTAGGGACTGATCGCCGGATTCAGGGGCTGAAGCCATCGCCAACCATCGCCCATAAGACACATAAGGCAGCCTTCGACGACTTTGACGACCGACCTACCCACTTCAATTAATACTTCCCCTTCTTTTTAAAATTAAAAATATCTATCTTGTGATATCAAATGATTGAGACCTTGAGGTCAGTGTACCGAGAACCCATCAGATCGACCTACCCCTTCCTGCGAAGCAAGCTGCAGAGCAACTTGAAGGATGCCTCGGCCAAAATAATTGATATGGGAAGCTCACTATTAAATTGCTTTGTCTGGTATTGATCGGTGACTCGTTTCTGCTATCGAAACTGGCTAACGCTCGGCGATATCTGAGGCGGCAGTATCTAATTGTACCGTTAAACGTGCTAAGTGCCGCGACGCGACTCTCTATAACGCCTCGATCTTGAGCAAATAGGCCACAACGTCTTCAACAATACCATGAGCCTTCCGACGATTTAATCCGCGGTTTTTGCACACCCCCAAACGCTTTCCACCTTATCAACACCGACCACACCCTCCCAAATACTCAACCTTGCCACTTTATTTATCAAGCGTGTTCTTCTAACCGCTGAAACACTCGCCATTCTCTAGCTCGAGTGGCTAAGACGAGTCTACGTCGAACAGAGATGTACGGCGTAGTAGTTATGGACTTTATCTTCCCATTGCGATCCGAACGTCGAGAATCCGAGTCGGCCTTCAAAACCACGATGATAACTAGAATCGCAATCCCTGTAACTTCGGCTGCCTGTCAGTAAGTATCGTCTGTTCGAGATCTCCTACACATCACCCATGAGTCACTCTCGCGTTATCGAAGCGCACATATACAATTAGCTGGAGTCGGTCGCTTGTTTCTGGGACATAATGGTACTGGACTAGACCAAATTGCTGTTATAAGTCTGATACCATCACCGCCATCTGCTCTATCCCCTACAGCGATTGGCTTTGGAATTATTCCACCAACTGAGAGCAGGGATTCCCAGGTCTCTTTGCCATAAGCGTATTGAGAAATCATCGTCTGATTAGCCCCAGCGTGCACTGCAGGCCACGTATTCGCGCCAACAATACCTACAAATCTTGTCTCAAGGACTAAATTCCTCGGTCGCTAGCAAAGCGCATGAGTCGTATCTCATCAGAATAAGACGTTGTACCCGGGTCTCATAGATTCTCACCATCACTTGGAGTATAGCACAGTCCCGAGGTATATAACCGAGTCGCCCCATGCCCTGGTTAAAGGCCGACCTGCGCGTGCGAGAGACCGGCACCAAGTCGACTTGGACGAAAAATGGATGTCTGGCCTAATATCGTATTTGACGAGAAGCAGCCTTGGCCTTTCTCGTCGACTTCATGCTCGGACTTGGCAATTCGCTAAACTGCTAGTGCTAGCTGTCAATATAGAGTAGCTATTGACACGGAAGAGTACGTCCTGTAACATACCACATATTCGTCTTCTAGCACAGCATCAGTACACCATATACTGCCGCAACTGCAGGCATACAACTCCGAATCGCGGTCGTGGAACGTTGGGGTTAATGGCCGAATAAATTCGAGAATGTCGCAAAATGCTCTAACAGAGGAAGCAGTCCGAACACGCCGCAACCACGTACTCTGAGCGTCGAAGAGAGTGCTTTCACCATCGCAGCATCTCGTTATCGAATAGCTGCCGTTTTAGAGTATTTGCGTTCACAATGTACAGGCATCGTAATCGCTTGACATGACGGCTTGAAAGCTACAATCGGCCAAGGGAGTCCCTAGAGAAGTATCACCAAGAATGTCAAAGCTGCCCTACCATTGATGAGGTAGAGCTGAGAATGACTTTAGAAGTTATTAGGTTTGAGGAAGCCTTCTCGTCGCCGTATAAAGAACGCGGCCTCGAACAATGCACTCAGTTAAACGCTGATCTACCAAAAGCAAGATGAAGTAGGAGGCAGCTACAGCAGTCGAAATAAGCTTGCGTTGTGTACTTCGCAAACTGCCGAACGAACTGGAGCTTCCAAGTGGCCACTCAGTCCGTACGCTTTCTAAGGGTTGTGTCCGAACAATGAAACAAACAAGGAAATGCTTCGACAATGTCAACCTTCGCTGGGCTAGGCAATGTCACCAACCTGTCCCATATCAAGCTCGGTCATTCATCCGTTCAATTCGAGTCTCTGATTGGCTGCTGGAACAAGGTGGGCGAGGTGAGGTTTATAGGGGTAAGTTGAAGCTCTGGTTTCCAACAGCAACAAAGCAGTCCATCAGCCTAGTGCGGGCACTTCCTGCACGAAGCGCCTGGGTTCGAGTCGAGTCCGGGTCAAGTGGAAAGCAGCAAGAGGTGGAAAGCAGCAAGAGTGACGCCACGCCTGCTTGCAACTTTTTGTTTTAATTGAGTTCAGTGTTTTTATTTCCTTTGCAAAATTTTGGTGCTTTTTTCAAGAGGCACCAGAGATCCTCCCTCCTATTCTACCCCACTGCTGTCTCCAGCGACCCTACACATCTTCACCACTTCTATTCACCTGACTCCTTCTTTGTAACCCTTCGTTCTTCTCGCCCAACCCGCGCCTTCCCTCCTCAGCAAGCGATTCATCACCAGCCAACACACCACTACTCGTACTCTCCGGTGCCTCATCTTGGTCGACCCCACCATAACTCCCTCCGATACCCTCCATGATGTACGGGCTGGCCGTAGGCGCATCCAAAATGCGCAATTCCTTCTCCGTGAAAAATTGCGGTAGAACCAACGCTCTGACGGGGATAAGTGCGAGAATGATAACCGGGAATCCCACAGCAGCAATAGTCTGCGTGATGGCAAACGTTGCGCCGAACCCAAATAACTCTATTCCCACAAACAACCAGAGAGCCCACCGCCTCTCTATTTGGTTCAAGGGGTGATTTGCGGCCGTCAAGTTCCTGTCCCTGAGAAGGAATAGGATCTTGGCTGTGATGCCGTTTGCTTCTAGTGCTTGATAGCCCATGATGAAGAACAGCCCTGCTAACACTGCCTGGGGGATGAGGTGCAGAACGATGAGGAGCGGGCCCGTTGCCGTGCCGAGGGTAAGAAGACCTTGGGCCAAGTTCGACACACGTTGTTCGACCACATGAGTACGTTTGTATGTGTAGTGGTCTTTTCCTTGCTGATCTTTCTTTTCTTCATCTATTTCCACCTTCGTCACACAGAGGGATTCTGTGTGAAATGGTGCTTGTGGGATCAGACCGTTGGGGAATGGCAAACCCAGAATACCCGCTACACCTGTTGTGAGACCGAGGAGGAAGAGATCCCAGTGGAACCCTGCCGGTTTGCGGAGAGGGAACTCTGTCCCTTGAGCGATGAGCGAGGATACTATCTTTGGTTAGTAGGCTTTCTAGTGTTCGAGTGATGATTCGTTGCTGGGGGTATAGTAACATACCATTATGATCAAACCAAAACAACACTGTCAATAGAATCGCGAACGGCAACGCGACAAATACCTCCCTAACATTAATATCGCCGGGGTCGACCAGCCAAGGTCGATCAGCAGTAGGAAAGAAAGGCCTACTCGTGGGCAACCTGTCCAATTCGACAGATTTCATGCGCCCGAGGTGCACAAACCCCGTGAAGAAGATAACCGTAAGCGGTGTTCCATAATCCTTTAAGAACACACGCACGGGGTGGCGAAACAAGGCCGATGCGTTTCCAAGCTCTCCACAGATGTATGCAATGGCGAAGACGAGCAACGCGACAGATAATGACAGATAGAATGGCGGTCCGTTGCCGAAACGCTCTAATACTTGGATGCCCTTCTGTAGATAGATGAAGGCCACGTAGAAGCCAAAGATGTCGCACGGAAACCGCGTCACGTATTTCAGCCAATTACAGGAGTTGGTTGTTGCCAGAATCCAGTGCAGCACAACGGACCACAGGCCAATCCAGCACATGAATGCCAGATAATTTGTACCCGATGGCGAGATGATATCGTATACCGTGCTGCCATGGGATGTCAGTATGATGAGGATGTAAGACTGGGACATCTCTTCCTCGAACTAGACATACTAGTTGAACACAGTTATAGGCCCAGTAACTCCCACAATAACCAGGGGCTGACAAGCCACTATAGCAAACACAACAGAGCCGAGTACAGAAGCCAACAGCACTTCATTAACCCCATAATGCATGTCTGTCTTGGTGAACATATCTAGGCTGAAAGCCAAGGCGGGCAGAATACTACATCTCAGATCAGTCTTATGAGCGTTTCAGAGAAAGGGGCAAAAAACACACTTAGCGAAATACATATAAATCGTAGCAGGCACAACTCTATAATCCCAAGCATCTATCCAATCGCTCCAATAATAGGGCGCGCGCCGGCGTATATCATTGACGATACCCCGGAAGAGATGGATCTTCCACCATCTCGGCGCGGACCGCTTTGTACTCCTGGAGCGCGTGCTGTGGTGATCTGTCATACCGACGCCGCGTCCGGTGCCGGGATTTATGGCCGTCATATTGTAGAACAGTGAGGGGATGTGATACTGTCGATTGGTTGACGGGTGTCTGGACCACAACGGTGATGTGAGGATTGTTACGATGGAGTTATTCAATGCCGAGTTGAATGTCTCTGCAGAATGCGACTATAAAATGATCGAGAGTGTACCTAGGTAGAGACTGATAATACGCAAAGTCTCGCGCGCATCTTAGAGAGCGCGGCGGCAGGCTCCAATCACGAACAAGTCGAAAAGACTTGATAAAGTCAACGTGCACACAAGACTGCTTCAACAAATTGAAACAGCAATTCTGTTGTACCTCAGCTTGCTCACGCCATCGAAAAAGGTCAAGGAAAATTGCGGTAAGCCAAGCAGGCCGAGGAGAGATGCATACCCGCACACCATACCCACCTGTTTTCTACGCCATCCCCGTTCCCCACAACCACAGAAAGCTTCTCTTCCCAGACCTTTGCCACCTCGTCACTCCTGTAAATGGCCAATCTCATAATTGCCAAAACGGAGCAGTGCTCTTGCTCTGCATCTTCCAAGATACAGTATCAACATACCAAACTTTGAGAGCAGCTCTGTAGCCGTGAAGGAGTACCCAGACACCCAAGAACCCTCCTCGAGGACATCTACTGTACATGCATGCGTCCCCGATTGTCACCTCCCACCCCCACCAACGGCATTCGGTTAAGGCTATAGGTAGGTAGCATACTCGCACTAGACCAGACACATAGATCGTCGCCACCTCGGCCATCAACTCGAAAGCACTGTGTCAAATGTAGGAACCTCATGGCGCTCGGTATTCCGAGCTGTTTGAAAGGCATGGCGCAGGATAGCACCACTGCGTATATGCCATGTCTTCAGTGCTGTTTGATATCTTCTATTGTCGGTTGCCTTCAGTGAGCCGTTAAGGCGGCCACTCACCGGTCAGGACCTCGGCGCAGTACGTCAGGAGCAAGATCGGTAGTAGAAATAGGTGACAAAATATTTAAGGTTCAACCCGCTTAATTTCATCAAAAGGCAACCACTTTTTGCCACTCTTTCTTCTACCCCCAAGAGCTGCAAGTCCTCAATGCAGTCGCTGAGTCCGGCATCCCAGGATCAAGCAGCCGAGCTCAATCCCCGTGCCTCCCGCGACATCAGTCCAACCACTGCCCGAACTCGCAAGTTTTGATTCATTGCTCGCTGCACACCTACAATGACACATGGACTCGATAGTTCAAAGGCGCTGCTCGCTGCTTCTCAACGCGAGTATGTGTAAGCCATGCAGGTAAAGGTCGCTTCACGACATGCCATGCTTCAAAGTAGTAGCTAACTAAAACATTATCTTCTCAACATCTACTCACAGTAGATTTACAAGATTTACAAGATTTACAGCCGCTCAAACCACCGTCCCTAGTCCCGCTCATTCCTTCATATCCTCACATTGACATCTATTTTATATTTCATAGTTTCTCATAGTGTAGTATAACATAGGATAAGTATACAGAGTGGCGGGGATTTCCTTCCTTCAGTGTCTTTCCATCCATTCCACCTCTTCGTCTAAGAGCAGAGCTTTTGCGCCATGCAAGGGTGTCAATATTGCATACAGATACGTCAGTGAACATGTAATAGCGCCCAGAACCTGTCCAACCTGTAAGTGCGAATGCGCCACAAACCAATTTCTCTTTCTTTCTCTCTTTCTCTCTTTCTTCCATATATACAGAACAGCACCAGCCATCCCCTATTTCACTCTACTGTACAAATACATCACCTCTCATTCCCATCCGACTTCTCAAAAGCAGCCGGGCTCGTAGGCGGCAGGTCAGGCGTATCGTCCAAGCTCGGCGAGGTCGGTGGTTCAGTAGGATCAGTAGGTTTCGGTTGCTCTCCACCAAAGTACTTGGTAAACTCCTGTCTATCATCAAACGGCCTGGGGCCGAGAAGACGAATCATGTCATCTCTGACGAGAACCTCCTTCGCGAGGAGTTCCTCGGCAATGATGCCGACTTCCTTCTTCTTCTCTGTCAGTAGATCTTTGCATTGCTTATACGCCTCATCGACGATGCGCTTGACCTCTTCATCGATCAACTGCCCCGTCGTCTCCGAGAACGGCTTCTGTACTCGGCCCTCGTCATTCTGGAAGTGAAGAGGTCCGACTTTGTCAGACATGCCCCATTGCGTCACCATGCGCGTCGCCATGGCCGTGACTTTGGAGAAATCGTCACTGGCGCCCGTCGTCACCGTGGGAAAGTGGATTTCTTCTGATATACGACCACCAAGAGTCATGGCCATTCGGTCCATGAGTTGCTTGTAGCTCATGAGGTACGCATCGCCAGGTAGGTATTGGGCGTAGCCAAGACCCTTGCCGCGAGGAATGATGGATACCTTCAACAGAGGATCGGCGTCCCGGAAGAACCAACCGCAGATAGCGTGGCCAGCCTCGTGGTAAGCAACCGTCTTCTTCTCGACTGGGTTCAGCACAAGCGACTTGCGCTCGAGACCACCAATGACACGTTCAATGGCTTGCTCGAAGTGTTGGAGTACCACAGTAGCGGCATTACTTCTCGCAGCTACACCACGTTAGGCACTTGATCGATCAAAGTATGCATTCCCGAATTGAAAAACTCACCGATAAGAGCGGCTTCGTTTACACAGTTGGCGATATCAGCACCGGCGAAGCCAGGCGTCAACGAGGCAAGTCGGCCACTTAGGTACTCCATATCCTCACTCGTGACAATCTTCTTGAGGTAAACCTTGAAAATGTCCTTGCGGCCTTCCATGGTTGGCGCATCAATGTTGATGTGTCGATCAAATCGTCCAGGTCGCATCAAAGCCTTATCAAGAATATCTGCCCGATTAGTACCGGCAAGAACCACAATCTGCTCTGTCGTGTTGAAACCATCCATCTCGGTGAGAATCTGGTTCAAAGTAGCTTCTCGTTCATCATTGCCGCCAAACCGTTGACCTTCGGCACGCGATCTGCCGATGGCGTCGATCTCGTCAATGAAGATGATGCAAGGAGCATTTTTACGCGCAGTGGCAAACAAGTCTCGTACTCTGGACGCACCAACACCAACGAACATCTCCACGAACTCGGAACCGCTGACACTGAAGAAAGGCACGCCAGATTCTCCAGCCGTGGCTTTGGCAAGCAGCGTCTTACCGGTACCAGGTGGCCCGGCGAGGATGGCACCACGGGGGATCTTGGCGCCCAGCCTCTGGAATTTGTCTGGCTTCTGTAGGAAGCTGACGAACTCCATGATCTCCTGCTTCGCCTCGTCCATACCGGCCACATCAGAAAACTTGACCTTGATGGCTGTCTCGTGACTGAAACGTTTGGCCTTGCTCTTACTGAACCCGAAAATGCCACCGGCGCCGCCACCGCCACCCCCCGGGCCACGGCGACTGGCATAGTATAGTAGACCAACGATCATGAGGGTCGGACCAAAGGCTAAAAGTAAGTTCATACCATTGCTCTCGCCGGAGTAACTGACGGGGATTCGATCAGTACTGGGAATTCCAAGCTCTTGCTGGGCATCGTCCAGTCGTTTCTCAAAGGCATCGACCGAGGCAATGCTGAAGTGGTAGCGGAAGCCAGGGCGCGTGGCGGCTGAATCTGGATAGACAGACTGAACAGCGTCTCGGTTGAGTTCGACGTAGACCGTATGGCCGGAAACGACCATTTTCTCGACGAGACCTTTGTCGAGGAAGTTCTTCCTGAGCTCTTGCCAGGTGATCTCTCGGCCTGTTTCGCTGGGGAACATGGAGGACCATACCCAGTAGATGACCATACTGACAACTATGGAGCCCCAAAAGTTGTTACCGGAGTCTCCTCCGGGTCCGTTTCCGTTGTTGTTTGGGTCTGGTTGCGGGTTGGACTTGAAGCCCTTATCGCCGAGCTTAGGCCCCTGTTGGCCATCATCGGCTTCTTCGCCCTTCTGGTTCTGATTGGTCTGTCTCTCTTCTCTGGGTTGCTTTCGGGAGGAAGCATTCTTGTAGCTTTGAGAGGGTGATCTAGAATTCGGGCTTGAGCGGAGCTCGCCCTGGTCCTCGAGTTCTTTGGCCTTGTTGGCAAGGTCGTTGACCGCTGGTATAATTTCAGACAATTTGGGTATCTCTTGGAACATGGATTTCAAATCGGGTGACCCCTGACGAAGATCCATACGGATACGGGTCGACATGAAATCCGCCAGGCTTTTCGGGGCCCCGACTCGTCGCATGGTTTCGAGTACCTGGGCAGTTGGAGGTCTAGCGAGGCCCAGGAACTTTCCTATTGGGCCAGGACCGGCTTTCAACATCTGTTCCATTTCACCAATCTGCTTGGCATCGAGGCGCACCCAGCCATCTGGTAATGGCAACTGATCAGTTCCATTGAAGTTGGGTGCTTCGCCGTCTGTGGGACCGGGCGAGTCCGAGTTCTTCATCTCGGGATTTGGGGGAGTGGGTTTGGGCATCTCGGGATCGTTCTCAGATTTATTGCTAGCGGAGTAGCATCGCGCAGGCTGGGCCCTCCAAGGAGCGGTTGCAGCTGTGGTGCGTAGCATGCGCTGTGATCTGAGGGCGGTTCGGGTCGAGGCATCGAGGTAGCGCGTGGCGGCCCTGCTGAGGCCAGCGGACCGGCGCAATATGGTCGACATGGTGGGCGATGGGTGGTCGCGCCGACCAGACCTAGAAGGGGTGAACGGAGGTGTTGGGAGGCGGTGGAGAGGGGAAAGGCAGCGTCGTGGCGAGAAGCAGCTCAACGAGCCAACGCGGGCCGTGGTGGGCGAACGGCCTGGTCGGTAAGGGGTCCTATTCGGGAGATACAAGATATACAGTTCCTGTAGTACTATCTTCGCGAACCTTGGGGCAGGCTGTAGGCGTTGTTGGTGTCGTGGAAGGGGCCGGAGGGAGTGAATTGCCCCTGTGGATGCGAATGACAGCTATGACAGCTCTTCGCCGCTCGGCGAGGTTGGAAAAAGGTGGTGATTGAGAGAAAGCTTCAACCCGTGCTCTAGTCCCGAAGCGGCTAGCGGCACAGCTGCAAGGCGCCCACTGACGAGTGATTACATCCATGTATGGCATCACTGCTTTTTGCATGACTATGTGTATTCCGGGTCTATCGGACATCCACTCAGTGTAGTCGAATGATCACTGTTTCTAGGACGGTACATACTGGAGCCAGCATGAACAGTCCTGACCAGTCCACGATTTCATTCTCCCATGAGAGCATTACAGCAACAGCCACATTCTGCAAGTCATGTCCATGTCAATCGGACTCTGTCTCCGCTTATGCCAGTGCTTCTCAACTGCACTACTACATGTACCCAAGGAAAATATCTGAAATGCGCACGTCTCAACATACCTAGGTACTTTTCTTCTCTTCACTCGCGACTCGCCGAATTAATGCAATGGATGTAATTAGCGTAAAACTTATCTGCATAGAAGTCTCAATCGCAGGTTCATAACCGCTAGATATACCGTCAAATCAACACCGGTCTAAAACCCCATCAGCCATCCCAGCATATACATCCGTAGATTGAACCTTTCCCGGGCCAGTCATCTCATTATCATCAACGCACTCATATCGTATAACCTTTTCCTTCTATGCCGCTGTTCTCTCTCTTACTCGGCCTCTCCAATCGCGCTCAAAGCGCCGTACTGCCATTCTCAAATCCAGGATACGGACCCCCGGTAAACTCAGCCCAATCCCAATCAAGCGTCATCGGTAACTGCCACAAATCCTGTGGTAGCGACGGATTGAACCCCACGTTCGCCCCAGGCCGGAGATTCGCCGGTGCGGCGCCGCCCATCCCCATCATGCCCAGCATAGCAGACGGGGACGTGACCGGTTGTCCGAACCCAGTAAGCTCCGCGAACCCCATATCTGCGGGGTCGAACGACTCTGACGGCCACCCACTGGAAGGCCGGGGCATATTGCCGTTTGGTGCTTGCGTTGTCTCCATAGGGCTGTAGCCATTCGTGCTCCCGTTCTGTGAGTTCGGCGTTGCTGCATTCGCTGCGTTGTTCTGCCGGTTTTGCTCGCCGTTGAACTTGGGTGAGAGTTGCGCCACATCCGAAGAGCCGATCCCATTCAGCGGTCCGGCTTTCGGCGTTGGGGTTGCTACCGATGACGAGGGTCCCGGTGTTGTCGAGGACAGCCCTGCCGGTGGGCTGTGGTGGTTACTCGGTTTGGTCAGTTCGGTCGGTTTTCTCTTTCTTCTTGTTGTGGCTTCCTTCTCCGCCTTATCGATCACCGCTCTGGCAATGCGCTCAAACTCCGAACACACGCCTAACATGCGGTACACGCCGCCAGTCTCTGCTTCCTGGCCCAATGTGGACAAGAAAGTCACCACTAGACTCATCAACCGCGTATCGGAACGTGCGCGAGGATCGTTTGGATTTTGTAGGATGTTCCCAAATAGTGTGACCAGGGCGGAAACTGGGAAGTATAAAGCCATCCTAGTACACAGATTAGCCGAGCACTGCCACACCGAAGTGCGAGTGTGAGTGTGAGTATAATTACCAGACACATGAAAAGTCACCTTGAGGGATATACTTCAACAAGGAAATGGTGGCTCTCGCAGCAGATGCACAGAGGGCGGCAGATGAGAAAACTCTAGGATTCAACGGTCTGGCGTTTAGGCCCTGGATTGCAAAATTCGCCAGTCGACTTGTCCAGTAGCCGTGATGAACGGACATGCGGTGAATAGTAGTGAGCGCGTTGTAATAGGTGAAGTGCAGCATGACGATGTGTAGTATTAATGGCGTGTGTGACGCTTTGATTTCGTGTTCGGGGCGGTAGTCGATATCAATATTGTCTTTCCATACTTCGAGCTCCTTATCAAGCTCTCCGATAGTTTGCAATAATTCGCCATCTGATAACTTTGCAGCTTTTGTGGAGTAGAGGCTTTTGTAAATCTTGCTTTCGATGACTGATAGCTCGCACATGACGCGGAAGAGGTTCATTTTCCCTTTGCCGTTGGCGAGGGGGATGTTACCAATATGGTCTGCTGGGTCGGCATCGGGAAGCTCAACATTCATGTCGTCATCGTCTTGCGCTGGTGGCCGACCTGATCGAAGACACAAGTCCTTATCCAGCATGTAGGCAATCCAGAACACACGCTTTCTCTGCTCGATTTCGACGGGATTTAGGTTGAATCCGGTACCGCGCTTATGGAGACCGATACTATGGGATAACCTGATGGCAGCAGACACCAACAAAAACGAGGGCTGGGGATTTGGCGTTCCTTGCATGAACAAAGCCATACCCAACAAGGCTTGCACACTCAGAAGATCCGTGTTGCGCATGATCAGCTCTGTGAAGACACCCATCGCATTCTTGATGTAAGCCCACGCTTTCTCGTCCTCTTCTGCCGGTACGAGGTTACTCATGACACGAAGACGATGAGCAATAGCCAAGACGCAATTCAAAGAAGCCCACCAGCCGGAACCATCGTACGGATCGGAGGAGTACTGCTTCTCTACCAAATGCATAAACGTAGGCTGGTGGAACAGCGGAAGAATGCAGTTGAAATTCTCGAAATAGTCTTTCAACAGTGATAATGCTTCCGCCTTGGGTGGCAATGGTCGAAATACTGGGCGGTGGAAGAGATCTGAGAATATTTCGGGCTTCCATTGGTTCCACTTGTGGTCGTCGAGTGAAACGTCTGATATCATTCGTTGGAACGATGTGTCTCCTGTTCTTTCGTTTACCCATTGAATACCCTTTGGCGAGAATATAGAAAAGCCTGAAGAAGAGCCTGCTAGATGTCAGCATCTCGAGTACATACTATTACATCAAACGACATACCGATATATCTCGTCTCGCCCTGCTGATTTGTGACGAGAGAGCACATCATCTCTGACAACGCGGCCACTTCCTCTTCCGTTTTTCCTTCTTCCGGTGGAGAATAGTCTCTCTTAAACTCTCTCTCCTTTGTTGGTTCAGGCGACGTCAATGCGCTTTGGGGTGTTGAGTCACGCCCATCTGGACCGGATGTTGTGAGGGATGGCGAAGTCGGGTTCGATTGTGATGCTTGCGAGACGTGGGATGCATGTTTGGTCTGTTGGTGTTTCTCAGCGAGTCGTTTCTCGAGGGTAGCTAAATCGGTCGCTTCATCTTCTTCTCCTAGAAGGCCTAGAGAAACTCTTTTAGTTTAAAGTTCCATCTAGCATGTGCACCGGTCGATCCAGTGCGTTGGGTCAACCGTATAATCAGACGAATGCATACCGGATAACCTAAGCAAACTCTCCATGCGACCAAGCCGATTCTCGAGACCTTCTATGTATTTCGCGCTATATGATTCAACGTCAGTTCGTACTGCGATTCCCTCGTATTGGGAATCATCGCATCATACCCTTTAGGAGGACTTCGTTTCTTCTCGACCTGCGTGAAGACGCATTCTGTCTTATAGTTTATACAATGAGTGCAAGCAGGCATTTTCCCATCGCACTTAATTTTCTTTTTGCGGCACATGTCGCACGCCTGTCACGCATCACAGCAATTAGTCATGGCCTAATGGCACCCAGACAAGCAGTTCGTATGTTCTCACCCGTGCGATTCTCCTCCTCTTTGCTTCATTGGCATCATCTAACAAAGACGCATCAAATCCCATATGCGCCGCGAGATCCGGTGGGAGCACGGGCATGCCATCATGGGTGTAGCTCCCAAATATCGGTGGTGGTGGGTTCATCATGGTCGGCTGTTGTATGCCAGTGAACTGGAAGGTGCTGGGATCGACTCTAAGGTGCTCCATGGCGTAGTAAGCGCCCGCGTCGGCGAGGCGAATGTCGTCGGTGTTGTGGCGGGCCGTTTCGTGGTTTCGTGGTTGATGCGATGGGTTACTCAAAAAAAGGTCGGCGGTTCCTTTCAATGGTTCGAGGGGCGGGACGACGGGGATAAGAGTCGTGGGGAAGGGAGCAGTAAAGCAAACAAGGACCCAGAGCACGGATACGGATGCGAGGGGGTCGTTCAAACCACGCGGGACAGCGATGGGGAATTGGCTGATGAGCTAATGTGACATGGGATATGAGGACCGAGGGCAGAGAGATAGGCGATAGGGACAGGTCTACTTGCAATGGGACGAACAGGTTAGAAAGCAGAGCAGTCGAGCTTGGGAGAGGCTTTCGACTGGATGATGAGATGGAGAGCCGAAGAGGTCCACACGATGCACCCGTAATGGAATTCCGGTCGTATTGATATGCGATCCAATACCCCAGGTGGTCTGGAATTGGCATGCAGCGAGCTTCCAGGTTGTCTGATGTGCCGAGTCGCTCAGCTCTTACACACTCATTACACCATTCATGTCATGTACATCTGTCGGTGCCCTGTGGACTCGCACAACCGCCGTTCATGCGTGCGACTTTTCCACCCTCTGGGTACAGTACTATATCCAGATCTTGTGCGAGGAAACGTGCATGGCTGTCTCGCACACCGCGTTCGCATTGGGATCGCATTAGAAATCAGAAATCATCAGGCCGTGGGCTGCTGTGACGCGAAGCACAGCGTCCGTTCGTTCCATGGTGGGCTGTGTTGGATTAGACGCCGAGGCCGTTGGCTGCAGGCTGCCTTGTCCACGCCCATCGCATGTCGCCATTCTCGCCTGCAACCTCGTCGCGCCTAGCTCTGCGATTGGAGGCTCGACAGCATCTCGAAACTATTAAAAGACCCTCCATGCACATGCAACGGCCTATTTATCCCACGGAGATATTGTTGTCCAGCTTTTCTATATCAAATCGACTTGCTTGTGGCTATGCAGACCTGCTATCTCTTGATCAACATCTTCTCGAGCCTGTTGTTGTATCTAAAATCGGCACGGTTGGCTGCCTCAATTTGACCTGTAAATAAAATGCAACTCCAAGCACGCCACGCCATCATCATTTTCTGCTTTGAGCATCTTTTGGGGTTCAGGATCTTCATCTTCCTACGATACCTGGCGTAGCTCCTGGATTCTCACGAGCACCCGAAGGTCCGTCTGTTCGGTGGACAGGGCGAATCGTTCCAGGGTCCCCATGCGTATCCATTCCACAAGTCAGAGCCCCCTAACGTCCCGTCTGATCCCAACCACTTCGCGCCTTCTCATTGGCACATTAACCTACAATACTACTGGAATACATCACGACCCAAATGTGACTTCTTCAAAGACTCCTGGCTCAAACCGTAGCATGGCCATATCCCAGACATTGTCAAGCCATCGTTCCCACATTATGTTTCTCCGGGCCATGCTACCACCATCAGCAGTTGATGTCTCCCCAAGATGCTGCCCAATGTACAAGGGGCTCCTATCAGACCAGGAGTATATCCAGGGTGCTCTGTCACCATCTGCGGTGGTATCGAAACTCCTCGAATCACACAGAGTCTGTTCACTTGGGTTAGGTGTGGCCATTTGTCTGGGCAAGGGTGCATCTCAGATCTATCGTCTTTGTAATCTGTAATTACGTACATGAGAGATCTTGCGGGTTGCCGCCATAGCAAAACGGCACGATGCAAGGAGACGACCATGTGGCTGCGAGCATTGGGCAGACCGGAGTTGGGGGCGTTGAAGTATTTGTCAGGATATACACCAACATTTTCTTGCTTTTCGAATACGTTGACGTATTCGCAGATCAGACTGCAGATTGGCTATTTATCCTATATAATGACAGTGTTCAATCAGGAGCTCGATATAGCGGTCTATGTGTAAGATGTTTCTCCTAAGTTCCCTGTGGAACTGAAGTCGACACATGACTAGGTATAAAAGACGATAGCATTCATGTAAGTATCATACCTCCTGGGCCATCAGGTCCAATAGCATGCGCGAAGCCGCCATGCGCAGACAGAGATTAATGCGCAATATGCGCACTGGAATGCGAAAACGAAAAGTGGTAGGCGTGCGCATTTTCCACTTGACATTCGATTACATTCCAAATCCGAACTCCGCCGTCTGAACATATCCTCAAGTTCTCAACGTGGCGTTTCAGGACCCCCAGTGAGGGGTCATCATACCTGAGTGGCATGGAACTTTAGGTCGAGTGTGGTGTCCTCGTTCAGACCAATAATTATTAATCGTGCAAAGGGTCTAGAATCATACGGCATGGGATGATTTAGCCATGGTCAAAGCGGCGGCGTGAGTGATCACCAGCAACCGGGTTTCATCCTCGTCTCAAAGTCTTTCGGCCTATCTTGACAGCATCCCCTCCTGTTTCCAAACCCAAACGACCAGGCAATGTCTAGGTGACATCCCGCGTGGCTGTTATGTCATTAATGCCACCAACTTGAAGAATTGCCAATGATCACATATAGTGGCATGGGTTGTTGTAGGCACGCTCGTGCGATACAGCCGGATTATCCGGTATCACCAACAAGGGCCAAGACCCAGTACAAGCACCCATCACTCAGATGATTGTGGCTGGCCATGTATTATTTCCATAGATTATGAGCGATTCTCATAGGGTGCCATCTCAGGCATTACCCTCATGTCTGGCCATGACGCGGGCTGCATTATATACAAATATCGATCCCTTCGAAATCTCTCGTCATTCCTGCTCATGCCCGACGAAATTTTTATCCAGCAAAAAACGCCACACAAAGTACCATGACCACATGACAGAGTCTATGCGATTATGAGTGATATCATTAGACGAATTCGAAATACGCGCGCACAAAAATACCACAAGTGTGGCAATGACAGCTTCACAGATCTTCGGTGAATCTGTGACGACCAAATGCACTTCGATCACTAGAACGTGGTGGATCGTGGCTTATGGCGTTGTCATCGGAGAAAGGATTGCCAAACGGCCCCTCTTCCCTTACCGCGGTTCGGGCAGGGCTTGCGTGGAATACGGGTGTACTCGTCTCTTGTAACATGGGAGAACCCACGGCCAATCGAGAGGGTGCTGCATCTCCAAAGAAGAATTGTGAGTCTCGATAGTCGACGGACTGATCACTCATCATAGTAGCACGTGGATCCGTATACCCGTCGCCACCAAATTGCAAGACTGGAGGGAGTTTCCGACCCGAGATCTTAGCAAAGCCTCTCTCGCCTCCGTCGGATGAAACTGTGCTTCTCGAGAAGCGACTCTGTGAAAGGTTGGCAAGAGCAGCAGGGATAGCAAACGGTACAGACCGCCGTCGTTCGGCCATATCACCGCCGCTGGCATCACCGCCACCTGAAGGGCCGCTCGGAGCTCCGGCGAGCATGCCTTGGGGACCTCTTTCATTCCCCAATAACTTGATACCGGGGTGGCGCTTCTTCCATCTGAGAAAAGCCGTAGCTAGAAGCAAAAGGAATACCAAGCCACTAATAGCACCAACGACACTTCCGGCAATTGTGGCTTTGGAGACAGTGGTATCTGAGCCATTGGCATTATTGATTGCGACGGTTGCAGAGGGGGTACTCGCGGTGGTAGTTAAGCCATTGCCACCTGCAGTGAGCGGAGTGGCATCAGGGTAATAAGAACTGGTAAAAATGGTGTGTGAAGAATGCGTTGTCGTCGAAGTGCCTGTGCCGACGTGCGAACTTGTCGTGGTTGACGGAGAAGAGGAAGTTGAAGCCGATGAAGATACCGAGGATACTGAAGATGACGATGTCCTCGTCGAACTGGTGCCAGCACTGCCAAAAATGGAGAAGCCGTCTTCGGTTTCGCTCGAAGTAGTAAATGATGAATACAAAGATGCAGTTGAATTAGAGAATCCCGGGCCGGACACAGCTTATGCAAAATTAGCATTTATACCATTTGATATTCCATCAAGCCAAACTTACAAGCCGTAGAATTTGAAGCGCCGGTTATTGAAGGAAAGACAGGCGTGGGAGTCAAAGGAGCGGAAGTAAAAGACGCATAAGACAGAGTTGGGAACGAAGTAGGCATAGAAGATCCTGACGGTATTACGGTCGAATCTACTGCGGTCGGATAAGATGCTGCTGACAATGTATCAACATCGTCGCCGCTGCTGGTGGCAGAAGTTGTCGAGCCGTCGAGAAGACTTGAGCTGGATGCTGTGGTAGCCGGGGTAGTTGCAACGGGGACGATATCGGTGGTCTGGCTTAGTCCGGCGGGCGAGGTTGTGTCGGGGCTCGGGAGAGTCTGAACGATGGTGGCGCCGCTGGCGTCGGTGATTTGGAGTACAGAGATGGTCTGGACGATGACGATGGTGCTCTCGGCGGCTTCGTCGCGCTCGGCGAGAATGCGCCTTTGGTCGTGGTTGTGTGAACGAGCGTGGTGGCTGCGGTGTTGTCGAGACGAGTCGTGGTTGACGTTGTGTGTGTTGTGGTAATGAACGTGGGACTGTTGGCGACTGCGGCGCTGGGTCTGAGGGAGTGAAGACCCGTCGGCGTGGTCGGCCATTGCGTGTACTGCACAGCGTGTCGTGCGTGGCGGTGTAATTATGGATACGAGGTGCTGGAGAATGTTTCTCGCTCTGACTCGCTGCGGCGCGGCCAGGCGGGTGTTAAACGAGTGCGCTAGGTGGCCGATCGTGCGGAGACTTCCATTCTCCGTCGACCTCGTATTGTCCGGCTTGGCCTGCTCTGTTGCGGTGTTGCGGTGCTCCTTCTCTACCACGTCCTCATCGTCGTTGGCGCGAGTCTGGCTGCGGACGTCTGGCAGCCGGAGGGGAGGGTGAAGTAGGACGGCGATGGGCTGGAGAGGGAGGAGGGAGGTTGAAATGAAAAAGGGAATTGGGTTCCGTAATAGTGCACACGGTAGGTAAACAGCGACGGGGGGCCAGCGTTAGATGAGATGAGCTAGGGAGTTTGCTACCATACTATGCTACAGTACGCACGGCCTAGCACGCCTGGACAATGAACATGGGCCTGGGTCGTCTGGTGTACACGTATGGCAGCACGTATGCTCTGTCGGCTTGGCTCTCTGTTTGCAGACCCCCAAGAACACGACGAGACGGCCCGCTAATTTTAAAATGAGAAGAGGCAGACGAAAGAGTGTGGTTTCCCGGCTGCAAGGGCCGATATCGTGGGAATCAGTCCACCCTGCTCTCAGGATGCGCCTCGAACTTGCACGTGTAATTCTTTCCCATCTTCCCAGCTCGCCAGCTCTTGCGCTCACAGCCAGCGCCCGTCAGCCTCTCGATGAACTGACAACTACTAGAGTCTAGCTCAGTATATGGGCCGACTCGGTGTCTGATTGGCTGTTGTGGTTGCAATGGGCTCTTCAACCCGCACTCACTATCAGGAAGCTCATTTCGCTTGATATGAGCGTTGTCTCTCTAATACAGGGGGTCTGCAGGAACACATCCAATCACATCTCCGCGCCGTTGCCCGTTTCATCTAGTGCCGTACCTAGTACCCTCTTCGGTCTGTTCTGCCAGGGCCAGTGGGTCGGGAGAGAGAGAGAGAGATGTCCCTTTTTTGCCCTTCCGACTGGAAATGCTTTGTGATACTATTATGCACAGTATGGTATGACCTATCGTCTATCACGACGGGAGTGTGGTGTAAGTGGACTTACAGTGGACAGATACAATATATTCCACCACTAAAAGCACTCCAATGCTCGTGTGATCCATCTACCACTCACATGTGTATGTATCGATAGTTCCAATATACAGGTACTCTTGTTCTAAGCACGAGAGCATCGCTGTCTGATGTACTACAAGTATTAAGCACCTGTTGAACAGCATGTCTGCGGCCATGCAGTACGCAGTAAGCGCTTGGCGTTGGAGGCTAGTTACATAACGCTGGTATATGTAGCAACCAACACCAAGCGGTATCTCGTATTCACGATGCAAGTCGCAAAGCCTGCGAAGCCTCAAAGGAACACATGGGGGCGAGGCTGCCAGGTACCAGGCGACACAAGACATCGTATTGGCGTTGCACCCAACTGTCTCTAATTATCGCCCGCGACAATGCGACCTCGCACAAGGTTCTCGATAAGTCGCACACTTGCGGCACAGGTGCTCAAGATTACACATCATGCGACGACAACGTCTCGTGGCTTGAGGTCGAGTTGAGTCTAGATTCTGTATGCGCGATCCATCGTCGTCGGCCATTCTTCCTTTTCAACGGTGCCTGACTCCCTGTACGTCTGCAGCAGGGCCAGGGCCTCGGTCAGGGGTCCCCTAAAAGTTAAAACACGGTGGATCTCCCTATTTCCCGCATCGACACTCAAGCGCTCCCAGCTCTCGTCCCCGAGGTCGATCTCTATAAACTTTGCGTCATTGCTAAGAAACGGTTGTTGGGATCGATGACATAGTTCGCGGACAGTTTGTCCGGTGTTTCGCTCGATTGCAGATGTTGCAGTCTGCGAATACGGCACCTCCCATAATTGTAAATCTGCCCGCTGGCTTGCAGACGAGCTTGGTCAGAAAGAAGCTTGATCTTAACGCGCGGGAGAGCTACCTTAGCTGCAGTTCGAAACAGCCTCTGGTTTTAGTCTAAGACCCGGCCAATCACATATTTGCGAGACTCGTAACACACCCGACCCAACTTCCAGCTTGCTATTGCTGAACTCCAGCCAGAACAGACTTGTCCGCCATATGGTCTTTCAACTTATCGAACTGTTCGTTATATACAGTTGCATTACATGGTTTTGATGATCGCATTCGGGATTGTCCGTCCCGAAGCCATACTGTTCCTCCGCCGCTCCTCTTCTAAAGGCTATGTTCTAGCTGGCCACCATTTACGAGTGGGCTTGTGTCAGAAAGACTACCTGTAAGCAACATGTATTTGGCATTGCTAACTTGTTTAATCAAAGATTGTATACTATCGACGTTGAACCCTGCCGCAGGTAAGTTTTGGTCCAGTTCAGATACCTAACCTACTATTGTCAAGTGCAGAAAACGACCTTCGTTGGCTTCAAAGCAATACCACAGTAAATCGGCTTGCTTACGGCTCGGGGAGACAATATATACCATCCTCTTGGCCTCTCTCTAAACTTCATCGCCCCTTGATACGGAGCCACATCATAGTTGGAATGCCGGAGGAGACAACAGTGTTCTTCAAAATGATCTCTGTGAGGGGTATCATAATCATCGTATGCAGTATCTCCGGAAGAAAACACCCTAGCAAGAGCGGGAAGACGCCTTATAACTCCATACAACGCCCATTGTGTTTACTCATGCGAAGGACACTCTCTTCTTCTTAGCCTTTGTGTTCGTGCCAGCAGACACGGCAGCCAAGATGGCCTCGGTCTCGTCCTTGTCGGTAACAGTCTTGTTGCGTTTTCTCTTCTTACGAAGCGATTCTTTTGTTTCGTCCAGCTTCGACTTTTTCTCTGCTTCCTTCTTCTCGGCCTCTGCGCGGCGAGCCTCGCGGATCTCCTCCATCTCCCGTGCCTTGATCATCTTAGACTCGATCTCGCCCTTTTTGTCTGCCTGGACGATGGCGAGGATTGTGCTCATGCTTTCCTGTTATGGGAAAATTGTGTAAGTAGAATAATGGCGATGTCAAGAAATGCCCACATACCCTGTCATCTGCAAAGACCTTCCCCTTCTTCTTGCCTTTCGGTTTCGTGACGCCAATCGGCGTGACCATGTTGAGCTGGGGAATGCCGAGCTCCTTCTCTGTGTAGACCTTCTTCTTCTTCTTCTTGAGCACGTCGGCCATGGTCTTGCCCTTCATCTGCTTTGAGATGGGTGCGCCCGTAGGCTTCTTCGACCTTGACTTGGCGGCGCCATCTGGGGAGCTGGACTTGGAGGACTTGCTGCCGCTGATGCCAGACTTGTTGGCGGCGTGCTTGTTCTTGATCGTTCTCGTTCTTTGCACACCCATCGTGAGCAAGTGCGTCGGCGTTGATGCGCCAGCTGCGACGTTGATGGTGTTGGTCAATTCGCTGCTCAATTGGCTGCTGGAAAATATTTTGGAGGGAAAGGTTTATCGATTAGCGCCAGCAACTGAGTTGGGGAGGTTGGGTGGTGGGCTGGCGGGGCTCAGCGACCGCGTGAACTGAGGATGCATACCTAGAGACCTGACTTGCAATACCTGTGCCGACCAACGGCCTGGAGTCCGATGCAAAATGGACAATTGCTGGTTGGTCAATTCAAGCTCGCAGTTGAGGAGCATTTAGGACGTTAGAATCTAACACCGATACTCGGCTCTAACACACAAAAGTTGTTATCGCAACACCACAACTTCACAACTCGCTCACACCCATCTCTTATACCATTGTCATATTTCATCATAACCTCTGTCTTGTGTGCTTCAGACCTGTCGCCTCATCTGGGGAAGCAAAGAGAATATACAAAATACAAAATGGGATCGACACCGCCTAAGCGCTGGGCTGCCCTCGCTCGTGACACCAACGAGACCAAGATCCAGTTGGCTCTGAACTTGGATGGGGGCGAATTCCCACCAGAGATAGATGAGCGCCTGACTGCTGCTTTGGGGGAGGGTCACGCCAGCCAGTCCAGCAAGTCACAGACTATCAGCCTCAACACCGGCATAGGCTTTCTCGACCACATGCTCCATGCCCTAGCGAAGCACGCTGGCTGGAGTTTAGTTCTTGCTTGCAAGGGCGATTTACACAGTACGTAGCAGATGTGGTGCGGTGGTTGATTGCAGATGAAGTGGCGAAGGGGTACACAGCAAGAAACCAAGAATAGATCAGCTGACAGCGACCCAGTCGATGACCACCACACGGCAGAAGACGTCTGTCTAGCATTAGGCTACGCCTTCGCAAACGCGCTGGGCTCAGCATCAGGCCTCGCACGCTTCGGATCTGCCTATGCGCCTCTAGACGAGGCTCTCTCGAGAGCCGTGGTCGATCTGTCGAACCGGCCTTTCTGCGTGACAGATTTGGGTCTGAAGCGTGAGAAAATCGGTGATCTAAGCTGCGAGATGATACCCCACTGCATGCAGAGCTTTGCACAAGCTGCTCGGGTCACACTCCATGTCGACTGTCTTCGCGGCGAAAATGACCACCACCGCGCCGAAAGTGCTTTCAAGGCCCTTGCTGTTGCTATTAAGGCCGCTACCACGAGGATACCCGGAAAGGAGGGTGAGGTACCCAGTACGAAGGGAACGTTGAGTGTTTAGGGAGGCGCAGAAAAAGGTTGGAGTCGGAGATAGAGGATGGTTGGAATGGGAGATGGGAAAGAAATAATGAGATGTGTGCATGATTCGATTTCAAATCTGAAACATATTTTCATACGTCCGCATTTGTAGAGACATTGATGGATGATTGGCTTTGGCGAGCACGAGGCCGGCAGCATGGCACACGACAATACTGCTGAAGGGCTTTAAAATATCACTATTACTAATACTTTTTTCCCGGGGTTTCTCTTTTCGGGGCTGCTGCTAACCCAGAAAACATCAGTGCTTCGTCTGCGATGAGAATTGCTTGCGAAGAAAGGGTAGAGTTATGCTTACAGGAACCACTTATGCGTCTACTCGCTCCTCAGATCCCTTCATTTTCACGCGTAAAGTTTTCAGGAGTGAGTTTTGATATTTGGCTGCACAGGTTTACTCCGAACGCGTCCAACTCTCAGCTCTAGGATTCCTGATCAACATGTTGCAGTTCATCCACGACTCATTCCACTTACGAAAAGCCATCATACACATATCATTAACCCCAACACATGATATGTCTATTCATGGTGTTGAGCACTGCCATGAAGTAAGGGGTACACTCCATCAAGCTAACGTTAGATAAAATTGACTTTCAGCCTTGCTGAATGATCGGTTCCAGACATAAGATGCGAACTTCTCATAAATAGGATGCATGTGTCTGAACAGCTCCCATGACTATTTAGGGCTAACATTTGAGAGCTGTTGGCGGTCTATAGTGCGCACCGCTATGAATGATCATGATTTATATATGGATGTACGATAGGTCCAGAGTACCTTACTTAAATCCAGCGGGATTGTCTTATACGAACAAATTTCATCCCCAGTGCCCTCAATCTTCTGTTTGCCCGATGCCCATTTCGCATCTGCAAGCTTCCATCCTCTCGTCGTATCAGTCGCACACATATTTGATTCCCCATCAGTTACATTCCCAGTCAATCTTTCTCCCGTCGTAAACGCCGCTTATACACAGGAGAATGAAAATACCCTTTATTCTGGTTATATCCCCCCTTTTCCTCCCAACCACAGCCCTCGTCTCCTCACTGAACCAAACACACGCCGAAATCGACAGTCCATTCTCAGCAATGATCTATAGATTCTGCAATGATATCCACTGCAACCCCGCCTCATGTGGCGCCTCCCCATCGATCCAGTGTCCCAGTTGCTGGAACGAAAGCGGTCGCAAAGCTATCCAGTTCATCAACGGCGACCCTAAGGCCAGTCCGTTTTAATTAATCTACTCTCCCTCGTTCGGTTGCCCCTGTCAATCGCATTGTACGGATTTCTGTCTCGAAGCATCAGCGGGCGACTTGCTTATCACCAACCGTTGCTTCCCGCTTGAAGTCCCTGGAGGCTCATTCCGCTTTATCGGCGGTGAGTTCGTTGGGGAGGTGGAGAATTGTCCTGCTGATCAGTGTTGAGGCGTTCAGTATGACGATGACTACTTTTCTTCGCTCATGCTCTTACTACCACTAGTCAGCTATATGTTTTTAATACAGTGTTTGCGATCGATTGGGACAGCGATGTTGGGTAATGTGCGAAGGCAGTTTGCTTTTAGACAAGCGACGCAGGATTAGAGTGCCGCAATGACATACTAGTTCATAGGCGTTCTTACAAGTTTGATTCTGAGCATTAAGAAATAGCATGGTGGTGTCTCGAAACGTCTATTTTTGTCCGTCGGTTCTTCGACTTGTAGGTTGCGGGTGTTTTGGTGGTAGCTCTGCCTCAGCTAGCACTTTCCATATCGTGAATTGAAATGCTTCCCAGTGTTACAAATGCTTATTCTTTATGCTCTGCTGAAACCACACAACCATCCATGTAGTCAAGTCATTTGTGTAAAATAAGCCTCGATCGAAGTCGCGTAAACCTTGTCACTACTAGATACATATATCTGAATATGTCGAACTGTGGTAATTCCCAAAGCTTTATATGCCCGTCAAGTCCTCGGAATGGGACTTATTTATAACGTGTTCTCAAGCCCCTTTTACTTCCCATTGGCGACTTCTGTGGTATCGCTTGTTCATGCTCGCTGTAAGGAGGAGCATCTGATAACTCGGTATCTTCCTTAGAGGCTAACATGTAATCATCTAGAGCATCTTGTCGGTCTATTGCTCGAAATCTGAGAATATCGGCAGCCACAGACACTCCTAAGAACATACTAGATCGCTGCCTGTCAGTCTTTGAACAGAGCAGATTTTTTTTACAATGATAAGTTTCGTAGTAGACCGGAGCTCACACGGCAATCATAGTAACGAGAAACGAAACCACATCCAGGGCTGTTGAGTAAGTGACTATCATGATAGCAAACGCGACTTCGGCAAGCAGAAGTCCAGAGCAAATGACGCTGCTGAACACGTGAATAGTTTTTCGAGTAAAACTGTCTCTTTTGCTTTGTTGACCGTTTATATCGTTCCCGTACAGGGCCGTGTACGTTAGGGCTCTAGCTATAAATGAGAACAAGCCCTGGAGATGTAAGCGGAAGGCTCTGCGTTGTTGGTTCATGAACAACAGTAATCCACCTACTAGGAATGCCACCATCGAGATTGTGCCAGGATGTCTCGGCCCAACGGACCTCTTGCGGGTGAGTTCCGCGGATGCTTCCACGACTGTCAGTCCGACGGTTATAATCAAAAGGATAAAGTTGGCGATAGCAGCCGCTGCATTGGCAACGCCCCACCATCGTTCGTCTCCAAGGTTTATCTTTGCCGACTGCATCGCGTATATAATCGTCACGATATGGTAGAAAATGCAGACAGGCTCGAATAGAAAGTGGATGGCTACGTTATGGCTTACACATCCATATATTTATACTTGGGCCATTGAGGCTGTGGTAAGCATGTCTTTCCTGGTTCTATCCAGTTCCCTTGATACAAGCCTCCTAGGCAGCAGTGGGTCAAATGGATGGTACGAGATAGAAAAGCCGATAGCATGTTAAGGGAGTCTTTGGTGACCAGACTGGCAATTGGTTGAGCGAGATTAAGACAGAGACGTACGGCAGTACGGCTTTGCCCTGCTGAGTGAATCATGCTGGGCCTACCTGCTTAGGCGTAAATCTTGATCGTTCATTGGCCGAAAGCTTCAAATCATAGTGTCCTAGTGCCGAAGGCGAGACGCCATGTCTGAGTGCGCCTCTGTGTCTGCATGCAATGTGGTATCTGAATTGTGGCTCGCCGAACTAGCACTTGGGAGCTTAAAGGTTCAAAATCTTGTAGATAACTATCTTGATAGCCTACATCTCTCAGTTCATGAGCTACTTCAATTCAACTTAGTAGATCAAGCTAGAAGCTCTACCTCATGCTTAGTACGGCCTGTTTTGCGAACCATCTACGCTCGGATTGTCTTGCCTCGTGTGGCGATGCCACCGTGGCGTACAGAACTATGGACTGGTGGCGGGCGAGGCGGTAACCCATTTACGACACACCGAGAAGGAGAGACAGTGTCTTACACATCACTCGGGGAGCCTTGTAGGAACACATCCAAAATCGCAGCAAGGAACTGTCATAGAGATAGGCTTGTTGTCGACGGCCTTAGATGTGACGACGTCTTGTATACAAGAACTCTAGTACTGCTGCCAAGCTGTTTTTAATTTGGTACAGATGCAGATCGCAGTGTTTCTCTGACATCATTGCATCAACTCCGTTATCAAATACCTATGTTTAACGTTTCCAAAGCACGGGGACTTTCTTAGTCTCTGATATACGGAGGGAAGGGAGAGATCACCCTGTTGAGATCAGCCCAGAGTCTGCATAGACATACGAAACTCTGTGGTTCGATGTCGAATTTATAAAACTGCTACATTGATAGCTACAGAACAATAGGCAACGACGGCGAGATTGATCTGGCTGACTCAAACGTCCTAGAGCTTATATCGGAGATAATGGGGTTTCATTGCTCCTCGTTTAGAAAGCACAAGTACCAAAGGCCCTACGAATTTTGAAGCGGTATGGCGGTGGGTTCTGTACGGCAATGAATTAGACAAACTTTCATATAACGCGGACATCTTTACTGAGCTAAGTCTTTTCCTTTTTGACGCTAGTGTCGGTCCTAATTAACAACGACCATTTCGCAAAGATGTCAGTATAAGAGTATAAGAGTAGCACACTTGGCAGAATAATTAGTGGTCTACAAACTAAGCCAGCTTAACTCGTTGTTCCAACATATCTAGCTTTGACGTTTCGATATCTAACTGTGAGTACTTCTTATAGTAATGACTTAGCCAAGGTCCGACAGTGACTGCGCCAATAGAACTCTAGGCAGTGCAATAGCAGCGATATTGTGCATTCTGTAGACCAAAAGCTAGACTGGCTACCACCGGTTTCTTTCGTGTATGTCTACGTGACGGAAACAACTGGCAGTCCTCCGGTCTACAGCTTACAAAGATAGACTCGTACCTTCCATCCTGCCAGCAAGATTTCGAAGGATCGCTTCTAAACCAGCGAGCATGAACGTTGTCACTAATAATAAAAATATTTTACCTTGGTACTGTTTATATGCGGGGTGGTGCGGAGTAGTGGACACTTACCTCGGACAATCTCAATCATACGGACATGTCCAATCGTCACGAATTATCTACGAAGAGGATTAGTGAGTCCCTGTTGTGTCATCGTACATCTACGAGTGAAGCTGTTGTCTTATTGGTCGTATGATCTCTTGTCCTGTTTGTAAGACAACCACTTCAGTGCCTAGGAACAGCATACATAACTCTACCACTTTTTCGAACCGACTTCTGAGTTCATTCTCTAAGAGGTCATGGGACTATTAATATAATACGCTACGGTTTTTCGACTGTTATCCTGCCACTCAGCATCCAAAATGGCCGCTACCTTGACACGTCCCGTACGCTCTCTAAAAGGACGAGTTGCCATAGTCACAGGTGCTGGCGCACTACCAGGCGGAATAGGTAATGGACGTGCGGCAGCAGTTATGCTGGCTGAAGATGGCTGTAGCGTTGTTTGCGTCGACCTGAAGCAACACCTGGCCCAGGAGACGGTTGCCATGATTGAGCAAGAAGGACTCGGTGCCGGTCTTGCAATCGCCGCAGACGTGACTAACGCGGACGACTGTCAAAACGTCGTAGATGTGGCTATCGCCCACTTCGGCCGCTTGGATATTCTAGTAAACAGTGTTGGCATCGTTGGCGCTAAAGGCAATGCTGTCGAAGTAGACATGGCGGATTTCTTCAAGGATTTCGAGATCAACGTCGGCTCTATGGTCCAAATGGCCAAAGCATGTATTCCCAAAATGAAAGTAAATAAGGGTCAGTGGGCCGGGAGTATCGTCAACATGGGCAGCGTGGCCGGGCTTAGAGGGGGCGGTCCAAATCTCTTATATCCAACCAGCAAAGGCGCCATCGTGAACATGACGCGCGCCATGGCAACCCATCATGCTCCGGATCGCATCCGGGTGAACTGCGTCTGTCCAGGTCAGTTGGAGGCTTTTATCTCTCAAAAACACATAAAACATCCAATAACGATTGCAGAGGTGACTGAGCATAAGCTGAGACGTCACAGGCATGGTATATACTCCCATGATGTACGGAGCCGACGGAGTGGGCATGACAGAGGCCGAGCGCCAGGCACGCAGAGAGCGCAGTTTACTCAAGACCGAAGGAAATGGATGGGATGTTGGTGCAGCGATTCGGTTTTTGGCAGGGGATGAAGCTCGTTGGTTGACAGGCGTCGTGCTACCTGTCGATGCCGGAGCTACTTGCGCTACAGGCATCGGAATGGAAGGCTTGAATACATCAACTACTTTAAGGGGGAATACTCAGTAGGAAAGAGCGTGCTCATTAAATTACAGCGTACCGGTAGTATTACTGGATGGTCGTCGAAACCTCCTTCTTCATTGTAAACTATTCGAGACAACATCAAGAGCGACACTTTACAGTTTGATTCCAAATGTAGGCGGTTGGGTTTTTACTCGAGTATTATCACCTGACACACCAATGCCGAGAGAAATGAACTGTTACTACTTCACGAAGACCAGATATTCATAGGCATGAATGACAACCGATCAACTCTTTGTTTCACCCTAACAACTCAAACCATAGTTGAAAAATTGGTCGTGGTGCAGTTGGTCTCTGTGTCATTCCATCAAAAGAAGTCTTCCGGGCTGCATTTCAAAGCTCCAATGGGCAATATAATCGAGTGCTGTACTGTATGGGTAGATGGATCCGTCCATTCCCCTACCCCAGGGACCTGATTCCGGTACCAGCAAGGGATTAGACGGATGGTAGACTCGAGATTTCTTTTTCCATTTCTGTCACTATCTTTTATTGTATTTCCCCTCTTGTTTCGCCCCCGTCGCTCCATGAAGATCATCATGATATCATTGTCGCAGAAGTACCTAATCATGCTTTGGAAGACATGCCTGCTTTATGTGGAAGAGGAAGTAAGAAAATTCAACCCATCTACACGTGAGGAAAGTGGTAGATAACCTACGTAATGGATAGTTCTGAATTGCTCGGCTTCACTCTAGTCATTGAAGAATTCCTAGATTTGCACAATCACTCGCGGATTGCACTTGGCATCATGCCATCGCCCTCCTCGTTCTGTGTTTACATCTTTTCTGTTGGTGGCAAAAACAGCTACCTCTCGTACTGTAGCATTTACTGGAACTCACAGACATTTCAAGCTTGTCTAAAACAAAGTATAGATTTGACGCCACATTAGTTTGGCAAGACGTACATTATAAACGGGCATAGCGAACCGTTGTTGTATTAGGTGTATTATCGGCATCTAAAAAGCAATGTTGAACTATTACACCATGTTTTGTTACAAGCAAAGACCAGGCAGCAAGTCTAGTTATTATGATGCCACCATTGACGAGACATAATCATGACATATCTCCTTCCCATCAGTACAATGTTGCTGTTTTCGTAGTTATACATTACTCTGCCCCCCCGTGGAATCTCTCAGTTCCACACTTCTAACGACTCATTTATCGAGTAGTGTTATAAGTGCCGTCACCGTAGTGACCTCCGCCAGTGTATGGGTTGGTCTCAGGATACGCCGTTTGGCCATCATGGGAAAATCTGCCGTGGTCATACTTGTTGTAGTTGCCAAGTTCAGTGCCGCCGACGGCAGTGGTATCGGTGTTGTAACTCTGGCGAACCTGGTTGGGATGGGTATGCTCAGGTAAAGCGTTGGGGTTCATGGCCTCTTCGTCGGCCTTCTTGCGACGGAACATGCCGAAGAAGCCTCGTCGCTTTGCGTAGCCGGAAGTGTAGTTGTTGGCAGGGCTAGGGCCAAAGCGAGCTTCCTTGCGGCGGTGGCGGACCAGGACAAACTCAAGGAGTGCTGATATGATGAAGAAAATTCTAGCATTAATGTCAGTAGTTGTTAACAGGCGGAGAAAACGTGGTGTCTACTCACATGGCGACGATGGAAACGGCCAGAACAGCGGTCTCCATCTTGCAGATAGAACCATAGGTTGGGGATTCACCGTTGGTGATGTCGTCGGTGGCAGGTTTATTGCCAAAAGGTGTGTTGACAGTGCCTTTGCATGAGCTGCCGCCGCCACGAACGGCTTGTGCGACGTAGACGAAGGCACCAACAAAGGCGATATCGAGTACGATAGCGATGAAGGATGTGAATGGGTGTCCAGCCAGACAACACAGGAGCAGTAGGCCGAGCAGAGTGTAGATGACGCCTATACCCGATATGCCCTCAACCGCTCGGGTCCAGGTTGGAAGGGTGATATGGCGCGAGGAACCAAGTGCGAGGATGTACGAGAAGAGGGCAAGGGTGACAGCGCAAGCTCCGAACTGGATACCGCGGACGAACCATTGAAGGAACTTGAGTGCGAGACCTGACTTGGCTCCCATGGTGACGGATTCTCAGCCGAGCTGTCGGGAGGGGATTGTGCACGTGTGGTGAGAGTACAAAATGTGTCTTGTGTTCCGGTGTTCTCTGTGCGTGGTGTGATGTGTAGGTGTTCGGAATGCCGTGGGATGTTGATCAGATGTGGCGGTCC
The DNA here is from genome assembly GCA_022432385.1 of Xylariaceae sp. FL1272. Taxonomy (NCBI): domain Eukaryota; kingdom Fungi; phylum Ascomycota; class Sordariomycetes; order Xylariales; family Xylariaceae; species Xylariaceae sp. FL1272. The sequence continues at coordinate 378,939 of JAJJXC010000011.1, read as the reverse complement.
TTATTGTTCTCGAACAGGTTGGGCGTCGGAAGGGATTACCGAAGAGTATGAAAATCAACGGAAGAGCGGGTGGGAGGTGTCGAGGGTGTTCAAATATTCGAAGAGATTGGTACAGTAGAGCGGGCGATCATGGACACAAATCAGGGATCTTATTCTCTAGCCTGTGTCGCAGCGAATCGGGGGCTTGGCGTTTGTGCGATGATCACTATTATTGTCTCGACTAGTTCTCCCATTATATCTGCAACTTTGTACCGGACTTGGTCGGCACATTCGTGGAAGCTAGATTACCTACATGTACTACCCTTGTGTTTGAGTGAGTTGCGTCTACAATGACGAGCACTAGGTATAGCTTCCTTGCCAACATTTCATGTCCATAATCAGGTTGGTACTTCCAGCTCGATTATTCCGTTCGCAAAGGTTCAGTGTCCCACTGCGACACGCAAACGTAACTGCCCCTCCATTCCGCACTAACACTAACACCCTGTTGGTGATCGTCTTATGATGTCAACTGCCGAGGCTTCAGAGTCAGCTAAAATCCCCCATTGGTCAACAAGAGTCTGAGCCACATTATCGCGTCACACCCTGTGGCGGCCCTACCGTTAACCTTGGAACCTACCTGACAAAGAAGACGGGAGTACCTCTTCAGCCACCCACATGCAATGGATGCCTCTGTGCGGTCTGCTCGGTCGGGGATCTCCCGCAACTCCAGATCAGGGCCCGCGGCACGCTCTGGCACGGCTGCCTCAATTGTACTGTAGACCAAGTTAGGCACAGACTAATCGTGCTCCGCCCCACCTATGGTTCAGGTTCGGGGGACCGACCACCACCATAGGTGGTGCTTATCACCAAATTGTACACATCACTAAATTGTACAGGTTCCGCGCCATATAAATTTATAAGGAAAATACATCGACGAGCAGTTTCTAGCGACACGACGATTCTACGTATTAAAATTCTAACAGTAATTTTGAAATGCTCGCAGCGCTCCGGGGTTGAATATACAACTTTCAGAATTTTAAAATGTGGTTGTTTAGAGTTAATAATTTCAGTGCGTGCTGCGGATGTACTTTTTATATGTACAGCCATATAAAAGGTACAAAAAGTGTACAATTAGGTGATGTGTACAATTTGGTGATAAGCACCACCTATGGTGGTGGTCGGTCCCCCGAACCTGAACCATAGGTGGGGCGGAGCACGATTAGCAAGAACAGCACTTGGAGAGAATTTGAGAGGGGGACTCTGAGCATTATCGCTGCAACCTGAAGCTCCATCAAACACTTCACACTTGATATAGCTACTATCTAGGTACATGTAAGTATATACCTAAGGTAGTTCGGCATTGGCTTGACCAAACCATTCAGTACTCTGTCGACAGGCAATACCAGCCTCACTCTTTGTCAGATTTGCCAACTTCAGTGAGTCTCGCCTCAGTTTGGCTATAAAAGAGTAGGTGATTTAGGGGTTGCCACTACAGCGTCTCTCATTCTTCACTGCACCTGTTACCACAAGGTTGTCCACCATCCTGCTTTGTTCAGTTGCGGAGACTCAGTGCCTGTCAGCATGTGTCTGCTTTGTCTTCGCAGCACGCGACAGGAGCATGCCATCTCCAAACCCATTTCTGGCAAGAACATAGCCGGCCGTGGTACCAAGACGGTCGAAACATGCTTCCACCCCTTGCCGAGACCTCTTTGCTGGTGCAAGAGCTATGATGAGATCAGACGATGTTCTCTGTACCCTGCGTCCATTGAGCTGCTTTCCACCCGATGATAGTCCTGCATAGTGAAATCCAGATGTTATCCACATCTTAAGTCGCAAAGCACAAAATGCATTTTCTGTTAGGGTCTTGCCATTCTTATGGAGTCCTGGGTCCATCGGCACTAGACTTCAGCGTTTTGACTTTCCGCTCGCCTTCGCAGCTTTCTCTTTATCGATGGAGTCCTTGATAATTTTGTTGAGGTCCATGTTTCGTCTTGCAAGGAGCAGGACGTCATCGGTGGTGATTGTGGAACGTCCAGCGTGGCGACTGAAGCTCTCGAGATCGAGAGCGACATTCTCTAGACGGTTGTCAGGTATCGGCTTTGACATATCGCACAACTCAGGGCACTTACCAATCTGGGTCCAAACCATCTCAGTAAGCACGGCAATGAAGTGAGGGCTTGCATTTCTATTTCTGCGAAGCGACTCCTCATCCACCATTTGGCCGACAGCATACCACAATGCAGCTTTCAGTTGCTGTGCGCGGCGTGTTAGTGCGAGGTCATTACGATGGTAATGGTTGGGGGCAGTGTAAACTTGCCTCTTGCATGTTTTCTTCACTAGGAGAATCCGCCATGATTGCGGTTCTCAGTGATGTTTGTGTCTACCTACAGCCCCAATAACGCGTAAAGTGCCTGGAGACGCGTAGAGTTGATATATCTAGTAGGTATCTGTGGTGGGGCGAAACGGCATCGCAGGCCTAGGTCATCAGGAACCTAGCAGCATCTGTGTGGGGACCCTTTGGTGTCTCGCCGTGCCTGCCGGCGCTAAACATTTTATCCCGCGTGGACAAGATTCCAAAAGTTTCGCGGGAAAAACTGAAACCATATTGTGACCACTCGAAGAGAAATCCCCTCGTCTCCTTGACACTACCTGATTCCATTTACTCATCTTTCGTCTTTCCCATCTCGTTGCGAATCCTACATCCCACATCGGCTACCTACACCCATTGTCGCTTTCCCACACAATCAAGTATCAGAGAACTGATCCGCCAAACATCGTATCGCTCCCAAAACTTGCGCAATTGGAAACAACCGAAGCCTTGCAACCGATGACGACGTTCCTGCCTAAGATGTCAGACGAGCTGACCGACCTCATCTACCACCTGGTAGACTCGTGTATTCAGCTCTACAATCTTCTGAAAGAACGCGTCGTCACCAATGTCGGGGCGACACTCGGTCAAATGACAAGATACACACCACAGCAGTGGATCCGAATCATTGCTATTGTCGGCGCTTACATCCTATTCCGACCCTACGTACTCAAGCATGCCGCCAGATACCAAGAGAAGCAAATGCAGAAGCAGAGCGAAGACGGGGCCGAGATCTCCCCGAATCAGCTGCGCGGAGAACAGACCTACATACCTGACGACACCGACGAGGAAGAAGAGGCCAACGTGGGCCAAGCGACTGCTTCGGATTGGGGTAAAAAGGCACGCAGGAGACAGCGACAGGTCCTCAAGAAATTGGTCGACGACCAGGAGAAGAGATTGCAAGAGACGAAGGACGAGGAGGAGGATAAGGACATCGCAGAGTTCCTTACCGGATAGAACTTTCATACAGTGGATTAGCCAGGGAAATATAACACAAATAATAGTGCTGTCAAGATGAAGCTTTCCCTACCGCCTCTTCTACGGCCTTCTCCGCTGGAACATTGCAGCTCTGTGATTGAACCCGATATTGGGATTACATACACCGCCCCAAATACTTCGTGTCTTTTGCTCAACTGTGATGATACAGACTAGTAAGTGACTCGACCGTAGTGGTACTAATCTGGTACGAATTTTGTAAGTAAGCACAGCTCGCAGCTTTTTCTCACTAGTTCTGGGCCTAGATTGTCTCGAAAGTAACATCTGTTCAAGTCAGAACAGCTCGCCAAGAATCCAGTCCCGATACATATGCACTTTGGGACTATGATCTTCCTCACTTCCGACAGACAACTTCCGATAGTAAACAATGGTATCAAATTCATGGAATGGCTAGTAATATGACAGAATTCATGCGAATTTGACGTGTCAGTCGCGTCGATCTCTGCATATCAGGCCGGCTTAGTATGGCGACATTGACGTCTTATCATTCAATCCCTGCCTCCGCCACGTGCAACCCACCATGAACATCAGAATACCAGTGATCCAACCTCTCCAAGAGTTCGCCCTAGGAAAACATTAGACGACAGATCAGGAAACAACAGCCACGTCGGAGAGCGATCAATGCTGTCTCCCTACCCAACGAGTGTTCGTCGGCCCGAAAACGTCTCAGATCGGTTTAGTCTCCGCGCCAGTCTCATTACACCACACCTGCGTGGCCATACCGGGCACATAAGATCGTCCACGGGCGACCGTCAATACATGAGCCGCTGGCTGTAGCGGTCCGCTCCGCAAGATATGCCAGGTTCCATTTCGGGCTCCTTCGGAACGGATCTGCATGGCGATGAGACGGAAGAACACGGTGCTACCGTGAGCTCGGAGCTCCTTCGCCGGGCAGACAGGGAGGAGCACCGGCGCAAAGCGCCGTCGTTGACTCTACTGAACGGCTTGGCCATAGTGATCAGTCTCCAGATCGGATCTGGTATCTTCTCAGCGCCTAGTCTTATCAGTCAGCATGTCAGCTCGCCCGCTGAGGGACTCATAGTCTTTATCACAGCCGGCCTGCTCGTGTGGACAGGCGCCGCGTCGTTCATTGAATTAGGGTTGCTGGTGCCGTCCAACGGCGGGATACAGGAGTATCTACGTGCTAGCTGGGGCGACTATGCTGGTTATCTCTTCACCTGGGTCTGGGTCGGTGTATCGAGACCAGTCGGAAACGCAGTGATCTCTACCATATTCGCAAACTATCTCCTGAAAAGCCTGTTGGCATCCGGTCCGATCTCACCTTGGACGATCAAAGCCGTGGCTCTAGGCTGTGTAGCCACGCTAACCATCATCAATTGTCTCGGCGCAACAGCCGGAGCAAAAGCTGCTAACGCGTTCTTATTACTAAAACTGGGTGCCTTAGGCAGCATCAGTGCCATCGGATTTGTAAACTTGATATCCGGCCATGGCGGCGGTGTGCCCACATCAGGTGATGGGTGGTTTGGAGGAGGTCGAGACACGCCCCGTGATGATACAAACATATGGACGTGGTTCGGTGAGTTTACTACGGCACTGTTTGCAGCTCTCTTCTGCTACGGAGGATGGGAAACGGCAGGATTCATCGTTGGTGATTTGAAAGACCCGAGGAGAGACATTCCACTCATCATCAATGGCGCGATGACACTCGTGATCATAGGATTCTTCCTCATGAACCTGTCCCTTTACATCTGCTTACCGCTCGATGTCATGAGAGAAAGCACAACAGTGGCGGTGGTGAGTTGTCATTTTACTTCCTCCCATGATCCGACGGATGCGAATACGGACGTGTAGAGCCGGCTGACGAGTGCGTAGGAGTTCGCAAGGCAAACGCTGGGGGCTTGGGGCGGTGTCGTGTTTTCTGTCGTGGTTGCAATCTCAGCCATGGGTGCTGTGAATGCCAATATGTTTGCGGTTGCAAAACTTACGGTTGTAGCCGCGCAGCGTGCTTATGTGCCGCCTATGCTGGCAAACTTACATCGCGAGACATCTTCAGACGAGGCAGCGTACTTGCGTCGGACGTTGCCTTGGCCGCTTCGACCCCTTCTTCATATCTTTGCGAGGCAAACTCGGAAGTTGCGGTCGGATCAGTCTGTGCCGATGTATAGTTCATGTCCAACTGATCAAATGGGCTTACCTACAAACAAGCTGACATTCTCAAAGACTCGCCCTGTTACTACACTGCTTTCTGACATCGCTGTTCATACTAGTCGGAACTTTTAGCGATTTGATCGCTCTGCTAGGTATCTTCCGTCTTCCCGCTTATTTGACGTTCGAAGCCAAGCATCGGCTAACACGTAGTCAGAGATGACCAAAGCGTTCTGTTATTTGTGGTCAGTTTTGGGCATCTTCATTCTACGGCGGGCCGATAGTCGAAAGTCCGCCGGGCTACAGACCAAGTATAGAACTTGGTCGGGCAACCCCGTTATCTTCGCATCCGTTAGTGCGCTGTTGATCGTTCGAGAAGTGTTGTCCGCACCACTTCAAGCATCATCAGTTGTTTTGTTTGCTACCGTACTTGGACTAGCTGTGCTCTACAGGAGATTCGGACCTCGGGGCAACGAGGTCGCTGCCTCCGTATGAACTGGGCGTCGGAAGCTTTACGTATCCATCCATGGTTACACTAATAACTTACCATCGAGGCAACTCTGTCACATTGCCTGTTGATCGACTGTGCGTATTGCCTCGACAGGGTTCGAGACATATTGTGTTGCGTGGACTGGCGCACTACATCGAAGTCACGAAATGGTTGAACACTCGTAAGACGTCCCAAAAATGCGGGATCCCATAGTGCCTTGCATATCGCGCGTCGGCTTTTGCACTCGGTCGATGAGCCTTCCGCAGGCGAGAAAAGAGGCTCTTTCAGGGGCGATCTAGAGTGCGGTCATCCGAGGCTCTTGGAGTGTCTTTAACATGGATGCCGTATTACCTTTGGGCATCAAGACCTTGGTACCACGAAAGAAGAAGAACAGCCGTTTCGCCATGCGAAACAGTCACACCTTGTATGACACCCCAGCGTGGCCGTTCGATACGTGAGATGATTGTTACGCCCCGGGCGGAAAGCTTGGCAACGGTCCAACACCCGATATCATCATAAACGCACACCATGCTCGGCTTCTGCCACGCTTCATTGAAATATTCGACTAACTTGCCGTTTTCGGAGGTATCACCAGACCAAATTCTGCTGTCATATCTGGGCTCTTTGGTTCGCGGCTCTTCCCCGTGTTCGATGGACATGGACAACTGCATCTAGCATGCTGCCTGCTGCAGACGCTAAAGCCCGAGGGCCAAGTTTGTTGATTGGAAGTGTTCGGTGAGGTCGTGGGTTCTGCATATCGCTAGCAGCCGTTATAACCAAGCTATCTTGCAGCCACCGTTGTATCTAACCGCAGGTGGGCCATACCCTACTTTAGTAGTTGTAGCGTAGTTGTAGCTCATTAGTTAGAATTTACGACAGTGCGTCAGCGGCAAGCTGTCAAAGGGCCGCCAAGCCAGGCCTCATGCGTGCGTGCAAGCAGCCGGAGTTGCTGCGTAACCCATCCTGAGCCCCTCAGTCAATATAAGGTGCGGCTACTGACATGAGCTTGGTGGGAGATCAGGGCGGCTGGCATTACGTCGGTGATACCATCTCCAACTAGAAAGATCAAGCTACAGCACTACGGTCTGCTGTGGAGCCTCGCCCGACTGATACTCGGATGAGGACCTGGAGGTTGCAAAAGGCGACGGCGGCGTCGTCCAAGCCAGATGCTGGGCAACACTACGGCTGGGCCGGACCTGAAACAAGGTTAAGGTTGATGGATCTCGACGTTGCGGCACGTGTTATCTGCCTTGTACTAGACAGCACACGATGATATCGTCCTGGCAACGCAGCTTTGTAGCAGCGATCATCCTTGAAGCATGTGTGAATTGTAAAGCGATTTTCACAAGCTAGACAATTCAGAATTAAGTGAAGAATGAGCTGTAAACAATGGCTTGAACGCGGCTCAAGGGAAGCCTGGAGGTACAATTTGGTACAAACACCAGCAGATTGAATCCAGAGCCTCGCATGCACACCAGCTGTAAGGTGAGCAAGCCACATCCAGGCCCTCAGCTGCAGGTCAGTCCCCAGCAAGAGGGTGGTGGCAGCGAAACAAAGCAGAGAGAGAGCCTACACCCCAAGAAGTGCAATTTTGATGCAGACTGATGACGAACCTGCGGCCCCTCCTCACCAAGTACCGTCTTTCTGCTGGCGTGGCGTGTGAGGTTGTCATGCCATCGACAGTCCATCTCGTAACGTATCGACGCTTTGTTAAGGCACCTATTCTATTCTCAGCCCTTATCGTAGGTTTGGTCCGGGCTGTGGAGTGGATAGGTATGGCTGGCGCCACCCTCCGATCGCACAAGTCGAGAGACAAAGGAGCAACTAGCAGCGGACCAACAGCACACGGCACAGACCAGATGCAGATGGAGATGGAGTCTGTGCCTGGAGCCGGGCCTGTACCGTATGCAAATCATAAATGCGATCCCAGCAATGCTCATAGGCTCATAGGCTCATGGGCTCGCGGGCTCGCTCGTCGACGGTCGCACCCCACGGAGCAAAGCGGGCCAGGAGCAATACGACTGAAAGGGAAATGGACCGTCTCCCCAGGCCGTGTGTTGGTTGGCTGTGTCGCCAGTTCCATTGTCTGTTGCATGAATAAAGCATGGAGGTATCATGTAGCTGCTGCCAACACTGAACTGCACGGCAGCAGTGCGGCTCTCTTCCATGCCAGAAGCAATATTATATTTCAACCCGTAATGCCCTCATAACCTCCCTTCTCCCATTCCCCTTCTTGCGTCTTGTCAGCATCGTCTTGTTTGGGAACTCCAGAACTTTGTTGACCTCAGCCTCTTCTTCGTTGTCGTCTTTACTGCATCGCTTCTCGGCATCTCTCGCTTGTCTCCAGCTTGTGCCCTTGGTCCCCCCCCCCCTCCATTACAATACCACCTCCATCTGCAACCAGATCCCTCTCCCCACTTGAATGCATGATACTACGCTCTACAGTACCTGGCTTGCCTCTTTTACATCATCCATATCCATATAGTATTGCCTGGTTGCATACCTCGTTCAATTGCGGCTACTCCACGATTACCATCTTCCTCACAGTCCTACCGGCAAACTCGTAATACGTTTCAGAACCCTACACAATCATCAGCAACCGGGGTTCTGCGCTGCACAGCCTCACCTTTCCTCAGCTTTTCTCTCGTATATCTATCTGCCTAGTGCTCTTAAACGGAGCATTGTACTGTCCCTCGGCGTTGGTGGCCACTTGACTTGAAGAGCGAACAAGCAAGCAGGACTCAGCCTGTCCTTCAGCGAGGCTGCGAGTTGGGAAAACCGAAGTGTTGGGGCTGTCCATTTAGTGCCACCGTCCATATCCAGATATCATGTCCTGAGGCCGTCTTCTGGCTCCCACGAGTGAATCTTGCACAATTATGGGTGAACTTGACGTCGATACGCTGCTGCAAAATGGCTACTGGCCAAATTCCAGGGCGCGAAGCCCAGATCCTCGAGCGTGAGTCTTTTGATGCTGATCTGTTTCCTATCTCTGTCCACCTCGATTTACAAGGGCGCCGCCGTCGGTGCGGGGCGTCCGGGACAATACAACGTCTTCAGAGTCACAGTCTACACACATGCGACGGACGTGACATAATCTGAACGCTAACACGTCTTGGTGCAAATCCTATAGTATAGAAAGTCATCAGAGGCCTAATTACTCGTCACATCCCGACCGGACTGTTCCGAGAAAAGCTTTAACCCTTCAGGTCAAACCGTCAAGACCACTCCCTCCCCCGCCACCGACCGTCGAGGACGAAAGCGACACAGCCGCAAAGGAGTACAAATATCGCAAGGACGTGTTCCCGTCTGAGGAGCCCAAAAATCGTGGCGAGATCGATCAGCCAATTCTGATTGAGGATGTTTTTGAAGAAAATCCCGAGCGGCGATTCGTAATAGTGCCAAATAAAGACTCTGAGTCTTCTGGAGAAAGCTCCGGCTCAGATACGCGACCCAAGGTCCGACCACATAAACCACGAGAATTACCGTCCAAGAAAGCCCCCGAATCCAGACTTGACGTTGAAGTTGAGACGGCTCCATACGAGGCAAACACATGCCGCAAATATGTACAGATTTCGTCACGCGAGGAGCCGCCGGCTAGAAAGGAGACTCGACCCGACCGTGAGCGCGATCATCGACGTCGGAGTAGACTTGAAGACTTGCCTCCTATAGTCACAGACTCCAAGGCTGAGGAACGGGCGTCTGATCCGCGGCGGGCCAAGTCGACATCGCGAAGAGAAAGCCGTGGTCCTGATTACTTCTCTCCTCAGACCGCTCCTTCCGGCCCCAGGTTACCGCGTAACAGCTTGCTGACACCAGAAGTAATTGAGCATGCGACAAATGGGCGAGATCGACCATACTACAAAGGCGGGTCAAATCTAGACTCTCAGGGTCGCAACCGTTCAGCGCATCCAAATGATCAGTACAGTCGCACTCCCGCAAATGATCGTACTTCTAGAGAGAAGCCCTCCAAACCGGCTCACCCAACAAGTCCTCCATTCCAAAAACGACATACAGTGGATCTGCCCAAATACACGAGGCGGAATTCAAAAGAAGCATCCGAGCCTCGCCCGTATGTTCAAGTGTCACCCACCAAAAATGAGCACAAGGCGCCAGCGTCAGCATATATATACCCAGATCGTGTTGCTGTACCACAGCCTTCTCCAAGACCCAGAGAGAAACGCGATGTTCAACACCGCGAAACCGTCTCCTCGAGCGAGGATGAGAAAAGATCCGATGTCTCATCTCGTCGGAGGCAGTCCGCTTTGCCATCTAGGAAACCTGAGTATCTGAACCCTCCTGCTGAACTACGCCCAGCAGATATGCGTCAGTCCAGAGGTCCTTCCCCAACAGCAGCGCCGCGGCCATCGCAGAACTCAGGTTCAGATCAGTCGGCATCGAGCAGTCCTCGAAGCAGCACCTTCCCGAGGGAACTAAAGCCTCGGGATGATCGCAATGAGCGCCCATTATCTCGCGCGTCGACGGCTAGAGGCTCATTTATTGTGCCCGAAACCAACATTATTCCCGGAGTTGCCGCTGGATCAGCGGCAGCGATGGCTATTCCCACTTCCAACACCCCAGCCGATCCTCGTTGGCCAATACCACCTCCACCTAGAGCAAGCACTATTGCAACCCCACGACCTTCGGCTTCACTGTCCACTTCCACCCCGACAAGGCCGGCTTGGGCACCACCGAAATTTGACCCTTCTCGAAATGGCACAAGTTCCGGCCAGCCGATTTCTTCTTACAGACGCTATTCGCTCGAGGTTAAACAGGGCGAGCTACCTGATATTCCTCCTTGCCCACGGACGCGAGAAGAAGCTGGTCATATGGATTGGCTGACGCTGCCACGATGCGACAACTTCAACATTTGCCCGTCATGCTACAGCGCCAACTTCTCCACTACAGAGTTCGCTCATCACTTTGTCCCTGTCCCCTTCCGCCCGCGTGATCGACCATTAGCCTGTGACTTTGGCACTTCAGAGTATTATCGTATCGCATGGCTGTTCACACGCAAATACGGAAAGCCTGACCTCGGCCTCTTATTGAGTCTGACGCAAATAGCCGCCAAGAGCCAACCTTGTACTGGACACCGTGAGGCGTCCCGCATCTGGTACTCGATTAAGGATCCACGTGCCAAACGACCTATTGACGACTTTACTGTGTGCAACTCCTGTGCAAAAACAGTTGAAACACTGCTCCCGAGCCTGACGGGGCTCTTCGTCCCGCTTGACTCGCCTGCTGAGCCGACGCGCGGTGTCTGTGCGATGCACCAGGATCGTGGGCATGATCGTGGACGATTCTTGCTGTACTTCGATGTGCTGGAGGGTGCTGCGGACCGTGCTCTCGAGACGCAGTCTGCACCCAACGTTCAGGCTCTTGCTGATCGAATCCGAGAACTAGCAGTCGTTCCACCGTGTCCCGAAGGTCGCCCATTGCGCAATGCATTGTGGCATACGATGCGGTCTGTCCCAGATCTCATTGTATGCCCAGAGTGTTTCATGATTGTTGTTCGACCTCTACTAGACGCACGTCGTGAAGATCTGACGGTTGTGGGAGACTTTTTCCATCAGCCGACACGCATGACACATGGAGACTGCATGTTGTATTCGGAACGCATGCGCTCTATATTTGATCGCGCGGTCAGACGCAAAGATATCGCATATCTTGCGGCTAAAGCACGAGAGCGGAATGATAAAGAACGTGAGTGCACCGACCAGCTCAAGGTGCTTCAGCGGCAGGGCTTGAGCCCTGCTACAACTGATGCAGAGGCAAAGCGGATCAAGAATGAATGGAGGAAGTGGGAATAAATAATCCCGAGTTATTGGTAGTGCACGAGTGTGATCAGATTTGTCTTGAGAGACATTGGTAATGGGGACATCGGTCTTATCGGCCTTCGGTTAGCTATGAGACACGAAACGGAAAGTTCGGCGCTGCGGTATGACATTGGTCTTGTGGCTTACTTGGGAACTTGAGCACTGCTCTACTGGCTAGCATATTTGCGTACTTCAAACGTGGGCTTAAGGGTATCATTGGCTACAAAATTAGGTTGGTTGGAAAGAGTTGAATGAGCTACGAGAGACGAGAAACGGAAGATGGTTAACATTCGCTAATGTCAATACAAAAACTTCTTATATGGTTCGCAGTCTACGCCTCGTGATATACGACGTCCCATATGTTGTTCATTGCCTATTTCATTCAACAACAGCGTGATTCGGCATTCAAGAGGCTACATGATAATATCCCACGAAACAGCTCAAACCCCACATGTAATTTCAAAGCTCCAGACGTGAGGATATGTTTTTACTAATATAACTAGCCTCCTAATATCTGCACCTAGTTATTCCCCGTTAGCTGCTGCGGCCAGCTCGCAGGACATGTCCCGGTGCAAGGAATGCCCGACGAAGCCTGATTCGAGATACCCGAGCAAAGATACTTGACAGCTGTTTTGCCGTCTTTATCCTTAATGTCGACATTTTCAAATGTGAAGTTGTCGCAGGGCGCGGATGATGAACAGTGGATTCCGGCGGCGATGTTGTAGCGGCTTGTGCCCGTTATGTTTATCCTGGTATTGGAGGTATCTTGTTAGCTAATCCTACTTCCTGCCATAATAATCGAGTAGTAGGTTACTTCGGGGCTTTATTTCTTAAGGAAAAAGAGGGGAGAGAAACAAGTAAGGAACTTCATGTACCAATGAACATCACTAATCTTCAACCGCGAACTATCACACCCAGCGCTACCGTAAATACACGGCGTGACGTAAATAGGCTGATTAACATCCTGAAAGTTGAAGTTCGCGAATGTGATGTTCTTTACATAGCCTGTTCCGGAATACGTCTTAATCCAAGCTGCGTTCGAAGAATGCGTGCAGGTCACGTTGTTGAAGTAGACGTTCTCGACGTAGTCGGGTTGTGCGGCGTTGGACCCCATGGACCCGATGCATGCGCAGCCCGACTCGTAGCAATGCACGTTGGAGATTTGGACGTTTGTGCTGTTGCCTTTCATGGAGATACAGTCCTTGTAAATGAATGTTAGTTGATAATTTGTAGGGGAAAGGGGGCATGGTAGAAACTTACATCGCCGCATGTTACGGTCCAGTTTGTTAGTACGATGTCTTTGGAGTTCCACTACACACTCATAAGTCAGCCGGATAGGATATGGATTAACGACAAAGAAGGAATGACGTTTGAGTATGCGGAAGACTTACCGTGTCAATGCCATCGGTGTTCACCGTACTCCATTGACTATTGCTCGTAGAATTCATATCCAAATTCGTCATGGTGATATTTTCGCTGTAAGCGACGAACGTGTCTAAGATAGTCACGCACATTAGCTCACTTCTTCTTCCAAAGCATCGAGCCAAACAAAGCAGGTATAAGGGAAAACGGTAAACTCAACATACGCCAGAACTGGCTCTGCCGCCACGTAATCCCATCAACCAGGACATTCTTCGCATGCCAAAGCGTAAAGCTAATCGGGCGTCCATTCTGATTACTCCCATTCCGATTCTCATCGTACCACAACTGCCCCTGCCCATCAAACAGCGCCTTGCCAAACCCCCGAATCCGAATATCCGTCCCCCCAATTCGCCACGCCGCACTCCGCCCAGCATACGTCACCGGCAAACTACTGCGCAGCCAATACTGGATATCGGCAGACCAGCGCAGCGTACCGTAGATCTCGATATCGACGTTATTGAAAGTGAGCGTGTCCATCACTTGGCCGATGTGGAAGAGCCCATCGCTCAGTACGATTTTCCCGTTCGTACCGCATTGCTTGAAGGCTTGGAGGATCTGCGGCGTATCGTCTGGCTCTTGACCGTTTGTCGTCGCGGGGAGGGGTGTCACGGTGCATGTTGAGCCTGTGACGTTGAGCGCTGCTCGAGCGAGACTCGCAATACAGGTTATGAGGAGGGCTGAAATCTTCATTGTACTGGTTGTCGCTTGATCCCTAAATATCAAGACCTCAAGGACGAGAAGGAAACATCAACTCTGCTAAAGAACTCGGAATGACACGATTCATGTGTCCAATAAGTACATTCGAAAGAGGAACGATCTGAGTCTTGGTAGATGGTCAAGTATCATTCACACGCATAGTGGCTGCGTCAACAAAATCTACACCAGGGTTTACCAGGACAGGAAGCGGAGAAGGAAGACATCTTGGCAACCATACTCCAAGGACAAAAATGTGTTGCCGTGACTCAGGAATAACGCAGCAGTACTACCATGAGGCAAGTAACCATATAGAGGCTCAATCACGCAGACCAATACCGACAGCTCTTACTCGGCTAATGTGAGATTCGCACGTTCTGGTAATTAAGATATATGAGGTCCCTCTCATACATGACCCTGGCTCGCCTAGAACGGGTCCAAGACGAGGGCTTGCATAAGGTAAGCTCCTATTGGCCGTAACGTGTCTTCGTGGACGATTTGGGAAAGTTGGGGAAGCGGAGCAAGAATGTTATGTGTGGGTGGTGTAATCGGGCGAGGTCGGGGTAGCGGAAGGGGAACAGGAAACTATTCCAGGAAATCCCATCTACCTTGAGGGGTAGACTTCTTCTTGACTAGTCCATAGAGATGGACAGGAAGGTAAAAACAATGCTGGTAATGCATGTGTGTATTGATAGTGAACGCACATGAACGCTCTTCATTATCTATGCGATCTAAAAACTTTGCAAGCTCCCTCTAAATGTAGTGGTAGTAGGCTTTTCCTATCCTTAATTCCGGTATTAGTCTTTTCCTGTCTCGTCTCGTCTCATTGCGCAGTCGCCGCTATATCACCCGCTGTCTGGATGATGTGCTTCGTCTTCTTGGGGTTTGAACCCGGGATATTATCTGGCGGTGGCCTTGAAGCGAGTTAAAAAGTCGATCATGGACTTCGAAAAGACGATACCGTCAAATCAAAATGCAGATCAAAACCCAACCAATAACTCCGATGATGATGCTTATGGTATAAATGACGTAGTAATGCAATGCATGTTGCCTCCAAATCAATCGCAACGCTGAATGCAGTGCACGCTGGAGAGCTTACTTGAGAGGATCGTAGACCCTGTCCTTGATATATCTCTCCAGGGCGACGTCGCCCCATTCTTCCCATTCAACCCACTGCTCTTCGGGCAGAGTGCTGACGCCTTCTCTGCGAGCCGCTTTCATCACCTCACGAGCGACGTTGATGCTGGCATCCCGGACTCGTTCGATACGAGGGTAGATCAAACCCTTTTGAATTTCTTCGGCATTGAGGCATTCTGACAGTGCTTGGGCAGATATGTAGACCATCTCGTCTGTGACCTTTGATGCCTTGGCCAAGATAGCACCCAAGCCAAGACCGGGGAACACGTAAACATTGTTACCCTGATTTGGCCAATATGTGACAGCATGGTCGCCAGACTTTACGGCAAATGGCGAGAAAGGAGAGCCGGACGCAAAGATGACGGTGCCTTCTGTCCATTGAACAGCTTGTTCAAATGTACACTCGGCTTTGGTAAGAGGGTTGCTGAGAGGGAACAAGATGGGTCGGCGACCCGAGCCACCGGCGTCAACCGATGCCTTCAGGGCACGTACAACTGACTCGGTGAAGACACCAAACGTGGCAGTCAGGCCGACGAGGGCCGACGGCCTCACGTATTCAATTACTTCCTCCAGGGTACGGAACTGATGACCATTGTTGTCAGAACGAGCAAAGTACTTTTTATGTTCTGGCAAGGTGTCGCCGCGATCCCATGTGACGAGACCCTTGGTATCGACAAGCCAGAACTTATCTCTGGCAGCCTTTTCTGACAGTCCACGGCGAGTGTAATACTCGACCATTTGCTTAGCGACACCTACGCCGGCGGAGCCGGCACCCATGAAGACGAGACGTTGATCCTCAATAGGCACATTTGACAGGTTGACAGCGCCAATGTAGCTATGGATAATAGTGTTAGTACACGGTCGGTAAAGATGATGCGGAAGATGCAAATTACCCTCCAAGAACGACGGCGCCCGTTCCCTGTATATCGTCGTTGAAGCACTTGTAATCATTTCGGTAGCGGTCTAGATAATTGAATGCCTTTTCCGTTTCGAAATCTTCAAATTGTACAAGCATGTCAGGGAAGACGTCTTTGACAGCCTCCATGAACTCGTCTACGAATTCCTCCATAACAGCAGGAGAGGGACGCCTCGCTCGCAGGCCGAGGTAGAGCGGGTCTTTCAAGTTACCCTCATTGGAGGTGCCAGCATCAAGAACGATGGGGAGGGTCTTCTCAGGATGGATACCGGCAGCGCCGGTGTACAAAGCCAACTTCCCTATCTAGTAGGTGTCAGTCGCAGGTCACGATATCAAATAGCTAGACTTCGGCCGTAACATCGGGAACTTACGGAAATTCCCACGCCGTTAACACCCAGATCGCCCAAACCCAGAATACGCGAGCCGTCCGTGACGACACAGATCTGCGGGTTGGGGTACGGCCAGTTCCGGAGGATGGTCCTGATAGATTTCCGCTGCTTGATGGAGATGTACAGGGCTTCCGGTCGAGTGTAAAGGGTAGAATATTGCAAGCAGACATCACCAATTGTAGGCGTGTAAACCAGTGGCATCAGCTCGCGAACATTATCGATGAGCACTCGGTAGAAGAGGTCCACGTTCTGATCCTTGAGAGAAGACAGATACAGGTACTTGTCGATGGGTGTCTGCCTCGAGTTGATCATCTTCATGCATCTCTCGACCTGCGTGGTGGCGCTCTCCATGGCATGTGGTATTAAACCCGTCAGGTTCTTAGAAACGCGCTCCTCGGGAGTGAAAGAAAGGCCTTGGTAGCAAGAATTAGTAACTGGAGAGCACATTCTCATTTCACGATTCAACTGCGTCTATAGCAATCACATGTGCACACCTTTATTCCATAGAGGTTCCCGCAAGACCTGGTAGCCGCCAGCGGCCGACTTGGGCACATAGTCTGTCGTTCTGTACTGCTTGACCTCGCCATAGTGGTCTTGGGCGTAGCCTCTAAGTCCGTCAAGAGAAGTCATTTTTATTTGTTGTTCAATAGCAGCAACGTCAACAGAGGACATGGGATTAAGGGCAGACTGTCTTCGCTGGAGAGATAACGAAAGCCGTTTGCTGGCGGCGGAAGTATGAGACGAGCGGCCGGAAAAGATAGAAGACGGAGAGGAGGAGCGAGGGGTTGATATATCTGAGCTTGCAGTGCTGTAGGTATGAATATACGCCATTGGTCGTCTGAGGGCGTGTGGTAGTAAAATGGCAGTTGATCGCGGACGTAATGAGACGCTTGTTGGGCTAGTCGCACCGGCACTAGTGGCACTAAGACGACCGATGGCTGATGAGCCTGCAGGAGATGTGCAGAAGCCGGGTGAGCTTGGAGACGACAGCGAAGTTTCCCGCTTTGGGCCAACTACAGTGCCACTACCAGTAGTGCTTCTGTGCGGGAAGGGTCCGGAAAGAGAGGAACAAGGGCCAGGAGGCTGGATCGGGGCGAGATGGTCGTTGTGCCGTGCAACGGAGAGTCCGGTAATGTCGATGGCCAGTCCAGGCACATGTGCTGGTGGGCTTCTTATTAAACGAAGCCCATAAGTTGCAGTCGAGGTACGAGGTGGCGGACCGAGCACCCCTGCTCTAGGTGTGAGACGAAGAAGTTTGGCCATGGATGCTATGACAAGGAGGGCATTAACAGGCTGTGACAAGCAGCCAGCCCGGGAGTTTCGTTGGGGTTTCAAAAGCCTTCCAATTGCCAAAGCTCACAAACACAAGCCCGGTCGAGATGGTCGGGATCCGTCAGAAAGACGTGTAAAAGTATAACCGGCGAAAACCGGAACGAAAAAGTAAGACGTCGGGCACGTAATTGGCAGGCTGTTTCCAACCCTTGCAGTGATATCAGTAATATTTCTATTCCAGAGCCAAAGCTAGCTGAAACAGAGTCATTCGAAGGATCGCAAAGTACTGTATCCAAGGACTGTGAGATATCAGGTTACAAACACTCCAAAACAAGAGCTGTCAGCCGGGTGGGTGTCGCGCGGGTTCGAGTTTGTCCCAAGACGGGCAAGGCTTGATTTGCTGCCCGTATGGGAAAGTCGGGGTCGCCTATGTTAGGTAGGGGATTAGGTAAAGATGAATCAGTGAATTGGAGAGTCACAATATCAATTTATCAAATGGTCAGGAGATCAGGAGATCCAGACACGCCAATCTCCGGGATATCCTCTTCGTTTAACACCACTGCCCAGCAGCGCATTCATCATGGACACTTCATTGTCCTCTCTGTTGACTAATAAGCGCCACCCGGATCCAAATTTTGTTGGGGCCGGTCGACGGCGGCGGGAACTGGCTCAGATGCCTATCTACAGCTTACATCGGTACACTCGGACGGCAACTCCTACGATGAATCCAGTGTTAGCCAATGCCAGACCGCTGACATGTTCGACTATCCCTGTGGGCTAAGGGATCGTGGAATATGGTAGGATGGGTGCGTCCTGCTGCTCGCCACAGTCCGATGTACGGCGCTGAGTCAATAAGCGATTAGGATCACGTCTTTCCTTTCGGACGATGCGATCTTGTGAGAATTCAAAGTCGATGCTGTGACTCGCGCGAGTCTCCTCACCGCCAGTGACTACCCCAGATCGCGGACAATTTGGGACTGGTAGGTAAGGTACATCTGCAGGTAGAAAGATTCATTGGGGTAAGCAAGGGGTAAAGACGACTACCTATCCCAGTCCTGGAGCACTCAAGACGAATTCGATTCAATTGTTGGTCTGAAATATTTTTGGCTTTTCCCAGGACGATTATCTAAAATCCTTCGCTTGTTTACTCCTTCTCCAGCAAGACGACATAATCATCCAGTACATTGCAGTCGAGACGAATGACTTACTATAACGGTAGCGTCAGAAGACGATGGTCGGTCTCCAATTCAGGCCTTTATCGAAATGCAGCTCCGAAGCCAGCTGCCGAGTGCCTACTGTATGTGAAATTCGAAGTCGAGAATTTACCCCAAACTAGTCCGATCCTTAACAGTGGATCTCCTAGGCCCCGGTACTACCCACTGCAGGCTCTCCACTCCGTCGTCGATGGATTCAGAAAAACGGATACGATGTCCGCATGTCGAATCTTCTTTCGGGGCCCGGGGTTCCTAGGTATCACCGGTGTATTGCAAAAGATTTTCTGAAGATAGAGGTACGGTACAAGTAAGACATCTGTTGAGTGGGACTCTGGAGCAAGTGGAAAGAAATGGGCTGTCTTTGATGACAATACATACAACGGACCTCACGGTGTCCAGCCCTGCAACCGGTAGGATAATTGGAAGACCCATGTTGCTGACGGATGCAGGTGTTGGTACAAATTCTGGCTAAAAGGCCAATACGGATTGACGATGTCAAGTGCACATCATGAGCACAAGCTACATGTGAGTTCCAGACGTTGGAGACAGCTGTAACAATCACCATGCCGAGGACCATGATCAACAGAGTCGATCGTATCGTGTGCATCTCCAAGCCCCTGGCGGTTCTGGCAGCACGGAGTCGCTAGCTCGTTTAGTCTTTGTGCATGACCCGGTTTCCTCCGATATGTCCCGTGCATCTGCAGGACACACGTTTTCCGATGGGTCCACGGAGCTGACGAGGCTGTCCGGCCAGAGCGGCTACTCATAAGGCGCCTGGCGAGACTTTGGAGGTCCAGTACATGCTAGATGAGACGAGACGGAGAATCCCAATTACCATCGCAACAAAATTCATTCGACTGCACGATATCCGCCTTGTTCCCGACCATTACTACGATTCCGGATCCATCGTCCTAGCATCCCTGTGATTACTGACGCGTCCATATCATTTGAAAACTGACACAAATGCGACCCAGCTTCGAAGCTTCGAAGCTGAGCCCAAGATCCATTTTTGCAAACTCTTCTGGTCAGCTCGACAGAAGCTCCTGAGGCGCGCTAGAAACACGCTGGAGCGAGTCCCCCTCATCCCCTGGCTCTGCCTAGCTCCCGCAACCTCGACACGGGAACATGCCCCTAAGACCCCCCACTGTCCTCTAACAACCCACCCGCTTTCACGATTGCTTCATTCCACTACCGAAAAATCATGCACACTTTCTCTCCGCTTGGCAGCAGCTTGCCGTGCTTCCGCATCTGACTGATCGCAAGATCACACCTTCTCTTCCCCCGATCGCGGCTTGCGTGCGATATGCCCTCTCTGCACACTGCCGATGCTACCTCCCTAAAGTTTACCACTTATCTTGGTAGTTTCCTATTCCATCTCACTGTTCTTGCCCACTTGCGTGTACTGATACAGGATCATCAATCTGTACACCGGCATTGTGAATGAGCATGCATTGATGGGAATGCTATCGTTTCTTATCAATGGCATTTCAAATTGTGCGACTGTCACAGAATATCCCGTCAAACTGTCGTTGGATCAAGCTCCGTACTCGATTCTCCCTGTCGCGCCTGTCTCGAGTTCGTCCTGAGACGAGGTGTCAAGTTTCACTACGATCCGGGGCCAATCTCATCGTCCGCCCATCGTCCTGGAATTGTATTCAAGATCCCTTCGTCTGAACTCTCATCCCAACTCCATGCATAATGCAATGCCCTTTTCGGCTCTCTGTCCGATCATTGCCATGCGATCGACTATGCGCTGCAACTCTGTGATAGGCGCCGATCTACCAAAATATCCCGTCGGTCTTTATCCTCGCGATGATGCAGTATGGCACTTTGGGAGTTGCCTCTTTCTGATGTTTCGAGTCTTGACATATATTTGCCCCTTTACATGATTGATCAATACTGTTCCCTGCATGCATGAAGGTGGCGTATTACTCAAACTGTCTGGTGTATTACCTCCCTTGTATTAGTTTCGTTGGACTCTCCTTATCGTTTGTCCTGACGATATGGTCATCCTTCTTTGCAAGGGGTTTAACCAAGGTCGGTAATCCGTACTACTTCAGACAAGTTAAAGTTACCATCTGAGGATAATGCGTGCAAGGCAATAGTTACGTAGAATTATTCCATGATATCCAAAAAATCAGGTCTCGTGACCTGCACCAGGGGTCACTTCCGACTGTTATTGTCTTACACTTTTACTGCCGCGTGCACCTTTCTGGAAGATTAAAAGTAATAGCAAACAGGATATTGATACATTTAGACTAATTGCTTCTTAAACTACTAAACAAGCCGACGCCTGGTCTATTCATGGGCGCTAGAAGTGCTATGGCGTTCACTTCATTACGAGGTGAGTCTCACTTTCGTTCTGGAGACGCGGATGTGAACGGAGGGGCTGTTGGAATGTCGGTGACGGGGCCATGATGAGAGAGTCAGCACGAAACAAATCGACGTCGTGTTCGTCCTGATCGGGCGTCGTGGGATTTATGTCGTTCCTCAGGGGCGACTTGCTCTTGGGAATGAATCGTGAAGCCGATTTCAGGTTGATGGCAGGCTGCGAACGGACTACCTTACTGCGATGTCTCAAGCTAGCAAAAGCCCTTGGGATTTTAGGCATGCAAAAGACGAGAAATGCGGAAACGCTTTCACCGAGCCCAAATATCCAGTGAAGAAAGTTGGCGTAAGAGACGTCTCGAGTGTCGTGCACTATATACCAGATGGCAAGCGCAACTCGAGCAGCTGCAAAGGTACAGCCCCTAGGCATTATCAGTATTTTTTCCATCGCGAAATTTCAAGTTCAATGGGACTGCTCACAGCACCCCTGTCCCAAAAATCACACTGATACGTTTCTTCCGTGTTCTTGTCATTCGCAAACCCCATATGGTTTTTAATGGCAATAAAAGAATCCCGACGTCGATGAGAAAGTTGTTGATTGCGGATCCTGTGCTGTGCTCTTTTCCAACTCCTGGCTTGTTGTGGGTTTCCTGGTATGGTGCCTGCCGTATGATCAGATCAAGAACCAATGCCGTGTTGGATAATACATTGATCCAAATGAGGCTGTGACAAAGCCAGAAGAAACTATTCCGTGTCGTAGGCGCAAATATGCGTAGCAATTGTAGCAGAATTCCAGCCTTAATGAACATGACACCTAAATAGTAGAATGTGAGTATATAGAGCACATACTAAGAAAAACATTAGTCCCAACACATTTCTCACACTAGATAAGTCTTACGGTAGTATAGCTTGACACGTGTTCTGGTGAAATGTCCTTGATATGGGCGAACAGGGCGTCAATGTTGCATAATTGAATGGAGGCCCATGCGGTTGCTATGAGGAAGGCCTTTAACCCTTAACAACTTTCACTTATCGCGGCAGATAAAGACCTTGACATACAATGGCTCCGAGCCCACAAACTGTTATTTCAATTAGTGCGAACTTGTGTGTAATATATTCCATGTAGGGAAATTCTCACTATCTTGAATCTCGAATTTGCAGTCTTGTGTTACCCTTACATAGGCATAGAGGCAGAACAGAGTCAGGGCCAACGTTAGCCCTATGATCTCAGCCGCGAGACCTGCAGCATTCGCATCGACCATCTTGGAAAACAGTGACTGAAAATCAAACGAAGCGAGATTTTGGGGTTATTCATCAAAAGGTTGATGGTTCTACCTCAATCCAGAGAAATAGACTGCGCCGCGTTTTAGTTGGCTTTGATACCCAGGTATTAGCCAGAAGTAGATTGAAGAATTAATTCGACCTGCCGAGGCAGTTAACTTATTTAAAGGCGCTGCCATGGTGTCTGTTTCGCTGTTCATCTGCCACACTGCCAGAATAACGTATGCTCCTGTCGGCTTTGGTGTTGCACAGCAGTTTTGGGGGCTTGGTGCTTATGAGAATACAACCTGATACGTCACTGACGGATTAATCATTGGAAACAGTTGATTTGAAGCCTGCCACCTCGTCGCTACTAATCCTACGTTGGGGTATCGAGCCCGCCGTTGCCCGTACTATGAGGGCTTATGAAAAGCGATTTTAGAGGAAAATCATACACATATGATGTAAGACGTTATCTACGTACACCACACCTGACACGAGAATCGGTCTGAGCTGCGGACCAGCGAAAGCACCGTGATTGGGGCAGGAGAAGCTTACGTCAGGCTGGCGTGAGGGTAAAAGCATAGCAGTAACACTTTCACCGCCAGTGGTGGAATATCGATAGTTTATCAGCCACTGATCAATAGAATATATACAAATATTTCTCACCTTCATTAACGTGTGAGGGGAGTCAAAACGGCCTCAGGATTACATCGCGTAACTACCAACAACAAGCCATAGTTGAAGCATTCAATTTCGTACATCAGTCTCCATTTCAGCTGTGAAATCTGCGACATAGACCGACATGGATCACTACAGAGCTCTTTAACACCCTTCATATGGTAGCCGGTATTTGACATTCCAGATCTTCCAGATATGCAAAGCTCTACATGGTGATGGCCCAATGTGTTTCTGTCAAATATTAGAACTACCATATCTCATTCGCCATTCGCGCTCGATAGATGCTTCACGAGCACAAAGTCCTTGATTCGGCATGGCGTTGGCTTTACCTACCTAAGTCAAGAGTGGAGTCGTTCAGGAGAACAGCTGAAGGTTTCAGTCAAGCTAACGAAATCCCGTAAAATTATATTATTGAAGCTGTCCTTTGGCGAAGTCTGAGATCGGTGGACGAATATCGAATACCTCAACTACCTGACTGGTTTAGGACGAAGATCTCACATATGGCTTGCGATCTGCAACAAAGCGAGTTGGATTTCTTGGCCCGGCACAATCCGAAAAGGTGGGTTTCGAAGACGGCCAGACAACGGTTCCGACCAGCACTGGGAACTCCGACCGGAGTTGAAAGTTGCGGCGGTGATCTTACGGCGAACGGCCTCGGTAGTACCAATGACTGAAAATAACATCATCATGAATGGGATCCCCATAGTGAAGAATGTTGTTGCATTTCCTTACGCTACAAAAACCATGCAGGGGGTTTGTTTGCCCGACACTTTGTTTTGCGAGATCCTATTAATAAGGTGAATAGCGGGGAAGTGACACAACCCTCTTACAGCACCATTCAACACCACGGCATGATATCATCCCGTGAAACTTTATATAATTGCTTCAACCACCTCCAGTGTCAATAGCCTTGATCACCTACAGCATTCAGCATCGTATCAGGCACAATCTACAATCCCTCGTCGTACTCAAACACTCTCACCATGGCCCCGAAGATCTTCCTGTGAGTTCCCGTTTGTCATCGATATATTTTCTAGGTCCCACTAACACCGCACAAGCACAGGCGCAACCGGTAGTTCACCCACACTGGACTTACCATCATACTTTAAATAGCTTGCCACGCTTGTGTCAACCGCAAAGACGAGTAGTGCCGAATGTGGAACATGATAGCTAACGGTCATATCTAACAGGCTATATTGGTGGTGAAGCCCTGTACTCCATCTCCAAAGCTCATCCGGAAGCTGAGTTCACGCTGTTGGTTCGCAACGAGGAGAAAGCCAAACAGGTCGCCGACAAGTACCCAAAGGCCAAGTTTGTATACGGAGATCTGGACTCCTCAGACGTCATCGAGAAGGCTGCCGCCGAGGCAGACATCGTAGTCCGTACGTAACCCTGTCACTTTCACTTCGCACTTTGCAAACAACATCACTAACCGTGTCCGTAGACACGGCGGACTCGTCCGACCATGTCCCAGCAGCGAAAGCAATCGCCAAGGGTATTTCGAAGGGACACACAGCTGAGAAGCCAGGATACTGGATTCATGTCTGTGGTACTAGCTTGCTGCAATGGTACGATTGGGACAACAATAGATACGGCCAAGATCCACTGCCAGAGCAGAAATAGTGAGAAAAGTTCCTTCAGCCCTATACCATGTATGAATAGAGCTGACTTTGACATAGCAATGATATCGACGACATCGAGCGTATTATTACTCTGCCGGACAGCGCTCATCACAGAGACGTGGATAAGATTGTCCTTCCAACCAACGACGCCGCTGGCGTCAAAACGCTCATCGTCTGCCCTCCCTTAATCTATGGTCCAGGCCGCGGTCCCGTCAACCAGCGCAGTATCCAGGTCTACGGAATGACCGAATTCACAATCAAGAATGGATATGCGCCCGTCCAAGCTGGACCTGGCTCTCCAGAGTGGGATAATGTGCATATCCACGACCTCGGACATTTCTTCGTTCTTGCCGTAGACGCGGCATTGGATGAACAGAAGAGAAATAATTCTGAGATTTTCGGCCCGCACGGATATTTCTTCCTGAACAACGGCGTGCACTCGTGGCGTGGCGTCGCCGGATGGGTTGCTGACGAGGCAGCTAAGCAAGGTTATATCCCCGAGGCCAAGACCCAGGAAGGCGATTACAAGAATTACGGTGCCAACTCGAAGAGTGTGGCTGTTCGTGCGAAGAAGTATCTTGGTTGGGAGCCGAAGGGTGGAAGTCTGAAGGACGAGATCCCCACCATCGTCGCTGGCGAGGCTAAAAGATTGGGGAAATAGGCATCATCAGTATGGGCCGAACTTAGAGAGAATGAAGGGGTAAATTGAAGCCAGGGGCAAAACTGTTCTTCTGTCGAATCTTATTCTTTATTGTACCTTTTTCTCTAAAGATGTTTTACAACACGAGATGGCCCTTGAATCTAGGTGTTTGACCTCATCCATATTGCCTTCGCCCCGAAGGAACGACATTGGATAGCAATGCAGTGTACCTTCGACGACCATATATTTTGTTACATTTAGTACTGATTCCACAATTTGGAGATTGTTCCTTACATGTCGCTATACAAATCAAGTACAACCCGCGCTTCTCCGAATCCGCACCTTCTAACATGCCCTAATTCTCCAACAATCTCGGCACAGCGTACTTGAACACATTCTCAGGGTCATACTTCTTCTTCAAAGCCAACAGCCCCTCATAATGCGGTCCATAAACACTTCTCAAGTCGGTATCATCCTTATCAATGAGTGAAATTACCAAGATTCAAGCATATTTTCCGGATCGCCTTCCAATAACTGCTTCTTCGTAGCTCGTGCCCACTCATCTGCCTTCTTCCAGAGACTCATCAGGTGTCGAAGAAATGAGCTCTAGCATATAATGATTTGTCCTATTCCCAAACACCTATTCCTCGTTCAGCTTCGGAGATCGCAGAGCATGGATAGAAATGCAGGTCCCGCCGCCGAGAAGGGGACTCGCGTATTTGGCTAATATGGCGGTGGTCTTTGGTGTTAATTTCTTGAAGCTGAGGGTATGAACCCGCCCGTACTGGCCGAAGACTAATAGTTTCTCGATTTCCTTGAGTAGGTCCAGGAGTGTCATCGGCTTAGTCATTTTCATTATGCAGTTTCCTACCGAGGCGATCTTGTCGATCCATTTATTGCCTTCTTCCTGGTCTTCATCAGATGATGGTTTCCTCAGCAAACACATCGCCGTGGAACTTGGAGGTGATGACTTGGAACATACCATGTGGCCCCAATCATCAATGTCTTCCCGGTACCCGGCAGCTTAAGCGAGAACTTTTGCAAACTGAGGGCATCTGGTAGGCCACGCTCATCCGCAAGTTTCTGGTACCATTGCATGTACGTTGACCACGTAGCATCCATATCACTTGACTCAAAAACGATAGTCAAGTAAAGAACCTACATCGGCAAGGTCAATATAGAATCCTTTTTGAGCAAGCGCAAGGAACATACTCCTTTAACGGAAAAACCTTAACAGTCAACTCACCAATAATACCGAAAATCCCACTAGCCCCTCTAATGCCCTCCAGCATCTCATCATTCGCTTCCACCAGTTCACCTTCGGGATTAACGATCTTAGCACTAACAATCTGATCAACACCAAGCCCAAACCGCGCAGAAAACGGTCCGAAACCGCCTAGTGTCGACCAACCAACATATCCCACCGTCGCAGTCGAGCCCCTGACTTCTCACTAGCTTGAACGCATATCACCGAGAAACTCGAGACTTACACAGGAGTAACCAACCCGTACTCCCCAAGCCCCCACGCAACCCCACTAAGCAGTATCCTACCGCCCACTCTCGCAGTCTTCCTATCCTGCGCGACACTTACATACTGGAAATCACGCATATCGATCGACAGAGCATCATGGACCTGGCTTTCGCCCCGCTCCATCATGACCCCCTGTTCGGGGATGACGAAATCGACGTTATGCTCTCGTGCGTACTTGACTAACTTCTGTACATCTTCTACTGTCTGGTGGCGAGCGATGAGACTGGGGATTGCGCCTGGTTTCTTGAAGAAGGGTGCGTTTATGAATTCGAAGTCTGTGTGGGATCTGTTGTAGAGTTTTGTGGTAGAGCGTTGGGCATTTAAGTAGATCTGCAGGGAGGATTCTGATATCATCTTAAGAGGTGGTAGGGAGTTTGCTTCTAAGTTTTTCGAGCGAAATGTGTATCTAGATAGGTGGGAACGCGGACTGGATATAACAGGTGGTTGATATTCGTATATGTAGCGTCCGGAGAGATACGCTGGAGTAGACCAAGAGCTATACGCGGGCATGACGGTGTAAGCAGGGCTCCTTACTTAGCGGCCATGCACGCGGACACTAACTATTCGCCTTTTACGACAAAGCTGTATGTAGATCACGTAGTTAAGGATTCATTCACATATATTTCCATCTCAGAGCTAACACTGTTATCTAACCCGCGTACATCGTGGCTCTTAAGGTACCCCACATGTAAGACCTAGCTTATGCATCTCGAGTTATGGATGGCGATGCAGTAGCTTGGTAGCTTGAGAACGGAGTCAACACATCGTATCGAGACCCAATAGTATGGCATGTTGTATCAATAGACTGAGCCATTTCAAGGACTGAAATACGCTCTCGCGAATCAGAAGAGACTAAGGGTAGATGATTTCGAACGGAGTTTGGGCTGGTAGAGACTTTTCTACTACTTATAGGATCTTGATAGAAATGAAACAGACCGTCCGTGATGTTGAATCGCCCTTGTTGGTCGAGGCGCCGTGCCATGTTCGCGGCGTGTAGTTCAAAGGCTAGTCTTGCAGCTTGGGAGTATAATCTAGAAGGAGAAAACGGCGGGGGCATGGCAAGAGGGTGGTAGTAAGCGGGCGAGCGTGAAAAGACTGATACGGAGTGGACTCGCAAGCGTGTTCAATGCCGACGCCATGAGATGGGATGTAGCAGGACCGGTGTCCGATAAATATCGGATTCCCGATGCCACCATGGTAGTACGGATTGGCAGTTCGTCATGTCATGTCACAGTTAGTTGGACTTGAGCTCCGTCGGGTACCAAGAACTGCTGTCGACAGTTCGATATGAACAGCAGTACGTAGTACCTAGATGCGACTGAGGTGTGTCACAATCGCAATATACTCCATGTGATTTTCGGCCACTTGTATTGTGCTACCGTACCATACTAACCGCGCATGAGTTTGGTTCGTACTGAATGTATATTGTCTTATGATATCTATTACAACCGAATCTATAGATTGTTATCTAAGAGGGCATCCAAATCAATCTAGAACGTGCTATACAAGACTCTAGGTAATATCCAAGCCCTCATGCCAACGCCTTCTCCCCCAACATAATCTTCAACATCTTCGTAGCCTGTTCATTCGCGGTAAAAAGAATACCACCCGCCATGACCGTCCTCCCCAGCCTCATGACCGTGCCCCTCCAAAAGCCCCTCACCCCATCCTCCTTCATAATGGCCCTGACCGAGTCCATAGTGCCTGTCTTCCTCGCCTGCTGCGCCTTCGTCTTGACGGTATCAAAAGGCTGCGTAGCCAGCGTCGTGACCGTGCCCGCAACCGCTCCATTCGCAAAGCTCGCAATCGGTCCATCAACACTCCACCCCTTGGCGCGTTCCCAATCCTTAATCGCCGAATAACTACCCAACCTAAAGCCCGTGGTACCAATCTGCTTCAATGTCGTGGTGACGTAACCGGAGTAAAGCGCTCCTCTAAAGCCCTGCTCTTTATACAAGAGCGCTATGCAATGCCAGGGACTTTTAAACCGTTGACTCGTCCGCGCATCGTCGATAAGCGCGGTTTTTATGCGCTCGGATGGGGTGACAATGATAGTCGATGAGACGATACCAGCGACCATTCCGGAAGCTATAGATTGCGCTGTGCCGAGACGGTGGGTTTCCGGATCCTCGAACATGGATCGTATGCTGTCGAATGTTACGAAGCGGACGGCGTCTTTGCCTATTGAGCCCTGCGCACATATCAGTTCCTGAGATTCCACAATCCTCGTTTCCCTGCTTTAGAGTAGAAGCGAACATAGAGCTGGTGGCGACATACCACTATCATAGTAGAGCACCCCTTGTATAGCGATTTTAAGCCCTCCTCGCGTGCGACCTTGGCAACGACGAGAAACGGATTCCGAACTCCCTCGTGTCCGTATAGCTGGACCCGGGTTTTTGCGAACTCAAAGGGATAACTAGTAGGTGAAAAGGTGCTGCGTTAGTTATTTTTCTCGAGTTTCCCCTGCGGGGTCCTGGACTTTAAGACAAAGGTTTGTTTTCTGATATATGACAGGTCAGCTATCACTTACTATAAAGAAGTCAGTATGTCTTAGGAAAGTGGTTGAAAAATAACTCGCATGGGATCTTTCTATACTTGCCGTACAAGCTGCCTCGACGCCCCCTGCTATACCGCCTGCGAGCAGCGCAACGAGGGGTGACGGCTTGTTGCCGTCTGCGTCTGCTGCTACCATCCTCGCTCCAACGCTGTAGAGTGAGGATGTTGAGTGTGGATTTTTCCGTAAGAGCTACGGCGATGCAGCTCTGGGGAATCCTCGATTAAATCGTAATGCTGTTCTCACGAACCCTTAATCCGTCTATAGACTGTTCCAAGGTCGTGAGATGAGCACGGTCGAATTCAACGAACGTTGAGTAGTATCAGCACATTCAGTCCCTCGCTGCTATAATGCCACGCGCAGCACCGGACTGGAGTCTAATAAAAAGTAGCGCTGTGAAATGCAAAGACAGAATTGCAGCAACCATACAGACTCAATCACCGCCTCCAATTGAATTGTTCTCGTGCAACAAGTAAGTCTAGAGCAAAAGTGAAGTCAGGAAGAGCTTGGGCCGAATCGTTAGAAGCTTGACATCATCGGCGCTTTATCAACAGCGGGTCTCGACTTCCTGGGGTCTGAAAGCGCGTTCGCTTTTTGACCGAGGTGTCGCGGGCTTTCAGCCTCCCCACACCCCATTGTACTACTAGGTAATGCTCCAGGCAACCGACCTTTGGCAGTGGAAAATGGGTGGCGAGTTCGCAAAGATACGATTTCAGTGCTTAGACTTGGGATTCCTCGGATAGTGGTGCTCTTACGTCAACATCCTTCGAATATAGAACTTCTGATGACGGATGAGTAGCGCGTCGTGGTCGCCTCATCCATCCGACTTGGCAGGCATCTCACTTTGCAAAGTAAAGGATTAACAGGCATACACTTGAAGTCTAACATGTCTAGAAGTTCGTACGATATTGCCAATCGTTGAATCGTTGGAGGCGACGATCCATCCTTCATGCGGTCTCTAGTCTAACAAAACACTTCCTTCGTTTCCGCCGAAAATTCGCACACAAGCAAAGGGTATCATCCGTCTCTATCCATAAGTAGTCATACACACAATCATCTTACATCCCTTCCTTTGCCGCGTCGCACAGAAGGTCTTTGATATCCTCTTTTGAGACACCGTTGCCGCCCTGGCTCGCCCTGTTCCTCTTATTCTTCTTACGTGTCTTTTTCGAGGGGGTCGGCATCTGGTTGTTAGAAGACGTTACACTCGGGTCCCTAGCTTCGGGCAGTTTGAACCCCCCGTCGTAAGCGAACGGCTTCTCGCGAATGTAGGCACTGATGTTGGCCTGCAGACTCAACTCGTTCAGATAATCATGAACCTGAGGCAACACAGCGCCAGGGACACTAGTATGCTCGGCGTTACTCGCGTCGTATTCCGGGATGGCTATAATGTTGAACGGCTCAGCGCGACCCTTCTCTACAGAGTCGTCGACCAGCACAGTGTTGTACTGACTCCATTTGCCCCCATTGGCGGCATCTGGATGGCTCGCGGCGACAACAGGATCATCCCAGAGCAGGGTCAGTCGTTTGTAGCACTGGACTCGCGTCTCGTAATCACTGCGCGTCAGTCCGAAGCGATCTCTGCCCCACACAGCGATGACCTTGCTGCGTTCCTCCGGGGTAAGGAAATTGTTGGCCATCTGATAGACATTCTCGGGACGGGCGGATGACCAGATGGCGACGGTGAAGTGATCGATGCAGTACTTTAGGAACTCGTGGGCAAAAGGGCGCAAGTAGAACTCGGTGGGTCTCTTTCGGTTGGGTCTTTGGAGGAGGGTGCCATTGAGGTCGAAGACGACGAGGATGTTGCGGGGCTCAGGCAGGATGAAAGGCGGGTGGCTCGAGAGGGCCAGATACTCGGGGGTTGGGTCGGGTACACCACCGGATGCCTCAGACGGAGGGACTATGGCATCTCTGCCCCTCTCACGGCGGGCCTTGGAGTAGTGTGGTTTGGGCTCTATTCCAGCGGCGGGACGAGGTGACGACTCGGGGTATATGCCATGGCTTTGTGCGCTATGAGGTTGCTGAAAGGTGTTGATCGGAGCAGTTTGTTGGTTGTGGTCGTGATGGCGGGGTGGCATGTCGTGGTGTGGGAGAGTGGAATAGGACTGCTGTGCCAAGGGATTGAAAGGCACAGAAGAGGTTTGTGCAAGGTATGGCACATGGGAGTACTCGAACTGACCAAAGTTGTGAAACTGGCTGTTATCCATCATGCAGACAGGCGGCAAGGCACGCGCGCGTGTTGAATGCGATCTGGTAGTCGACGGCGTTGTTGTGAATTCGGCATCTGCATTTGTGGCTGGGTGGGCTGGCGCAAGGAGAGGGCGTTTGAACAAGAGCAACCGCCTGTGTTTGTCAAGATTTATCGTCTGGCTGCACAAGGGTGAGAGACAACGCAACATTGAGGATCGCCTGGAAGTCATACACGGCGCAAGGACAAAGATTGGAAAGCTACATGTACATCTACGTAGATCATATGCAAATCGCATTTGGCGATTGGCAGGAACGGCGAAGGATGGAAAGCCCGATGGACGGCACCGCCGCTGGCCGCTGGCCGCGGACAGTACTTTATCGATAACGATCTGAAGGGCCCATAGTGGAATTTATTGATCAACTCCCCCACCATTTCCAAGTGCAAGCCAGAAACAACATTAACATACGGAACCTCGCCTGGAGACCTTGTATTCCTAGAGCCTCTACAACACCTTTATCCTGACATATTGTATAAGCTCTCAGCCATGTCAAGCAAGCGGAGAATGCCCTTTGACAGCTTGCAAAGGCGAGTTCGTCCCAGGAGGGAAGAGCCAGAGCCCGAGGTCGATGAGTACAGCAACGATTCAGCCGAGGAGCTGGAGAGCGAAGACCTTGAATTGAGTGACGGGGAAGAAGACGTGGGGGGTGAGGTGCGTAAGATTCACTCTGGTTTTCTAACATCAGCTAACCCAAGTCTAAAGTCTCAGTCAGCATCCGACGAAGAAGATGAGGAAGAGGAACAAGGGGACGCTACATCAGCTCTCGCACAAGTCTCATTCGGTGCCCTCGCAAAAGCGCAAGCCTCGTTACCCAGCATACGTAAGAAGAAAGGTCGCCGTCCCACCGACGATGATAGCGACCAGGAAGAAGCTTCCGAACAAGACAACAAACATCCCCGAAAGTTCGAGTCGCAACCTACGAAGCGAGAAAAGCCCACGCGTACATCTAAGCATGCGCCCACCGAAATGTCATCCAAGCGACCCGTCACCCGAAAACGCGAAGTCGTCACCGTCCGCAAACCACCACCGCGCGATCCTCGTTTCTCCGCTGCCTCGGGGCCTGTAGACGAGAGTCGTGCGCGGAAGGCATATGCTTTCTTAGACGAATACCGCGATTCCGAGATGGCCACACTCAAGGCCGCTATGCGCAAGACCAAGAACGCCGAGGCCAAGGAGGAGCTAGCAAGCAAACTGAAGTCGATGCAATCTCGCAAAGAAGCGCAGGCTAGGAAAGATAAAGAGGAAGAATTGTTGGCGAAACACAGGAAGTCCGAAAAGGAACTGGTCGCACAAGGAAAGAAACCATTCTATCTGAAGAAGAGCGAGCAGAAAGAGCTACTGCTTAAGGATCGCTTTGCGGGCATGAAGAAAAAACAGGTTGACAAGACGATTGAGAGGAGGAGGAAGAAGCTTGCGAGCAGGGAGAAGAAGAATATGCCGATGGAGCGACGGGGTGCCGCGTGATGCGTGGTTTGTGGATGAGAGGCCTTCGAGGCGATATAGTACTGTTGTTCAAGATACCCATCTGTTTTCATGGTTCACTGCTCCTCCAACCATGCCGCGCAATGAGTCTGGACGTGGACAAAAGTAGCTGATACACTATTTCACCACTTTGCTTAAAATAGGAACACGTATCCTTTGGCTTGACGAACTTTGACTTACCCTACGTATAGATCCAATCGCTTTTATTCGTGCAGAATTTTGCAAACCTATACTTGCACGCAATGTTTCTATGATCGAAGATTATATGGTTTCTTTTATGGTTATATCAATCACCGTCATATGTAAAACGCACATCGTTCAGTTGGCCCATAGTTTGACAGCTATATGGATGAAGCCTGTTCTTAGTTTTAGACCGGCGACAGCTAGTATGTGCAAGGTTTTGTGAGCAAAGTTCGAAATGGAGCTAGATAGGGTTATTGTCTACATGCTATATTTTCTCGACGACAAAGCGAGTTGTTTTGCAAAATTGCTTTGCGATGACTTGGTAAATTGATGATTTCACGAGATGACAGGGTTGAGGACGAATAGCCTTGTGTAGGTATATAGGGTGCCTTAGTTAGAAGCGTTCTGTTCGGGCTATTGACTCAACAGTACCTAGACTCTAACTAGTTTGAGAGCTTCGTTGATCCGTTCCTCTTAAACGAATCCAGTCCGTCGGAACTACACTATACAAAAGATCTATATCCAAATGCAAATATATCCAAATGCAAATATATCCCTCTCCTTTGTGGTGCTGCGAAAATCCTCTTGCTGTTGACGATGAAAGTATCGAAGATTAGGATGACTGCTAAGAGTCACCGTCTCTGTAATCGTTATATTTATTTCAATCCAGGTGGTATTTGAAGTAGTTAAACTTTAACGGTTTTTCGCACTTAATTTTGGGAGGCGATAGCTCGAGTTAAGTATCTCTCATTTTGATCGCGAGTTGTCGACAAAAGCAAAAGACCAACCTATTTATATACCTACTTATTCTCAACTTTTTTACAGCTGTACTTGTCATTGAAACGTTCCCCCCTTGTCGGCACGCCTCACCACAGTGCCGGGACAAGGCACTGGCTCTTTGAATACCCATTTAGAGTCTGAAACACCATTGCCACAATAGCCACCTCTCCAGAGTCCAAAGTTAAGATGGCACAAGAGCAGACCTCAACCTCAGCGGATGACCAGCCTCCTGCATACGATGAACCAACCATGCTCGTCCCGGCTTCAACTGCGCCAACCAGAGAGCAATTTGTTGATGTTCCAGTTGTGTTTCACCTTGACCCATACACGAGATGTGTGCACGACACGATTTCCGTTCGTGTCAACATTACGCCCCAATTCACTTATAGCAAGTTCCTGGATCAAATCTCGGCCGCATCAGTACAATATGGACCACTGCCATTGATATACAAGGAAAAGCACATCTTGATGCTAGCAGCACGCGAATTTAGACGGGCCTTAGGGTTGATTAATACTGTGCTGTTCATATGGGACTTTGCGCCTTCACTGGTGGATCAGCATGGCACTGTCAGGTCTCCGGCATATGGCTTGTCTGACGCGTGCTGTTTTACTTATCAAGAGTTCGTTCGACATCTACATCTGGTAGAATCCGGAAAAATTAGATGTCTCTTCCTCAGGATCAGACTGTCCGCTTCCTCTGTTAACAACACC
Source organism: Xylariaceae sp. FL1272 (assembly GCA_022432385.1). Lineage (NCBI taxonomy): Eukaryota > Fungi > Ascomycota > Sordariomycetes > Xylariales > Xylariaceae > Xylariaceae sp. FL1272. The sequence goes on along the minus strand of JAJJXC010000011.1, from coordinate 344,120 downwards.
AAACTGAGACATCGAGGTTAGCCTAATGGACAACACTACTAAATGACCAAATTTGGTCGTCATTCAAGTTCACCTTCACGATGAATAGCTACCTAGGTACTTGGGAGATGCACTACCGCATTGGGCTATCTCGAATAATCGTCGCGAATAATCAATTGCGTATAGCCGGGATTGGAGGGCGAGTACATGTATAGATTATTGAAAGCTCGTAATTGGAGATACAATGCGAACAGATGCAATGATCAACGTAATCCAATATATCTGGTGACAAATAATACCTCCTGACGATACCTCATAAATCCAAACGTCAGAATGCCTCGCAAGTTACCGAGCGACCAGAGTTGATATCGAAATCCTCCGTACTCTTCGTGGATTTGTAGCACTGTCAAAGGCTTCAGGCTCTCAATCCAAGAAAGACAACCAAGACAGCAGCGTAAGCCAACGTCGACGCTAGGGCGTCCTTCAAACCAAAGTTGTCAAGCCCAATGCCGGGGATCAGGTCCTCCGAGATACCGGATACCACGAACGCAAATAGGATAATCGAAATGAAGGTGACGAGCAAACTAGCAAGACGTAATGTGAATAACACCATGAGTAATATGGGCGCTAGTATAAACAAGCTACCAGCAACGACCCAGGCAAAGCGTAGGACTGCTTCTTTTCTCCGTTCCGTCACGTGCTTTGCGTGTCGTGCCTCGCCTGGAAGCTGCCTTGGTGTTGGTTTCTGTAGCGCCAGGGGAATTCTTTCCAGGTGGCGTCCCCTCCCTCGCGTAGGCAGACGATTTCTGAGAAAGTCCTCCATGAGAAACCCACCTTCATCAAACAACTCACGTGAGAGTTCTTCGTGGGTACTGATTCTGAAAGGGTCATGCTCAACAGTCGAGGTACGAGCAACGATTGTATCCCAGTCTCTAATTGCACCACCTTATTTCTCATTGTCAGAGAGGGCTGTTTGATGTGAAATACTATCTGTCTTACAGTAATCTTTCATTAATAACCGTAACCGACTCGCTTCAGACATCCTGGGAGCCTTTGTCTGATCAATTGTCACACCCAGTGCTTGATTGCGAGCAATTGTAGAGACCAGATCCACAAGATCTTTCTGGATGGCATGGATATTCATGCGCTGTAGCGTAGCAAGGTTGATTTCTAAGTGGGCAACTTCTGTTTTATCCAAGTTTCTGAGGAAAATGAGAAGGTCTTCAGATGCAGCTTCGTATATTCGTTGTGGAAATGGCGGCTTTCTGTGACTGACGGTCACATTCTCCGGAACTGATACGAAGTTACGGGGACTGGGACGAGCGTGTAAACTCCTTTGACGGAGATCTTCTTCGACTTGAGCTGTGACTGAACTCCGTGGATTCATCGGCTGGGATGACTGTTTCATTGCGCTCATTTCCACACAGCAGTCTATATTCGGCTATAGAGAATTAGAGATGCGTATTTCAGAGGGGCTGAGTTATTCCGACTCTCCAAATGCAGGAGAAAAGTGAAGCGATTTTGAAGTCCAACCACTCTATCCATGCACGGAGAGGGGCTTATCAGCGGCTTGTCCTGACTCCTACTGGCTGAGGTGCTGCCACTGCAACCTCACTTTCTCAGGTACGTTTTTATGCAGGCCACCAACGCTGCACAATACAAATTCGGGTTCATGCTGAAACTCGACGAAGAATGGATTGCTACTATCACCCGCCTACGCATTGACCGGAATTCGATGGTGCTTGTCTGGATAGGCTATGCGTCCCTCGGGTAATGATACGTCAGGCTAACTGTCCACTCCCGTAACTCGAAGACCGCACATCTGCAATAATATATATGTGTACCTAGGTATATATCCGAATCTCTATACGACCGACGAGCACGGAGAAGTTACGAGGTAAGTAGAGAGAATAAAAAAAGCAGAAGATAGAAAATTCGGTAGCAAAGTGGCAAGGGGTTTGGTTCAATCTCCTCATTGAAGGTGTACCTACCTGCCTCACTTTCAATAATCCGATAAGAGACAACCTTGCACCTATCATAGTATAAGCAAGCTAGCTAGCTCAGTGATCCCATCATCTAGCCGTATCTAGGAGACTCTAGGTTCGGTTCTGCGGCACCCCACTCACGGGTGTATTCTCATTCTCCCCCCTTCTTTTTTTCCCCTTTATCCTCGTTTGGCCTTTTTTATTTTGCCCTTACTTTTGCTTTTTTCCTCCATTTTGCACTCTCAGGCTATCGACATCGCTAGTCGTCGAACTAATACGCCAGACTGTGCACCTCTGGCATGCACTCACGACTTGCCTGTAGGCCGACAGGCAGGGCATGGGTATTGATACCTTATTCACCACTCGAGCATAGCACATAGAACAGCGAATAAACAATCTTATACTGCCTGATCGTAGCAGAGGTTATCTAACTGAGTTGGCTTAGGAGCCATCGTCGAGATAATAGCCAGCCTGGTCCATCGAATTAGATCAGAAACAAACAAGTTTAGCCCGAGGGATGTAGACTACTGTTACAAGGAGAGTGAGGCAGACATAATACAGATAAACGGAATGCCTTTGCATATACAGTGATCTATATTGTTTCTCGTATGATACAAATATTACAGTCTAAGCAGCGACTTCCCTTTTTATAACGTCTCTACACATTCGTACAATCCTCCACCAGTTTACCTAACAACATACAAATCCGTCTTCTTCAGCGCATCATCAAAGAGTCCTCTGCAAGCAACTCTACTCCCCAATCTCGCACAAAGTAGAAACGCCCCACTCAACTTGCGATGGAGGCTATATGTCTCTTCAGGTGGCGGGCTCAGTCTTTCTCTGACCATGACAGGTATCAAGTCCCTAACCCTCTCGGTAATCGTCTGGTCCGCAAAATCATATACCTCAGGCGCAGACTGCAAGAACGGCTCAGCGAGTGTAAGAATGCTCGCCACATGCGCATCCAACATCGTGCGGCTCTCATGTCCCGTTAGGTAGCCTAGTCGTTGTGAGAAATCAATCACCGCTTCCCTGTCCCTGCGAGCGGCGGCAGCAAGGAGCGATAGATACTGCGCAACGAACTCCTCAGGGAATTCTCTCGAAGCGCCGAAATCCAGAAGTTCGAGTTTATTCGTCTCCGCATTATACAGAAAATTCGTCCAATTAGGATCAGTCTGCATGAACCTAAACTCAGCGATCTCCCTCAGACAGAGACGCAAGATCTGCGTCCCTATCCAATCTCTCTGTTCCTGGGTAAAAGACTTGACTCTCGTCACGCCGACTCCTTCCATGAACTGCATAGTAAGAACATGCTTGCCCGAGGCGTGTGCGTATATCTCCGGAATCGCAAAAACACTCCCTTCGTTTTCGAGAAGAGATTTGTACTTCTTTCCGCACTCTAGTTCACGCTCGTAGTCGCATTCCCAGCCGAGTTCCACACGTGCGTTATCGATTGTTTTGTTGAGGTATAGACCTTTTGGTAGCATCTTGGATGCGGTGAGGAGCATGGAGAGGTTATCTAGATCGGAGTTTATTGAGTCTGCGACGCCGGGGAATTGGATCTTGACAGCGACCTTTTCACCGGTCTTGAGTGTCGCGCGGTGGACTTGTCCGATGGATGCAGCGGCTATGGGCGTTTCTTCGAATTCCCCGAATAAATCTCTCCACTCTGGCCCGAGACTGTCGGTGAGCACACGGTCTCGCTGCCAGGCTGGCATGTAATCCGCTCTATCTTGTACGCGCTGCAAGACCTCCCGTATGGGCGCAGGGAGCATCTTGGAATCTTGAAAACTCATCATCTGCCCGAGCTTTAAAGCTGCTCCGCGCATACGTGATAGTTTCGCGACAAGCCTCTCCATATTCCCAGCACTGAACATGACGGAGCCTTGACCGCCTCCGCCGAATCCTCTGCTAAAACCTTCGGTGATGGCACCGCCTAACATACCAGCCGCAAGACCGGAGTAGTTCCATATCCTGCTCAGTCGGGTTGCTGGGACTTTTGATTCTCGGAGGACGTATGCTGGTACTTCGGGTTCCGCTGCTGATGCAGAGACGGGCTCTTCCTTGGCAGTCTTTGCTTCTTCTCTGCCCAAGATTTCCTTCACAGCTTGTATATTCTCTTCCTCTATCCTTTTGCTTGTTGGTTCCTTCGCGTTTGCATCCTGAGATCCTTTTGGTGGTTCTGTCTCTGTCTTTGTCTCCGATTCAGCTAAGTTTCCCATCACCGGACTCGCGATCGCAACATCAGCCTCAACAGCACTCTGCTCCAGAGGCGAGCGGCCCACATTGGAGATAGACGGCAGGGGTTTCGCAGGTTGGTGGTCCTCCTTGGGCTTATCGTGACCAAAGTCCTTGAACCAGCTGGGTGTCGACACCGGCACCTTCGGGTTTAGTCTGAGACCCAGTCCCTTTGCACCGTCGACCATTGACGATCCACGGTTTGTGTGGAAGATATTGATATTCACATCCGAAGGAACATCTTCCTGCTGAGCTGGCTTCGCGTCATGACTTGCTTTGTCGTTGTCTCTTATCCGCGACAGAATTTCGCTCTGATCTGGTGGCTGCACTGTTGATTTGTGGACCGGAGATTGGTCATGTTGGAACAAGTTGCGGGAAGCCTCAGGTCGCGAAGCTTCATACGGGGCTTGTGTCCCGGTAGTCGAAGTGCCTGGAGCCTTACCCGTCTCATCAGGTCTCCGGCTCTGGGCCTGGGCCTGCGCAGTCGCGTCCCTCAAAGACCTAACAATGCTGGAAGTCCGTCCATATCTCTCAATTTGCCCAGCGCGCAGCTCAAGATGCTTCGAGGCCACAGATCTTGACGCCTTGGCCACAGCGGCCAGGTCGAGAATGACGTCCGCAAACCGCATCGGCCCGTTTGGATTATATCATCTTATATTATACAAAATCCCTTCATAAGCTCATATAAACAAATCGGAAGGCGCCAGAAAAGACTACCGTGGAATGGATGGATGTTGAAGAACATCATTGACTCTGCAAACCATCAGATTCAAAGTCGTGATGGGTCTTTCATCAAGCGTGCGCCATACTGTGGCTGACAGACAAGGATCTCCTACGGGTGGTTCCGTTAGGTAAGGGAAGAGCTCGAGAGGTGCGATGGAATAAGTGGACTGCGGGCGTGAGCGTAGTCAGGCGAGCATTTATCCAGCTTAGGCTAGGAATGGGGTCATGACTCTTCCCTGGAGTTCTCTGCTTGCAGGTGGTAAATGAAACACCGGTACAGCCAATTTTATGTGTTTCTCTGAACATGGCGCCATACTAAGCACTCGGCCACTTTCGTCATCCTTTCACGCCCCTTTCGCCAGTAACAACACCCTGTCGCCGCTCCTGGGCGGTAACACAATAGGAGGTGACTGACACACTTGCTTGCACCCAGGACTATAGCTTTCAAATCGACATCATTTATTGGAACTTACATATATGTACATTATCGTGGGTGGAGGGGCGCCTTATGGAAGGCTCTCAAGTTTTTAATGTCACTTTTAAACGATTCTTGGAATTACGACAAATCTTGAGATGGTCCTTAAAATGGTCGCAAAATGTAAATGTTTTTATCAATCTTAGGGAACACCCCCGTACGGTAATGTATGTGTGAAGCTTCCGTGTTTAAAGACAATCTAACTATATACTTTGTTGCACATTCGCAATCCTGGGTTCCTAATCTGATTGTAATAGGATGTGCTATACATTTGGTCTGCCGCCTACCGCCCTGTCGACAACATTGGAACAAGAAGCAGCAACACATTTCACTGTCCAGATTTAAGGTCATCGAATCTATATGTATGTTCGGTTCATACTCTACTATATTGGAGTTGATCATGATGTCTCTACCTACAATGAATCAGCCTTACAAGGTATTTTTTTTGCCATGAACACACTATTGTCGACCTTTTAGGTACGCTGTGGTGCACTGCTTGGTTTCAAGTTTTCAAGTGTCAAGAAAGTAAAGGATGAGATTCCAACTATCTAGCGAATAAACAACAGAGTAATGCTGGTACATATTTTCACATATAGCCAACCCCTGTATCATGCTCCAAGGAGCATGTCGTATTCTTGAAGATGGGAATCCGAATAAGTGGGATATTTTATGAATGTGAACTTGAAGCATCTTTTCAATCTGTACACGTACACTGTCTCATAGTCAATAGATCCGGATATCTACGTCATAATAACATCTACATCCTTCTCCTCAGCCAGCGTCAAGTTTCCTAGACTACTTATTTCCCTCAGGGTATATTCAACCAGATAACTTTCATCAACTAACTCCTCCATGCGCTTGTAGTGCCTTTCCGTGTAGACCTTCAGTGCGTTCAACACATCCTTGACGCTCTTTTGACCCTTTGCTCCCTTCACGGAAAGACCAGACAACCGACTTGCAGGATAACTTTTCACCACCGTCCACAAGATACGCTGCGCCATTGGTGCTGCTCTCGCATTTGTATTCCAGTCTCGTAGTCGTAATAATAGCAGGAAGAGCTGCTCGTCGGAGAGACTGGCAAGGACTTCATCAACTGCCTTGAGGCCTGATAAACTACCGGCATCCGGGGTTGTAGAGTTGACAACCTTTTCGAAAAGATTCTGGAGTTTGCGAGGGTGATTTAGCTGCAAGGCCAGAGTGATGGCCTCGCGATAAGCTCCTGCAAATTCATAATTCTCGAGCTGTTGCTCTTGCTCAATAACTTTGAGAGCTGCTTCGTTTGACGCGCTCTGCGTCTCTGCTGATGTGTCTTTCCAAAATGTAACGGTAGAGTCTCCACTGCCAGATACGATCATGTTCGTTTCCGGGTGAACCGCCACAGCCCACACTCTATCCTCATGGTTGTCCAGTGTGCACTCATTTTCTCCCGAGTTAACATCCCACACTTTGACCAATCCGTCACCACCGGCACTGGTAATGAGGATGGGCTTCTTCGACCGCTCCTCCTGTGGTGGTATGTTCAACCAGGCCACCTTCAGCACACTGTTTGAGTGGCCCTCGAAGGTCCTCAAGCAGGTGTAATCAGTGAGACTCCACAACTTGATGGTTTTGTCACCACTACCAGTGATTGCGACCCCTTTGCCGGCAACAGAGCCTTGCTCTCCTTGTAGTACAGGTGTATTAAGCGGAGCAAAGCAAACAGACCAGACACCTCGGCGGTGTCCGCGCAGAATTCCTTGCACTTCGCCTTCTTCAATTGACCAGATCTTGACCAATTTGTCTTGTGAGGCAGAAGCAAATAAGTGCGCGTTATTGCTCACGTCAATTGCGTTGATATCCTTATCATGAGCTTTCCGTGTATATGACGCGCGAAGTCCTGACTTCGCACTGGCCTGCTGTTCTTTCGGTATGTCCCATCGCTTGATCGTCTGGTCTGAAGATCCCGTAATGAGGTATTGCGGCGGATAGTTCAAGGGATTAGAATGAGCTTTGGAACCCTCGACGGGGTTTGCCCGGGGCAATGCCACAGCGCTGACAGACTCAGCGTGTCCCTGGAACGTTGCCCAGCATATGTAAGAGTTATTCTTAGGATCTATGCGCCAGACTCTTGCTGTGTTGTCTTTTGCGCCTGTCGCGACCCAGTGACCAGACCAGTCAACATCGAGTGTAATGATGATATCGTCATGGCCTTTAAGTAAAGCCATATCTTGCCCAAAGCATTCCGGAGATGCTTGTTCATCTGACATAGTATTTTGTTCTGATACAGACACAATCCTAATATCCTCGGAGTTCGTAGCCAAGGCCATGAGAGAATGGTCAGTCAGCAGATACCGGAGGTCTATGATATCATCATGTGTTCCTGAGATACGTCGAAACGGCTCAGGTGGTGAAATTGCAGAGCTAGTGCCTTCTTCGGGAATATTGAAGAAAGCCAAGGTGTGGTCGACTTGGACGCAAGCGACGAATGGGAAACCGGGTCGGTAAATGGCAGCGACAAAAGCTTCAACTTCAGGCTTGGCTTTTTGCTCTTTGGTCAGCTCACGACCAGTGTCGGTCTGCCATATCCGTAGGCATCCATCCGACCCGGCTGTGTAGGTCAAGTCGCCGTTGCCAATGAAGCCCACAGCCTCGATCAGCTCAAAACACGGAATGACTTTTCGCGGCTTCCAAGTCTTGGCATCCCACCATCGGACCGTCTTATCTCTTGAAGCTGTCACCAATGTATTTTGCGCCGGCGAGAAGTCAAGGCCTTGTACATCCGAGACGTGAAAGTCCAGGTTAGCCACGACGCTTCTCTTATGCAAGTCCCATACGCGAACTTTGCCATCTTGACTTCCTGATGCCAATCTGAATCTTGCAGTCGCCGGAGCTTCGTCCTCATCCTCGTCTTGTGTCGGTCTAGAGTTTTGCCTCTTCTTTTTGTTGGAGTCCCTGGAACCGCTTTGCTTCTTTGAGTCTGCGGCTAGCTCGAAAAAGAGGAGGGCGGATACAAGCACACTCGGCCCGCGGAATGTGTGTGTGATATAGCCTCCCCGGATATCCCAGACTTTGATAGAGCCATCGGTACCGCCGGTTGCGAGCAGCGTACTCGTGTTGTCGACGGCAAGGACGACGACGGGGCCGGAATGTGGTCGAAGCGTGCGCATGAGCTGTGGTTCTATCGATTCGGCGCCGGATGTCGTTGGCAGGGAGTATATTCGCATAGACAAGGATCGGGAGCATATTATGAGGTGGGAGCCGGACGGCGTCACTTTCAATGGGTGTCAGTGTCCAATCTACATGCACCCTACGAGCGACGGGAACAAGACAACTTACAAGTTAGGGTAGATATGGATTCGCCATCCTGTCGTTTAGTCAGCATATAATGGCATACGACTACAGAAACTGCAAGCAGTGACAAACCCCTTCGATCTTGGCTAAGTGCTTTCCAGTCCTGAGGTCAGTGAGAATGGCATCTTCTCCTAAAGTGGTGGCTAGGATGCGGGCGCCGTTCTCAATGGCCACTGCGCCGCCTGTGAAGACCGGGCGAATGACCTCGGTGGCTTCGAAGGTTGTCTTGAAGGGCGCCTTGTTGGCCATGGTGAGTTGTCGAGCAGCAAACACTCAAGGCGCAATCGACATTGTAAAGAACACGCCTCTCAGCTTGGAGTCGATACAGCGCATCCCCATGCGGTCTGAGTCTAGGGCTGGTAGAGTGGGATGACCTGGAAATTTTTGGGTGCGATAACGATTGCGATAAGGAAGAAGGCCCCCCAGCCAGGTCCATGCTGCCTCTACATACATACCCTGGTAAGCGCGTGCGTTACCTAGCTGCAGGTGAATGGGAGCTGTCAGGGCCAGTTACACATGCAGTACTCCAGGCGAGCCAGGTACCTCCATTGCAACTGAACATCTCGAGGTTCGGGTTCTGTCCCTCCCCAGATCTCAACAATGAATGCGTGTACTTTTGTAGCGATGAGCTGAAACCCACGAGTGGCGATTGTTTCCTCTGACTCGAGTTCTGAGAAGTGTAGGTCATTCACCGGCCAGAAGCGAGTGCTACACTCTGGAGGCACTCTTGAATTCCCTGGGGCCATACATGGGGTCTTGTACCTTAAGACATTTCAGTTCGCTGTCCACCGGACGCCAAGCTCATCGATTGCAAAGAACCGAAGTGACTTTTGCATTTCCAACAACAACTTGAACACGTAGCTTACCTTCATATATCTAAGCATACTGCTCATTTCGGATCCTAAATCCCATGACGTAAAACTTCGTGTTGGAGCTGATCTGATTTCACTTAAATACGATCCTTTGATGCAAGGTGTCGTAGTTGTCTCACCACCAACTTCTGTCCCGAAGAATTCATACGTTCATCTTGCCATACCTGCACCTCAACCGCCCTTCAGCGTACCTCAAATCGAATGAATACCACGCTTTTGGACTGCTAGGCTTGCTCACGTCATGGGCCGCCTAGAGTCCCTGGTGTCCTTGGCCTTGGTGAGCACTCTGTTCTCCTCGCGATATAATCAAGACGTGCTTACATTTCGGCAGGGGCGGTCGCCCTACGACGACGAGGTGGTAGATGGCGAAGGTGAGGATGATCCACACGAGCCGCCAAAACAGTACAATGAGAAAGGGCGCGTCACGAATCCAGACACCCGACATATCAATAGAGAACTGATCCGCGCCCACAACGAGGTTATGCACGTCATTGGCGTGGCCGAGCCCGAGAACCCTCACATCACCGCTCTTGAGCACACATCCGCAAAACTGCACAATGACTATGAGACGGACACGGGAAGACAGCTGCGCCAGACGGCCAACGCCATGCTCAACATCGGCATGTGGGGTCTCTACGGTATACGGCAGCGCAATCTGGTAAGCCACCTACTTTTGAATGCTGCCTTGCAGACTACGCTCGCCGTACTCATGCACCCTACCTAGGTGTATAGAGAGACAGCTCGTTTGCCATTTTTCGAGATGATGCAACGAGAAGTCAAAATACAGTCGCCATTTCAGGTATTTCTAGGCGGAATGCCTGCCTCTCTCAGCGCTTGGTCTTTACAGTACACCACCAGAAGCTCAGATTCGATCTTGAACAGCAAAATGTAAGACAAAGTATATAACATGACCACACAAACTGTGTTCAAGTCACTAACACGTGGCAGCTTACGAGCAATGATTTCCTATGTGCGGTTTCACCTCCACATATACGCTGCCCTGCAGCAGTTGAACCTAATTCCTGGCATCCACATCTTTCCCACTCTCGGATGGTTCATTCCTTTCTCCAACTCATCGCCATTCATCGCCCCGCCGCTGCTACATTCTCCCGAAGCACGGAGTCTATCTGAATGGGCCGGCAAGATTGCCTTGAACTTGGCCCCGTATGCGGCGTTCTACTTGCTTGGTCATGCTACTGATGTGTGCAGGCGCGTTGCATGGCGATATGTCCACAGATACATCCCACAGCCATGGCCGGGTTTGGCCATGACCTCGGTTCCCAACTATTCACAGGACACACCATATATTCCTGAATCGCCCACTCTAGGGGCGACAGATCATGAGATAAGACACAGAGCATCTGCGGAAGTGATTCCGCCCGAGCCATTGGCCGTAAATGGGGACGAGGGCGACGATGCTGTTCCCATTGAGGCTATCAGGAGACAAGGCACGTTCTCATCTCGGGCCGGAGAAGACTATGCTACTGACGATGAAGACACTGAGATGGTCAATCCTACGCTTATAAGCTTTGACGTGGACACGAGCGAGTCGACTGAAGCCCCCGCGGGTGTTTGGTCCGCTGAACTGCGTCCAAGTTTCAATGGCGATTCTCGTTCGCAACCAAGAGAGCATCGCACGTACCTCGTAAATGCGTTGACATGCCTACCTTCTTCTCTCGCCGCCAGTATCCTTGCTAACACCTTGACTGGGATCATCATGACACCACTTAGCATGATAACATGGCGTGCTATGGCACGTGTCTTTTCCTTGAAGTTTGGACTCCCCCTCATGAACCTGTGTCGAGCCAGTCTCACAAGTGGTCTATCGACACGCATGATTCTTAACGTGTTCCAGACTCAGGCAGTCATCTTCATTGCAACGTGTGAAATCTGGGCAGTCATCACGATCATGGCGCAGCGCTCTCACATCAGCACTGAGGAGTGGAAAGAATATCAGAAGGATATTGAACGTGATATTGAACGCGAGTTAGAGGAGGAAATTGCGGCCGAAGAGCGAGCTGAGGCAGAGCAAGTCGATGCAGAGCCCAACGAAGAGCTCACCGCTGTGGGAGGCCACGAGGAAGTCAGTGCTGAAACCAACAGCAACGAATCACGACAAACTGAGAATATGAACGCAGAGCATTCTCCTTAGTACCAGCTGCCTGCATCTGTCTTCCAGTCACGGTCATCTGCGGTGCAGATGCCTTACCGCCCGCATCCATTGGATGCGTCCACGCAGGAGAGCTCGCAGCAGGCGAATGAGCCATTGGTATATCCGATGCAACAACGAGATTTCCCAATCCGGCAGCCTAATGATGAAGTCCTGGCATCCAACCACGAGCGTGTCAGAAATCGGTTGCGGGCGTTAATTGATGCGCACCGGGCGGAGACATCTGCAACTGATGCGGAAAATGAACAGATGGAATATATCGATCCGCTGATGCTCTTGGAGGCTCGGAGGCGTCGATCATAGAATCCGACCAGCTTGCTCAAGATAGCTCGAGGTGCTACTATATTATATTTGTACAAAACTCTGTTGTGGCTACATGCACTCCTAGAGCCTGTATTCTAGGGCCAAGCAGTATGGTTTGACTCTGTATCTCCTAATAGGGTACCAATCGAGCCCACGGCTACGTGGGACTGACTGGATGAGTGAGAGTCGGGGTCCAGAACGAAATGGAACCTGATGAGTCCACATATTTAATACCACAGAAAGGGGGCAAAAGGGGGATTAAGTATTTGCTGCAGGGTTACTACATGTAAACTGTAATACAATATGGCCCATCAGTCGTATAGGGAAGGTCGAAGGATTCTTCGTAGGGCTGATACAAAACACGCAGAACATTCTCTAGGACCTGCCACTATTCGGTCCCGATCTTATGTGCATCTTCGCCGACGCCGGGTCAAGCCTTGATGTGCAGTCCAATATGTTTCAGTGAAAAGTCAGCACCTGAAACTCGGGGCGGAGGAATGGCCACCATCTCTTTTTGCCGCTGAGGGAATCGTGGAGAAAACACTGAACGTGAACGGCGACCAAACCCAACCAAGAGTCCAGGCGGAGCCCAAGCTAAACTCGGTCTTACTCGCAATTGGCTGCCATTGGCGACATTGTCGAAAAGTGTTGAGGCGAATATCGAGTTTATGCATGTGACCTTTCTATTTTTGGGGTGTACTATGAGGGCGATAGGTCGATACTACTCGGAGGATAGGCTGAGTCTGCAAGTAAGAGTTTCAGTCCTGGTATTATTACCTTATGTAGAGGGACTTCGGAGTTTACGACATGGCCGACACGAGCAATGATGCCGCGAGGTTTTGAAGGTCAATTTTGGACGAGAAATGCATTGATCGCTAGCAGAACGCTAGCGGCTAAAGTCGTTGAAGCCAAATTGCCGTGCTTTACGTACGTAGAACTCTGTAGACGGCGATGGATCATGGGTTGCCGACGGAAATTGCGCCTCTGCTATCTAGACTGGTTGTCAGATTTTAGAGAGGTTTGTTTTCGCAGTTGTGATCTCCGCACGCACTACATAGGTAGTTACCCATGGACTCGAGTCTCGAGAGACGGCAATGTCCCACGTGTGAAGCTTGTTAATCCATCCCGGTCCTCTTTCGTCTCACGAGTGTTCATCGTATATGTATATCAGCCAGTCCTTCAAGTTCCATGGTTCGGCATGGGTAATTTAGTGCCGAGTTATCCATCTTGAACGTGTACTGTCAGACAGACGCAGTCGGAGACTACATCAATCGCTTGCCGTCGCTTATGTGGCCAACAAACGCGCGAATGGTGGAAAGCAGCTTAGTTTCCGCGCCAACGCTAGAATTTAGGGACTTCAGGGCTGAAAGTGTGGTGGATTCTGCGGTTGTGCCTCCAATAGCTCGATAGATATACTGTACGTGTACGGATGTATGTGTGTCGAATCCTCCTGGATTCGATACCACCACTACTACCTCCGCTTGACGAAAGACATGTACGGTAAATTCCATCTCAGCTGCATGTCTCAGAGGAGTGTGCTACGCAACGGACGTCTTAATTGGATGGGCAGGTCAAGCAGGTCCCGGACTAGGCGGTTGGCAGAGATCGTTAGTCAGTCGAGTCAATCCAACTGTGGCTAGACGAAACCGGGGGCTTTGGCACGATGCCTGCAATGGCCCACGTCTTGTCACGGTTTGAACGGCGAGCCGGGACGAGGTGCAGCTCTGGCGCAGAGGAGGTGGCCATGCTAAATTGCGAGTCCGAAGCATCGGTCAGGGGCTCCAATCCTTCTGACCCATACCTACTATCAATCCCGTCTTGTAGGTACGTACGCCCACTGATTTGGGCAATGGCCAGCGACTGCTTCAACAGAGCGCGCTGAAGCTGGACTCGACCAAGACCCGAGCAAGGCGAGCCCAGCAGGGCCGTGAGTGGAGGCATCTACTCCGTATACGACCGTGCCGCAGAAAAATAGACCCTTGCGCAGAACCTGGGCATTTCGTTATCGAATGTCGATCTCCAGTTTCGTCTTATGCTGCCAGACTCTCCTCTCTCTCCTTTCCCCTCTTTCTTTGCTTCGTGATGTTGTGCCCTCTTCATTCGTGACCAACGAGAGTGTAACCACTTGCCGGCAAGATGAGTTCACATGAAGAGTCTCCATACACCAATTACCCAGAGGTCGCCACCCACGCTCATTTACACAGACATGGCGACGCGCCGGAGGTAGTACCACAGCTGCCGATACAGTACTACGATCCGTCGAAACCGGAGCCGGCTGGAGGAATACCTGCTGGAGGCATACCGCCCGTCGGCAGCCCACAACAGACGGTATACTCTCCTGATGGATCACAATATGGCTATCAACAGTCGGCCTATCAACCGTCAGCTTATCCCGCCGATGCCGCGGGCTCCGAGTATCCCGAGGTAGTCGAGGAAAAGAAGACGGGGGCCGGGGCAACGATATGTGGCATCAAGCGGACAATATTCTTCATCATATTAGCCGTGGCTATAATTATTGTTATTGGGGTCGCCGTAGGCGTGGGGGTAGGCGTATCGCAATCGTCAAAGAACTCTTCACACGCCATAAGTAACGGTGGAAGCGGAGATGGCGATGATGGAAGTGGAAGCGGGAGCGGGAGTGGAAGTGGTGGGAACGGCACCAGCTCTGCGAACGACACAGCCACTTCCGGCATATCGTTATTACCTCAGACGCAGCTCGCTACGGCAAACTTTACGGACGCGTATAAGAACGAGAATTATATGGTGATTTATCAGACCAATGATTTGTCGATCGTGATGTCGTCGTTCAATTCTTCAAACGATAAATGGGTCGTGTCGACCATTGCCAACGGCACAGACGGTGGGATACTTCAGGGAACCGCCCTATCGATGAGCACTTTCTGGACCGGCGATACCACTGTAAGCAAACTATCTTTTCACCATAACTACGTAATGCCACTAACAGTCCCTTGCAGAGCCCCGTAGTAAATGTCTATTATCAGACCGACGGATCGACGACGAACGTCAAGGCATTGAGCTACGCCTCCGACAACAACATCTCGACGACCTCGGTACTGCCCAGTGACAACTGGGCCAGCGTCGACACTACGGATGTCTCGTCAACACCCGGTTCCAAACTCGCATCATACGGGAAACAATGCTCTGCTTGCAATCAGTATGCATACATCTACTGGCAGTCTACAGATGGCCTGTATGGCATAGATGACGAGGGAATGGGCTTCCAAGATGCTTCGAACGTAGACAACGGCACAACACCATCAACGAACACATCTTTGGCGATGACCTTCTCGGGAACCACGGACGGCGACAGTGAAGCGATCTACCGCCGCAGTTTGGAACTCTTCTACCGCTCAACGACAAGCTCTCTCGTGCAGTTGCGCATCGGCAACGGAATGAACATCCCTATCCCCATCGGTCGGGACATTGGCCCGCAGACCATGATCACGGCTTTCTCAACGGGTTTCAACCAGACCGATTCTGAAAACCCCAGTTCAATCGGATTCCACGTCCTCACCATTGATCCCGAAGCCGACAACGGAGTGCAGTTGACATATTACAAAGACGCCGAATGGTCACAGTCAAGCGCGGAGGTAGACGATTTGGAGGACTGTATCGACAAAGCCATGATAGCGTCGAACACAGGCCGGAGATTATACTGTGTGCAGGGCGACGGCACCGATAATGGCGTTGAGATCGTGGAGTACGCGTGGCAGGGCGACCCGGACGACACAACTAGTTACTTGGACTATGAGAGAATTGGGGTTGTTTCTACTACTGTATCTTAATTTGCAACGTTCATATTTAAGCGGCAATTACTAGCGTTAGAATATTTAGTTTAAAATACCCACTTCTCTAACAAGATGTCGTCTTCTGCTCGCATCTTATGGTAGTAGACATGGAGTGCGCTGAGTTCCAGTCTAACGTGAGCCATTTCTATGCGGCAACTTCCACCTAAATCGTTCTCTTAATCTACAGAACAATGATAAAGTCTACGTGTTGTGTGCCTTTCCTACACTTTCTGAACATCTTCCTTCCTCTTAGAACCAATTCGCGAAATAAGGTGGTCACATTTAAGAAATTGGAAGATGGGACAACATCTGAAACATGCATCACTTGAGGCATCATCAACTACAACAAAAGGGAAGTGCTCTACAGGGGGGGAAAGTGCAATAAGCCATCTATCGTAAAACTATTTGACCAGCCTATACCCGTATCCATCTTCATTTTGAATCTCGCGTACCAATCTGTATCCTTCATCCACTTATACGGGCCCCGATGCTCTCTTCAGTGAAGCGAAGAACGCGGCGTATGCCCGACTTGATCCTTCCGATGTTCTTCCTGTCTAGCTGACCGACGAAGCGTTCTTTTGCTCTTTGCAGCCTTGGCCTTGCGCTTCGAACCTCTTACTCCCATGGTGTCCTTGGGTTTTGAATGTTTGGAAGATACCTTGACTGGTAATCCGATGGTCGGAGGCGCCGTGTTGTCTTCTTCGCTGAGGGGTGGAGAGGCCAGGGAATCCCGAGGTGTACGGATCTGAGGGGCAAGTGTCGATACGGCGTGTTCTTCAAGGATGGCCTCTTGCGGCGCCAGATCGCCTTCACCGATAAGCGGTACGGTGGATTGGGGGATTTGAGACGTACGGCTTTGAGTTGGCGGTCTCCGTGGTCCAGATGGTGAGAGGCTCATAGAATCAATCGAACCAGGTCCTTCTCGCGTCTTCGGCAGAAAGCGCGAGCTCGAGTTAGAGGAATGCTCGAGCTTTTCGAGTGCGGATTGGAGACGCAAGATGCGCCTCTTCATGTCATACCGACGGTTCATCTCTACCTCGGCCGCATCTGGGACTGCCGTAGACATTGGGTCGTGGGCCACTGATTGTCGTGGACTCTGTAGTCTAGGCATAGAGGAATCAAACTGCTTGGGTTGCGATGCTTCGTCAAAGGCTAGATCGCTATCGACCTCAGATTCAGGCTCATCAGAGTGAAACCCCACAAGAGTGTCCGAGGAGCAACCAGACCACGTCCCATTCAGCGTGTCTGATGAATAGTTATCGGGTGTTTTCACTTCATTGTGGATGGTGTGGCTGTGGTATACGTCAGAAAACCTTGAGTCTGTCATACATCCCAAAGATTCCGCGAAGTCGAATCGTTCAGGCTTATAGTTGACCGTGCTTCTCCAAGTGAGCCAGCCCTGTCCACAGGTGGTTTCTATGCAGTAGTTGGCCATAAGGTGAAGCACCTTGGCCACTCGGCGAATTTGTGTGCTATTGGAAATCAGTTGGTTCCGAATACTTGCCGGTGTTTTGGATATCTCAGAAAAGTGATGTGCAAGAGTTATACAAATTATTTTCACTGTCTCACTGTGTAAGGGGAAAACTTAGAACGAGAAACTTACTCCGCTATGCAGCGAGACTCAGCTTGCTTGAGATACTCAAGTTGTGCTGCTTCCAAGACAGCACGTTTAACTGCCCTGAAATTGGTCCAATTCGTTCCTGCCTCCCCCATCGTACAGAAGTTGACAGGATGGGTGCCTGTTCTGTTGTCGAGGTGACACGGCGGTCCGTCTGCGAGAGTGGCGCCAACGCAAAGCACACGATACGGAGTCTCGATCTGATATTCGACTGTGATGTCGGACACCCACTGAAGATGGTCTTTGATCGACTCGAACATTCCACATAATGCGCCAAATCCGAAGTTGCTACTGGCCGGAGCTTCGACTTGGTGTTGGACTTGAATACTGAGAACGAACTTGTTTCTTCCGTAGTAGATGGGGATGACTTCTTCCCGGAATCGTCTGTTGACCTGGGCTAGTGCGGGTGGCATCCATTGACGGGCTATCGATCCAAGTGCGTGTTTCTCGACCACGGTATGCTCGATAATTCCACACTTGATATGCTCTGGAAGTGAGACGAAGACATTCTAAGATGGATTAGACAACTGAATACACAGATGTCCAAGGAGCACCATGGTGACTTACCTTGCCAGTGGGTTTAGGTGCAACCACTTGTGGCGTCTGTCGCTTGCGTATGGTCAGCACTTGGTTTGGATACATGCTGCACTAGAAAAATTGAATAGACTGTGTACTAGAGCTAACCCAGTGTCGATTATAATAAAAGATAGCAAATGACTGCTCCTAAGTACGCATGTATGGCCTGATCAGAAATCAAAAAAGACGAAGACGTGGTGGTATGGTCACATTGTCACGGCGTCACTTTGAGAGACATCTATAGAGGAAGTCACCAGGAGAACTCGGCCGGTATGCAAATAGGGTTCAAATGGTAGGAGTAGTCACAAATAAGACCACAAGTAGAGAGAAGGGATGGGAGGGGTTGACATTGACCGTGCCTACCTCATTTTCATACGCATGTCTCACTAGAAAGAACAACCAGAGTTTCGATGGTGCGCGTTAGTATGAAACAAGATATATGAGGCCACTACTAATACGGGGGGGAATACTGTGTGTGTGCTGCTTCTTCTTTTTACTAATGAACTCATAGTGCTGCGAAGAAACAGACGAATAGACTGATCAATATATCTTGATTCTGTGACCACGTCCCCTTGGACGAAACAATCCCTTTCTGGTACAATGCGTTTATTTCTCTCGTGTTTGAAGATGCACTTTGTCGTTTGAATAGATAAATAGAAACTTGTCGCACATAGTAAGATAAAGGACCTACAGGTGCTTCATAGGCAGTCAATGGGAGGGAATAGATTTACTCAGGCTCGAAGCCTCGCATTGCTTGGAAGAACGACTGTCTTCGATGCCCTAGACTGCAAGGTGGAAGCAATTTGCCTCATTATTCGTTATACTGGATGGATCGGTTAAGAGCTTTCATGAATTATGAGAACGGGGTTGAGGTCCATACTTAGGGGAGCGGCATATTTCCATCCAATTCAGACAAGTAATACAGGCACTTGTCCGCAAACTATTTCGATTGCTGCTGTTACTCCTCCTCGTCCGTGCAGAGGGGAGACTGTTCTACCATCACTTGATCGAATGCGCGCTTTGGCGAAGAAGCCTGATGCTTATGTCTCAAACACGTGGAAATGTATGGGTACCAGGTAATAGATGCAGTCCTTAAGTGCATGTAGACAGTACCTTATGATAGGACAGTTGTGTGATACCTAAGATAGGCAACATCAATCTTGGCCATGCGCATCTCCCTGACCGCGATGCGCTGGCGCGATTGATGACTTTCCATCATTTGTTTTCGTCTTGGGCTGGTGGTTGATTGCCCTAGTACCTCCCTACATCTCCGCTGGTGTTCTGGGTAGGAGCCTCTCAGGTACCTGCTCTGGAGCTTCAGTCACTAAAGGTACGCCTCTTGTTTGCGCTGAAGTGCAGCCTACAAGTTCCATTTCACATTGAAACAAGAACGTCATTCGCGACAATCTCACTTCAATAAACCGAAGCTGCATCTCCCGTGTCCTCAATGGAGAAGCTAGCTTTGCATAGACCTGAATATCGTTGAGCCAACCACAACAACATTGGATTAGTATCTTACTTAGAAGAATCTAGGTACCTAAGTCACCCGCCCGCGATCCCAGGGCGCGTCTTCAGCCCCACCACCTCACTACCACACAACCGACCCTCGCTCAATCCGTCGCTGACACCAACGCTACACATGTTGATGTCTGCGACGACATGGAGAATTTCCTTCACGAATGGAGGCAGGATGCGCTGAACAAGGCGCAATATGAGTCGGCAGTCTTCATTGGCGATAAACTATTGGCCCTGACCAGTGCGTGTGCCCCCCTCTTTACCACACGAGTCCCCTGGTGCTAAATCGTGGGCCAGACGAAGACAACGATGCCTTTTGGTTGGCGCAGGTGCATTTTGCTACGGGCAATTACACGAGAGCACAATCATTCCTTTCAAAGCAAGACCTCATCACGCGTAACCCCTCATGCCAGTACCTAGCTGCCCACTGCTTCATCAAGCAGTCCCGCTACGATGAAGCTCTGGCTGTGCTCGGCGAGCGCAACCCCACGCATCTCATATACAATCCAACCGCCAAGCGAAAAGCACAGCACACCAATGGCCGCTCTGCCGCAACCTCAACTCGAGGCATATCCAAAATCCAGGACCGCCGCGACGATGCGTCCGAGGAAGATACAGCAAATCGCCGCTTCGAAGCCGCAATGTGCTATCTACGAGGCATCTGCTACGCCAAACAGAATGCTTTCGATCGAGCCAAGGAATGCTACAAAGATGCTGTTCGCATCGACGTGCAGTGTTTTGAAGCCTTCCAGCAACTCATGAAAAACTCGCTCATGTCACCTGATGAGGAGTGGCAATTCTTGGAATCGCTGGACTTCGACGCCATCTCAGTCCCTGGAGACTCGTCCTCGTCGCAAGAAGCTGCTGAATTTACCAAGATGCTTTACACTACCCGCCTATCAAAGTATCGAAATCCTGATTCTTTCATGTCTGCCTGCGAGACCTTATCCACTCACTACAACCTCTCGGCGAATCCCGACCTTCTGCTAGCTCGAGCAGATCTCCTCTACACCCAATGCAGGTACAAAGATGCCTTGGCCATCACAGATTCTGTCCTCCAAGAAGACAAATACAACTTCAGCATATACCCTCTGCATCTCGCTTGCTTGTTTGAGCTGAAGATGAAGAATGTTTTGTTCTTGATTGCGCACGATCTCGCTGACAATCATCCTGAAGAACCATGCACGTGGCTCGCTGTGGGGGTTTATTACTTCGCCATCGACAAAGTCGCTGAAGCGCGACGCTACTTTAGTAAAGCTAGCATGATGGATGCGCACTTCGGCCCGGCCTGGATTGGTTTTGCTCACACATTCGCAGCTGAGGGTGAGCATGACCAAGCCATCTCAGCATACTCAACCGCAGCTCGCTTGTTCATGGGCACACACCTGCCTCAAGTTTTTCTGGGCATGCAGAATCATGCTTTGAATAACATGACTCTTGCGGATGAGTTCCTCAAGACTGCGTATGGACTTTGCAAAACGGATCCTTTACTACTTAATGAAATGGGCATCGTGTATTATCATCAGGATCGGCCCCAAGATGCTGTAACGCTATTTCAAAGGGCGTTGATGGTAGCGGAAGACATCGATTCGGAACCACAGGCATGGTTATCTGCACGCACAAATCTCGCACACGCCTTAAGACGGTTGAAAAAATATGACGACGCGCTGGATGAATTCGACGAGGTATTGCGGTTAGGTGGTAAAGATGCTGCGATATTCGCGGCGAAGGGGTTGATATACATGGAGCAAGGGGGAAAGTGGGATCTGGCTGTGGAAGTCTTGCACAAAGCGCTTGCGATCCATCCTCAAGACCCTATTGCTACCGAACTATTGAATAAAGCGTTGGAAGAGACGACGAGCCTTTTAATTGAAGGAGCCTAGGTCTCCAATGTATGCAGACTCTGGTAATGAGGTTTATATACAGACATTTCAACACCTTTTTCACTGGTTATCTTCTACATAATGTGGTGCTGTGTGAAGGAGGGAATATAATCATGACCAAGTTTTGCTCTAGATTGTATTCACCGTTGAACGAAACAGTGAGGTGAATGGACCTATTACTGTGCAGAAGATATCCGGATCATAAATAACGAGTGGTATGTCAGCTGTCGCTACAATATCTAAGCGGCAGAAGAAGTCTTGTTTTCATTACGCTCATGAATACAGCGTGCTATGCAGAGATGGCACCGTACTTGGACACAGTTATATACAGATGAGATTCAAGTCTGTTCCAGAGCACACCTTCTGCATCTTCATCACCCCAATTATACAAGATCTATACAGCCCCACGCATAGAACAACCGATCACGTAAGGAGTCTGTCCGGTCTTCGCGTGGACCGTACATAATCGCTCTCTTCACTGCTCTCGTATGTGAAATCAGAATCGTCATCATCTGATGATTGGGGTACCGATGGCGCAGCAGGCGGTATGGATTTGTCTCTCAACTGAGACCGACTGTGTTTTTCATGGCCGCCCGTGTATCTGCGGGATCGTCGCGGCGGGTAGACTTCGACCTCTGACTCGCTTTGAGCACGGTCTTGCGACTTTGGAGGCGCCAATACGACTTCATGAACGCTCCCATTTCGTGACCGGCTACCCTTTTGTGATTTTGCTCTGATGCTTGGTTTCGACTTTCCCACCGCCCTAGCTTTTGTTTTCTTTGACTCTCTTTTCCTAGGTTCTACATGTCGATAGTCAATCTCTTCTACAGCTGGTATTTCCTCACCGTCAGTTTCGTACGAGGGTCGTCGGGACCTCCGGCCATGCTTTCGTCGCCTTGGTTTATCTTCGATCCCTTTTTTGGGAGTGTAAGGCCGCTCCTCGTCTTCGTCCGGTACGTCAAATAGTTCCCCTGCTTCCCCTCGGCCACTTTGTCTTCGACGGCCGTGATGCTTGCTGCGGCCTCTCTGGGCTCCGGATCTCGAGGACTCCGGTCGACTGGATAAGTTGCTGCCACTCTCCCGTGTAGACGGTGGAGTGTAGGGATATGAAGGTCTGGGTCCACTGTGCTCCGTCGGCGATCTAAGTCGATCCATAGGACGTGCTTCGTAATGTTTAATCCGTGGATATGAATGGTACCCAGGTTGGGGGAGTTGTTCGTGCTCATAGAAATCCCTGTCTTCTACATGTCTGGCCCGCTCGAAACGCTGAGCGAGCTGTTTCTGGATATCATTCTGAATGTAAATGACATGATCCAGTTTCTGTGACACGGCCTCGTCGGGATACCCTGCAGACTCGTTAAAACTAGCTGCTCTTGGTCTTGCGCGCAAATATCCGGGTCTATGATGGGGGCGATCTGGATCATAGTCTCTGTACGAAGAAACCATTGAAGCCTGGTCGTGTTGTGATCTTCCGATGAGAGAGGCGAAATGTAAGATATCTCTCATATTATGATCAGATCCTCTGCTGCTTTCCCGTGGTGTGGATCGTGCTTCTGAAACGGCAGCAGCCTTCCTCATTTCTTCTACTTCTTTCTTCAGCTGCTCGTACTTTCGTTCCATCGACCTCTCTCGTCTCTTTTCCCGCTCCTTCTCCTCTTGCCTCCTCTCGGCATCAGCTCGCTCCACCTTTTTCTCTTTTGCTTTATCGCGCTGCCTCTTTCTCTGCTGTGCTTCGCGTTTCGCCTGAAGTTCAAGTTTCTCAATCTTGCGCTGTAGCTCTTCAACGTGTGTATCAGCAGCGGCTTGATTGGTGGCAGCGCTATAAAGCGGATCATAATCGTACGGCCCATTCCTCGTATCATGACCAGTTGCATAGGCGTCGTAATACGGAGTTGGGTATGCTCCAGCCGGAGGTGGCGCTGGTATGCCATTTGAATGATGCCCTGAAAAGTGATACTCTGGGGTTCCAAACGGATTGCCTGTATAAGGATGATTGCCTGTATAAGGGTTCATTTGACCTCCAGCGCTGTACGACGATTGTGTACCATAAGTAGATTGCCGTCGTGGGGGCGAAGAATAAGAGTGCGAATATCGATGGCTGCGACTTGGCGGTTCATGCGCAGCATCACTATCCTCAGCTGGAACTGTTTGAGCTGCTGAGAGACGAGTCCGAAGCCGTGTGATAGGGCTTAGACCACGGTGACCGCTAGCAGACCGAGATCTACTCGACGTGTCACGCACGCCTGAATCGTCACTCCATTCCTCAGAGTCGTCTGATATTAGATCGTTCCTAGGTCTCCTTCCCGAAGGTGGTAAAGCCCGGCGCATGAGGGAAGCGGGCCGACCTACCTTCAGGTAGATCCTCTTCGTGAATGTAGCGATGAATTATGGTAGAAACTATGAAACTGGCAATTGAAGCCAAGAATACAACTGGTCTCCTTTAACCTGGTGGTCTTAGCTTACCGCAACGATCTCAACTGGGAAAAATTAAAGAAGTCGAAACAAGGCTAAGCCTTACACCCCAAGTCTAGTCGCCGAAGTCGTAATGCTTGTTGCGGCTAAAGACGATCGAGAACATCACGCTTCGGGCCTCGATACCAAAAGGTGTATCTGTCGACTCGGAACGCGAAGTCAGCCCAAGTCATGCCGCCGCATCGGTTCCATGAAAACAGCGACAGCCATAGGACGGCGCGCGCACTGCCCATCCCCGCCATTATTTCCGTCGAATAGTATCTGTTTATCTCTGTCTCATATATGCAGAGTCGTTGCTGCTTGAGACTCGATTGGAGATGACTGGATAGCCAGAGCGGGGTTGACTGTCTCCAGCTCGTGCGTCTCCTCGAACTGAGTGGCTTGGTTGAGAAGGCAAGCCCCCTCGATGTCAATTGGATGTCCTGAGATGCCGTGCTCGCAATGCGCGCTTGAGACGGCGTGCATGCATATACTCACTGACGTGTCAAGCTCATATCGCTCGTTCGTGAGCGATCCCAAGCCCGTGAACATGGCCTGGTTGACCGAATCTTTCCCCGTCCTCCCCACTCAACAGAGGCTGTGCCGAATTCTGGGAAACGGCCTCTAGGTGCATGTGTCAAGCAAGCACCTCGCCTTGAACATCCGGCACTGTCAGGATTGGACCGATAAGAGTTCAGTCGTCCGATCGAGTCCAAACTGCAGTGCGACATGCCAAAAGCAATGTGAAATTGACTCGTCTGTAGCTAAGTGGAAAAACCTCATCTGCCTTGACCAGCACCTCTTGTGGCGCAGCAGATTCAGTAGGGAACCTGGAGTTGGAGCTGTTCCGTGTCTGTTAGGTAGTGCCCCAGTATGGATATGGTGAGCAATGTTTTGATGCCACAAGAAAGCACTTGAGCCCCATTTTCTAGTCGTATTGACAGGTGCCTAAGTACGGCGATGCAAGATCTAGGCACTACACGTAGTCATTATCCATATATCTATGGTTCCTTACCCATTCTTGTTATCCCAAAGATGCTGCAATTGCCAATACGGTAGGTAGGTGTACTTTAGCTACACCTTTTAGAGCTCGAGTGACGATGATTCTGTAAGCATGAAAAGGGCTTTCTGGATGTTTGTAGCATTCGCCCGATCCATTAAGAAATGTCAGAGATGTTTTTCCATATCCCTTCGGAACATCTTATCCTGTAGTATTTCCACATTCCACAGGGGAGAAAAGGGAAACCAACGCTGACAGAGTGTAAAAACATGCTTCATTGGAATGAAATCGAGCCAAGAACTTGTTTATTAGCACAAGGGATGTAGAAATAAAAAGCCGCTCATATATAATGGAGGTCCTACCCAGATATCATACATTTCGATCATAATTACAACAACTTCGACTCTTCCGCGATTCGTGGATCCGATATATCAGCGTTTGCGCCCTCTCGTGAACTTGATCCCTTGCACTTCCAACTTACTGCTCGCCACGACCCTTGCGATCGTCCCATTTTTTGGTGTATCGTCAACAGTGCCATTGGCGTTGATGACGGTGGCACCGTCAAGACTATCCTGTCAACAAATGAGCATAACGAACCAAGCGATCCACACAGATTCAACCTACAACGTCTGAGCTGTCAGGGCTGTCTGTGCCATAGTCCTCTGCTTTGAGATTAATTTTTAGGACCGATTTGAGCTTTGCTGGCACCAACCGTGTTCTATGATTCCATTTATTTTGATCTCATGGGCGATCGTCGACTCTTCGACCATCTCAGCCTTGATGTCAACCCGCTCAGGTACAGCTGTAATGACCGCCGGCGATGTCTAACATGGTTATGAGTACGGGACTTCTAACTAATGGGCAAGCGACGCGTGTTACCTTGCTATCAGTTGACGGCTTCGGCAATACGCCGTCTTTTAGCGTTGCACCATGCGAGCCCGTTCCGCCTTGGAACGTCTTTGTCAGAGTGGCCGAACCATACCCAACACGTGGAGAGTTCATCGTGATGAAATATGTGTAGTGGCGTGAAGGATGAAAGGACAGTTTGAGAGTCAACCTTGTCGTAGGGCTGTGTTGTGCAGATTGGGGGGTCTATATACTAAATCCCTTGCAACGGCACACCGTGGTAGCCATGACCCGGAGGCATAAGTAGACACTCATGATAGCCTGCCTCTGTTGTCTACACAGCCTGCTTTGAGGCATTCGAGTCAATGCATGCAGCTCGAACCAGGCAATCAAGTTGCTCCAGGCTAGTCGACTAGACGGCATAGTCACTCCACGTGTGCCGTCATGCATGAAGGTAGATGCAACACGCTAGTAGAGCAACTTTTAAGAGAGCACAAAACAAAAATCGTACCTCCTCCGAAAATCTTCAGGTTGTATTTCAATAGAGGAGAAGAAATTTCCATGCGATGTTGTTCAAACTTGGCGACGAGAACAGATCACTCAGCGACAGCTGGATCCGCGAGGTGAAAGACGTATTCTTAGACCATAAATATGGTATCAAAACCCTAAAAAGCCGGGTCGATGCGATTGTCGAGTGAGTTACATCTCACAACACTCGGTTTGGGGTCCTAAACATAATGTCACAGTATCGTCTTCGTCCATGGCATAACAGGGCATCGGGATCACACGTGGACAGAAGGAAAGAGCAGTGAAAGTTGGCCGCGGCTGTTTCTGCCTTATTCGATTCCTGAGGCCCGTATCGTAACTTTTGGCTATGATGCTGGGGTGACGGGCTGGCGAGGCATATCAGGCAACAGACTAGGCGACCATGCTATGAATCTCTTGTCGGCCCTCGCAGCCTACAGAGCTGCAGATGAGACGGTGAGTCAATCGTGTCATTCCGGGCTTTCCCGCATGGAAGAGCTGACTTGGCATTGTAGGATCAGCGGCCAATTATTTTCGTAGCTCACAGTCTTGGTGGGCTGGTCGTTAAAGATGCATTGCTCACTTCCAGGATCAGCCCCGAGGCTCACCTCCGCCAAATAGTGGAATCGACATGCGGCATACTATTCCTGGGCACTCCGCATCTGGGGTCTAGTCTTGCGGCTGTCGCGAGTAAGCTCGCCAGACTGGCTGGCACGACGACTCGAACGAATGTCAAGCTATTGAGCATCCTTAGAAAAGACTCGGAGGTTCTATCACGGATACAAACCGATTTCTACTCTCTCCTCCGATCGCAACAGACTGCGCGACAAACATCATGGGACATTACCTGCTGCTACGAAGAGCTGCCGATAATCGGAATTGGGGAAATTGTCACGAAGGAGTCTGCAGTACTCCCGGGATACCCCGCCATTGGGATACATCAAGACCACAGAGAAATGGTTCGGTTCGCGACACCCCACGATCCGGGCTATGCAAATGTTGTTGGCGAACTGCGGCGATGGATAAAGAAAATACAGTCCCCAGCCAGTCAGGACGGGGACAATGCATTAGATGGGAGAGACCCTAGCGATGGACTCGGCAAGGTGGTCATCTGGGGAAACGTTTCCAAGTCCGTCGTCGTCAGTGGCATGCAAACCATACATGGCAATATTTCATTTAGACGTTAATGCGTACCTAGAGTATCCATGTTAAGAGACAAAATGTCGAATCAAGGCCCCAGTCCAAGCGCATGTGCATACACCACCACCCTTAGATATCCTGTACTTGGCACAGGATACCAGCGATCTGCCTCGTCCGAGATAGGGTCGCCTATGTCAACTGGGACTTGATGCCGTGCAGGTATACAAGAGAATTAAATTGTCTGGTTCTGATGCGCCACAGCTGTGTGCCACTGATCACGGTGCTCCCTTGACATGACACGACAGGTGACAGCAGCAGGATACCGACTCTGGTGGTACGAAGCGAGATCGAAGGCTTGGGTCCATTCAAATCGAATTCCAATATTGGAAGCATGCACCTCAAGAAGGGGATGGGCTGAGCACCAGTGCACCCCATGAGTGCGACTCTTCTCCACTACTCATACGCAGAGGTGGCTATGACCAACGGCAGGATTTCTGCCATCAGTGGAGTACTTCTAGTGAGTTGCCTTGTCTGCCTCATTCACCATCCGGCCAAACCTCCCTGTGGTGGTTCTATTGAGGACTTGGGCGATTGAAAGTACCCGACATTACGATGATGTCCTGAACAAATATGACGACCTGAGGGACCAAGTCGCGTGCCTCATTGCGCCACGATGACCTCGACTAGGAGCTCACAGAGCAAACAGGTACGATTACAACTTTTTTTTTCTTTGAAAGAGAGTTGAACGAGTGCTGACGAATTCTCAGACGGCGGATACGGAAGCGGTTTCTGACCACGAATCAGGTTTCGGTGCTCGACGAAGCATAGTGCGAGCGTATAACCCTCAGCAGACCGTACTTGCTCATACATTCACCAGCAATGGGGATATCAGTTTTGGTTTGTACTCTTAGCCAAGGCGATAATTTTGAGAGACTCATTTTAATAAGCAGCATCCGAAGGAGGTTATGTATCTTCAGGACAGGAGGCACCGTACCAATCGATTCATGCCAGTTCGGTCAACGTTGGGGGAGGGATCACATACGGTAAGGAGAGAAGCTTCTTTGATGATATCCCCTCCTCTTACGAAGTGCCCTCTTACTCGCCTAGGGGCTTAGGCGTGTATAGACACCAGCCTTTATTCGCCAGATTATTCGGTAATCAGTTCTACAGCACCCCTGAAGCTTCATGATCAGTCGTTCCCCATGAGAACCTTTTTTCCCCTTTGCATTGGCTTTGCATTTGCATTTGCAAGCTGACAATTACACCCAGCGACGAATTACTGTTGGTAACCTCGTGAAGTCAACGACCAGCACTATGCTCATGGCAGAGTAGATGGCTCCAGGAGCCGAGAGATATCGATACCGGAATGGCTCTTCTCATCCTCGCCACTTAACTTTGCTAGGAAGCATAGAGATGCAATTGAGATATTTAGGAAAACACCAGAGACGGGCCAGTGGTTCCTGAGCGATTCAAAGTTCCAAGCATGGAAACGAAAATCTTTTCACAGGTTGCTTTGCTCTGGGATTCGTAAGGTACCTAAGCCGTACGGTTGGTTCTATCAAGACGCTAACGAGAGACAGCCGGCGCAGGTAAAACTGTTCTTGCGTGAGTAACCATCGCCTGGAGTATGGAGAAGGATTTTTAGCTGATGTTCCAGATCAATCGTGATTGATCATCTAAAGGCTCGCATCAAGCAAGACAACAGGTAAGCATTCGGAGTCTGTTCTTTCCTCAGGGGTGGGCGTCGGATTATTTGTTCTGCTCGTGGAAAAATCACATATTGCTCATCAATGTCAAGAGCATCCCCAAAACAGTAATGACTGACTCCGACTGCATAATAGAAACAACAGTGCAGCTTGCCTATATGTATATTTCGACCATAACGATCGGGAGACATATACCATCCTGAATTTGTATCTGTGCTTGTTAGCGCAGTTGGTCCAGCACCGGGATCATTTTTCTAACGAGCTTAAGGTCGCATTTCGACACTACCAGGAGAAAGCAATGTTTCCGTCGCCATCCGAAGTCTTAGACATCCTGATTACCGAAATGGGCTCATTTTCGCGAATTGACATTGTCCTCGATGCTCTTGATGAATGCTCTTCCGAAATTGGGAACATCAGGGCAGAATTCATGAAGACCGTCCGTAATTTTCCGACGAACGTGTTTGTTCTGGCCACATCGAGACCTGATTTGGAAGTTTGGCGAGAAGTGAAAGCTAGCGAGGAGTTAACAATTGCCGCTCATGATGAAGACTTGAAGAAATACCTCGACGGCTTCAAAAATGATGCAGCACAAGGAAAACTGCAAGCCCTTGTCGCGAGTGCAAGTGAAAACTTCTGGCCAGAGACAGTGGACGCCATAATTGAGAAATCTCAGGGAATGTAAGACAGATATGTTTCCATTGTGCGTAACTTCAGCTTAAACACCGTATTTAGGTTTCTACTAGCGCAACTTCACATGGATTTCCTCAACTTACGCAACACGGTCGGAGAGTTCAAAGATGGCTTAAGGACCCTCCCGGAAACACCAGACGGTGTATATCGACGGACACTTGAGAGGATATTCCAAATACGAGACGACTTTAAGAAGACGCTCGCCATTCAGAGCCTGGGATGGCTCATATTTGCTGAACGACCACTAACCATTTCAGAACTTCTGTGCGCGGTCGCTATCAAGCCTGAATCACGGAATCATGCTAGCCTGGACATAGTATCAAAAGAGATCCTCAGCTCAGCGTGCGCGGGTATTATCGTCATCGAACCAAAGACCAAAGTTGCACGTCTAGCACATTACACGGCCCGACAGTATCTTGAAAAGAGAGAGGCTTCTCGCTTTAAGAACTTCCATTCCGTGATGGCAGAGTCGTGTCTGACATATTTACGGTTCGACGACTTTGCTTCAAGGAAGTCGAGAGAGCAACCTTTGCTGAACTATGCTGCGAATCACTGTAAGCAACTCTGATTTATCTATGTGTTAATCAGAAACTTTGGCTATTTGTGTGTTCATTCGAACATTGTTATACTTACCCGTTCCTTCATTACATCTTTTTTGAATGTCGATTTCTGGGCTTAGGAAAACTTGCTTCTAGCACGTGCGTAAGGGGACAAGGGACAACTTGGCTATTAGCTAAAATATGAGGTTAGGGGGCGACCATGTCTTCCAGGGCGTTCGCGGCTCAGTGCATAAGCTGGCATGTGACTTTCTCACCGATAGTATTCAGAGGGACAACGCGGCAAGTATAGAAAGATCCCATGCGAGTTATTTTTTTTTTTAACTACTTTCCTAAGACATACTGACTTCTTTATAGTAAGTGATATCTGACCTGTCACATATCAGAAAACAGTCCTTTGTCTTAAAGTCCATGGCCCCGCAGGGGAAACTCGAGAAAAATAACTAACGCGCACCTTTTCACCTACTAGATTAAATGCAATGACGGAGACGCGGCTTGCACCAGAATGTCCAACTCCTCTCCATATTTGCGCATACTTTGGGGTTGCTAATCTTGCCCGAAAACTCATCAATAGGGGTATGTGTGACATCAATGCCCAAACTGTCAGTGGAAAGACTGCCATGCACTGGGCGACGTTTTACAGACAGCACCAGGTCCTCAAACTGCTGTTGGCAGAGAAGGCAGACGTCAATGTGAAAGACAAACGAGGTCGTACTGCGCTACATCTAGCGGTCGAGGTTGAAGACCCCTACGCCGTCAAAGCAATCTTGCTATCGAAGAATCGTGTCAAGATGGACGTGGCAGAGCTGGAAAGTGGCTGGACACCACTTCGCTACGCGGCAGCACGCGGGTTGAAACATATTGTCAGACTCTTGGTCGACAACAACGCAAATGTCAACGCCGAAGACAAGGATGGGTTCACAGCACTGAGATGGGCTGCATATCGAGGGCACAAGAAAATCGTCGACCTACTCATAGACGGCGGTGCATCCCTAGATAGACCCAAGAATTGCGTCCAGGGGTGGACTCTCCTCACGTGGTCAGCTCGCGAAGGACGAGACGCTCTCGTGCAGTCGATGATTGGGAAAGGAATCGACCTTGACGAGCCGAATGCAGATGGTGAGACAGCGCTGTATGGGGCCGTGAAGTACGGTCGAGGGACTGCTACTTATCTGCTACTCCAGGCGAAGGCAAACCTGGAGCTGCCTGATCGCAGATTATATACGCCCCTGCACGTTGCAGTTGACATGTATGACAAGTCAAGCGATAAAACCTTGATCTGGCTTCTAATTGAAAGCGGCGCAAACATCAACGCAAAGACAAGACAGGAGCTTACCCCTTTACACATCGCCGCCTCCAAAGGCTACGCAGCAGCTGTCTGGCTTTTGCTCGAGAAGGGCGCAAACCCCATGGTCAAAGACAGCGTGGGCCATACACCTCTGCATGAAGCCGTGATCAACAACCACGAGTCAGTCATCCGACAGTTGATACAGAAGGCGCCCGCTCTGATAAATGAAGTAGACGGCGAAAGTCGTTCGGTGCTCCACGACGCAGCTTCAATGGATCATCTACCTATTGTCAAGTTGTTATTAGACAACAGCGCGAATATAAACGCAAAAGACCGACAGGCCTGTACCGCTCTTCACCGCGCTGTAACGCAAGGTCATTACGCTGTGGTGTCCTATTTGATTTCAAGAGGAGCTGATCAGAAAATACGCAATAAGAACGGTCTGACAGCCTCAGACGAAGCAAATCACACTGGAATCGAGAAGGTCACAGAATTGTTCTCCCGTCCGAGAAATCGTCAGGGTAGAAATAGTTATTGACCTTGCACCGTCAACTCGATACCGGAGAAGTTCCCATGATCACCATAGACGAACCACATCATTCGACTACTGGTGAGAATATAGCTTAGGCACCAATTAAGTATCGGGTTCTCGTACCCGTCGCCATACTTTCCTTTGCACTTGGACATGGCTCTTTGTTCTTGTCCTGGTGCTTAGTGCACCCTGCCTTGGATAGAAGACTCCGACTAGTGCGTCTTAGGAATACCAGGTCTATAACAGACCTCTGGCGCCTGTATTCCGTGCGGTTGCAAAAATTGCGGACATCTCGACATGAAGTCTTCCAACGACAGAAACCATAGGCAAATAGTAAGACGGTCGGCGTGGCCGGTGGTCGATAGTTGGCGTCAGATCAACTGATGATAGCGTGGAGATGTTGCGTACTCTATATCATTATATTCCTTTGTTATTGTGCGCGAGCTGGTCATTCTGCTCAAGACTCTCATTTGACGTCGATCAAGACGGCTCTCTCGTCTGCTTCTGCTTTGTCAGTTTCTGCTTTCGTAATGGGTTGTTCGCACTACATAGGTAGCTATCAACATCAGTAATGTGCACCTGTCACTCTTATTCGTACGGGAAGTATTTGGACGAAAGGCATCTACCGACAAGCAAACTGCAAAGCCGGCACAGTGTGATTGTTGCAAAATTTTGCGCGTCGAAGCCCTTCATATGTGGGCATAAACTGTTAGCTGCATTCGACCTACATGGCGGTAGGATTCATTAGGTAGGCATTAGAGGGTTACATGGTCTCAATCGCTATGAATTGACCGGTGAAGGCTGCTGAGAGATTTAAGAAGCTCGACGCGAGTAATCAATCTTGCTGTTAACACACCGACCTTACATTTTGCCGTGGGCGGCGTTTGTCAGTCTCTTTTGTCGCTGGACCAACCCATCATGATGTTGGACTCTACGGCTCACTGGAAAGCGTAGCAGCCCTTATTGCCAGCCTTCTTTTCTTTTTCTCTTCTTCTTTTCCTGTCTCTTTTTTTTTTCTTTTGGGCCAGCATCTGTGCAAGAAATCGACTATAAATATAGAATCAGCCACGCTCCTCGATTGTAACGGTCAGATCCCTTCTGTGGGATTCAACTGGGGCTCGTCTAAAGAGGAAAGAGACAGCAAACCTTCCGGATGCAATATTCTGCCTCCACCTGCATATCGGATTCGAAGGATGATGAGTGATCTATTAGCGTGAGTAGCATCACATAAAGGTACGGTCTCGGCCGGCGCCCGGTATCAACTTCCGGCAGTAGTTCAAATCTCCGTGAAGTTTGGTTGTGGAATCGTCCTGCATAGATTTATTTTCCGACGAGCGAAGGATCATTACTCGTCGACGATGCATTTCCAGGCCTGGTCCCTGCGCAAGAACATTGCCGATGAACTTGACTCCTTCGATCCGAACTGCGATGCTCAATGTCACGATATTTCGCCGTAAAGCGACAACTATTTAGGCTGTCACTGTAAGCAGCGCTGGTTACTTACCCGTCTCGCACGTTGACGTCAATGTAGCGGATACTACGAGCACCCACCTACATACCGCTTGGATGAGTTGAAGACACCGCCGATTCCCAAAGCTCAGTCTCTAATGTGAGTATCTTGAAGCGGGTCTTTTGCGCTATCAACGATTCTAACATTAGTGCGAGCAACTTCCATAGCAACGGCTGTCCAGTTACCTCGCAGCATTCGGTAGG
The DNA here is from genome assembly GCA_022432385.1 of Xylariaceae sp. FL1272. Lineage (NCBI taxonomy): Eukaryota > Fungi > Ascomycota > Sordariomycetes > Xylariales > Xylariaceae > Xylariaceae sp. FL1272. The sequence goes on along the minus strand of JAJJXC010000011.1, from coordinate 310,196 downwards.
AGAGTCGTCGTGCCGGGGTTGATATGTGTCAGGCTCAAGCATTCAGAGACAGTAAGCATTGCGGCAACGATTACATAGCATCCCTCGAACAACACAAGAGAGTTTCAATGATACGATCAATCTAACGAAGCAGATGCCAAAGAATGGAGCGAGAGTCCGAATATATTACTTGTAGATAATGCATGGACGTTTTGTCTAGTGTGTGGCAACACCCCACAAACGGGACTCGGGAAGCTCCCGTCAACCCGTCAACGCCGTTCTGGCAGCGGATGGCCTTTCTTTTTCTTTTTCTTTCTTTTTACCACTTTCCTTTCCTGAATGGATCGCTCAATTTAAGACGGTATTTGGACAATCTTTTGTGACCAAAATGATTCAGAGGGATACGCTAACATCTTACGAGCGTACCTTGACCCGACACTTCGACTCAGGTACCCAAAATACTGTAGGGACTGACTTTACCATGGTCCTTTAAATACAGGATCCAACAACGTGTCCTGCCAGGGTTCGCGCAACCAGGCTCAGTAATCCCAGAACTCAAAGTGGATTTGGGTGGGATCTTGGCCTCCCTTTGCCTCCTGAGCGAACAGTGGTAAAATGTTCTAGTGCTCATGACATTGCATGATCCCTGACGCAAGACCGAAGATTGAATGAGAGAATCAAAAAGGAGGCGAACACTCCACTGAACAACGGTAACAATGTAAGGGTGTGTTTTCAGGAGAACGGTCCCTGAAGTTTGAATAACTGGATTGCTTCCTTGCATTGAGAATGAGAGGGACAAGCTCGCCGCTTTACCTCGTCACCAACAATGCTGTGAGTTCTCATTGCTGGTTAATACTTCAACGTGTTGGTTCTGTCGTAGATTTGCAGCATTGCGTCGTGGAGCAGTATGGAGTCTAGGAATGCGCCCTGGCAGGATGGCAGCACGGAAAGTGTGCACGGCATACCCGAGACTGGGCATTGCCGGGGAATGGCGGTGTGCCGCTTAGACGAGTTACGTATACAGGGAAATCCGAGCTCGAGAGAAGCTCTGACGAAGCCTGAAACTTGGGGGGTGGGACGGGGGGAGTGTCGAACAGAATCCTTCGCGTCGTGAATGAACAAACTCTTCCATATTATCCATGTTGTGCGTTATCTCGGCACGCTGACGATGGTGTCACAGACAGTTCCGCCAACCTAACAAAATACGTACCTAGGTAGCGATACTACATGCGCGTGGTCGGCAAGCATTCTGCTGTTGTTGGTTCGTGTCTAAAGTTACCGATACGGCAACACCGCGTGATTGCATGCAATCACGTTCTGAAACAAGACCTAATAGGGCCAGTACAGTTACCATCCAACCGATGAAAGGCACAGTAAACTGAGAGTCGTACAAGTGAGACCCAGATGCGGCATAGGTATATCGGGGACGCATGTGCCATAGGAATGGCGGCAGATTAAACGGCATGTTGTTGTTTGCGACGTTAGACTTCAGCTTACCCCAGACTCGCATCTTGATACAATTGTAAAAATGAAAACAATCCAAAGTCTTAGCGTAAGCCACGGTTGATGGCATCAGGCGAAGACGATCCTAGGTAAACTCTAGTAGTGAAGTGTGAGCCGTCTTTAGGAGCAGTCTTCCGAAAATCTTCACATGCGCTACAGATTTCCTGACGATGGAATCCATTCGTAGTCGACCTCTAGGGGTACATTCATATGTAGAGTGTCGGCCCTTTCGGATCCGCTTCTACAAACATTGAAAGAAGAATGCTGCTGTCGGAGGGCTGTTCGAACCGGGTTAGAATCTAATAAATTCGGTCATATTATATCCTTGACCCTGGCTGTGATATGATCTTCATCTACCGCACGTGTCGGCAATCTCACACATATCTACTGTACGTCATTGCCGTCGGCTTCAAATCTGCTGCAAAGGATGTCACTCTGGGTAAAGGAATGTCTCTGGAATGTAGTCATCAGAATGTGCCGATGTCTCATTACGCACACGCATCCTACACGGCTTGGGCTCGGCAGATCCGGCCTGTGAGAGAGGAGTCTGTCTAACGGACATCCCCGGAAGCAGAAAGTCGAAATGCCCGCGCCGCCTTCGTTTGCCCGTCGAGCCAGTGCTTCTAGAACAAGAACACCTGCAGAGACGACATGGGGTCAGAACGTGCGTACGTTAGCGCTGCACCGCACGCACGAATCGCACCAATCCGCCAGGCACCGTCGGCCCAGTTGACTGATAACTTTGGCCCGTACATTACAGAACACATGGGAAGCCACATGGGCAGCAGATTGCGACTAATCACAGCGGCGATAACGTGCCCCTCGACGGCTGCAGACCCTCCATCTGCCATCTCAGCTTTGCGACTTGTCCCATCTCCATCCTCTTCCCCACAAGCAAGGAACAGGTGTCCCAACCAGCGCACCATCGACTAGTCCAACATTCAGCTCGAGGGGCTCGAGCGGCATGCCGTGCGACTTCAAGGTTGTTCGGCATGCCTGGTTGATGAGTGATAAGCGACTGTGAACTAGGTCTGTACGTGACGTGTCGTCGCAAATGAACAAGATCGCGGCGAGCTCGTGAATATCCCTCGCTCCAATATCATAAAGCATGCCACCCGTTGGAATGCTGCGCGATGTGTACATCCTTAACTTGAAAGAGCCGGTCGCATAACAGGCCGCCAGGTCGATGAATTGCCAGCATGGCCCCCTTTTCTTCCTGGTGTGAACCCTCGGCTCTGCCCTCCCAAACCAGAAATCAGACGTATCACATCCTGGATACTGCAACAAACCGACCAACTCGAAGCCGATACCGCACGACGAGCTTGATGAGTGGTAAACGACGTTGCATCTGGTCTTTTCTTCCACATTCCAATGCGAAATCCCATGCAAGCTCTGTTGGAGAGACAACAGTTGTGAGACATTCTGTCGGCTCGCTGAGCCACTAATGTAGGCCCTAGAAGGTGACATTCGCGAGGAATGTTACCGGATTCCAGATCCACGTGTTATTCTGGAACACATTCCTGGTCGATTGTGACGAAGCCTGTCTCTTGCTTGGGGGCCATATGTCCACAGAAACATCTCTCTGACCTCTTGCTTCTATTCCGTGACTTCGCTCATCGCCAAGTATCAGATCCAACAGCTTTTGATCGCACCTTTCTAGTACCTACAGATGTATGCGTCAAGCTAGTCTGTCTTAAGACTTTACAGTGTCGCCAACTTCCAGTTCGAAATTGAACGAAGCAAGAAAAAGAGAGTAATGGATCTACGTTTTTACCCGCTTGCCTGCATGTACTGCACTTTGTGAAAAGTGCTACTAGTACATGAGTTCCCACCGACCCCTGAACCTGGCCTGATTATATTGTAATACAGGTCTCTCATTCCCGGCTTCCGGGCTTGTTCGACGTTCGTCAGAGGTTCGTGCCGGAACATCTATGTAGATCGTGCCCTTCTGTATCCATTGGGTAATTTTGAATGGCCATCAACTGCGCAAGGAGAAGCCGACCATGTATCTGCTACAACTACATATGCTCACCATCATCGATGAAATCGCATACACTCTGAGTAAGCCGGAGGTATTCCGTCTCATACAGTCGTGTCCACAACGTGTTACCACTGGTCGGCATCATCTGTCCTTAATACAGTCCTAGGTTGAACGCAACCCTAGTCGCAATCCAAGTATAGTCAAGTCTTTCGTCAGGGACCCCTCAGATTTATACTGGTTCCGGCATAGCGAGCTGAGCCTAATTGACGGTATAGTGCCCACATTTCATCGTGGCCGGCCTGCCTGCATTTTCGGTTTCGTTTCGTTTGCTACACCTGTTTTGACTTGGGTAGGCGAGCAGCCTAGCATCTGGTGCTGGTCCATTCGCAATAACCCAAAATAACCCCTGCCCGTTTTTATTATGAATGGGAGAGCCAAGCGTCCAAGTGGAGGGGGCTATCATGTGTATCCAACAGCCCGGCTTTTCTATTACTTGTACGGATTATACGCCGTACAAGGGACTCTCTTTTGTCCATTTCTCCTTCTGACTATCCATCTGGGCGGATCACCTTTCATTTCTTGCTGGCTGGCGACTGGGTTGTTTCTTCATTTTGGAGCTCGCAGCCTGGCCGAGCGTCATCTGTTACCAAAGGCATTGGGTATGCGAGCGTTCTCTGGAAACCTCAGAGAAACTCAATTACTCATTGTTCTCGTAAGTGCGCCCTTCACCAACACGTGGCGCATGGGCATGTGCAGTCATTCGGGGACGACGCCCTATAGCCCTACTTTCTCCCCTACCAGTGCCTTGCTTTAAGAGAGACGGCAGGTGAACCGACGAACTCTTTCTTGAGACGTCAGTCCCGTATGCTCGGTGCCACTTAGCGCTGAGCACCAGCTAAGACTTGCGCAACCTTCGCCTCAACGATCACCAACTCCGGGCACACAGGACCCTAGATCAGTCCGAATGGAGGGTATTTTGCTCGTACCCCCAGATCGGGGCACAATACTTGGAAGAGCCGTGTGGAAGGTAGCCATTGCCCCCTCGGTTTTGTCGCATTGGTCACAGTCTGATTTGTCTCTAGCCGCGATACGTTGTCATTGGCCCTCTATCGCAGAAAGATGGTTCCCAGTCGAATTCCTCACTATCCCAAGTTTTATCGGCTGCTCGAATTAAAGATGGTGGCTCCTCTTCCAAGCAACAACAGCAAATCTACACGGATATTGCTTACTTGTCTGTGTTTAAATCCAAGGTGCGCTTGCTGGAAGTGTGTGGGTTACTCTTCATCAAATCGACTGATAATTTTACAGGAAGATCAGGAACCCATTTACCAACACTCGATGAATTCAATCACAGATTGTCAAGTGCAGCAACTTGCTCATCGTAAGCAGGGCCATGTTCTTCCCACACTTACCGTCCAAATATCCCCCGACCCGGCAACCGATAAGCTGCGCAAACGACGATCGAGCCGAACAGGAGGCTTAACCTCATCGAAGGATCCAGGTCCCACGATATTATACTTCCGCCCTGCTGAAGCGTCGCGATTTGGCTTAGGTGATTGGGCACGGTATATTCACTCGCTTATAGAGCCAGATGTACCAGGCCGACAGCCGATGAGTCCAATCAGCCCGCTTTCGACGTCTTTTATGAACCCATTTGCCCCGATCGTAGATGGCTCAAACGAACCGCCGTCAGCGACTACCGGTACGAAGGGAAAAATACGGGCGAAGTTGCAGCCTAGATCATCCGGCAGGGGACAGCCTTCTACGCGAGATGCAGGGTCAGCGTACACCTCGGAATCGCCGAGTCTGCGCTCGCGAAGAAGTGATCTCTCTTCCCATGCCAGTTCCATGGCACCAGCTGCGATGACATTCGTGCAGCAGCACTATACCACTTTGCAGCACTCTGACCTTCCTTCGCCTGCCTCAACCATCGGCGAGAGTCAGGAGCAGCAATTGATAGAAGGTTGGACTTCGGCACAAGGGCGTTCTTCAGCTCTGAGCTCTCCTATAAGGGGCAGGGGTAGTATCAGTTCTTCCCATGGGCACAACAAAACCAGCACGGATGGTAACTCCCCTCAAATGTCCCTGAAGCCTCGGGAAACAATCCTAGACCGAGCGTTCCAGATGCGATGCATTCCAGGATCTGAGCGGGCTGTTCTAGGAGAGGAAAAACTGACATCGCTTGCCAAGTTCGAGGCCTTGATGCGAGAAGCAGACGACCGAAGGCCTATAGAAAGGGAACGATCAGATACGGTTCAAGGACCTGCGAAGAGCAACTGGGATGAGAATGATGATGAAGAAACCGAAGAGGAGGACTATGATAGTGATGATGACGCATTTGACCAAGGCGAGAATTACGACGAGATGAATTCGTCGACGGTCAAAGCGTTACAGTTCATCGTCAATCGTCACAGCGCTATCAGTGGCTCTAGAGTGTCACATTATAGTGATGGGGGCCTTGGAACACGACCGCACACCGCACACTCTCGAATGAGGCCGGCCCCAGGTCAACGGACAATAAGCCAACCAAACCCACCGCTCTACCTCCCATCTTCTCCTCTTAGCAGACCAGCTGACGAACTCTCTCATCGACGACATGAGAAGCGGCATTCGACTTCTGACGTGAAAAATATGAACTTCAACGACTTTGCCAAGAGGCTCAGCGGGACGAGTAGTCTACTTATCTTGCAGACAAACACCAGTACTGGCAGCAGCCGGGGCAGCGGCGACTTTGACACAGCGAATACTCCTCGCGGTTCCATGAGCCCCCTTACACCCAGCGAGCGAGATGAACGCTGCCGATGGCGCGGGAGCATTGGTGTCTTGGGAGGCAACGAAGGCGGGTTCTTATGAACATGATGCCGTTTAGCCTCCCAAAACACTTCGATTCCTGCCCTCTGGTTTTCTCGTAGTAGAAAACTGGGGCTGTATTACTTACACGTTGTCGGTGACGCTCGTTGTTACGACTTGATGAAGACGGTTTAACGACCATGGACGATCTGATATGCACTCTACGTCGTACTGTTGCCAATGTCGGTATAGGGGCTGGTAATAAAAACGAAAACCCCCGCTTTGCTGACGATAATGCGACAATTCTGCATACGCGGAAGAGAATTTCAGAAATAACAGAATGATCTCTTACGGAACGTTACCTTTGCGTGTTGGATTTGAAGGCAACAGAAATCTCACAACTCACGAATTCGTCGATGGAGCGGATCAGCGACCTTCTGATTCCTCACTTTTCTTGATACCAAACGTCACCTAATCTAATGGTGACAGCTTATTAGAGTGGCAGCGCGTAATGGTCGGGACCATTCCTCGGAAATTTCACGCAAAGATATGATAGATACCCTGAGCTAGCGCCATGTCAATAGTATGAAGGACAAACATTCCTATGTCAATTCGCCACGCTGTCTGGCTCCTTGTCAGATGTGAGCTGTGACAACATGTTCCCAACTGTTGGGTGAAGTCCAAGCTTGCTGTTTCCTAACCTACGGAGCCGAGGGAGATCGAAGCGCCTCTTCTACTGTATTCGAGCAGGCATACCCAGTCGATATTCAGAAGCGGCTGAGATATGGGCGGGGTGTACATACGGGACGAGTCGACTTGGTGGTGGGTTAGTCTACCTAGGTAGTCTATGTACATCTTCGATCGTTTCCACTCGTTACTGTAGACTGCACGAGAAGGGTTGAGGAGTATCAGCTGACTGACAATGGGCCTTGCACTTTGCTCCCCGTTAAAGGGCCATCGATGGAGTTATAGAGTTCCTAGCAGAAGATACACCACACTAAAAGACTCAAGCCCGGATCTGGTCTTTTAAAGATCCTGTGCGCGACAGATCTCCATGGCCTCGTGTTGTATCGGTTGAGGTGATGTAACAACCCCTTTGTCTCATATTAATCAGGCCACTACGCAGTGTAAGGCTTTAAATCGGAGGTCAATACTGTTATTGGACTACGAAGGAGCCAAGTCTTCTCTCCAAGCGGCCGCGGAAATGGTATTCTAATCACAATGTCCAACCCGCTCTTGTTCCTATGTAGGTGCGCTTGTGTAACAGCAGGATAAGACGATGATCATTTAGTATGATAATCTATTCCATCCCAGAACTTTACAAAATGTAGAGTCAAATGACTGCCTATCCCTATCAAGCCATCATCATTAGGAAATCGTTTCCTAAACAACGAGTAATGTATGGGTCGTGTCATTTGGTCTAGTTGTTAGAGCCTGAGGATCCGGGACTACAAAACCATGCGGAGCAAGAGTTTCAGAATCCGCCACGAGTGGACTGCAGAACTAATATAGTCGAGGTTGACACATCCAAGTACCTATACATCAGTTATTTCACACATGACTTGCAGCGACTGTCTGGTTCGGACCCCTGGGGACAAAGGTAGTAGTGGATTGGAAATAGCAGTGGTAAAATATAGTCTTATTCACTCAAGATTCTCGGTCCCGTCCCTGCCTCACTGCTGCTGAAGACCTTGATTTTCAGAGGTGTTAGTTGCACTAAGAAGACTACTCGGCTCGGTCAAGCCGACTATCGCCCGCCTCATTTCTCTTTATTTACTCCGTTCTCATATCTTGATCGGATCTCGTTGAAGCCGATATGTCTGTGTGGGCGCTTCGGCCAGGATATCATCAGCTTGGCGTTGCCGAATACTCGTGCTACAGTCAACTAAAGGCAAAACTACCGATGTAGGGCGCTTGGCGTGTACTGACAACGGAATCTCCGCGCGTTTCCAGACTCTGCTGCCATCTCGTCAATTAGTATAGACAGGTATGGAGCACCGACCACACTGATGATAGTTCCCTTGCCATGAAGAAATGGAACATGTCAACTGAGAGAAAGTAGCGATCTGATGCATTCTTGGTACGACGTGGCTGACCCCAGTTTTGGCTTGGAACTTTTGGCACAGTCGGGACAGCCTAGCACAAGATACCATACCCACGCCGCCCTAAAGATACAGGGGGCTGCGACGGATTCGAATAGTCCCGAGATAGCGAAACGCCAGGAACACCCGATCTTGATCTATCAAAACGTAAACCAAGAAATACTTGAAATGGGCACAATGGCGTCGGAAAACGAGGTTTGAGGCTCCACGAGGTATTTTATTCCGTTTGCCCGTTGCCGAGCCCGCTTCACACGGAGCCCAGTGTCAGTCAGTCTCAAGACGACGATTACATTCACAAAGCATGCGCCGAAAGGGCCATTGGCTCGGACGATAGAGTTCGCCGCCGGCGCCGGTCTGATCATTCCACACCGAGCTGCTACTGCTACTCACTTCGCATACTTCTTGCCCCCGTGATTGCCACGGCTAGCCGAGAGCAAGGCCGGATTGGCCTCTGCTACGTCTAAGTCTGACAGCAAAGCGATCGTCAGGGCCTGGCCGGCATTGGGCATCGTCGGTGCTTTTCATTCGTCTTGGCCCTGCGTTCTCGTCTCGTCCGACCACTGGAAAAGCCTCTCGCTGCTGCAGTGTTTGGACCTTGCGAGAACCCCTGCGCTTTTCTCCGCATCACGACGAATCGCGTCGGTACGGGACTGCGTACATGATGAAATCGCACATGGGAGGTGAGGGGTGCGTTCACGGCCGCATGCTGTGTCTGTAATATATTGGCGGTTGAGGGGACGGCACTTGTGAGATGTGCTGGGTTTCGGGATTTTGGGAGGGGTAGGTATGTCGTATGGGTTGCTGTCCTGTGCCCGATGTGTTTCTGCATGGTCCTTTTATCGTGACTACGATTGAATGAAAGCCGATGCCAATAACGAAGAGAGCGTCGAGGACCAGGCGAGAATGTGACAGTCTGCTGCATGTGAAGATGGTAAGTAGCCTGGGTTCTTCGGCTTATGGCTCCTGTTCAGGGACACTGATCAGATCACTAGGACTTGAGATTACACGTATCAAGTCGTTACAAGCTTTGACTTCTCACCACTTTCATTTCCTGCCACCAGCTTTGAGTAATTGATGCCACAAGATGTGTCAAGCCTGGCGCTGGTGGTACTATTGCTTGCGGTGTGGTCGAGGCCCTCTAAACGGCGAGGGCATTTACTACTGGCGGACAACTTGTGACTCCGATTACGTTCAAACGCCTTACTGCCCTAATTTGCAGTGCGAGGAACACGATTCTCACGGGGCCGATTGCTCCGAATATGGGATGTATCATAAACGACACTGATGGGGCCCATATGCGACGTGAGAAGGAATGGGGATATGGAGGCAATGCGCATTCCTCACGAGTTTTCCTTTCTCGCCAGATCCTTCAAGTCAAGTGCAGCCAGGAACATGCGATAAGGCCATGATCTGGTAAAAGGGGTGAATCGTCGGGTATCAGTTCGGTTTTGGGTTTGCACTCGACAACAGTGGTATTTCATCTTCTACGGCGCTGGGTAAATCAAGAGCCGGGAATATATACAAGCTGCCCAGCATTCTTTACGCATAAACGTATTATGCTAGACTGCAGGTCACGAACAGAAGTAGGATACAGTCAAGAATATCGTTATAAATCATAACGGAATCCGACAACTACAACTTTGTATTTCTTGGTACGTCACGTAAGAGGCAAAAAGGATTTGACATGGCCCTTTTATTCATCCATCATTACAATCCAATTGTTTTTGAGATACATATCAAACGTAAAGCAGGCCTGCACCAGTTTCTTGATCCAAGCCTCGAGGTGGTAGTTTAGATCGTCCACCTCTTTTTTCAGAAACGTAAATGTGATCGACAGGCTTATGCTCGCCGTAGTTACTCAAACTTAACTGTGATGTCAGGCCCTTTAGTAACGACTCCGTCCTCGATAACTATATCGTGGCTCGTAAACCCAATCCTCGACTTTTATCCCCCAGTCGATACGGCGTTGGTTGCCTCTCCCCTCCAGGCTCCCACTTCTATAGTGACTATCACGGTAGTGATGTTGACCATGGTATCCCTTCTCGTCACTCCTGGAATCATGATAGTTGTCATTACGATCGCCCCGGAGGTGGTTCGACGTCTTAGACCGCCTCATTGTCCTGTTCTCGCGTCGCGCTCGCTTCTCGCCGTTTTTGTCAGTGCTTTTTGGTAACTTAACGGCAGTATGCGCAGCATGATGGCTCTTTTCAACGTATTGTGGATAATTCATTTCTGCTTGCTCAGGGTAATATCCCGTCGAGTAATTGGCGGTTGTCCTGGCGTAAGGTTGCTGTGCCATGTGGTTCTCGGGAAAGGGAGAGTGGTACAGAGGTCTGCTTCCAGAGCCTGAAACTGCCCATTCGAGCTTTCCTGGAATATCTTAGCCAAAGACAGAAAAAAAAAAGACAATTATTTGGATAATTGCTTTAGTTACCATCTGGAGCGACATGCGTTTGGTACATGAAACGACCATCAGGGTCTAGCACAGGCTCAGACCAAGCGGAGGTTACAGACTCCACCTGAACATTGCCTTCGTCGAATGCATCTGTTCTTGCTTCGGACTCAACAGAACTGTCAGATGCGTCATCATCTTCATGAGTATGATGGTGTTGGTGGTGATGGTGATGATGGTTAGGGGGTCTTGATTTTGAGCGATAGTTGTGTGATCTTGATGGCGGCGTCATGGCTGTCGCCAAACACAGGACAAGGTTTTACGAAAGGGCAGGTAGGTGCATTAAATGAGCACAAGTTTTACTGCTACTACGTAGGGGGCCGGATGATTTTTAAGCTTTCATGAATCGCTCTCACAGCCACTGCGCACTGCCCAGCTTGGCAATTTCGGTTCAGTCAAGTAAATATAACAAGGCTTCACGGAATCCGGGTTGCAAGTAGATGTCGATATTGAGCAATCCCCAAGCTCTTACGAAGTACGTCTGCAGTGGACAGTTTCACGAATTCCAAACCTGACTTGTCATTTCTGCCTGGAAGTCCAAACTGCCAGGCATATGACGAGGCAGTGCTGGGAATTGCCAAGTATGTGCACATTTTAACAGCGAGATAGGTACCATATGATTTCCCATCATCAATCATTGCGTCCAATATCATTCAATAGACTGGCACAATGGCTGATTTCCGACTGCCGTTGGAAGTTGGTAGCTTTTTACCAGCAGGGACAATACCATGTTCCTGCTGGGTCGCGAACTCCCATCCTACAGGCTTTGAGACTCATACAAATGCACGAATATGCACTCGACATTGGAATGAGCCGGAAAACAAGGCTTTGTGTGTTCCTTACATGTTGGATTTCCCGAAAGTGAGGCTGACGAGCGAACGATGATTCGTCGCTGGGATTAGGCGGCACAAGCCGTTGCCTAAAGGGTCAAAACTTTGAAGCCAGCATGCTTTCGAGTCGTCAAAGTGGTCTGACACAGAGTTTGTATGCCGGCCTTACGCGAACAGACACTGAGCCTAGCTGCATGTTGTGTTCGAGGAATAGAGGACAGCAACTGTTGTGCTTGCAGGAGCCTGATTTCTAGTCCGGCAACGTTTGCATAGGCATCCTGCTCGAGCAACTTGTCGACTTATAAAGCGCTTGATAAATGGTCCAATACATTTGGAGTTATCTGGACTTCTGACTGATTCTTCTAATTCTAGAGCCGATGTCTTGTCCTCGAAACGGGACGATGCCATTGATACCTCTGAAACCTCACGACTTCCGCTTACTCTCTTTTGGGAAGCTTTGCTTCGATATTGTAGTGTCAGTGGTCCATGTCATATGAGTTCCAGCCAATCATACTTGTCTTACCACGCCATAGACTCTCTCACGCGATTGTAGGCTTCTTTGTGAGACCAGTGACGTATTTAATAGCAGGCAGGGAAATAGTTCGAGATATTTCTTTATGACAGGCTCTTTAACATAATATCGGTTTCTTAAGTGCAAGATAAATGCATTTGTAATTAAGGCTGTGATATTGTAATCGACCATAACAAGCTATCCCGATCTCATCGTGCGTCTGCTTTATCCCTGCCTTCATTCTCATAACCTCCTGGACTGTATCACATGATTCTACATCCGAGACAAAAGGTTCTGGCTGGTCTTCTTCTCGCTGGTGGCTTGCTCACTACCAGAGGGCGGTGTCAGGTTTTGTGTGGCCTGCAGCTTGGGAACCGCGCCGAAGCGAGTGTTGCCCTGGTCCCAGATGGCATAGATATTGCGGAGGAATACGTCACCGAGGATATCGAAAGGGTTTGTGCCACGTGACTGAACACCGCCGTACCAGTGGGAATCATCTGCTAAGGCAAAGGCAAGGGCCTCTTTCTGAATCATGAATTGGGTATCGCCAACGGCGATGGTGAAGTCAGGTAGCGAATCTGCAGTTACGCTCGTGGGGAAGATGTATCCTTGTTGGGTTGAATCATACGTGGCGCCGGGGATTTCCTTGTATAGCGCGTCGACAACTTCATCGCTTACTAGCATCAGTGTGGTACCCGTGTCCTTAAGCGTATGTTAGGATTTACTTTCTGCCAACGGGAGCCTGGGACGCTTACCGCAATAGCCTTGTTTCCGCTAATAGTGGAGGTTTGGCCGTTCAAGGAGTACGATGCCGAGTCGAACATCCAAAAGCCTTGCGAATTATCAATGTCGGTGTAGATGATGTCTGACCCGGATTGAGAGACGAGATCTTGATCAATAAACCCAACTTGATCATACCATGTCAGCATTCTTGTTCGTAAGAGACGAGCAGATAGTGATGAAACTTGAAACATACAGGTGTAGAACGACTCCTCTCCGCTGTCTCTCTCACTGTAGAAGGCGCTTGTGAATAGCTGAGCATCTGAAGGGATGTCGCCCTGCGAAATCATGTTCGCAACTGGTGTTTCAGCCTGGTCGGGTGTGACAGTGTTGATGCTGCTGAATGCAAGGCCAAGCAGGCCATCGCCGGTGCTCTGTGCAAATTGATCCGATAATTGGTTCGCAAGCTCAACTGTCTGTGACTCTACCTTGACTCCGCCAATGTTCAATAAGTCAGTTCCGCAGGTACCCGACGCTGAGCTTCCATCTCCGTATGAGATACTATTTTCAAGTCAGTATCAGGCCTTCGGGGTGGAAGATATGCGTTCCGCATCTTTGAAAGAGATTGTAAGTGGATCGAATACTGGTATTGGATCAGGCAAACTCAGATACTCACTTCCAGCTCTCGCCCGACAGAGCTTTCCACGTGGAGCTCTTCGATGGATCGAAGACGTTGTGGCCTGACTGTAGCGACTTGCTCAGACTGGTAGAGAAAACCTTTCAACGATTATTAGTGACGGTTTTTGGCTCGATCCACAGAAACTTACCCAGAGGTCTGAGGACTGTAACAGTTGGAGTCAGCTTAAATGCCTTGTCGTATGTCGTCTAAGGCCTCGCGAGTCTTGAAGTATGTCTTTAGAGCACTTGCTCTTAAAGGAAAAGAGGCTAGCTTCCGAGGTTCTTGAAATAGGGAATTGAGGACTCTGGGAATTACTTACGCCTGTGTCAAAGTCCAAAAGAAGCTTTTGAGCAGGAGTTCCGATCTCGACTTCAACTAAGTACCTAGTGAATAGTTAGTCCTGTGTTGTGCGCAAATCTGTATGAAAATTGCTTCACGGCAGCTCTACACTTGTGCTTGTCTCTCGTGTCTGCACTTGGCTCTACCATATCACTTATACGAGTACGCTTGATGTGCCGAGGGGAAGCTTCAAGAGGAACTCACTCGATATCATTCTGTTGGTCTTCTGCGGTGACCTGTCCCGTCTGAGTTTCGTCGCCTGAACTAGTGGCCTTCTTGACAAGAAGGTGCTCCTTGCGAGCACGGCCACCTGCCTTGTGGTCGCTACGAGCGAGGCCTCTTTGAGTGACCTTGTTGATATGGCAATAGGGTCCTTCTTTCGTTGAATCGAAACCGTACTTGCGCTAGTCAATATCCAAACCTCATCTCGAGTACGAAGATTCGTTGTGAAGGGATCATAAGTTCGACTTATTCGAACAGTCATTTACCTTGTTCATCAATGATACATAGCTCTTCAATCCGTGTTTCTGATAGTTGGGGTTTCGAACAACCCGCAGCTTCTTGAGGCCGGCCATTGCAGCTGATCTGATGTGGGACATGAAAGATGGCCTGTTTACTGCTTCAAATTCAGATTGATGAAGATGGGAATACACAACAAGAACAAATGCGTGAGCTTTAATGCATATATAGTGCCTCTGTTAGGAGAAGACACAACGTCATCAGGCAGAGCGGTTTCATAAGGTATCGGGATGTCGTTGCGACAACACCTAGGTTGGTGGATCTAAACCTGTTTCTTTGTGTTGTGACATAAACAGCTGTCGATTATGCACCGCCATCGTTTCGTATCCACGACAATGCTCAAGCCCATACCGTAGTCGATGCAACATGGGATTGTTTAGTGGTGCCCGGTTGTTGGTGTACGCGCAATCATCGACAGGGGACGTGGGCCATCCGGTCGAGCTGTTTGCTCTATTGCATAGGGCATGGGACTCTGAGACCCGTTTGTCGATAGTCCAAATGACGTTCGATCGGTAGACGTGACTCTCGCATGGATGCGCTCCATCATTATCTCCGTTCATGATGCAAGCACCTCGCAACGGTGCCTACCTTATGCTCCCACAAACCGACACAGGTGAGCAAAGTTGATTCCGCGCTGAACTGCATGCGCAGATGGTGAGACTCCCATATAAGTGAGCCTTTGACAGAATGTCAGCGAGCAGGCGGTTGAGGACGATACCAAGCTTTATCGCCAAGACGCTGTTCAATACAGGGCGGAAACCACCTATAACTTGGCTCGCTTGATGGACGATGATGAATGTGAGTGTTTCCATTTTCGTACCGCCAGCTTGCACCAAATAGGAAGGTCGTGTCTGGGACGCGCCACGAAACTATTAAACCCGGCGCCCACCATGCACCACTGCTACCACATCTCTGCACATCAATGCTTGTTCCGACCATACCAGCGCCAGCAAGCCTGTTTTCCTTGGCACTACCTCAATGCCGGTATCCCCTGACGGAACGGTGCTTGTTGGTGATTGGTGCGTGCTATTGCCCATCTTGATGTCACGCAGGCACAGATAAGTAAGTTGTGCTCCCGGTCAAAAGAACATAGATTCGCTGTGGACTCTACACTATCTGACATCATGACTGACGAAGCTCCTCTCGCCTGAATCCAGACAATAGCCACTATGTACAGTTAGCCTACCTGTGTAATTGCCCGGTACTCGTTACAGGTACAACAAGTATCGACGTTCCATGCCTTCAACCACCGGACATGGGTGCATTGCATCCCGGTACGGAAGCATGCGCTGCTAGTGCCATGCATGACATAGCTCGGATACAGCTCCCTGCTCCATAGCTGATCGCATTGGTAGTCTGTGAAGCTGCTGTATGCGTTTCTTGATGTGTCGAAGTGCTGGTCAAAACGGGTTGGGGACCAAGTCTCATGATCTTTTGTTGATTTGCATTTGTTCCGTGTCGAAAATCCTAGCTCTACACTTGACAAACCCCGCCTCCGCCATGATTCATTCCCACCGAATGCTGAATGGATTGAAAGCAACAGCATTGTTGAAGACGTCATGACCGGCTCGTACCCAATTGAAGAGGTGAGAGCGACAAGTGAAGTCGCGTCACATTATAGGCAAGTGAGGTGTGTACGTGCTTAACAAGGAAACTTTGAGTTGTCTACACAAAACTCCGCCACAGTTAATTTGGTGTAGTTTAAACAGCATAGCGACACATTTGGCAGTCTTCCATTACATAGAAATACTTACTTACCTCTTCCTCTGATGAAAGAACTAACTATGCGGGCTTATCAGCGATAACTACTGTAAAAACGACCTCTCGCCGCTTCACCTTGTACATCCATGACAGTTCGATTGGACTCAAACGTCCGAGCTTTTGTTTTATATACAAGCTTCATGCGAAGCAGCGAATAGTATCTATGGACAGCTTGCAAAATTGAATATATACAGAGGAAATCAAGAAAAAGGCCGGGACTCTCTTGAGACCAGGCCCAGCTTTATTTAACTTTCAACATGGCCATGTTGTCATGTCGGTCTTGTCTGACTGATTAATACATCTAATTTCCGCTCAGAATAGCGTGTGCAGCCTTCTCGGATATCATCTGTATGGAAAAAGGTATCAGTATGAGCCGGTAAGTCTTTTTTCCGGAATTGACGTACCATTGTTGGGAGGTAAATGAATGTACCAGGAATGAAAGGCCAAGCAGAAGCGTCGACGACTCGGAGGCTGTCAATTCCTCGTACCTCTGCACTGGGAGTTAGCCACTGTTCGCACAGGCCCCGAAATCGAGCAGTTCGACAGTTAAGACTTACTGAAGTTCCCATCCAAAACTGCCATCGTATCATTATCAGCTCCGATAGGGTTTGAGCATCTGTAACGATGTTAGTCAGCTCTTGAGGAATGCAAACAGGAAAATGGAAGAGTAACGTACGAAGCGTGGTGGCCCCAGGCTTCCTCGGTAACCCACTCCGCAAGCTCGTCGTCGGTCTGCACATCTAGAGGAGGCCAGTACTGGACAGGTAATCCGTCGATATCGGTGGTGTTTCCGTAAAAGGCCTGCGCCATACGCATGCCCTCTACCATCGCGTACACATCCTTATCGGCTTCCTCCTTAGTCATACCTTCATACATAGAGTGGAAGGTAATGTTAGGCGTGTCTCTGGGGTTGGTCGAGAGCAATTGGACAGTTCCGGCGTTGTTGTGAGTGTGGGCCTTGAGGACGAGCCAGCTCCAGTGCGTCTTGTCATCGGCAGTTGCAGCCCAAGAGCTGTAGCCAGGCCAGAAGCCGTTGAACATGGCGGGGAAACCACCGATCCATAGATCTTGCTCACCGTCTTCGGAGTGGCTTGATGCCCAGAATGAGCCACTGTAGACTAGACCAGATGCGTATGTACCCTTCTGGGAGCCGTGGTTGTTTGGGTTTGCGTACTGCTCCCTGTTTCACAAAAGCAGTTAGAACTGTGTACATGTTTCAAACGGCTTGTGTATAACAACAGATCGCGGGTGCAGCGTTATCTGGGGGCTTCTTGACACTATTGAAGCAAGGCTCGGTAACACATACCAGCAAGGATCATCTTCGGTTCCAAGGTAGGTGCAGTCCAAGATACGGGTGAAGTTTGTTGGGTAGTCTGCGTTCATGCTGACTTCGAGGCGATCTTGCAGACCTGTGCCGACACCGGGGAGATCTTTGACAACTGGAATGCCGAATTTCTGAAGCCTTAGAGAGTGTCAATTCAGTATCCACTGTCGATAGTATTGTTCAATAGATTGCTTACTCGGCTTTCGGGCCAACACCAGAAAGTTTGAGTATTTGCGGTGAGTTGAAAGCGCCACCAGCCACGATGACTTCCTTCGTCGCCTTGACCGATCCAGCCTTACCGGTGTTTTCAGTCAGGCTGGCGCGGGGATCCGCACGGTAAAGAGACTGGCCGAACAGATACTCAATACCGTTGGCTTTGGGCTTCTTCGTCTTGCAAGTATACTCTTCGAAAGTAACTTTTGTAACGAGCGTTTCGAGAGCGACTTCGAGCTTGTACTTCTTTGAGCCGTCCGCATTCTTGGCAGTGACGGTGTCGTAAACCAAGTCACGGGGTGATGAACGCCTGTAGTTCACATTATCCATGGAGAGAGGCAGGCGACCGAATATATTGATGGTGTCACGATCGGGGCTATCCACGTTGAGATCGGGCATCAGAAGGTCGCTTAACGCCTGAACAATGGGTTGAGTGACGTCCAATGGAAGAAGTTCCGAGTGAGGATCAGCCTCCTTTGCCGCGATGACTGTGTCCATTGTTTGCGTTAGGACAGTGTTGAGATCATCGACGTCTAGGCCGAACGCTTTGGCAGCGCCCATAAGAGCAGAGACAAATTTGACATCCTGAGCAGCGATGCCCAGTGGATCCCAAGCTACGTCGATATATCCGTCGAAGCCGTGGCCTGTCTTGTTAAAGATGGGCGCCTGATATTCGTTATTTTCAATAAGCTCGAAATATTGACGCATGTTGTCGTTGTTCCACGAGTCATCGCCAACAAGCTTGGCGATATTGTCGAAATCGTTCTTACTGGGCAGCATCGTAACTAGGGCATTGTGCTCTGAGCACCCTCCCAGACCACCATACCGAGGATAGAAATTACCAATAAGTGTATAATCTTCAGGTGGGTTCTGGCCAGCTAGAATAGAGTTTTAGTTAATTGTCTTAGAGATCGATTTTAGAGGTATGAAGATTATTGCAATACGGTCTCCATATCGCTCTTGTAAAGCATTGCGGGAGGCGTCTGGGACGGATTGACTTACTGTAATATGTCTGACCATCTGGTGATACCCAACTCACTTTGCGATCCTTTTTCGCCATCTCTTCATTGGCATAATGATTCGTGAAGAAACCCCAGCTAACTTCATTCCTTTCGGAGCTAGGATTAGCCAACGCTGGAGCCTCGACTTGTCTCAGATGGCCATAATCGTCGCCCGCATCAACCAAGAGAACACTATGCCCAGCCTTGGCCAGACGCACAGCAAGTGGAGCACCACCAGGTCCGGATCCCACGACGATGTACTCGTACTCCTTCTGTTGCGGTTCTTCGGCCGAAAGGACAGCGGAGCTGGTTTGAGGAAATTGAAGTTGGTTTTGTAACCGATCAGTAAACACGTGCACACCGCTGGCGTTGACGAAAGAGACGGAATCCGAAGACCTGAATATCATTGTTAGTAGCAATTCTATGCTTATTGCTGATCGCCAACTGCTACTTACTGAGCCTCAACGAGTGAGGCTGCAGCGCTAAGCAGCGCCAAATAAGAGAAAGAATGCATATTGTGAAGACACTTCGGCAAATAAGAAAAGAAAACTAGTCTCCAGAGGCTTTATTATGCCGCCTGTTGAAGAGGAGAAACAGAATGTCGTTGAAGACTCCGAACCTTCATTAACAGATGCCATACTTGAGTATTTTATATCACAAATGGAGTTTCTTTGATATCATCAGATCTCCGGATCCTTCTTGTCAGCGCTGCGTACTCGTCACATTTCCTCTAAAAGCGGAAAACCCATAATGTGATTACAGGAGGCTCAGTCGTTGTGGTATGATGCTTACGGTGGTTTCTTCAGCCAAGGTCGGAGAAGCCTATCCAAAAAGGTAAGTTCGCTCGAAGCGTGTAAGACATGATCCTGAGGATTCTCCTAGAGAGGACCGCGTGCTACGGCTGTCGTACGTGGTGCAGCGCTGCGGCCGCAGTGTGGCGTTTGACCCGGGGACACATGTATCGACAAAGCGCAGCATTTCGTTAGTAAGATTTCAGAATGCGATGTACAGTATTGGTAGTTGGATTGAAGCGCATGGCTTGATCTCGAAAGTCGACGGTGTATTCAGAAACCGCCTAGATCCTCGAACGTACGATATAGCTCCACAGCTAATACCAGCATCTTAGTCAACATTAACCCTTGCCAAGGACTCAGCTCAAGATGGCCTTAACGGTATGTTCATCTTCTTCGCGTCATGCAACTTGAGCGGCTGAAATTGGTATTCAGATAGGTAGATTTCGTTGAATCAGAACATGTAAATGCCGATTGGTGACCGAGTAATGCAATGCCTGCATCTGATGAGACCGCATTGCATCGATGGTTTGCAGCCCCCTGATTCCTATTCGACTCTAAAAGGTTACCGCACAGTAAAGGCAATTCCAACGGTGACACGACAAAGTTAGATTGGGAAGCTTGTACGGTTGAGAGTCTCCCGAGAATGGAAATTACTTACTACTGCACAATGGGAAAACAATGATAGATCGTATGTTGTCGTTCGATTTGATGTGCCCACATTTTGGTCCTAAACTCGCTCAAGCCTCACCTGAGTCTTGGCTTTGGGTAAGGTACCTTATCCGTTAACTGGTGCAATGCAACCACGCCGTACATCGTATCCTTGTCCGCCTACTCCGTACCTGTTCTAATTACAGCATCTTGGCGACTGAAAATGCAGAGCTGGCATGCACGCGAAAACAGTATAAACCCGGCTTATCAAGACAGGCTTCAATATCCACAGCGGAGGGACTTTGACGTTCTATTCAGTTGATCACACCCTTGACCGTCTATGTTCCTGACTTCAAAGTGGACGAGATCGAAGTATGCCGGGGCGCTACCTTACAATGGGTAGGCCGGACAGGGCCGCTTTACGCCCCAGCCAGCAAGGCTCATTCATGCATGGACGTTCAAACGAGCTCTGAGCTTATTAGGTTCGCGCTCTGTCTGTCCATACCTCGGATTTCTAATGATAACCCTGACAGCCGACCGATCAGTAATAACTTTACATATGTCATCGGACGTTGCTTGCTTGTTGCACGTGTCATCGGAATGAAGCGACCGATCATCAGCTATATAGGTAGTTGGACCTCAAGGATTCCTACGCTGCATATGCCTGAGCACCTGGGGGCTTATCCCTAAGCCATCCAGATGGTTTAAACACTAAGTCCCATCGCTAATCCAGCTGACTATGCGTGGTTCTTGGATGCTTCAATCGGATTCATTGCTATATATTATGCTTATCAGTCTTACAGCTGTCACTCTCCAGTGTCTCAAATTGAGACCTAAAGGTGAAACGAGCGCTAGTCTTTTGAACAGATCGTGTTTATGGATTGGGCTTCTTCTTGATGGTCAGGTCTCAAAGACTGAGACATTAGCTTGTGGCTGTTTGACTCAGCCAACTGTCTTAGATGGCAATCAGCCAACCGGATGCCATCGATAATGCTCCGGGGCCGCTATTCTTTAGCTCTATGGCAATCCATAATCACCGTTGATGGCAGCCACCTACTACATTACACGGTAATCATCAGTTGAGGAGCAACTAGTTACTCCAATCTTGGTGAACTGACTGGTATCATTCCGCCTCATTTCCACAGCCACTGATACTAAGAAATACTAAGATAGATGTTGTTTTGATATCCATGACAACAGGCGGAAAATTTCCTCCCCCTCTGCCTGTGTAACCAAACTCATTAGCTACCAACCCAGAACGGATTTGAATATTGTTTATAGTACATTACTATGTCCAAGGCATTATTATGGAGAAACGAAGGCCTTCGAAACCATTGGTGATGGATTTTCGTACTCGTTGTGAGGGATGCATTAGGTGGTTGGCGACGAGTATAATGATACGGTCCAAGACTAGTCTAATCAAAGCCTCACTTGTAGATTGGCACAAGCTGCGGAACATGATGAGTCCAGCTGCGGAAGACTTCAACGAGTCAAAATCTAGTATATCAGATTAAACACGATGGCCTCTTGCAAAGGGCTCAGCTTTCAACCCCTTTATTCATCAGACCGGCGACATAGGCTTTACTGACCATGTGTTGATCATGATCTGCTTCGTAATTCGGCGTACAACATGCGTCGTTTTGCCGCCATCATATACAGGGGACGGCAACTACAGTCTATCACATGTAAGCAGAGATACCTTCGGTAGTGGCCAGATTTAGAGTTTGCCTTCGTACCAATCACAACACGCCATACATTTGGAGCGAGGATTGAGATATATAATATCACTTAATAGCATGCATTACCACTCGGGTTGGTATGGCCTAGCGGTTCTTCCTCCTAAAAACAAATCTAAATATCATTACTTCCGCTAGGCGCTAGGGTTCGATTCCCTAGGCGAGTAAGAAATTTTTTTTTTCTTTTTGCGTAACGTCAAAACACTTACGAGATGCTTCATCCGGTCCAAGCCTATGATGTTCATATATGGTAAGACAAGATCTGACCACTGATATGTGTAGCTACCTTACGCGTGTCCTCCAGTACATTTCAATTCGAGCCATTGACTCTGTATTTGTCGTCGTCTCGGTCGCCCTGCGCAAACCATTGATTCTCGACCCGATCGCAAGGTTTGGCAGTGAATTCGCCCAGTCGCCAGTCGTATCTAGTGATCAAGCGGTGCCAATGCTATTCATATGTTTCCGAATGTAAGTATCGTCAACATCGAAGAAGATGCCTCTGACAACGACCTCCCTCGAATTTACTTTAGATTGTACTGCTTCTTCACCCGAACTTGCCTCACATGGAGATTTGTACTTGAAACTACGCCAATATGTGTTCATTCTCATCTCGCTCTGCGCGCGCAAAAAAGATCCTAGGCAACAAGCTTGTCTAGGGGTATATTGAAATAGAACTCAAAACAACATAGATATAGAACCAGAAATAACAACAATAGATGGCTGCACAGCAGCCATCATAAGGGCAAAGATCTGATCAGTAGACGGGAGATACGAAAAGTATGGTATTGTGTGCTGTATTGCTGTGTAAAGGTCGCTAAAATCACTGCTAGTTTACGATTTTTGAAAAACAGACCCTATAAAGCCTTGCTCTTGCTGACTCAGCACCCGTCCCTATTGCAATATTTATAAAGACAATCATTGTCGTCTTCGTATAAGAATCTATGACAGAGAGATTAGGATATACGTCCGAACCATCGGGGCTATCAATGGCCGTTCAGAAGCCCGTACAGACACCATACTCTACCGCAAGAATTGAGCAGCATGGACTACCAGTAATATATCCGACGAGCCGATTCAGAGCTTTGGTTACATACTGACTTGGACATGCAAACCCCACGATCTACTTTGAACCTTGTCCCAGCCGGATCTCTGATAGTGAAGATACCGTTACTGTAAAAAATGCTATCAATTTGAGGCTTCTTTCCATCAATGTCGCGCATTGATTCGCGCCTTTGTCCGATTCATATCACTTTCTCGATATTTACCACCTTCTCCAACGGGAAAGCGAGAATTCAGGCGAGGGTCACTTCCAGTACGATCCAAACTCGACCAAGGCACGGGTTGCACAACATCGCGTATATTGTACGCCATACCGGGCACGACAGTCAGGCGGGAACCCTTGAAGCCTTTGTCGTCAGACACGAGCTCTGAGCAGGTGCGGAAATTGGCAGGTCTTTACAGACTGTCTGAGTAGTAGGGAGCAGCGAAATTCATCGCTGTATGCAGTGTTGCAGAGCCGAGTCACACCCAACTTGCGATGCGTGACGATACATCCTGTGAAGCTCGCGCACCTGTGATATCTCCTTTCCTGTGTCCTCTTGTTTGAAGTAAACCGCGTCTATCCAGAGTGGCAAGGAGGAGGATGGAGTCTCGTCAATCTCGGATGTATGTTATCGTCTGGAAGACTACTAGGGGATCCTTATTCTAGAACTGTACAGATAGATACCCGTCAAGGGGCTTCTGAGCACAATGCAACGGAATTTCGAGACTCGTCGCTGAGGTATTACTTGAACTTCTTCCTTATTTATAATCGTGCCGTATCGAGGGAACTTGTAACAGGGTATACGCGATGGATGCTAGCTCTGATAAAGCAATTTAGGATATATATTATACAGTTCTCTGATGCCGGTTTATCGCTGTGCCATAACTGGATGTTTATTAAGTATCAAGGCTCTTTATTCACAGGTTTTAAGTGAAGCAGTATTTCCTCAGGCGCAGAAACGGACAACCCACCAGACCTACAGGCCCCTTTGCAGCATTCGACGCGAAGGAGACGAAGTCCTAGATCTTTCGCATGGGCTATAGTACCCTGTCACATCCTAATCCCCCTTCTGTTATACCGGTCGCTGTTGTCATGTGTGGTGCGGTGAATGCGGAAAACTGCTCATGCTCCGAGGGGAGCCTAAACCATGGTCACTATGTTGTACCGGCGAGCCCATCTCGCTTCGCGCAGCTGATGCGGCATCGAGTTCCGAGTACCGTGCCATATTATTCTGCATCTCATATGTGCCGATCCCAGGCGACGCAGGTACAGAGTTATTCTTGAACTGAGGAGTCCCTGGATAGTTTGACTCTTGGTATGTATCTTGATAAGGCTGGTGGATCATCGGTGGTGGTTGCGACTGAACTTCGTTATTATTTTCGACATGTTGCTGTTTAAGTGACTTGAGCTTCTTCATTAGCCAGGCAATTGCCGAACCCGAAGCAATAAAGAGTACGCCAATAATGACAGCGAGAGCGATTGTCGCGTCCTTGTATGATTTTGATACACCGGCACCGTTGCCATCAGCGACGACACTGGCTTGTGTTGGGATTGAGATGGCAGCATCCGTGCCACAACATGACGAATTGCCTTGTCCACAGCAGTAAGTGCCAGATCCGTCGTCACATGCGTGCAATACAGCCGAGCTTGATGCTGATCCGCCTTGCTGCACGCGTACGAGTTAGAAAAAACGTTAAGCTCGGTAGAGGTAATTTCATCGCCACTTACAGTCGGGTCAGTACAGACATTCACACAGGCAGCGCTCTGCCAGGTCGGGTCTGTGCAAAACTCTCTTCGAAGAAGGTTGTCGTCGTAGCTCTGACACAGGCCAAGAGGCGTGCACTTATCTCTTTTGTCCATGTCGCCATCCAGCCGGCAACAACTCGAGTGGATGCCATTTTGATAAATTCCGAGCTTGTTACAAGGTACGAACGTTTCGTTGTCAGCCAACGTCTTTCCATCTGGCGCGAAACATCCATTGTATTCTGCCAGCACCAAAGGACCAAAAGAAACGGTAAACCAGAAGCTCCAAGTGGGCAGCATAGTTCTTAGTTTGATAAATCAATACTCGTAGACTCTGACAGCCAGTGGCTAAAGGATATTGGAGAAGGGGAAGGGAGGGAAAGATACGTTC
Organism: Xylariaceae sp. FL1272; assembly: GCA_022432385.1. Taxonomy (NCBI): domain Eukaryota; kingdom Fungi; phylum Ascomycota; class Sordariomycetes; order Xylariales; family Xylariaceae; species Xylariaceae sp. FL1272. The sequence goes on along the minus strand of JAJJXC010000011.1, from coordinate 285,138 downwards.
GTCTGAAGTCCGTAAGGGATAAAGGTAGAAGCAGAGAACGTAATCTTGGCCTGCCCCTCGTGTTACCCAACAGCTTGGGATCGAGCCACTGCCAACTGAGGAGATTGGCTTGCGCATCCGACCGAAGGCAAAGCGAAGGTAGCAAAAGCAAATGTATGCTTATCGGACAAAGTTCCTTGTTAGGTATGCAGAAATACGGCTTGCAGAATGTTGCATGCTGTGAGCCCTTCTTGCAGGGAATATCACCTCCCAACCTGTCATTGCCTGCGATTCAGCCTATCGCGGTGGTGCCAAGGCAACTCATCTACGGACCCGAGTGTGAAGAGGGCGCATGAGGAGTCAGGCTACGATGCCAAGACAGCGAGTTGGGGTAAAGCTGACCTCGATGGCATCTGACATTATATAACATGTACATATAACCTAAGATAGAATGTTCTGAAGGGCCGAAGGCGGGGTGGGCTGAATGTAAGGATTCTCAGGAATGGTAACAGGGCTCAGCTAGGCAATGATGAACACACTGGATGATCGGCCAGAAGCGACGTGATGCTAGGTGAACATTACTTCTTCAGGGCCGACAACAAGGTACGCAGCTAAGCTAATGTACGTAACTACCAACAATTCACAATACTGCAGTAGTGGCTGCAGGGGTTTTCCTGCGCATGCGCGCCAACACAACCAAGGGAGCAAAATGTAGGATTCGAAAAGGCTATTGGAGTGAGATGAGCTCAGAGAGTGAGTTGTGCTCTTCTAGCTCGCTTATCTTGGGAGTCATGTGTAAGATATCTAGGTCTTCGCGTTTTCATACACGTTTTAATGTGGCATGTTATTGTGGATGAACTCTTTGGCTCCAGTCTTCACACCACGGACTACAACTGTCCTCGTTCGCCTGACAAGACAAAGGTATCAGCTTCTCAGTTGGTTATTCGTATGCGAGACCAGTCTCGGCGGGGTTATTTTTGCAAGTCTTGTCCAACCTGTCAGCTTAGTAGGCTAGACTGTCCGTATCATTTGTCTCGACTTCCAACTAGCCCTATGAGACTACAGTTCACTCGTCTTCCAGTCAGATTTTAGCTTTAAGGCTCTCATAGCAAATGTATGGAACGGAAATATTTCACCATCTCCATGCTTGGTTGTCACGAAACAGCCCCCGATGGAAAGTTTGCAAGACGGTGTTTGGACGAGCCTAATCCAGCTGTACTTCTCTTTAGGTCATGCAGATAGACCATGTAAGCCAACAGAAGAGATCTAGTCTACTCATGTGATCCTTTAAGTTCTGCGTAGATCGACATGCTCTATGCGTCATCATCATCCGATTCGTCAGAACCTTCAGACTCCTCGGACCCAGATTCCATGTCTTCGTCTTCATCTGATTCGTCGTCTTCCTCCCCGTCTGGAGATTCCAAGCCATAATCATCGTAGAAGTCCGAGAGCTGGCTGACAGTGGTCTTGTAGCCAATGTCCTGAAGTTCTTTCTCCATTTTCTAGAATGTAACGTTAGTCATGATGGAAAATACGTGACATGCAACTCGGACCGAACAACATACCTCAACCATGACATGAGCGCAGCAAACAACAATATTGCTCGAACGCGGTTCGAAAATGGGAAGCAGCCAGGTTTTCATGGCTTCTTTGATGTCCTCCACGCTTACTGAACGGACCCGGGCGAGTATCTTTGCACTATGATCTGGTTCAAGACCACGAACGGCGCCGATGATATAGTTCTGCGTCGCTGCAGTGGAGAGCGTGGCTTGCTCATCAGCCATAGTCATGACTAGCTGGCTAATGGCGCCTTCTATCATCGGCTTCTCAAATGCAACAGTACCGTTGACCAATGCTGCGATAGCATCGCGTGCAGCAACAATTGCCTTCGATGCTAAAGGAGAGCGGTACACTTTGAAATGAAGATATCCACCGTCGAGTTCTTTCGCAAAATAAACACCGTACGCGAGCCCATTGCCCCTCACAGCATTCCAGAGAGTGCCCTCCACGGTCTCCAAGTATTGCATCGCAACGAGCAAAGCAGGCACAGCTGGGTCGTTGAAGGAGGAAAGACCCTTGCCCGAACTCACAGAATAGGAACTATCAAGGGTGGTCATAGGAATTATGGTGGCACCAATAGACCCAGGATTGCGACCCTCGTCGTTGAGAAGAGTGTAAGGTTTGACAATTGGCTGGACATCCTCGGGCACAGAGCTCAAGGATTTGCTTAAGATATCCCAAGTCTTTACAGGCTCAGGAAGCTTAGATTGAGATATGTCGGCTGTAACAACGATACGCATATTGTCTGGTGTAAACAACGATTTGCGCACTTCTTCGAGCCACTCCACCGCCATGGTCGGGGTTCTCTCAAGAATCTTCTTTAAACGACGTAAATAGGTCGCCTTGACAAGCGTCCTTTTGGCGCAGAGCAAAGACGACGCCTCGTTGTGCAGCGCCATCTCTACCTCATTAGCCATGACTCTGCCGTCGCGCTTGGCCTCGGGAATGTCAGCAAGTTGTTTGGCTACAGTAGCTTTCAAGCGCGTGACATCAAATATGCTGTCAAACATCATCGTACGGATCCACTCGACCGCGGTAGCATACTTGTCGGGCTCAACCTGCATCCTGACCAAAATGCTTTCAGAGTCACCAACTTTAGTTCCCGAGTCCAACGAATAGCTTATGGTTTCTTTCTCGAGTTCCATAACAACCTTCTCAAAGTCGATTACTTGACCATCGCGCTTGACCGGGGTATTGAAGAAGTTGTCGCTGAACAGAGTGAGCAGCGGCTTGTGCTTTACGGGGACATTAGAGGTCCCAATATGGACTGTAATGTGGACAAAGTTTGTCGGCACGTCTTCAAATTGGACGAAGAGAGGTGACCCGGGCGACGCATGGTCGATGTGCTCCTGAGCTGAGTTGTCGTGAGTGCCCAACTTCCGAGCCAATCCTGAACGTGCGGTCTGCGACTTGATGAAGTGAATTGAGTCGGTAGCGGGGACCTGCCATTTCTCAAGCAAAGAAGCTGGGATTTCGATGTCATTCTGCTTTTTGGCATCATCGAGTTTCTGTTTCAACTTTTCAAGACCTTCAGGGCCCAGTTCTTGTCGCCGTTTTTCGACCCGAGCGACCTCGTCGGCTTTTTGCTTGTTTGCAAGATCAAGCGAGGGTTTTCCCAAGATGGAGACATGATGAGCATCCGATATCCATTTACGCAGAAATCCTCGCCATTGCTCATCTGTCCACTTTTCCACGGCGTCGTATTCATTTAAATTTTCCAATTCCCTAAGTGTAGAGCCGTCTCTTGCTCCAAAGACATAATCCGTGATGATGTTTGTTGAGTAGAATGACTCGGATTCTTCAGCTTGCGCCTTGACTTGACGCCGTTCTCGTTGAATGCATTCATTCATATAATCCATATCCAGAGGCTTTGATGCTACTTCTTTGAGAAGGGAAATGAGTCGCTGCTCAACGAACTCAAGTTGCTCAGTTGCCACACCTGTCGGCGAGAACCAGATGACAGAGTTTGGCCGCGAATCCCACCAATTCGAGATGGAACTTGCTAGTGCCTCCTTCTCAACCAACACGTTCTCAAGGACGGCGACTGACGATCCGCAAAGATATGTAAGAAGAATATTGAGGGCGGTTGTTTCGACTAGATTAGTGCAATTAGGACCAAAGTAAGCAACTGTTATGTCTCCAACTGACTCGTCCTCCTCGGGAAACTCAACGGTTTCAACGACGGTCTCTGTGAGTGGGGGAGGCTGAGCGGATTCTATCCAGGGGCGTTGGAAAGGGGCATCGACTGGTGGGATATCCTCGATTACACTCTCTTCGAAGTCATCTAGAATCTGCAGAAGATCCTCATGGTCAACTTCGCCCACGATGATAACACACATGTTGCGAGGCTGATACATTGTGCGATGGAAGTCACGGATCTTTTGCGGGGTCAAGACACGGAGAGCTTCCATCATACCACCAGTCTCATACCGGAACCCAACATTTGGGGGATAGAGTAGACAGCGAGACCTGATATCCATGAGTTCTGAGCCCGTGTTTTGCACCGCTTGCATCTCTGAGTAGACAACACCAGCATCATTACCTTCACCGTCGATGTGGTGAACCTCGGTTGAGCAGGCAGCGTCAGTCATAGTAGGCACAATCAAGTGCTCAAGATATACGGGTAGCGTCTGAGCAAAGCCTGCCCATCCGGCAGTCTCCAGAGTGTAGGCAGTATGATCGGTAGCAGTCCAAGCATTGGTCGTTCCATACGCCCTCGAGGCCAGCTTATCCAATAAGCCCTTATAACGGTAGCTCTTGGAGCCCATGAAGACCAAATGTTCAAGCGTGTGAGGGGCGCCCGAGTCGTCAAATATCTCAGTGGCTAGAGTAAAATAACCATTTACTTTAGGGCCCTGTCGGTCGGCGACAATGACCTGCATTCCGCTCCTCTCTGATTCATATTGGGTGATGGTGGCAGGCGCGTAATCAGTCTCGAAACTTTGAATCTTTCGGAATCGCACGCCCGAGCTTCGGGAGCCCATCGTGTAAGACTTTTGGGAAGAAAAGAGCCCAGGGCTAATTGTTCGTAAGTAAAGTGTCAACTCTAGGACTGAAAAAAAATAAAAGAATTCTCGCGGCAAGACTAAGTAAGAAGTCATGATTATGGCAAATGTTATCTCAGGCGATTAATCGATATCAAGATCAATCGATACATCGGGTCAGACAGCGCTAGCTCGACTGCGAGCGAAAGCCAAACCCCATGCAATGACAACACACGACACCATTTGATGATGCCTTGGCGACTTAGCCTATGAGAATGGCGTCGGATGGGAAGAAACAATCATACCCTGACCTTTCGCTCATTTGCTCGTACAAGACCCCACAAACAGCAACCAAGGCTGCCAAACAGGCTGCCCACACTGACAGCCAGCGGAGCATAGCAAGGTCAAGGGAGCCTTCGGCCCTCGCTCACATACTCGTCATACTGGGCGTAGCAACTTCCTGAAGCGCAGTGGTCTTCGCAGTGGTCTACCAATTGACGTTCCGTTGACAAGAATAATACCAAGGATGGAGCCGGGGAACATGAGAGAAGAAGACGATCCAGGCTCACAGGGCCGAGAGGACCTGGTGGCTGCTGACCTACCTCGGAAGCGGATGAAGTGATACAGCAGGGGGCCTATGAGAGGCAGACAAAAAACGGAACCTGATGGCTGTTATGCAGGTAATGGCCGATGATCTTACGGATCTGGGGAGGGAAGACAGCTTGGGACGATGTGCCGAGCGATGCTAGGTGCAGATAAAAGACGGGGAGTTGTGAGTGAGACTGCGGAGGGTGACCACACTTCATTGGCCGTCTCCACGGACGCTGGATATGGTTCTGGGGTCGGCAGGACTGTAAGGTAGATACGAGAAACACAAGACACAAGCGGAAAAACAGCGGATGAGAATCGAAGAGTCAGGAGTTTTAGTTTGTAAAATGAGACTTCACAGAACAGACTGTGCTCGGAAGTTGGAATGTTCTTTTCAGTTCGATGCTCTCTACCTTAACTAGGTACCTAAGAGACGAGATTTTGGGCGTACAAAGGTGGGCAGGCAATCTCTCAACCCACCTAACCTCGCCGTTGCCCCGCGGTTTTGACTCTAGGCGGCTGTGATAGCGTCTATTACCCACGAAGGCGTGCAGTTAAGCGAGATAAGGCTGGAATGCGACCCTTCCATTGGTAGCGCCCACCAGCAGGCGGCGGGCGGCGGCTGGTAAGGCATCTGACCCCTGTTGATTCGTATGAAGCGGGTGACCTGTTCAATTCCTGGCCGTGGGTGTGTTGAAGCTGTCAAGCATGACGACATAGCCTTCCAAAGTGTTGGATATGCACATTCACATCTCTATCACAAAATCAGATGGATTTGTGAGCTAAACACGTGCGACCCTGAATCACGGCCTCTATCAATGCAATGGGGCATTCTTTGAGCACCCGCGGCCTCACCTAGTACCGATTCCATATCCACAGCATCCAAGTTCGAACCGCCATCCTCTACCTCTGCGATCGCGTATCCTCCCTTACACTCCGCTCTTCTCACCTCACAGAAGATAGAGATGGCCCAGTCCCCTCATACAGCGATAGGCCAGGCTCTTGTCGAATTCTCGCTGCGTGGTGTATTTCCCGAAGACGATGTGTCCTCTCAAACTATCCAACCTCGGCATCTGGCCCCGGCTCTGCAGTCGCTAGCTGCCGCAAAGTCCAAGCTCGAGGTACGTCGTACCATCAGTATGCCACATGTCCCTTTCTAACCCCACCATGTTCCAGGCGGACATACACCAGATCAACGAAGACACAGCCGCCGATGTGGGCCAATGGGTCGCCAACGCCAAATCTCTCGAGGACGACATCAACCGAACTCGAGCCTGGGCTAACGAGATTGTGCGGAGGTCCGATGCGCCAGACGCCTCGGGGAAATCAATACAAGAAGCGGAGGAGAAAGTAGAATTCCTGAGGCGCGAAACGGCGTACAACAAACAGCTACATCATGCCTTGAAGAGCATTAAGGAGGTCGGTCAGCTCCTTGACCAGGTCGACTTGGCCCGAGACGAGAGGAGAATCTTAGATTCACTGTATCTGCTCGAGAGTATGCATCAGAATCCTTCCACGTTGCCCGGACCTTTCGCTGAAGTGTGCTTCAGAATCTTGGACAGCGCTTGACGATATTCCCGTCAGCAAGTCATGCCGCGTCATGAAGCTTTTAGATATTCGAGCTTTTGAGCTCAAGTCGGCCGTCCATGAAGTTTTCGACCATGTATGGGGTTCTCTCGTGAGAGTAGACAAGGGCAGTGGACAGGTGACCATCATGGATTCTCGGCCAGGTGAGGATTGAATCCACTGGTCGATCATAGCGCGACTGCTAATCTAGTGCAGATGAGCAGATGAACTTAGCCGATGCTGTGGTCGGGTTGCAAGCCTACAAAGAGGCTGACCAAAGAATGGCAGAGCTTTGGCACAACCTCGATGACACCATCGTTCATCAAAGGACTAACCTACAACTTACAGAGCTGCCCGCATTTCAAGCTGATGGTGTAAGCTTCTCAGTTGTTCTGGATCGGTCATCCTGCTGACAGCTATGTAGTCAACCTTCAGCTTAGCCGGTGAGGCGGACAGAACTGTTCCCTCCCTCTATCAGGATCTGGACTTGTTTTTATCATACCTGGCTGCCCACTTGCCTGAAGATCTGATCAGTTCTCTGTCAAGCATTATGATACCTGATCTCATGTCTCGCATTGTTACAACTTGGCTAGACTCTGCGGTTCCGACGTCTTTAAGTGATATGTCAGAATTTCAGAAAATTACCGATGCCACTAGGAACTTTTGTGCCCGTCTTGAAAGTCTGAAATTTTCTGGATTTGAAGAGTTACAGGAATGGGTCCAGAATGTACCTCGAGTCTGGCTTGCTAAATGCAGAGAAACTGCACTTGACTCAGTGAGACTGAAAATATCTCAAGGACTTGGCGAATCTCAAGAAATTGAGCGTGCTGAGACACAGACAGTCACACAAGAAGAAGGCCAAAAGCTCACAACAAATGGGGCTAACGCGACTAACGATGACGGATGGGATGCATGGGGGGACGAGCCAGCTGGCAACGGCGAGCAGAAGCTGGATACCACCGACGATGGTGCCGATGCGTGGGGCTGGGGCGATGACGATGCCAACGATTCAAAACCTGAAACTACGAATGCTCCCGCTACCGACGATGAAGCCACAACCAATATGGAGGATGATGCCGCAGACGCTTGGGGTTGGGGAGACGAGGACGTAGCAGCTGCAGATCCTGTAGCAACGATCCCAAAGGCTCGGGGAGAGCATACAACACGAGAACTTACTCTCAAGGAGACATACAACATTTCATCAATGCCACAACCCGTGCTTGCGCTTATTTCAACTATCCTAGAAGATGGAGCATCATTGATCAGGTCAGTTTACGGCATCACCGCACCCACCATATTTACTAACACAATCACTGGCATAGTAATGGAAATAATCCCATGAGCTCTGCAGCTGCTGGTCTCTTCTCCCTACCGACACTTGTGTTGGCGATGTTCCGGGCAGTCTCGCCTTATTACTATGCTTTAGATGCGGGTGGCAATATGTAAGAATCTTCGTTTCGGTCTATTCGTGCTCAACTCACAACGGCTAGGTTTCTATACAACGATGCAACTTACATCGCCGAACAACTTTCGAATATCACTGCCAAGTGGAAATCGAGAGATGATCTCGCGCCTCGTGCCGTATCAATGCTCCGCTTAGAGAACGATGTCAAAGCCTTACGGTCATTTGCCGCGCGTGCGTACACGTCTGAGATGAACACACACCGTACCGTCCTGCGTGACTTACTCGGCGGGTCGCAAAATCTATTACAGCAAGATGGGCTGGGTTCGTCAGAGCTCGAGTCGCAGGTCGATAATGCCATCCATCACGTCCGCTCCATTGCAACGTCGTGGTCGAAAATTTTAGCCAAGTCGGCCTGGAGTCAAGCTGTTGGCTCTTTAGTGGATGCAGTCGCCTCCAAACTTGTCGGAGACGTGATGGATCTAGCCGGTATAGGCCAGGACGATGCATTCAACATTGCTAGTTTGATTGCACGCGTCACAGAATTAGACGACCTCTTCCTTCCGCATGGAGCAGCCAAGGATACCATACCTGCAACGGCAGAGTATGCGAGTACTTGGCTACGCCTCAAGTACCTAAGCGAAGTTTTACAGAGCAATCTGCAAGAAGTGAGGTATCTTTGGATGGACAGTGAACTCAGCCTGTACTTCACCGTTGATGAAGTAATAGAGCTGATCGGGCTAAGCTTTGTCGACAATTCTCGTACTAGGGAAGTCGTACGAGAAATCCAGGGACGACCGAATCCATGTGGTCAGACCTCGTAGATGAGGCGATCAAAGGTTCATTGGGCGGACACCGATTAGATCAAAGTTAATACGTTATCGCCGGCAATTACTACGAAGGCAATCTTATAGCAGAACCCACCAATCAATCATTTTTGACGAATGGATTAATAACCTAGAGGGTCCGACTCATGGTGGGACACTATTCGTTGAGCTTGGCGTTTAGCTCAGTGTAACTACTAGACAATACCTCAGGTACCTAGCTGGTAATATTCTCTAGCATGGGTGAGAGAAACTCATGTCGTCCTGGCAAGAACTCATACATGCAAAGCAGCATATCGATGTAATAACTTACCTTATGCAAGGCAAGCCGTCAAGCTCTTGTCCGTAACACATAATGATCGATAGCCCCAATACCGCCCAAGCCCATTTAGTGATGCGACGTCTAGATGAACGATCAGCGGTAGCTAAGCCGCACAGTAATAGTGACTGATTGATATACCAAAATTGCGTGTTTCTCATTGTCACTTTCCAATCAACTCGGTAGACAATTGCCGAAATTAAACAGATCGCGGTACAGTCCGCAAATGCCTAACAAATCTGTGACACGACATGCTTCACTCGGCCTATGTGTCAAAGCGGCTGCCATCCGAACCGTGGTTTCAGCCTGCTGCATTGCAACGACTGTCCCGCGCCTACATTCGGCGAAGATCATCGTGCCAAAATCTGATGATAACAGACGACTTATCATTGGGAGCATATACATATATCATCAGTTGCTTCCCAGTGAATTGGTAGTCAAATCCTTAGCACGCTCATTATTCACGACAATCGGCAAGCCCGACTGATTTCTTACACTCATTATAAACTTAATATCAATATTACGGCCCGGCGTCGTCTTTCGCTTCTATACTACCGTCAGTCTCGGATACATTCATTGTTAATCAACAAAATGGGTCGCATCAGCATCCTCACCGTTTTCACATGTATGTCTCGCCCATCTACTACTACCCATTTAATTGTTCCATTTGAAAGCAAGCAGAAAAGGAGTAAGGCTAACAACCACCAGTCGCTCTTACAGCCCTAGCTCTGAGCCCCAACAACGCCGGAGCCCACGACGTCGGCAACGGCAACGCCGCGCAATTTACTACAGGCGGTTGCATCTCGGACGCCGATTGCCAGTCGGCATGCTGCGCGGGCGGTGCCACTGCCGCTGATGGAAATGGTGGCGAGGTCGGAATCTGCAGCGCTGAAGCTGCGTCGCTGCAGAATGGCAAGACTGGTTGTGGATTTGTTGACCCTAATGCTGATGCTACGCTTGCTGCTGCTGAGGCGCAGGTCGAGGCGCAGGGTTTCTAAATCCTTGGGAGGTGTTTTGGCGGAAAATGTATGGGTAGTGTTGATGAAGAAGACGAGGTTATGATACTCCTAGTTGGACTATGATATTCAGAGCAAGTTTGACGACAAGCTAGCCAGAGTGTTAATTACGACTACAAGTCTTATCAGAATCATATGTTGAAAGGGGAAGTCGAACTAGACTGCAATATAGAAGTGGAATCGAGAAATGATCTTACGAGTAAAGAACCGATTCTGTAAAGAGTCTGAACGATTCGAATCAGCACGGAAGTCGTCCTATCTGTCCAATTAGTGTGATGCAGTCGTGGTAGATAGCTAGGAGGTAGTTATGAAGGTGAGCTTAGGTATTTAAAGACGACGCATTAATTGAGTTATTCGGTATTTCACAATAGATTCAAGCATTAAAGTATGATCGTAGTGTGAATCTTTGATCGTATATGTTTCTAGAATCGGTCGTAGACATTCCAGTTTGACTCCGTTTTTCTTTACCCGTGTCCTCTTCGCTTATATGTCGTCTTCGTTTATATCGCCTTCACTCATGTCCTCACCGCTGTCAAAACCAGAAGCACTACTCCAGAAATCCGAATCATCAGACTCTGGATTTACAAAACAGCAACCTGTAGGTGGATCGTCCACTCCAATCCACTGCGTTGGATTGCGATAGTTGCAGACGCAGAGAACCTTCCCGTCGTCAGAATTTTCAACGGCTGCTTGCTCCGGAAGTGCTGGCCATACGTCGTCGTCCCAATACGGACATAACGCTTCGTGGCCTTCCCAAAGCTTTTCGAAATCTTGTCGGCGATATGACCCTGTATATCTTGCTATCCTTGGACGGTTGTTCCTGAAATCTGCAATATTGTAGTGACAAACACCGAGCAGAGCGTCAAAGAGGTCTTCCCGATACGAACCTAGGCTCAGATCACAATCGTCGTATTCGTAGCAAACCGGCCAGGCATATGCAATATCAGAGACAGGAACACCCCACATATCAACAGCGAATATATCTGTTCCGTTTTGAACAAGTCGAACCAATGCCTTAAGCCAATTTGCTTCTGATGGCGGCGGTAAATCTGCTCGAAAGCACGCGTGCAATGGTGACCCTATGTCAGCTTGCAACCCTGGCGGACATCCTCGTTTGAGGGCCAGTTCAATGAGTCTATCGGGTTCTACTGCACCCAGGCCCCTCGATATAATACCACGGTTCTCTCCACAAAGATTGTGGATAACTGATCCTTCAAAAGAGTCGCTGAGTACAAAATGCGGAGCGTGATCAAAAACCTGTTGGATGCCACTAAAATCCTACGTAATGTCAGATATTTCATCTCTGTGGTTTCTGATCATATACACTGGTTGCGACCATTTACATGCTTACCCGTTCAGTCTTGTGCTCTTTCCCAGTCAAAACGTCTATGACGCTTCGCCATCTAGGACCTCTCTCATTAGGGTCCGCACCCGCGCTGAGAAGAATTCTGCCTGTGTCCAAACTGCATCGTCCTTCAGAGGGGCCGAGCATAGCTATATGCAGTAGTGTCCTATACAGGTTTTGATGTTCAGTAATGTATCAGGGTATCTCGTGAGTGTTTAGCCCACGACTTTTAACAACTTACCTATAATATCCTTGTTTCGTAACAATCCATTCGTCTACATCAAGACCTTCTTCGACAAGGAGCTTGCATACGGGCGGATTCCGTAAGCCGTACTTTGACAAATGATTAGACGTTCCGGAAGGCTAGACTGTGGCCCTTACATAAAGAAGCGACGCCCCCCTCTCATCGCAGTCTCTCAGGCTTGCTTGTCCTGTGGAGAACAGATGTAGAAGGTCGTCAACCGAACCGTACTCAGCAATCTTGAAAACCAAAGAATCATCTGGTCTGATGTTGTTGACAATGAATCTCGGTGGCATTGTCAAGCCCATGAAGGAGAATTGGTATTGTTGCACCTCAATTTGTAACATACGTGTGGAATTCTTTGGCCGGAAAGTGACTTTCGTCCCAAAATGCCAATCTGTGCTTGGCGTATCATCATCGTCGTCGTCACAATCTTGATCTGAGAACCGCCCGGTTGTTTTCTCTATTATCGTCAAAGTTGTGGAACCGAGACAAATCTTTTTCCATCTGCGCTTCCACACAACCCGAGTTGGAATCATGCCTTGAGATACCTCAACGGGCTCTGCTTCGATTAGCTTCTTCTAGTGTGCTCTAACAATGAGACTACATACTATAAGTATTCAATGTAGCGGTCGGAGCGCTCGTGAGCAAGTTTTTCGTTAATGCTAAACCCTCGTCAAGGCTGTGATTGTCACTGTATCGTGAAATCGAGACATCGCTGCTATTCTGGACCACCATGGTGTGAACCCGTTCAAGTAGCGTTCCCACATTGCGCTTGAAATTAATCGACTTCGAATGTCTCATTGTGCCTTCTTTGGAAGAGATGAATTCTATTACTTCGCGCAAGCTTTCCTCTAAAGGCGATATGGTGTCAAAGCTCATGCGCCTCGATTCATCGCCTGTAGTCGGAATACTCTCGCTTGTGGGCATTGAATTAGCCTCATCGTCGCCAAAGATGGGGAGTGGTGATTCCATTTCGAAAGGATCTCTCGCAGTTTTGTCTGCCAGGCGAGAATCCAGCGGTGGGGGTGTCTTCATCCACGGCCACGATGGTGTACCACTATGATCGGAACATATCTCTGGGGTCCTGAAGTCTATCGCAGCGAGCGAAACTGAGTCCCATTGCAGAGCCTCAGTCTCCCTTATCTGACAATTGTCTACGTCGAGAAAATCAAGTCGTGGTAATTGAAATGTGCTCTGTGATGAGATGTCGGGAGTCGGCTGCTTCGACGACATTTCGACATACTGTGTAAGAGGGGTGAAAGATACATCTTGCATCAGTGAATCTAAACAAGTCATCGTGAGCATATATAAATCAGGGATTCTGTGCCGTAAAGTACCTAGAGGGATTTCTCCTGCCGTTATCTCATCCGAAACGTCGTTAGCAAAATTGTTGCTGTCTTCACTCTGCCGTTTTTTGTTCTTTTTGATTCCCCATTCATCTAACTTCGTGTATAACTGTCTACGGCTGTCTTTCTGTTCAGCGAGCTACAAAGGAAGAAGTAGGGGAGAGGAAATAACAAGCCTTTCGTTAAGCTTACCCTGTGTTAAATCCGAAACTTGACTTCAAGATGTGAACAACTTCGTCTGCAGTCTTGCGGTCCTCCGTGTATAGTTGGATGATTTCGGCTCTCCTAGACTCCCATTCAGAAGCCGTATGGCGATAGCGCCGCTGCTTGGCAATACGGTGGTCCTGGTCTCCAGATATGATTACTGGCCTCGCGCTTGGTGCTGGGGTAATTGGAACTATGGTACGCAAAGATGCCATGGTAGGAAGTCGCTAGTGAGTTTCCTTATGCTCATATTATCTCAATATTTTTAACATTACAGAGGCGTGTCAATCAAGAGGAAAGCAGAAAAGACACCAGAGCCTTGTGAGACCGAGGAAACGCTTCAGATCTGTGGGGTCCGAAAATCGACAGCGCTGCAGGGACAACTTGATTATGCCTAACACTTGGTATACGCATATCGCCAGGGTAAAAAAAGTGCATAAAGAGTGCAATAGACGAAGTAGCAAATCAGAGAGCTCATATTGGTGCAGTAAGCCACCTAATACGCCTACGTCGGACGCTCCCGCTAAGCAACCATGCGCGCCTCACTTCCATGCCAGCCAATGAGCAAAAGTGCAATATCATGGATAGCTGTTCAGCTCAGCAACATAAGCCCCCTGCATTGGCGCCGAAACGCACTGTCTACCTCTGGCCTTAAACCTATGTAGTCCTATACATGAGCAATGCAGAAGACGTACCGCAGTCTGTAAGTCAGGTGGGCTTGATCTGCTCTCGCCAATCAGACCATGCATTTGCAACTTATTGCGCTTTACCCTGGACCTCGGATTTTTATTGCACTTCATAATGTTCCTCATCCTGTAACCTAAAGAAGGGGAGCATCTGACTCTGGCGTCACGCATTGGACACGTGGATTTGGATACCCTCTAGAAGCCATGAATTCATTTTTCTGGTTCCAAATCTGCTATGGCAAGTAGTGCAATAAACTTATTGCACTTATCACCGGAACAATGATGGACTTGGCTCAATGATAGTTCCATAGGTGCTCGAAACACGAGGCACACGATATAATCGAGTGAGCTGTTTCCAGCAGAATCAAGTTATTTAAAGATAGAAGTATAGATGCCTCCGTCTACGGATGAATAGTACTCATCATTGAAGCCCATTAAAGTAAGGCCAGCCACAAATGCTCTCTATCAACCCTCACTGCTATCCTAAACCGAAGACTTAAACTTTAAGACAAACACGAAGCGACTTGGAACCGATTCTCCAATATGTAAGTCAGCCTATCACTAATGTCTGTCAAGAACTTTCTCATGACGCTCTATCAGGGCCCGCACTTCAATCGAGATCGACCTCCTGGGCATTGGGTCCTGGGTTGATGACCAAGGTTCCAGCAATCGAACTTCGAAGAAGAATAAGAAAGAGGAAAAAAAACACAAGAAGAAGACCGACGGCAAGGCAGACAAGAAGGATGGCAAGGGCAAGAAAACTCAGAAGAGGAAGTAGGAAGCGGAAAGTGGAGGACAGTGAACAACCATGGCAGTTCTCGACAGTTGGTTCCTCCGACTATAACTGTTTCTTCCGACTTCACGGATGATACAGCGATCAACACAACGTAGAAGGCTCGGGAGTGAGCATTGATGTTGTTAAGGAGAACGCAATTCAAGCATCTATGAACTTTCAACGGCTCTGTAATGGCGTGAAGTGCCACAGATAAAACTGAAGTTTAGACAGGCTATTACTCTAGAGCCCTTTAATCCGAGGTCGCATTCAATTTACAGAGCGATGACGTTCGTATATGATCGCGAGGTGAGGTTGCCACTTTAAGTGGACCATCACGACTTACACACAAAGCGGGTTTGCGAGTCTGAACTTCAACCCCCTTTAATTTTTTCTGTAGCTTTCGAGCATTGAGCATTTAATCTATCACACGTAGTTTCTTAACGAAAATTCTCGACTATGAATCAAATCACTCAAATACTTTTGAAGCATTTTGATACTAACTCCCCCTTACTCTGCTCCCCACTTAGATGCCATCTGCACAAATTCACACCGGAAACCTCGACCCAAAACCTTAAAACCACACCTAACAAACCTAATTCCGCCTAACAGTCCCGACTTACAATGTTTCACCTCGCGGCACAAAGCCCCTCATGCCAGAAAACTTTCCAAGGCCTATACCCCACACCGGTAATGTGTCCAGAAGTTTAGAGTTCACCCATACACTTAGATACGTAGTGCATCAAAGATTCTGAATTTATACGCAGAAGTAAGGTAAAACGAAGCTTCCCCTCATATTTAGGACGAGGATCTGTAAGCCACAGAGAGATATACAACATGCTCTTAAATAGCTCACTATGCATAAAAGAATCCAGATAACATTGCATTCATAACAAATCCGAGCTCTAACCACGCAATACCTACCGCGCAGGAGTCTGACCTTTATAAAACTCAAAGACGAAACCATTATCTTCAATTCCGCCATACAATATATCCCGACACGCTGGCAGATGGATGGCATAAGAAGCTCTCAAGCATACCCGGCACCATCTAACCTACCCACCTTTCTAAAAAGCTTAAGCTTAAACGTGAGAGAGGACGAACCGATCGGTAGACGAAATGTAGTTAAAGTTTACGAAAAACGGGAAGACGTATCCCCGTTCTAAGGTTGTTTTTCTTGGCGCCGGGGAACGTTCGCCCGAGGTCAGCTTAGACGGTTTGGGTTGCGCTAGTCTAGATGGCAATTGGCCTCAAGGAAACGTGTTTGCGAGTGTATAGGGGCAACAAAATTACATGTCACATGTCACAAGTAGGCAAACCGCTCTGGGCAACGAAGGCACCTGATACATCGAGACCTAGTCCTTTGGAACCCACTTGATATCGTCACCCTGTCTCGGACTAAGCTACCTAGCTAGACCAACCATTCACTCCTTACCCAGAAGCGAACCATCTGATAAGACAGTGACTATTATTCTAGCAACTCGCAAATTCCCCCCGCCCGCACAGCAGGCCATGACTCTGCAAAAAGACGACGATAGAAGGTCGAAGCGGAAGCGAGGATATATGCTTCGACGAACTCTTTTCTCATACCAAAGCCTTCCATGAACGACCGTGGGGTACCGGTTGCATTAAATGCCCGTTTTTATGTCTCCTCGACCAAGGCCAAAGGTCAAAATAAAGAAAACAAAGAACCAACGCCGCAGCAATGCATTATGCCACCAACACTAAGCGAGGCTAGTATGTGGTAGATCCATTATAGTATAGCAAGTAATATGTGTTCCCGTGTTAGTCAGGATTGGCGATGAACAGTCGGCCAGATGTGAGAGTCACGGTTCTCTCGTCCACACTCCCCCGTCTCCTGAGTTCCTCCGGATTCTTCACACTCTTCTCTCTTGTCAAAGCTGCATTGAGAAGGCTGTTGCTCGCAAGCTTCGCAGTAGTAGAAACACCGAGTTCAGGCAGAGCATCGGCTCTCTCGGCACTACTGCCGCTATGTGTGCTCTGCGCTCGGTGTAGCCGGTCGTCGCCCGGTTTGTACTCAGGTTCGCCAACCATGCTGCCTCGTTCCGGCGTGTCGCCCGGACTCCACTTATTCCGGATGCTACCCGAATTGCGATATGTGACACCGCGGCGACCGCTAGCCGTGCTGCTACGCCCGCTACTCCCCGTCCTACGGTGATGTAGCCGTTGCACAGAAACATCGTCTTCTTCGCTGTCTTCGCCTTCGACCTCGGTGGCGCTGAGCCGGAGCGGAACACCACCTACGCCAATGTAGTTGTTTTCGGGCGTGTACCCCACAACACCTGGTTTCCCATGGTGTCGGAATTTCGTAACGACTTTGCCGGGACCACCAAGACCCGTAGAAGTGCGACTCTGAGAGGGATGAGCAGTGACCTGCTGGGCAGCTCGCTGCTTGGCGGCTTTTTGTTGAGCCACGAGACGGGGGTCTTCAAACTGAGCTCGGTCACACCATACGGTAGCCTTTTGTTTCCGAAGCAAGGCAACGTAGCCGACCTGCTGTTGGCTTCCAAACGAACGCGATGAAGTGCTTCGGCGGAGATCGGTAGTGGGCGAGGTTCGGAAGGCGGCGGGCGGTGGGATGCTCGAGGTTGTACTGAAGGTGTTGACCGAAGGGGAGCGCCGGGTATGGCCCTGAGTGGGCTGGGGCTGTTGCAGGTGCGAAGGTGTTGACATGGGGCCTGGCTGGTTGGGAAAGACGTTGGACGATTTGGTTCTCGTTCTCGAGTGAGAGTAGGCCGGTTGCGAAGGGTCGACCGGCCGCTTGCGGATGTAGTCGTGGCCGAACATTTTATATGGCTCCCAGACCCTTTGGGGCCGTGTTGACGGTGACGTAAGGCGCTTGCTTCTGACAATGGGTGTCGCTTTGTGGTTTGATGTTCTTTGTCGTGGGCAAGGACCTAGACTTGGAGGGCGCGCTTAGTGTCTGTGTTGAGCGTGCCTTTGACCAAGTCGGAATGGGTATTTACAATCAGGATCACACAGTATGATTCGAAATTGAAATATATTCCTACAGCCTCTTGTTAGAATGGGGTGTCGAACGGTGATGTGGTGTGTAGGAAGAATGTATCTGAGGATGATGTAGATGGGCAATGCGAAAGTCAACATGTGCTGAGCTTGACGGAATGAGTGACTTGTGGCCAATGTCAAGCATACGTTGCGTGCGGCGATGCTAGAGGGGGGTGGGTTTTGGAGGGAGAATTATGTGAGGCGAAGTCTGCTCCTCAACACGGCAAAGAAACAATGCGACCCAGCCTTCATGGAGGGCCTGAGGAATGGGAATTGAGGGGGGATGACACAACGGCTTTCACTGGTAATGCTGGACATACCATTCACTGTTCAGCGCTGGGACTGAAGCTGTTCCCAGGCTGGTTGGTGGGTTGGGAGCGGCTGGAATGGGCGAAGTGAGGTATTCACGGCCGGAAGGTGAGGTGAAATATGGCAATCAACAATGGGAGGGAGGAGGAGCAGCAGGTATAAGGCGCATGTACCTCGTGCAGAGTCTAGAGATGCTTGTCGAGCGTAATGGTGTGGTAATGTAGCAGCAGCACAGAGACAGGCCTGGTATCCGTCTGCAGGCGTGCTGGTAACAGAGGGAAGGATTGGGTCTTTTGCGGGTGGTGGGGAGTCGCGGACGCTGGTGGGGGACGAGATAGTCACCGTGATTCCACCCCGACGCCCAGTGACAAGACCTTGGAATTACAGCGCCAAGCTCCAAATCCGCTTCGACTCGACGTAGCGCCGTCCACTCACAGCCCGCGCCTTCTCAAAGCCCTGCCCGTCCCGGTCTAGCGCTGCGAGCCTGCTGCCGCTTAGCTCCGGGCTCTGTCGCTACCGACGCGAACGCCGACCTGCTGGGTTCCTTCGATAAGATCGCTCCCAGCAAGGTACCTCTTGGCGGGGCGCCGACTGGTCACAACTCTACCTTTAGGTGCCTAACCTACAGTTGTGCGTGCCGTAACAACCTGGACACACCGAGTCAGTCGTGTGTTTACCTATGTCCAATGTTTTAGAGAAGAAACAGATAAAGTGGACAATTGAAACATCAGACAAAGACTGAGACAGCCCGTCCTCCAGCATGATATGTATTCTAGAAGATGGAGCGGTGTAGGCGCATGCCTGTTGTGTAGCAACAGATACCAACCGCAGTAGCGCTGGGCGAGGGGGAAATAGGATACCACCAAAACAGAAGGATCACGATACTGCAGTATTAGGTGCTGTACATACCCTGATAGCGATGTCCCAAGATTGTCACCGGCACTTGCTCTTCTTCCCTTTGCCGGCCTCGTGTCTCTAAGTGCTGTTTATTCGAATACGGCGACGCGGCAAAAGACCAACAGAAAATGCTGAAGCCTCGCGTCAATCCGTATGTAGTTGTCGTCACGTTACGAACGGGCGCTAGACTGACGCCGTTGTCGGTTGCCTCGTAAATCACCGTGTCGATTGTGTTCCGCGCTGATCAGAGAATATTCCGTGACGAGCCGCAAACCGCAAACAGAAAAACGTAAGATATATGGAGCCTCCCGGTAACGCGTGGTGGAGATACTGGACGGACGGTGCTGAATGCACCTCTTGTTTGACGATTCGCCGAGGAACTGCCTTACACCGCAACCAATCAAGCTGCAAAGTCCGCGTGCGTAAACACAACCACCACAATCCTCGATTCCCTGTCAAGCGCTGGTGCAGATCGTAGCTTCAAACTCCAACACGAGGGCCGATCTGCTCGTTTTTATGTTTTATCCAAAGCCGAATGTCGCTCGAAACCCGTGGAAACAAACCCGGCCGCCAATGGCATGCGCAAAATCCGACCAAGCAAACAAGGAAATAAAACTCTAGGCAAGATAGGTAGTGTAGCGTGGTTCTCAGGACAGCTCTTGATATCGTCGCCAGCGTCGCTCACGTTGACGATCCACTAAGCTCTCGTTCGCCTGCTGTTGATAATTTTGCCTGCCACCTAGCTCTCAGTTTGGCCGCGCGCTCGGATAGTATACTAGTAAACGTGATAAGGCTAGAGTTGCTAGGTGAGGGGTCGAGGCGAGCCTGGATCAGGTTGCTGGCGCGGATAAGACTTGCTTGTGAAGTCTATAAAGTTGCGGTCATGATAATGACCACTTGAAACCAAAAACGCTTGACAGCTTATTCCACGCTATGGCGTAGGAGGTTCGCCTCTAAATCAAGCTATATCTTTGGTCGCGTCTTTTTCCAAGTAGCTTCGGATTACTTGACACCGTATTCGCGTAAAAGCGCGAAAGACAAAAAGTACGCAACAATGACTCTGCTTGGTATAGTGTAGTACAGCTTTGAAAGCTCCCCAAGGACATGGGCTGAACTGAATTCAAGACGGGATTGTTGGATGGGATTTTCTTGCAGTAGCGCCGTCCAAGATCGATAATTTAATGCTCCAGACCCGAACTTATTTCTCCTCTGAGCCTCATGCGAACAGACGCCGGTTAGTGTCGTTTATGGCGTTTATAATCCTGAATCTGGGCAGAGTCATTCAAAACCAATTCATCGGATGTGTACAGTCTGGCTGATGGCTTGAGGCCGTGTTACTATCATATATGCAATGTGCGGACAGAGAGACCAAATGTTTTAGAGTGGTCGAAATCTGGCAGGATACTCGACGTTGTGGTATGACGACGTATTCCTGTCTCGCTGCTGGGTCACAGATACATTAGCAAATGTCTAGAAAGGTACGACGACTGCAGAGGTTAATATGAGACGAGACTGTCGTGTTTCGAACAGCATGAGATAGAGTTGTTGATTTCTTGCTGGGCGATACACCTATCACGGACAACCACGCTTGTGCAGGCCGCTGGGTCTGCATCGGTAACGCTCCCACCGAGTCACAAGTCACAGTCTCCCACCATCACGGCCAGCGCTAGTTTGACTGCTGGTGAAACGGTGTGACGTTCAACTCCAGACTAAGATCGTCGCTTATGATGTGAACAATTCCATTGCAAAAAGCCCGATTATCCGCTTATGAGATCACTCTTTCCGGGGTTCCATGTTTGATAGAAACGATCGGCAAAACTGCCCAAAACGTACCTGGAGATCGTCTGGCGGAGGTGAGCTGAGAAGATGCAAGGCGCCCAACACGGAAGAAGTTGGGAGCTTGGAAATAAGGGGTGATGATGGTTATTTTGCCGCGACGACAATGGAGCAAAAAAGTCGACTCGTGTAGTTCTCACGATGCCGGCGGGCCAAATCGTGGTCTATTTTCCAGCTCGTCTAATACGCAGCCACGCAACTGCTGAAGTCCTAGTCAGCCTTTTTCAGCCCAACCGCAATCTTGGAGTTCCCATTCGGTCGGAATGGGGAGTAACGACGTGTCTCAACCCAGACAATGGCACCATTGGACCGCTCCAGACGCCGGCTGACTCGACCAAACAATGGCTTACCTGAACTTTGAAGCCACCACCGCCGAGTGCTGGCGTGATTCGTTTAGGTACCGCAGTCAGAGTTTGTGAGAGGAAAGACTACATAGGTAGCAATCGAATCACGCTGCTCGAGGGGATTCTCGAAAATAAATTTCTATTTCCCCGTCTCATTCTCCCCCACAACCCTTAATTATCATCAGTATTAGAAGGCTGACTATGAAGATGAGTGAAGCTGCACGTCATTCCCTAACCTGTCATGGAAGCTTCCTTGGTCAATGTCTATAGAGGCACGCTGTTATACCGTTCGCGCCTTGAAATCTCCCCTGCTTCTCTCAAACGTCAAATAAGTCTGTCACAGCGAAACCCCAATCTGCATCGTCATTTTAAGCCCCCCCATGTCTTTAGAACCCCAAAACGGTCAACTGTTCCCGCGAGCTCACAAGCCTCTAGCCTATCTCAGAATCCCCTTACTTCTGAGTTCATCCTGCTCGACCAGAAACAGGCCCGAATGGGTCCCTTATGGTACGTGTCTTGGGCCATCAGATCATGACCACACCAGGGGGATTGGTTTAGCGAGCTTCAAATCGGTATGTACAGTCGACGCAGGCCAACCTGCAGCCAAAATCCGCCCACGATGCGACCACCTACCTGCAAGGTGTGTAAAGGCAAAGCGGTCAGTCCGTCCTGCATACCAAGTATGCACGCATCAATTTCCAACTCTGCTGCATGCTGCAATGCAAACGCCGGCTTCGAAGCCGCCCCCGGCACATCCCAGCTTGACCCTCACCCTCACCAGCAGTAATCAGAACTCTCGGACAACAGAGCTCAGGTCGATAGGTAAACGAAAAAGGATTAGGCGCGAGAGCTCCGGGTGATGAAATTACCATCAATACAACTAGCTTCACGATAGTTGCTTGAACGGACGAAAGTCGCCCTTCCCCGCCCCCGCCATGCTGTATCACAACATATTGCGGGAAGAGGCCATATCTCGAACCACCATGCATTTACCACCGCGGTGGGTCTTGAGAGCAATCAAAGGAAGCGGGACATGCATGCGTCTAGGCTCTCGGCTCTTTCGAATCGTCTCGTCGCCTTGTTTGTAACAATTGTGACCTATCGCCGAGGTGTTTCTCGATGCAGTAACCCATTGACTAGAGACGCATGTCTCGGTTTCTGCTATCTACTAGAGCGGTCAGGAATCATGATAAGAGTAACGTCTCATCTCAATTTGACAGTTCCAAATCTAAACCGTTTAATATGTCTGCGGGCGAGCTGTATCACTTCGGAGCCGGCACGGAGGAACAAAGCCGAAGCTTCCATCCAACCATCTTCCAAGTTTCTCCCAAACAACACCAACAAGTCTGTAACTGACAACAATCGAACCCTTGTCACTTACCATCTTGTATTCCCCATCCAATCTGCCACTTCACCAAAACTAACCCATCTCGCCCGTAGCCCGTCTTGAGTAGTTTTATTTCGAGTCTCGAATCTTGATAAGCATTCTCACCAGACCTAAAACACAACTAAGTACTCCCAACCCGATCAAATTCCCCGATGCCAACGCAGATTCCCGATCGCATCGTCAAGTCTCCACCGCGCCGTTCCTGGATTCTTCCTTGATTTTCGCGTGCTTTACACGTGGAGCCTTGGCTGGCCTTGCTTCTATCTTGTTCTTTTTACATCCAACAAGCATCTGCATACGGTAGATCTCGTTGTGCGCCGCAGAGAGTAATCAAATGCCCGAATCCTAGCTTGAGAACATCAGCCGCTGGCAATTGAGATGCCGCTGTGGGGAGGCGGCTGATCTCGGAGCTTGCCTGTCGAGATAGTTGGCTTCTTCTGGGTTGCGGACAATATGTCCTATTGTCCTATTGACTGCGTGGTTTTTTGTCCTGTGCCATTTTCAGTCACGCTGGTGAGTTGAAAGAGTAGATTTCATGTCGACTAACAGGCTTGCTAAGATGAGAGGCGAAATGGGGAGAAGTCCTTGCACCGGTGAGTTATGCTCTCATGAAGGTGAATTTTTGTCTCAAGAATGTAGCTCAGTCATTTGGTCGTCTACTCAGCCATGACTGCTAAAACTTGACATACATATCACCGCGACGTGTCACTCAAAAATCAGATCGCAACATCTAATGATAATGGGAGCAACTTCCATCACAAGTTTTTTAAAAGTGATGGATTAAGCTTTCGCTCGTGCTGGCATTGAGTCTTTGTGACCTTATGTAACAACAACTACCTTGTGGTCTGTACGAAGGACCCTGACAAGTTTCGTAGACATCGCTCCTCCGAAGCAGAACTCCAAACCAACCTACAAACTCCAGTAGATGCTCCCAAGACGCCAGCGAAATGCATTGGGCGGTAATTCCTTTTACCACCGGTCATCATCCCATTTCCTCCAGTTCCACATCCTCGATCAATCTGTCATTTATCAAGCTTTGGATGACGAGCTCATCGTTCAGAATTCTGATTCGTTTTGGCATTCGCTCATCACTTACGTCTGTAGCAGTGCTAGCACTGAGACGCTTACGCCTCTTCGAGGATCCTTCACCATTGCCAGATCCGAACAGTTCTTTTCCTGCAGCATGCGGTTGGCCTTCAACATACACCCAGTCAAAGTTCTCGCTTTGAACCTCAGCTTGGCACAGGGTGGTTCTAGCCTCGCTGAGGGTATGAACACGCTTCAGGGACGCACCGAGAGCTTGTGTGAGGAAAACATACGGCAGTCTCTGTTCTGCTGATTTCTTCATAACAAGCAATACTTTGCTTCCATCTAGCAACTTCGGTCTCTCGTTCACCACATCCTGCAGCCTAGCTGTGGAGGCGTTGTAAGGTTGAAGATTTCTGGAGCGAATAGCATCCCCAAGTGGTGCACTGGGTCCCGCACATAATAAATACGACGACCAACTGACGACCTCGCCTTTTGCAATGCAGGCTTTGATCCATTGCGGCGCCAAGCAAGGGACCCCGAGTGCTAACGCCTGCATGTACTTCACCTTTCTTGAGTGTTGGTCGGCAATAAGAGCAACGAATCCAGTGTCTGCGTCCACGAGCTGTAACGAGCTGGACACCATGGAAGTCGAACTGGCAAACGTTTCGTATGTAAACAATGGGTCGAAGCCGTCCTGAAGAACATGACCCCCTTCTTGTTTTATCATCTTTTGTAGCTCAGCAACTAAAATTGGTGACTTATATTTGCTCTTCTGAGACTGTTGGGCATGCAATGAGATTGCAAAAGTCATTCCGCTAAAGATGCCACCTCTCGCTTGGTGAAACTCGCGAACTGTGGCTTTGCGAGCCACCTTTCTATTAGGAGGTCGACTAGTTCCTGGTATCGATGGTGACCCCACTAGATCGTCCTGTGAGACGGAACTGTGTCTCGAAGATTGGCGCCGCCCTCGACCAAAACTATCCCGCGCTCGGGTGGATGCTTTCTTACTCGAGACAGACGGGGAAGGGTTGGGCATTGACGAGGCTGGACGCTCCAATCGTTTTCGTTTACCTACTATGGGTGAGGACACCGCGACACTACTGGCCTTCTCTGGCTCAACACCCTCATCGTTCTCCGTCTGGGGCGTCGTACCCGACGAGGCCGTTGGCGTATTCGACAACACGGTCAGCGTTGATATTGACGTTCCCGTGCCAGGATCATCTACAATATTCAGCTCAGGTGCTGTTGATCTTGGCGTTTCTATCCGTCCATGAGGCAAAGACAGCTTAGGTAGCGTGCTCGAAACACCGGAGCTCAGCCTCTGTAGCTCATTATTGGGTTTAGGAGGATCAGCAGACGTGCAAGCAGGACTAGTTTCCGGGATTAAATCTTTGTCGTCGGTATTGGCTGGTGTCTCGTCAGATGAAGCTTGTTTCTCTATTACTGAAGGTTCCCGGTCCGTGTCAGGTAATGGAGCCGAGACTTCGTCTATAGGTAGCTGTTTTGATATTGTGGCGTCTTGGGAATCGGCCACGGTTTCTTCTTGTGTACTGTCGTTATCAGTCACATATCTTCCAAGGCATTGCTCAATATACTCGTCCGACGCAGTCCGGGTGTATGTTCGCTTGGCACGGTTTGTTGATGGCACTTCAATGTTGCCCTTCTCGGAGCTTGCCGCGGGTACACCAATGTCGGGAAATGATTTCGAGGCTCTCGCCTTTTTCAGCTTCGCGCGCTGGTAGCGGTCTTCAGCTTCATCCTGTTCTGCATCAAAACTCAAACTGTATGGATTCCTCGATCTAGGTGGATCCATGGTCGAACCCAGCTTCTGATACGGCCTGTACTCATTGATTGGCTCGAGACTGTTCCTATGCCTACTATTTCTGGCTGATACATGTGGTGTGATGGCAACTTCGTTTTCATGGTCATCTTCGTCCGCGTCAGATCCTTCAATTAGGTCGGAATACGGAGGTCCATTGTTTGCAGCACTAGACGAACGTCGATTAGAGACTGGAGACGTCGAACGAAAGGCTCCGAACGGTGTTATATCCACACCCCTATCTCTTAAAGGTGAAGATGTGGGACGAGAAGGGGAAGTCATATTGTTTTGGAAAATATTAGGCGACGGGCGGGAGGAAGTCGGACTGGGCTTTCTGAGACCAGAGGTTGGCTGCGTCTGTGCAAACAATTGGGATCCTCCCAGGATTTGGCCAGCGCCAGCACCAAAGAAAGGCTTGGGGAAGACTGCGGGTGTTTCAGGTGCAAAGTGTGTCGTGTACGCCGAGGCCGGCTGAGATGTGAGCTGAGATGGGCCATGGTCCTCGCGGCCCTCGTCGTCGTCGTCGCGGGCGTCGTTGTCTTGGTCATGGTCATGAACATGGTGCTGGGTAAAGGGCGTATCGGGGTAGGAGGGAGAGTCGAGAGTATTCCTCAGATTCAGGCTCACATAACCCGTATCTCCTTCGCGAAGCGTGCGATGCTCTTCGCTGTTGCTGTGTTGGGTATCGAGAGCCTGCGAGGATCCACGGTCATTGTACTGTTCGTAGCTGCGGTCTTCGTTCGACTGCGTCGGGGACTGTGTCGACATTTTGGCAATCTCGGGTTTGACTGGGACCGTTGACGAATGGTCCTCAGCTAGGGGATAGCTCGGTTTGTTGCTGGAATTGGCATTGCATTGATCTGGTTTGGGACGCTCGGCAGCTTTCCCTAACCTCAATGGATCTGTGGCTGGCGAAGGGTGCTGGTCGAGTCGCTGGAGAGAAGAGTGTTTAGCAGTTGCGATGTTGTATTGGTCGTTTGCGACGCCGGTCGTGGGGACTTGGCCAGACGCGTCGTCCACCGCGTTTTGGGGTATCTAGAAATTATCGCCATCAGTGCCACCCTTGCAGTTTGAATGAACATGGCGCTGGCACTAAGCACCCATGCAGAACCCATGCTTGGCGATCGGATATATGCCGAATAACGCCGCCACTTCAATCAGTTCGTTGACTTACCAAGGTACCAAATTGGTCTGCCTCGTCTGCTTGCTTCGTTGGCTCAGCGAATGTATGCAAAGTGGCTGCCGAGGCGGCGTCTGTAGATGGGACTTGTTAGATAAGAGGTGGTTTCTCACAAACTTTACATTAGTAGTGGTGAGCTGCTGTACCTTTGCTCTTGGATATCGCTGGGCGTTCCGGGGGAGGTGATGAGCCCCGAGGTGAGCTACTGGCCTAGGGTCAAAAAATAAAGCGATCAGCGGCCCTGGTTCATTGCCAAAGTTTGGATATAAGGGACCATGCTCGTCGCACTGATGTGGTACGAGACCCTGAATTGTTGCCCGTCGTCCAGATTGGTGCCAGAGGGCAAAAGAAAAGCAAAACTGTCTACTTACCCAGCCAACGGCATGCGTCTCGATTAATTGCATCAGTCGGAGTTGGCTGTCTTGACTCTCGTTTTCACCAGCCAGAGCTTTGCGCTCTGCTGCTTGCAGCGACTTCGCCAACTTGCGAGTCATGGTGCCAGCAGCAGAGATCGCATGCCTACCTTGGGTGTGCTCATGTGATGTTGGAAGGAAGAAGTGAGAAGACAGGAGTTCAGAAGATCAGAAACATGCGCTCCAATCCCCCATTCGCAGCGTCAGTCCATCGGTCCCGTCGCAGACAAAGAACCTTATTAGACCTGCAGGGCGCGACACAGACGCGGAGTCATATGACGAGACTGAGGTAGGTAGTTCTAGCGTCTGGCGCTACAGAGCCCACCCAATAGGTATGTTATCTTACCGAGTACGGATTAGCGAGCAGCGAGTTGGGCCAAGCAATCAGAGGGGCGTGGCAACATTGGAACATCGCAGTGACGACTGAGAGACTAACCATCTCCCTAACATTGGGTTGCTTGTGGGAAACCTGTTACAATGTGAGGAAAGGATAAACGGTAGACTGTCATCTCCTTGTGTCATCAGATAGGGTATTCCAGTCCTTGCTCCCCTTAGGTACATATATCCATCCGACATTCTCAATTGTCTTCAGATTCACGTCCCAATTCATTCATGACCTTGAGCAAACTAGGTATTACTTACTCTTTCGACTGGACATATAATCATGCACTAATGTTCAAGAGCCACTTGATCGAGCCTTCCAACTCAACATAATACTTGCAATTATCGGCTTCTGTTGCGACCTGTCAATCTTCCTTGGTTGTCATTGCCTAATTCGCCATCGCACACGCCTGCCATCCAGGGCACCACCGCATGTTTTCCTCTACAGGTACCTCTTTTTGCTACCTACCTATAGCTACCATCAAATGTTTGGCTCATATTTCATTCATTCATGTTATGCATAGCCTGACTTCAACCTTTGTGAACAATCAACAAATCTCGTCTTGAACACTGAATAAACATAGTATCGAACCCGCCTGACAAAATTCACTATATTCTCGCCTTGTTCCCTATCATACAGCTTGGTGGCCTTCTCAACCACGTGATGTGCAATCAAGCAGGATGGGCGTCAAATCTTTGTCGATGCAAAGCTCTTCAATCCCTCTGTAACCAGGCTGAATGTGGCCCATATCTAATCAAGGTACCCCCTAAACATACCTACCTATATGCACATGGGAGACCTTTTTCTACTCACTATCACTTATACCAATTATTACTTCCAACTCAACTAAGAAGGAGGTATCTCTAGAATGGCTATCTATATCGCAGACTTACGCCTTCCTACCTTATTTATACCCGACTCCCTGTTAGGAAATAGATGGCTTGCCTACAATAGAGGTTGCAATCTCTAAAGCAATCCAAAGCTCATCTTTTTTTCCTTATAATATGGTTCCGTTAGAGAAAATTCGGAAATAATGCAAACATCGGCAAAATACGGTTTCGAATCCGATTAATGTTATATTAAAGACAATCTTTATGATTATTCCGAGTACCCACGTATAAAGCCTTTTATGCATTAAGCTGAGCATCTGATTGCAAAGTTGTCTTTTCTAAACCGTTAACAAAACACTCTGCAAATTGTTATATTCGCATTGGGCACTAAAGCCAGGCTGTCTGATTGGAAGCCCTCACTATATAAAGGTCTAAGATGAGATGATCTGAATTGGGATCAACGCTTAACAACACTTGCTAGGAAAAGGCAACGGTGCTTTAAGGAGGTCTTGGCCACTCTGCCTACTCTCCTCGTGCTTACCATGCAAGCTATGTGCTTGAGCTTTCTAGAGACCTTCACAGCCAAAGCATTGCATCGGATACGCTATCAAGCATCATTGCTCATGCTCATCCTTAATACCTAGGTAAGAATGCATCATGCCCTGTCACAGAAAACATGGCTGAATAGCAGGTAGTTCGGGGCTCTGGCTGTACGGAAGCATGTTATACTCCCCTTAAGGCAGAAGGAACGGGAGGAACAGAAACTATCTTAAGTCGTGCCTTCGTTATGTGTTCCGAGTCTGCTCACCGAACAAATCCCGGAGCTGCTCTCCGTGACTGCCTCTATGTTGTGTCATTATTAGCTTTCGTCGTCACTTCCCTCGGGGTGAACACACATACCGCGTTGTTCTCGTCTTGCTGTGAATCACACATCGGCATCTGCTCCGCACACCACCCCTCCTTTCATTTTTCACCACCTCCCAAAATCGAGGTTCATATTGTACCTGGTCTTCACTCTCCTTCAACCGTCCCTTGATCATCAGTTTCCAGATTCGCCTTACCAGACTTGAGTCTATTCCCAGTTCACAACAGCTTCTGCCTTACCCCTGACTACCTACTCTACACGCAAACATGACCGACACGATGAAGTCCACCAGTGCCGGCGGCTGGGGCATTGACACAAGCGAAGCAAATGACTGGAAGATCATCGCCGTGATCTGGATCTTCTTCGGAATTACCTTGAGCCTTCTTGCCACGCGCGTCTGCTATGTGTGGATGCGCTGCAATCGCTCGCTCCGCGCTGATGACTGGCTGCTTGTTGTGGCCACGGTAAAGCTCCCTTCCGGTCGCGTATGTGAGCTCGACTGACTCTTTTGATCTGTAGGCCTGTCTGACTGCCAACGGGTTCACTATTCGCGAGTGGGTTCAGTACACCTACGAGCCTAGTATCACCATGGCCCCTCCTTCGAATGTTGTCTGTAAGTATTTTGTGAGACACCAAGCCTTTGAAGACGAGTGGCACTAATCCTTGACATCAAAGTGGTCGGAAGTCTTCTTGGTACCTTCAACGCATGTGCTCTTGGCCTGAGCAAGACTTCCATCGCGGTGACTTTCGGTCGGCTTACAGACGGATGGTGGAAGTCTATCCTCGGCCTTGCCACTGGTATCATTGACATTCTGTTGTTCATCCAAATCTATACCTTTTGGCTTCAGGACTGCAACGGTGTCACTGAACCTCTTCGGATTAGCAACGAGAATGGTGTCTGCATCCCATTTTCGGCAGTCCAGAACCTACGCAGTGTCGTTCAATGTGAGTTGAGTATCTGACGAAAAAGCGACAAGCATACGATCAAAGCTGACTGACCCTAGTATTGTCCTGCATCATTGACGCTTACTTCACGTTCTTGCCCTGGAAAATCGTCCGTCGCCTCCATTTGCAGAAGTTTGAGAAGATCGGCCTCGCCATCGGAATGAGCTTCGGTGTCTTGTAAGTGCAGCCAAGGAACGGACCGTGAAACGAACACTGACCAGTCTATTAGGTCTCTCGGCACTGGTCTTGGAAGAATGATGTCGCTGTGCATGTTGGAGAAAGACAAGTCTCATTTGCCTCGTGAGTCCTTTGCCACAATCGCTTCACTTTGTTTCAGTATGAACTAACGTCGCTTCAGTCTACGTTACAGGCGGTTATGTCTTCAACTACCTTGAGCCTGCCTTCACCATTGTCGCCGCCTGCATGCCGATTCTCCGTAAGCTTGTCGCCGATTTCCTCCAGTGGAAGACCGAGACGACGTCTTTCGATTGGATTGGAAAGACATTCCGTCGCAAACGCAGTCAGCAGACGGAGCCCGTATTGCCACTGACCGAGGTTCCTCAACCCCAAGCTGCCCCAGAGCAAATGACCGAGAAGAGCAGCAACATGGCATCCATCCATGACTCGAAGATGGCAGCCGCCAGCGACACATCTTCCACCACGCTCCCCCCAATGACCCCTACCAACTCCTTCGAGTCAAAAGAGTCGGATTCGAGCGCAATCGCTCGCCTTTACCAAGTCGGCAAGACCTTCATGTCGCTCCCCCGTGCCGCCTAATTATTATGCTAAGGATACTGGAATACGTCGAAGATTGAGACTGAAAATTGAGACCAAAGGATACCGTACTAGGATTGAGTGTTAATGGACATCTTGCCTGTTTGGCATATGAGGTTAATGGTTCTCAAGGATATCGTGCAGCCTGGTGAGGGACTGGATCAATGGGGTGCACGCATAGGTGCACTCTTTACTACCTACATTTGCATTTCGAACATCACGCTGGATCATTGCTATACATGATCAATTGTACCTTGGCCAACTTGAGTAGCAAAGCTAGCCTATACCGAATGAACTCATGGTTTTCAAGCTTTCTGTCCTCGGCATTTATTCCGGGATAATCATCAAGCTAAACTTTCAAATAGATCACAGCACATGATGCCCGTAATAGAGACACGCCTGAGCCCTTGCATGACCTTCTCACAAGTGTTGCACATGACACATAACCTAGTATCTGGATGACTACCTAGGTCCACATGTGACAACATTGACATTCACAATTTGCTATGCATCACCATGATTCAATAGGCAATTAGACGCGGAGACTATGTTGCTTATTTACTCATTAACGCCAGGGGCATGCCGAGGTGGTAGACTGCCGCAGATCCCCAAATGGGCGCAAGGTGTGCTGGACTACGGGCATCAATCTATCCACCATCATCCATACAGGCCTTCCATATCAAGCGTTTCCAGTCTATGGTAGCGTATGGCTTTTCTCGCTCAGGGTCCATATGACGCGGAGAATAAGGCACACTTAGTCCTATGTTACATCAATATTCGAATGTTGGTGATTGACCTTCAAGGCGACTACAGTTCCGAGGGTATATTCCATGTCCTTAACCGCCAAAAAGGTGCCTTTGTTTATGGAAGATGACACAAGCAATTGTAGATTAGGGTCAGGCACTTTGACCATGTCTTCTGTCGGCAATTTCGATGTCATCTATTGATACTTAGATGACCACAATCGATATCACATGATGTAGACATTGATCCGTAGGGCACGCAAGAAATCGGGTAACAGAGGTTGGTTTCTCTAGCTCTCGACCGCTCTTTACGGTTCGTAAAATAAGTCACGGGGATAATTTCGTATCTTGTTTTAAGGTTTGACCTGTCGAGACTGGTAGGAAAATACACAGAGCTAGTTTCTGTAAATAGCGTAGATGGATGGAAAAGGACACATATACTGTAAAACCACAAGGGAAGACTGTCTGGAATACTAAATCTCTATAGATGTGGTGCACTTTTGACCTTGCAATTAAATGACGGACGGCCCACGATTCCCCCCCAACTTTCGACATCCATCATCCTGATCTCAAAGTTGCACGAAGCTTCGAATACACAATGATAGATTTCACCCTCCTCTTTGTCATAAGTTCCATCATAGGAATAGGCAGCTTCCTCGGGCACATCATTGGGAAACTTGCTGGGCTTCATCCGGAGACCCATACTAATATTAGAGTCACCGTAGGCCTTTTCCATACCGGCACTAACTGTGGTGAGGATTCTGGAGGTGATCCACCTGTCGTGCGACTCTTCGACGAGGATGGCCAGAAAATTAGTGGCTCATCGGGATCTTCATCGCCACATTGGAAGAGATCAAAAGTTGCAGTGGGTCAATACAAAGACATCCAAGTCACGATGCATGAGGACTACAAGCACCGACAACCTTTGTATGCTACGTTCGAGGCACGTGGTGATGGACTGTGCATTGCTGTCATTGGTATGACCACCACAGCTGAAGACAGGTATGTATAGGAAAATCCCACGCGAGCTGTTTTTAACTCCATTCCTAAGATATCGTACTGATTTCTTTGCAGTAAGTAATATCTGACTTGTCATATACCAAAACCAGTCCTCTGTCTTGAAGTCCAGAGCCCCGTAGGGAAAACTCGAGGAAAATAACTAACGCAGCACCTTTGCGGCAACCAGAATGGGGTTGGAGCGGCGATTGGGGCAAAGCTTGTGGCGGAGCCTGGTACTATTCGAATATCGTCGCTACTAAAGAGGGTTACAAACCGAACTGCGTATGGATTGACCGCAACAATGATACTATGCCTTATGGGGCTATTCAACAGAAAGGATTCCAGATCCATTTCTCAGAGTTTCGCGCATCGAGTCGAAACAACACCGTGCCGGAGAAGAAAGAGGAACAAGATCAAATGGTGTCGTACATATGCAACAGCGGGAAACCATTCAAATTCCACACGCGATCCGGCGGTTTCGATTCCGTCGATGCCTGGGTACCCCCCATTCATGAAAACGATCCTCGATATAATGCCTCGTACCCCCGTGTGGATCCGTCGGTTATTCTCTCAACAAGTCCTGTTCCAGTCCTAAATGGCTTGCTCGCCTTTCCTCGAGCCCTAGTAACAGATCACTCCGCGGCCAGCCCGGCAAAGGCGCTGTGCGACCATCCAATGTCATATGGCCCGGACTACAAAGACACCTACGCCAAGGTTTTTTGCCGCATGGCTGATAAACAACTGTTTCCCTTTTGCGACGGGACTAATTCCAAACGCTGCTTTGACGCGGTATTTACCAGCCCATCCCCGTGCCGATTTTGAAATCGTCGCTTCTGTAGACTTATGTGCTAACATTTGCCGTAGTGAGTGATTAGTTACTTTTGCGCAGAACGACTGGCGAGGCCATAAGTGTCTTCTATTTGACCACTGTGAAAACAGGCTGACCATCTTTTATGTACTAGCCTTATGAACCGAACGGTCATCAACGGTCGTATGACGCGGGACACCTCGTCGTATGCTCGGTTCCACGACTGGGGAGGTCATGATTCGTTGCTTGTAAACCGGGCACATGCAAACGAGACTTTCTCCAATGAAGCACTTGCAAACGATGTCAAGATTCTGCCCCGTTGGGAGGGTCATTGGGCCCAATTCTGCAACGACGATAAATGCGAAGGACCTTGCGGTATATCTGTCCAGGTACAGAACCCAGGGTGTCTTGAGCAACCTCCTCGCAAATCAATCAAGTTCCATACGACTGACCACCGATGGCAATGGAATCAAGACATAGTGCCGTTTACCAGGCTTAAGGTCCATCCTCATCACGGTTGCGACTGCATTGCTGGTACTGTGCACTTGCCAAAAATGGAGGAGCATCACCATACGTGCATGAATATCACAAATCTCCCGGGTGAGAGTTACAGTTTCTATCATGCCAAAGATGATGTATTCGAACTTAAGCCCGATTGCTGTCTTCCATAACAGCATGTACGCGCGCGGCGGATATCACGGTGCGGTATGATTAAGTAGTATCTCTTAGACAGATCTATGAGTGTTAATGGGCTCAAATTATCGATGAAATGTATTGTATTTAAATACTCTTAATCTATATCAGTCTACGGAGAATGCGTGAAACGTAATGAAAACTTTGTGCGAAGTGACCGGGACGAGGGAAGGTAGGAGCTGGTGCACCTCAAGTACTTATTACTGATGTCCTAGCTTTCCGAGAAGACTTTTGATGTTGGTACTTGTTTTGGAAGTTCTGGCCGACGTGGTTTTGTAGAATACTCTACTACAAGGTGGTGAATAAGGTTGAACTTGAAACCGAGGACGAGATGCATCAACGTCACATCATTTGTATGTACACCCCAGCTAGACGATAGTGGTTTCCAAACAATATGCTGGTGAAGAATCTCAATGATAATATCGCCGGTCAGATCGGGATGCTTTTGTCGGCAATCCTGTTCGGCACCTCGAATAAGTGCGTATTTCCAAAGCCGAAGGGCTTTTTCTCGTGCAGCAAATTCTTCAGCTGGGCTTTCATGGAGAAAGAATGGACGCCTATCGGCCGACTTACAGTCTTCATCCGGGGGACAGGGTCTGATGGAGTCAAAGATAGAAGAGCCTCGTCCAACCATGGTCGTGAATCTGGGCTTGGCCCGAGCATCGTCGTCCGAGCAAGTAGTTTGAATGCCATCGGAATGAATATCGAGATGAACATAGGCAATCTGAAGAGAGTGTTGATGTCGCGACACGTCTTCATCACTATCCCGTTTCTTAGGGCGTTGAGAAGATTTCTTAGCACCGAGAACTCTCGCGGCGAGTTTCTTCAAAGACATTTTGAGGTGTGTTCCTAGAATTGGCTGATATTGGATGTCTGTGACCGATTGTTGTCTAATCCGGGTTTGATTTCCCCAGTGGCTAGAAACTGTTGTCAATAGCGTCGAGACAGAGACTATGGTAGCTTTTTGTACACCGTTTGCTGGCATTCGGTCGTTCACAACTCTCATCCTGATACCGAGACGAAGCAAGCGTTCAGTTTCTGTCTCTCGACCCGTTTCCCAAGTCCATGTGAGTTTAGAGAACATCTTTTCCCGGCCAGCCCTTGAATGGTGACTAATGATCAAAATTACCGACTTATCTGACAACAAAATACGTTTATGAAATTCCATGGTAAAATTGCAACTCTGGCCTGCGTTCTTTACGTGGTAGAAACCAGTCCCCGACACTGGTCCCTTATTGAGAGATCTGACTTAGGCTGATTGCCTGGTGAAGATGTTCTTGCCCTTCTATGGATGGTGCAGCTGAGGTTTCAAATGAATTGCAGGGCATCATCATGCGAGCGCGATACTTCTTGATGAAGTTTTCACCTTTCATTCTGGACCGTAATATATATAGAAAGACACCTTGACCTTAGGAAATCGTGAATAATTACCTCTTAGTATGCCTGGATATTCTGTTGTCGCTGAGGCCAGGGTGTACCAGCAGTGGTAGGGGATGGAATTGAACCAATCACAGGGTATCTCCTTGACGAAACGGGCATCCATACAGCAGGCTCGACAGGCGCTCTCGCGTGGTGCTATACAGTTAGGATAGTGACCTTGGTATTCGTATCTAGGAGTAGTCAAATGGTGGCATGGCGGTGTGACGTGTCCAAACCAGAGATGGACCAAGAAAATACAGGGAATTCTACCTATAGGTTAGTGTGGTTGAGTCAGTACGGACATGTCATTGAATCTCTTGAATTCTGGGTACCTTATGGTCGCACTACACCGTAGCTACCTAAGGTACATGTATGTATTAGTGACCGATCGGAAGGGTGACACTACCTGTACAACACCGGAACTTCCAGAACTTCCAGTTCAAGTGGGCATGGCTGCGAGCCTGGGACCTTAGACTTTTCTTCCATTTCTATTGCTGAAGATGCTGTGTTTGTTTCGCAATACATTGCCATTGTTAGGTTGTGCCTGAAATGCATTGTCAGGCCCTGTCAGGCGAAGCGCGTTGGAATGCAAGAGCGTCGGCTGTTGTTGTTTCGACATCCCTTTGTTCACTGCATCAACAAACAAAACGAAGCATCATTATTTTAGCCATGCCGAAAGACCTTTCCTTGCCAATGTTCAGCCCGGCAACAACACGCCTCGTGTGGAAATTTCGCATTCTCGCATTTGTTATTCATAGCCGCCATATCTAAGCCTGTCACCTTCTCAATGTCATTCAACGGCTGTTCTACATATCAGGATAAGTTGCGATGCGCAGCTCGGCGGTGTCGTAACAACTTATTGAGGTGTTGTCAATATTCTCCAGCTCCGGGCTCTGAGACCTCTCGTGGACATGTTACGGAGTCAAAAGCAGAGCACTCCGACTTATTGGCTCCGTGGCCTGACTTCTCTCACCTAGATTGTGCAACACCCGAAATACCATCATGTGATTTCCGGCAATGTCGACATATGCGCGTATACTCCATTGGCCGTATACAATCACCCCGTCTGACGGATGAAACCATTGATGGCGCGGCACATCCCAGGACGGATGATATGATCAGTCATCAAAATAACATATATCATCTTTTGAATGGCCTCGTCGAAGGATTCGCCGCCGTAGAACAACCTATAGAAGAGGAGAATAATCGCATTAACGATATCGTCGGACACCTTCTGAACTACGAATTTGGAGTAAATGTACGCCCAAGAGGAGTGGATGCTGTATCAGACAGTGACTGCACGATCAGATATGCAGTGCAAATCGAGTTGAAGCCTTTCGAAGAAACACACCCATCTCATTGCCACTTTATACTGCGATACATATTCGAACAGGTCTGCCAATACCTTATTGGCGAAAACCTCGCCTATGGCATCGACATTGTTCACAAGACCATTATCGACCAAATCCACCCAAATCGTCGGTGGACATCACATTCGACAGATGAAAAACCAGCAGACCCTGTCGAACAAGATAAACAGTCCCTGAACTATCAACATGCGCCAGTCATTGAGAAACCACCTCAAATTGTCGTCCAAGATACAGATGCGCAGATATCAGATTGCAACTTTCCTTTTTCAAAGGGGCGAGCTTCTTGGATCTCATTACAAGCCGAGCTTAGACAGATTGTTTTAGAAGCATAATGGAGAGTTGCGATTTACTGAATGCGCTTCGTAACTGGCATGCTGCCAAGTGGGCTGAAATTTGTTGAATGCTACGATGATCTGTAGAATCATGATGTAGGTCACAAGCTATAGTCAATCTAGGGTCAGCTTCCAGTAAGGAAAAGGTCATTATGAGTTCACTGATTGACAAAACAATAGACACTGCAACTACCTAAAAGCCGCAAATCGAGCCAAACATGAACCGAGGTCCAAAAAAGAGTGTAGATCCCGCCCCCTCAGTCCTTACTGCACATTCACTCGAGCACCATCAATCACCAGTTCAAGAAATCTTTCGGTTTCCAGCCATACTGCTCCCGAAGCTGATTGCCGTATTTCTTTGAAGTCACCACGTCCCAACGGTGTGGTGAGTTGGGTTTATGAGGTTGATCGACGTGGAAAGTTGAGCCAATGTGATTGACCTTTATGATTCGATTGGGAAACGTGGGTGTGAATCTCACACTCGACCCATCACCCTGTTCTTTTTCAAAGTCAAGGGCAGCCATAAATTTCTCAAACTTGGCCCATTTCAGCTCTTTCGAACCTTGAAATCCGAATGTCGCAAGCTCTGGGAAGAGGGCATAGAGAGCAGCGGTGTGTTTATGGTGCTTTTTTCGATATCGGTTGCCCCTTTTATACTCAGCCCTGATGAAATCGCGTGTAGGACTAGGTAGTGGAGTACTATTTTGTCGACGTATAGCTTCATTTCCTGGGACGTGATCCTGGGACTTCCTCACCCATGCATAGCCACCCGATGTTGTTTCAATGATCGTTGGACCAGTCGTGAAAGTAAACGCCATGCCAGGTCCTCTAGTCACGATCGGGCCGTCAGGAGACGAGGCCCAACCGAAAGCCCTCAAAACGCTCTGACCCCAACAGACCAAGACTGAGGCGATTTTAGACAAGTAAGATCGTTGTCGAGTGTTACCGCGTGAGGAAGCCTGAGAGGGTTTACAAAGAATACTGTTGCTCAGCTTGGTGACATTTGCACGCAAAGGTATATTAGGTAGCCATGATGGAGGGACAAGCTGCGTATTTTGAAGCCTACCCGACGACTCCTGAGGAGTGGAGCTCATGATGTATTCGTGTGGTTGAGATGGCTACACTATCAATAGTTGGTACAATTGAGGATGATGCTGTTAGACACGAGTGTCCTCTGGCTAGAGAATAGGTCTACGAAGAGTGTGCCAGGCTTTTATAACTGTGAAGCTTAGTTCATTGCTTGGGGCAGCCTCACATTGGTGTTTCACTCGGTTGCTTGAATCTAATTGAGTAAAGAAGAAATCCACAGAGATTGGACATTTCTTTGACCCTGTATCGTGATCACATCAACGTGTTGCTATCGTGAACGCAAGAACGGATGCATCATCGTGAGCTGTCATTAATCCATTCTGCTCGTTTCAACAAAGGCTTTGCAAGGCTATCAGTGTGTCTTAATACGTTTTAGCTTCACACGACATGATGCAAAATACGGCATTGTAACAAAGAGACGGTACTCACTATTGGTAATGCCCATATCTTGCAGCAGGTCGAAATTAAAACATCATTACATCCATCCTGCTACATGTAAAAATGACTTTTGATGAGGAGAGTATCAGAACACAGGGTGAGGGAATCACAAGTATGAGAAAGAAGGACTTTATTATTGCTTTGCTCCCATATCCCGTCAATAATACAATCCTATCATTAAGATTGACACGAGAGTCTCTCTCGAGACGAAATTATGTTCGCCTCAACCATAACTCATCGCTTCTTCCTTCTTCATGAATGTCACTCACGGTACTAATAAGGGCTCTCTGCTAGCGAAGTTTTACTGATACCACGTTGTTGGATGTGAAGAACACACAGGCACGTATAATAGTACGACTGGAATGATTAACCCGCAAGCAAAGTTGTGTATATAGTCCATCATCCCGGTGAAAGTCGCACTCGGACAGAACAGAAGCTCAGCTAGCCACGAAGAGAGGTTAGAAGAGGAACAAATGTGGCACTTCCTCCTATCTCATTGCTACTCGATGCGCCAGCATCACCGCTTCAATTCAAAGTTATCCCATTTCCAATCATAATAGTCACCAAGTCTTCGCCCGACCCGTCTTGCCTTCTGGAGATTCCACTTGTCTTCAGGATGCGGCCCATGTATAACTATCTTGCCACCAATCATATCAGTTGGTATAAAAGCGTCCTTTGTCGGTTCAAACTCGAAGATAAAGCCACCCAATGGAGTGATTCTGAATCTGAGTTCAGCCATTAAACTCTGGAAGTCGACCCAGCTTAGCTCGCCCTTGACTTGGGCTTTCGGTACGTGGAAGAGAAGTTCAATGACATCCATATGCTTGGGGCTGAGTTCACGTCGACCTGTGAAACCTTGAGGGCGCTGTTCATTCGGAGCAGATGTAGATTTTGAAGGTGATAGAGTGGAGTCATTGTTGGTGTCGCCTTTGCCACTATTTGATGAAAGGTTCTTCGAGAGTGGTGTGATCTTATGCTTTTCACTGGTATGCATCAACGGAGACCAAGCAGCCACTTTCTCGGAAAGCTTCGAGAGCCACTCTGACTGCCGTTTTATGAATCCCTCCAAACGGGACCCGGCATGGCTATTGTCGGTATTGGTGCCGTCAGTGTGTCGTCGTTTGGGCTGTTCTACTGAACGTCTGACAGGTTCGCGCATAGGGATGAAGAAAGATAGTGACCGTGGCCGATTACTCAGGTGCGGATTTCCCTCGCCATGTTCGCGACTTGGAGAAATGGTGGACATGATATACAGAGGAAGCTGATATCGTTGTGGATACTAAATGCAGTCAACAATAGTGCTAGAATATGAAACTCATCTGCGTCAAACATCACCCGTTCGCAAAGACTCTAGCTCTTTATCTAGTCTTCTGATCGCCGGGCGAGAGGAACTACCTTGGAAGAAAGATTTCAAAATACTGAAGCATGCGTGATCATTCATTTCCGAGGGATCGGGAATATTGCCCCTAATCCTATAGATCCTGTAGCTAGAACTAATTGTGTAACTTGTCTCTGTGTGCTAAACGATGCATCATTACGAGCTGTCACTAGTCTGTTCAGTCGAACAGGGAGTTGGCCCAATGCGAAGCTTCCAACAAAACTGTTCGAGCCACAGCTTATCTGAAACATAACTAGGACAAAGGGGATCGTTCAGCGTTACTTGATGGCCGCATTCTTGGTATTGCTACAAGTCGCAAAAGACGCACAGAATCCTCCCTCTCCTCACTTTTCCTTCTCTATGCTCAGGTGAGATCTATGAGGCTTTGGCAGCCTCCTTGGCAGCCTGTTTAGCAGCCTTTTCCTCCGCCAATCTCTTTGCCTTTTCCTGCTTCTTGAGCTGTCGCTGCGAAGGCTGTCCGTCACCCTCGGCCCCATCAGCCTGGGCAGTGGCATCTCCCGAAACGGGCACGATCCTCTCGGCAGTAGGATTACCCCGGAACTTCAGCGGCCGAACTGACATAAATGTCTTGACTACTTCGCTATCGACCTTAGATCTCCGCTCTTGGAATGCACCAACATATTCCTGGAGATACTTGATGCAGATTGCTTTGAGCTGGCGAATCGTTAGCAGAGATATACAAGATTAGAGCAAAGAAAACTCACTTCTCCAGTCAAGAGTCTGCCGGCCTTATACTCAGTGCCAAGTCGGGCGAGTTCCTAATTATGATTAAAACAGTCCGACTACGATACGGGTAGATAGGTGCTTACCTCATCATCTTCCATGAAAAACTGTAGGTATTGGTAGGCAACGTCTACGTCCGGGTTACCGCCTTTCTCGCGATGTTCCTCCAAGGTCTCCTGACCACCCGAAAATGCATATTTGTTGATCTTGTTCTTGATCTGATTTGCAGTGTCCTTCATGAAAATAGCTGACGTCTCGATGCTTGCAGACATCTTGGAGCCAGGGCCCTGCAATGCATCCAGAAAACGGGAATGAATCAGGGAAGGCTTGGCGTATCTTAATCTCGTGGCACAGTCACGAGTGAGTCGGAAATACGGATCTTGGTCAATAGCACAAGGGATGAGACAGGGGATCTTGTTGGTCTGTTTCTCGTTTGTGCCGAAGATGTGAGGGAATGAGGAGGCAAAAGCAGTGCTGCCTTGTATACTGGCGAAGTGAATCTTGCCGATGTTTGAGCTGTGCTTAATTAGCTGCTGCAAAAGTCTTGCAACATAACTGAAAGTTGGCTGCCCACCTTTCGTTGAAACCGAAGATGGCCTTGGCAACGTTATATGTCACCAGCTTGGAGAAGCGGGTGATATTTCTGTAGAAAGCACCACCCATAAACTCGTAATCGGAGAAGATGAAGGTCTTTTCGGGATCAAATCCAATAGATATGATGTCCTTA
Organism: Xylariaceae sp. FL1272; assembly: GCA_022432385.1. Classification (NCBI taxonomy): domain Eukaryota; kingdom Fungi; phylum Ascomycota; class Sordariomycetes; order Xylariales; family Xylariaceae; species Xylariaceae sp. FL1272. The sequence goes on along the minus strand of JAJJXC010000011.1, from coordinate 243,526 downwards.
GCGTTGTCGTAAGAGTATCCTATAACCTCCTCGACAGTACGCTTCTCAGAGAAGAGGAACTTCTCATCTGAAAGAGAGTTATTGGTGAGTTGAGTTCACTTCTAAAACTGCCATGAATGATCGTGTACGTACCATCCGTAAGCATAATGACAAGCGGTACGTCAAGAACATCTTGTAACCACCTATAAGGACATTGTAAGCGAGATATGTAAGTTGAGTTGTGGCATGGTAAATACGGACTTGCAGAAGTCAAAGATCTGGGTGTGGCCAATGTGCATGGAATCACTGCTTGGGCCTCGGCCAGTGTACAAGAAGAAGGGCTCTTTCTACAAGGTAAACTCTGTTAGTATGCGTGCATAATCAAAGGTTGACTCTGGTCACAGACCTTCTCATAGCGGTCGAGGATGATCTCGAGATCTCTGTGGCTGAAGACGATCTGGCGTCTCATGAAGCGATGAGGCTTGTGCCCGGTGATTTTCTCAAACCTGTCCAGCAGATTCTGGTCAATGAGTTTGGTGCCGAACTCATCAACGAGTTTGTGATAGTCGATAGCCTTGACTTTGCCATCTTCCCCAACTTCTCCCGACACATTCCAGGGGTCGACGGATTGCTTGGTCGAGGTCGATTCAGCCACAGCTGGGTTCGCAGCGGGCGGCACCTCGTTTGTGGGCGCTTCTGGTTGTGAGGCCATGACTGTAGTGTGATTGATGTTGTGTGATTCTGGACAGTCTGGACTGGTGACTGGCGCGCAAGTACCAGTGATACTTCAGCTCCAAAGGACAAGTTCTTGGAATATGTACCAAAAACCACAATGCCAGACGGCCAATTGACTTAATCATATGCACATGCGACACTGAGTCGATGGAGGGGCAGGGGTCTTCAAGCTCCTAGACTCGGCCCCACTGTCCTCCATGAGTGACTCTCATCTTTAGTGACAGAGGCTGGCAGCCATCTCTCACACCTGGCGGACATCTGGCCGAAGGTCAATGCAGGAGGTACCTCAATGAGCAAAGACACCTGAGAACTGAAGCTGTCTGCAAGTTGCCCAGCCTTGCTACCACTGCCGACATCAGGCACATTCGCCAACCATCACACTGCAACATCTCGTTCTCTCGACGCGCATCCTTCTCCTGTCCTCGCCAACATCTCTATCCGCATCCAGTAGACACATCGCCGACATGACGTCCACCATTGGCATTCCGATCAAGCTCCTCAACGAGGCTCAGGGCCACATCGTTACCCTCGAGATCACCTCTGGCCAGACCTACAGAGGGAAGCTGCTTGAAGGTGCCCACACTCCCCTTCCCTTGCGCCGCTCTCATTGCCACATACTGATGAATACGTTTGAGAATAGCCGAGGACAACATGAACATCCAGCTCAAGGACATCACAGTCACCGCCCGCGACGGTCGCGTTAGCCACTTGGACCAGGTCTACATCCGCGGCAGCCACGTCCGCTTCTTCATCGTACCGGACATGTTGAAGTATGTTCAGAGACTCCCAGCTGCGTTTCTTCTGAACCACGCCTATAGCTCTACATCTGGTATGCGCATGATCAACTAACTTTCTTGTTCCCAGGAACGCGCCCATGTTCCGAAGTCGCAACGCCAGAGGTCGTGGTGTCGGTCTAGCCAGAGGACGTGCAACGGTCAGCAGAGCACGCGCCAGCGGGCGTGGTGGAAGATGAAGTGGTTACGAAGTTCACTTGGCATTTAATACGGACATAATCCGGCCAGGCGGAGCTAGGAGAGGGGAAAGAGGCAAGGCGGTAACTGCGTGGTGTTCCATATACCATCGGCGTTGGGGACAAAAAGGCGAAAAACTTCTATGCTACATCACGGAACGGGAAATAGCAATCTGCGACTTTACGAGCGAGACGAACTCAGAAGACGTGGACGAGACATAACAAGACGAAGGAGACGGTCGCTATGATCGGGCACGTCTAAGAAGGAACAAGGCAAAGGAACAAGGCAAAGCTTCCCAGCCCATCGAGGATTTGACGCGACCTTGGTCTATCGTAATGTGGTGGCATATGGCTGGTTTGCCTGGATAGACCTTTTCTGGACTGGAAAGCGAAATCCTCGGCACCTGGACTGACTTTGTGGACTGTTAGCTGCTTTTGCACACGTTGCACAACTGCTATCCAGGCTATTCTTAACGCGCTGTGGTCCTGGCGGGTTGAATAGACCCGTAGTCATAAATATCTTGCGACAAAACAATCTGCTCGATATACACATACAATGCTCCTCATGTTGTGAGTGACACCATGGTGATCATCGTACTCCCCACATGACTTATTCTGTCGCAGACAAATGTAACCTACCCTTTAGCCAGCAGCTGACTGATAGCCAACATCTATCACAAGGATATCAGATACACTGCAACAATTGTGATATACAGGAACTATGAATCCAGCCACTAGCTTTAGCTACACAACCGTCTCGAACTCACCCGTTGAACAAAAATGTCGACTATTGAGCCTATCACTTAACATCACACAATAGCACCTAGCAGCAAACAAGTAATCTTTAACAGTTTATTTCATCATAACTACTACAAGCCAGAAATCCGTCCATTTCCAAGGATAGTAATATCTAGCCTAGTAGTTGAACTGCTCATGTCGAGGATATTCACTGAATCAACAATTAGCCAACAACCCACCTTCCCCATAAAATAAACCCCGGCCGAGAGCAAGAGACGAAAAGGCACAACTCACGGTCTGTACTCATCCTGATCACCATAGTGCTGATCATACAACTCCTCAGCCTGCTTCTTGGCGTGGTGCTTCGCCTTCTCGCGGTCAATGGCATCCAGGCCCTTAGTCTCGACCAGTTTGTCGACCTCGGCGGCTGCAATGCCGGCCAACAGCTCTTTTGCGAAGCCGTGGGATACTGTCTTGCCTGTTCCATCATGCTCGTTAGCTAGCTAATACTATTCTCTGATACTTCGGAGCGATGTGATGGTTCAGAACAAGGGCTGAAATGTCGCCCCGGATGTTAAGTGTTGGTCGAGGGATAAGTGCTGGGTTGGGAGACTGAGAGACGGAGAGGAACCTACCTTCAGCCTCCTGCCGCTTCTCGAACAAGTGCATGGCCTCGAAACCAGCAGCTCCGCCGATCAACTCGTGCGAGAGCTTGGACTCGTGGGGCTGGCCATCGTAGACCTCGTCGCGAGCTTCACGGCCGTCGTCTGTATATTACTCTAGCATTAGCGTTATGTTTCTTTAGTGGGGTGAAGAGACAAGCTCGAAGTGCGTGGAAGATAAGGATAGAATGAAACGTACCGAATCCGAACATTTTGAATATGGTAAAGTGAGTTTGGTAAAGGTATAGAGATAGCTGATAGAGTATCGTATGTCGTTGAGTGTAATATGCAGACCAAGACAAATTCACCTCCAGAAGAGGGGTGAAGAGCTCTCATATATCCTCATCTACTCTGCCCATCATCCTATCACATTCAACCCCTCCCATGCCCCTTTCCTACGCAAGAGGGAACCAACACGCATGACGAAACGCCAGCTCAAAACAAGCGCAGCCCCTCCGCGATCAGGTCCCCACAGCACCGCCGACGTAATAAATGACGAGAATGACATAGAAGGGCGAGATGTGAGCGCTGGGCGGATCCAGGGTCTCCAGCCAACGTGTTCTGTTGTTTACCATTCAGTGAATTCAGTACATAGTTGCGTATTGAAGCTACCTCTGGTCAAGCTGGTGAGCAGTGCTTGTATGTGGTAGTGCGGTGGTTGATGTTATGTCTACTCGATCTACCTAGGTAGTCAGTGTGGGTGGGCGGGCAGGTAGGGATCCCGGCATCTAGATTCCGAGGAGCTGCGCAGCTAAGCCCCTGACTCGACCTACCGTAGTCAGGACCCTGCGAGATCTGCTGGCCGACCTGCTGGTTCCTTGATTTCAGGTTGGCTAAACACCAATCGATCCTAACTTGCATTGTTGTTCAAGGGGCGGTGGGACCTCTCCTCTCGCCCGTCACGCTTGTGGTGGAGTTGTTATGCGAGGACGACAAGGTGCTTGGTGTGCTGTTTGATGTCAGAGCTGAGTCGGCCATGACGTAGATAGCGAATGGGATCAACGACTTGAGAAGATAGTAGAACCTAAAGAGGGAGATATGATCTAAGTCGATCATAGAGTGCGATCACATACGATTCCGCCCTGTAGATCTGCGCAGAATGACCGAAGAGCTTTCGCTCAGCTGAGGTGCTACTGTATCTGCCAAGTTTCATGCCCACCCCTCAAGCTTCAGCAAATGCCCACTTCATCGGCAGGATTGCTTGCACGTAGTACCACGCTTTGATCGAGTGGTAGGTGTCATGTAGAGTAAGAGATGTGAAACGGAACCACAGATATGTCGTAGCCGAATTCGCCATGTATGTTTCACCCCAACTTTGACCCTTCTTAAGCCATCGCACGATCTATCCCCAGGTATTGGAAGCAAACCAGCATGTCAGCTGGCTACCTCAATTCCCAGATACATTCTCCGGGAAGGTAGCAATGTTCATTGTTGAGCATCATCAATCAGAGCAAAACGCGAGCAGAAGCCATGCAGGACTCCCAGGTCTTCAATGCACTCAGCTAAAAGAACCCAACTAGCTTATACACAGCTTTATAAACTATCCGTCTGAAAACCTTCAATCCCAAGACATGTCGTCCCTCAAATCTATGCCAAGGTACGTTGCCAAGGCGGGAAATCGGCTTGGCAGTGCTTGTCTGCGTCCCCACGATGCAGATCGGCCAAGACCTGACAAACCATCCCGACCACCAGCGCCCAGAAACGTCTTAAAGCGCTGTAGGCACTAGACATCGTAGAAACTCCATTGGTATACCATATGTCTTTCGAGTCTGTCGACTTCACAAATTAGGTAGCATCTGTTGGCCACACCCGAACCGGAGCAGACAATTCTCCTCATGCATTCACAAATGTTGGCAGCAACCTCGACTCATGCTCTGGCGACCGTAGTCCATCACGATCAGGCGTCGAACATGCTCTGCCTTTCTGATCCTATATCGAACCTCTAGAAATAGCTCCTTACGCGTTACCGAACTTTGTTACATATTCGCTATGCGCCTTCTTCTGTTTCTCCCACTCTTTCTTCAGCTTCTTGCTCTGCGCCTTGGGTATCTCGCTTCCGTCCTTCATCTTCGTTGGCATTCCCTCTGCATCCCACTCGCTGTATCTTTCGTCACTCTTGAACATTTGTTCCGGTGATACCTTCGCCTTTTCCCATTTCTCTGCCTCTGCTTTCTCTCTCGCCAACCTAGCTTCTTCTTTTGCTCTCGCTTTCTCCGCCTCCTTCGCGGCTTTTTCGTCCCTCGCAGCGATCAATTCTGCCGCAGGCACGAACTTGACAAGCGATGGAGCGTCTGGTCTATCATCAAGCCAAACGCCAAGATTCGCCAGGTCATAGTCGCGAATACGATCACTCAACTTCAAAATAGCTTTCTTCAGATCAGCCGCCGACGACCCCGCTTGTTGTCGAAGCTCATCTCGGAGTTTGGATGTAGCTCGCAGGAACGGCCGTGCCAACTTCTTAGGATCTCGGATGCCTTCTTGCACTAATGACTGAAATTCCACATCGGGTAACTGTGCTAAAAGACCATTCCATGTTTCCGATGCAGGAAGGCCAAGAGCTTTGGCCTCCGCTAATATTTTGTCGAAAGCTGACTTGTAAGCCTGGACAGACTCAGTCGGGTCTCCATTGGTGTCGACTGCTGGAGATGCCCATCCCAAACCTTCGTATGGATATGAAGCGTTGGCATCCAAACCAAAAATGCCAATGATCTTTGTAATCCATCTCGCGGTTGCTTCCAGTGCTGGCAAGTCCACAAGCCCTTGCGGGGCACCCATCTGAATGTTGGCTTTTCGGATGACTTCCGCAATAGCTCGCATCACTGCGGGTGTATCGAACGAGTTCGTTAACGCCGCATCGACTTCCTTTTTGGCTTGTTCCAAGTCGGCTGGTAGTCCCTCGGCCGGAATTGCGCCCTCACTAATGGCTAGTTTCTTGAGTTCAACTGGTGCAGTCGATGGCGGGACGTCTGCTTCGCCCAACAATGATTCAACATTGGTGAAAAAGTTCTACCTTCGTTAGCACTTCGAGCACGATAGTTCGGAACAACAAGGCTTACATTAACGGTAGCTTCCCAAGAATCAGCTTGTGTACGCATACTAGGAGTGATTTCTATGCCATCGTTCCATCTTCCATGAAGAAATACAATCCGCATGGACCGAGCTGTGTATGTGGATGCCAACGCATCTTTAATAGTCTGGAAGTTTTTCAACGATTTGGACATCTTGGAACCAGATATCGATAAATGCCTGCGCATCGTTAACACAATTATTCGCCATGTTTCTATGACTTATCTTCCAATCCACAGCTTGAAATATGGCTAAGAAGAGTGAAGGATAGACGCATACCCCATGTGCAAGAAATAATTGACCCATGTGTGTTCGTGGCCATGTTCGCAATAGTATGCCTCGCTTTGCGCCAATTCGTTGTCGTGATGCGGGAAGGCGAGATCTATACCGCCTGAGTGCAAATCCATGCGTGAACCCAAGACATCAGATGCCATAACCGAGCATTCACTTTACCACGAAGAGTCAGTATATGGATGTCTCAGGGATCTGACGCGTCAGGACGACTTACATATGCCAACCTGGCCGTCCATTGCCCCATTTACTGGGCCAGTAAGGCTCACCAGGCTTTGACATTTTCCACAGCGCAAAATCACCGGGGGACTTCTTGCCTACGAGGCTCTTGCCCAAGGAGCCCTCTCCATCTTCTTGGAGGGCTTTATCGTTTCGGCTTTCTGGTCGAAGTCTAGCGTAGCTGTTGCCGGCTTTCTCAAAAGCAGTGATGTCAAAGTAGACGGACCCTTCAGCTTCATAGGCAAAGCCCTTGTCGACGACCTTCTCCACGAAGGTTGCGATTTGAGGCACGTATTCGGTCACTCTTGTGACTACATCGGGCCGTAAGACATTTAGGGCGTCCATGTCGCTTGTAAACGAGTCCTCCATAGATTGAGTTAGTGAAGTGAAAATCGTCTGGTCGCTGGTGTCGATCGTCTCCTTGTGTAGAGAGTCGAAATAGGGCAGTAATATCTCTTCGGCGCCCTTGAATATCTGGTTTCCGTCAATGGCGATTTTGGCGGCAGTCATGTTGCTAATGTGCATTTTCAGCTTGGCCTCGTCGTCTCCCGGCTTTCCCTCCCCCGTTAAAGTACCTCCGGCTAGAACTTGCCCGTAGGCTGCGTCTCGACGAGGAATGTAGTTGGATAGGTCCAGGGGACCGTCCTGGCCTTCAATGAGCTTCGGTAAGTTGCTTTTGGCGTAGGCCTCGAAGGCAGCCATGCCTATTTCGTTCAATTCGGCTTCGGAGTATGCCTTCTTTCTTTCGGTCTCGAGCAATCGCTGTCTTCGGGCTTTGAGTATGATCTGTAGATCGAAAGAGAGTCAGCGCAAGGGCCGAAAATGCGAAGGAGCAGGGATCTAAGTCGCACCTTGTCGTCGATGTCTGTGAAGTTCATAACGAACTTGATATCGAAGCCGAAGTAGTGAAGCAGAATGCGCCGGATGATGTCGGTTGAGACATAGTTGCGGGCATGGCCCAGATGGCTGTGATCGTATACGGTCGGGCCGCAGGCATACCATGACAGCTTGCCCTTGTTGATCGGAGCGAAGGGCACGGGTGGCCCTGGCTGGAGGGAGTTGTGGACTTTGATGGAGTCCATGGCGCGATGTGTCGCCAACGCCCGGCGCAGCAGAATTGGAGACTTGGATGGATTCGAGATTGATATTTTGAAAAGACAAGTATACAAGAGTGTCATCAAGACGAAGGGGGAGAGGAAAGGAGAGACTGAGAAGGGAGGAAGTGAAAGTAGGGGAGAAAAAGAAAGGATAGAAAGTTGCAGAGGAACGTGTCACCAAATGCAAGTACTATTTCGAACAACGGACCGACACATGTATTGGAATGGCCTTTTTGAGTCACACTGCAGCAGATGGTAGGAGGCCACATGCAGAGGTCAGACATCTGGTAATTGGGGGGCGCAACGGCAAGAAGAGGCTGTACAGGGAGGTGGGCAGGTGGCAGCCAGGGGTCACAGCGCCCGGAACCTCTCCCTCTACCCCTCCATCTGGTACCTGTTTCTTCCTTCCGTTGGAATTTTGGGGACTTGAGCTTGGCAGCTACCCCGCCATTAGTTCCACTGCCCCCTGCTTAGGCTACAGATAGGTATCTACTCGTCTACTGTATGTCACTCGATGCTCATTGGAGCGCATTCTGCGCCCAAAGCAAACGCCGTGCAACCTCGTGAAAATTGACTTCAGCCTTGTTTCCACATCATCATCTAAGACCAGAGACCAGGCTGGGGGCCAAGCTACACTTGCGTCCCAATTGACCAATTACTACGCATTTCCGATTTTGATATTGGATTGACTAGCACCCACTACACGAACCTATTATCATGGCAACCTAGTTTCTCAATTCATCTGCACAATGTCTATGATATCTCCATTCCTAGACCCAGGTCTCGTGACCACCCCGAATGCCCTCGCGCTCGTTCACCTCTCACGCGACAATGTCCAGCCTGTGTACCTGCAAGCAAATTCCGGCACGGTCGATGGCTATGCCGAGGGTGCAGTGGTAAACACACGCTTCGGCTCATTCCCTCACTCGACACTTCTCAATCAACAATGGGGTTCGCAAATCCGGGCTTCCATTGTAGACACAGGAACCAGAGGGAGGAAGCGAAAACTCGCCGCCGCAATCGACACCGACGCCACCGGGAACGACACAGAACAGCCCACGAAAGAGCTCAAACAAGCTGCGAGTGGATTCATACACATCTTGCCCCCGACGCCAGAGATGTGGACCGCAAGTCTACCCCACAGAACACAAGTTGTGTACACACCCGACTATAGCTATATCCTGCATCGCATTCGGGCTCGGCCAGGCATGCAAATCATAGAAGCTGGATCAGGGAGTGGAAGTTTTACACACGCTTCCGCTAGAGCAGTATACTGTGGGTATCCCAAAACAGCAGAAGACAAACGAGGAAAAGTCTGGAGCTTCGAATACAACGAGGACCGCTTCCACAAAATGGAAAAAGAAGTCCTGGATCACAACTTGGCCGGCTTAGTGCAAGTCACCCATCGTAACGTCTACGAGGATGGATTCCTAGTCGACGGCGAGAGCCCAGGGGCAGAGTGCATTTTCTTAGATGTCCCCGCGCCTTGGCAGGCCTTACCGCATTTATCGCGGTCAAAACCGAGCGCTGCGCTACTAGCGACTGGAGGATTGCAGCCTTTGAAAGAGACGGGATCAGAGTGGAAGTCTCCCTTACGACCCGATCGATCAGTGTATTTATGTACATTCTCGCCCTGCATCGAGCAAGTCACCAAGACTGTCGAGATAATGCGTCGGCTGGGGTGGATGGACATTGAGATGGTGGAAGTAGCGCACAGGAAGATCGCTGTGCTACGGGAGAAGATTGGCCTGAATATGCCCAATGAGCGTGGTATTACTCAGACCCCTGCAAATGTCGCCGAGGCTGTGGCAAGGTTAAAACGCGTCGAGCAGAATCACCTTGAATCCAACTCCCGCGTCAGAAACGGGGATGTGGATATGGATGAGGACGAATCGGAGATGGATCCAGTCCCGCCCAACGGCGTTACCGAGCCTAAAGACGACACAGAAGAGATTGTAGCACCGAGCAAGCTATCCTATGGAAAGATTGTCCACCGAACGGAACCAGAGATTAAGACACATACATCGTACCTGGTATTTGCTGTCCTGCCGCAGGAATGGACAGCGGAGCAAGAGGCTAAAGCCTTCGAGGCTTGGCCCTGCGGCAAGGAGAAGAAAATCATCGGTAGCCTGGACAAACAGGCTAGGAAACAGGAGAAACGCGAGATGCTCCTAGGAAAGAAACGGAAGAAGGAGAACAACAAGCAGAAACATATTCCGAGCCAGAAGACCGAGGCAAGCTAAGACAGGTTCCGGAGAGGGGTAGAGTTATGGAAATAAAGTATGATACCCACTCAACTATTCATATTGTTCTAAATCGCAACGGGTGAAGGTGTATACAACGGGAGCGTACCTTGTAAGAGTATAATTCGAACTGGCAAGAGGCCGGACCAATTTCAAAGTAGCGACATGTCAGGCATAAAGCTTGACTAGTTTACCCAATGAAGAAAGCCTTCTATTACGACGCGAAAGTGAATGACCATTAAAGCCGGTTGGCGTTGCGTCGGGCCAGATGCGATTTGGCCCAGCTACTGGTCTTTTAACAATTTACCTCAGTGAACACATTGGGGAACTTTTATTTCTGTCTTCGCCATCACCTTTCCTATCTACAGCAGCGCTAGACATATCTACTTCCATTAACAAATGAGAGAATCCTATAGATTAGCAGTTGGGAGACGGAGAATTAAGACTTGAAATAGTATAAAAGAAAAGGTGTTGATATAATCAACTCACATCCTTCTCGAACAGAGACCCTCTCGACACCTGCAATTGCCACGGAGAGGAAGACAAGACATGACACTACAAATACTAGCCCAGCCTCGGGCTGCTAGAATGTTCACTACCTAGACCTACTACAGCTTCTTAATAACATGCATAAAACATTAGAACGACTTGGCCTCACATAAACCACAAGTTTGAATTCCCCAGATCAGCAATATGTTTTTTAGTCGAAACTCTAGGTCCTTAGCCTATTCACTATTCGAAACGGGCTTTAAAGATATCAACTTTATAGACCCATTAGCAAATGTTAAATCTTGAATTAAGAGTAACGACAGGGGTCTTGTCATGGGGAGTGTATGGCCTGATGATCCTCGTCCCTATCAATACGAGATCCGCACAATCATAGATCGCGACTACCATAGCTGTGGATTGAAGTTACTACCATCGACTCCATGATCGAAAGCGCGGCTTACATCTGAACACCCTCTATGCTTCGATTTCAAAGTGTGTGCTTTACGTGTGCCGCATTAAAGCGCACAATACAGACAGCTGACTGGTGTTCTCACGCAAAGACTGACATCGTTGGGACCACATTTGGGCTTCGAGCCATCATATTCACCAAAACACCTGTTCCTGAAAACAGCAACCATGGGTGTGCTTACCTACCTCCTTACGTCTTCAATGCTATTGGTGTCCTTTCTATCCAGCTTGGAATTGTTCCGCGTCTTTCTCATTGCCTTCCTGGTGAAGTTCTTATTCCGAATGATCATCACAAAGTGCATCACCTCCGTCGAACGCCTGGTCGTTCCACAGCGCAACCGTATCATACAAACGGGCCGGGCCTGGCAACGCACCCTACATCTGCCCAATTCCATCTGTCCTTTCGCCGCCGACGACCCAGGTATGAGTACCCGCAGGTTTCGAACCATCGCCTATACCCTGGGATCTATCCTGGTTTGCCTCGGTCTCATAATGCTGTATTGCTTGTGCCGAAGCGACCTTTTGCTCGGAAACATCTGCTATCAGATCGCCAACGCAGCGACTGCCTTCGTTATATACTCGCGCCGGCCAACACCCGGAACCGTTCAACTTGAAAAGGACGCGGTTGAGTTTGTATGGTCAGATGACTTCTTCAAGAGCCCACCATATCTATGGCTGGAATACGTCTCGAAGGGCGGGCGATACTTATGGATGAAGCTCTTTGAGAGGGAGAGCGTTCGACGGGCATATACTTTGATGCGGCAATGACAGTTGGTTTCGAAGGGTCCCCATTGGTCGATGTTACGGGCATAGGTGATCTATTTGTATCATTCATTGTTTAGGCTGCCCACTGTAACAGAAAAGCAAGGCGACCGGAACATTGCAGCATCTTTAGCAACTTTAAATATCAAATGCCCTGATGGCCACGGTTTGCTCCTAGATAATCTGTGCTAAGATGCTTTTCTGTAATGCACCTGAAAGTAGACAACATTCAAGTCTCGTCATGCTTCAAGGTTTTCTTTTTCATTAAGATAGCATGAACGATACTTGTGTCAAAAGGCCGTTAGCTCTTCGTGATACCTTCCAAAATTTGTGAAGACGGACAAAACCGGCCAGTTCGGTCATACCAGTTGCCTCGTAGCTGCTTACAATCGGACTGCTAGTTCACCACATGGCCATGAACCTAAATTCATCGGGTGTGCATTCGTGGGTAGACACTCCGCCTCTTTTGCTGACATCGCACAGCCCCGACCCCCATATATAAGACATATAGAAGAAATACATCCAGTCGCGTCGACGACGCGGATGCTTTCCTACATGCTTACAAGTTTCCTATTAAACAGCTAAGCGTCTACAACTATATCACATCCCTACGCTGACGGCTACCTCCCACGGAGTGTCCAATGACGCGAGAACGGGACTGGCGTTGGGCGAGGGAACCCACCACGCCCTTACAGCAGTCCATCGCCGCCAGGATTGAAATCACCAATGCTCAACTATTCTATAGACATGGCGACTTGGTAACTGGGATTGTGAAAAAGACGCATATCGAGCAAGCGCCCGAAGCTGTGACAGCTGTCATCAAACTCATTTGCCGCGTCAGAAGTAAGGTTGAGGACGAGTCGACGAACAGCGATGGTACCAAGTCCACTACCCATCACTGGGGGGAGAATACGCTTTTTGAAACTAGCCAAACTGTTTTCAAAGGCTCGGCCAGATATGGAGCAAACGTCTGGCCATTCTCCTTCGCCATTCCAACAGCCACACCATCTCTGTTTCATCAACTCCCACCGGCAACAATTCGATGTCTTCCACCTAGTCACTATTCTTCTGGAGAGAAAATTTTGTTCGCGAAGCGCTGCTTTGTCTTCGTCGAATATGTCCTTGAGGCTAAGATTTTTGGAACTTCGCTCAAGCCGCCTCCGGCGCTCGCGACATTTCCTATCTACGTTCAGCAACGATCCCATCAGGAGCACATCACTGATACCGAAATGAGGGCTGTAAACATATACCAGACGGCGCGCACGCTACACCTAGACCCGGAGATCGCTGAGAAGCGGCTCTCGCTGCGCCAGCACATGCAGACGGTGTTCCATCCTTCATCGATCCCTAGCTACTCATACTCCATAATCGTCGAGTATCCTTCGCTACTGCAGCTAGACCACCCAACCCCCTTGGAGTTCCGGATTCGGGCGGTCCCGGATCTGGCGCCGCAGAAACCCACTGGAGTACCAGTCAAGAAGCCGCCAGCCTTGACCCTCGTCGCGGCGAAGCTACTGCTTGGGAGCAAGCGGGTCGTTGACGCCCTCGAAGGTAACAGCAGATTCGTCCGTAACAGAACTGAGAGTAGCTATTGGCAAGAGATCGCGCTTATCGACTGGAAAGAGGGACCAGGCGCCGACAAGCCGCTTCTAATACCCGACGGGACGAGACAAGAGGACAAGACCGAGGGTTTTGAGGGTAAAAAGACCCAGACTGATGACAGCCATGGCGCGGACCACACTGGGGACAGAACTGAAGACAGTGGGACGATACTGGATATGGGTGCGCGACAACAATTGCGCCTAACTTCGCGGGGTTTGTTAATGGGACGCCACCTCCGGTCGCTAGACGTGCCAATCCAACCTTCTTTCGCATCGCGTCATATCGAACAATTCCACCAGCTGCGGTGGAAGCTCGTCGTCAAGTGCGCGGGTGAGACTACAAAGGTCGCTGGCTCCGCTCCAGGTGAGTGATTCTAGAGGCTTCTATACTTGAATCTCCTAAATCTGCTATGAAGTTCACTGCTAACTCCTTGCTTGCCAGTGCGTGTGCTTGGTCCAAGTGAGAATTTTGAACATGCCCGCGCAATAGCCCTTGACGAAAATGACGTTCACCTTGCGTACCGGGCCTGGCACGCTCGCGAGGCTCCAACCCCAGCTCTGGCGCAAAATGTCACTCAGCTCGCGAAGGCACCGCCACCTCAGCATCCGGTCCATCAAGATGACAGGGAATATTTTCCGAAGCCATTACAGAGTTGACTTTACGATATCAGACACCCCTGTTCATGAAGTAAATCGCGCTGTCTAAGTAGAGCGGAGAGAAAGATACGAACATCCATGATTGTCTTTTAACACTTCTCCTATGCTAACAGCAAGCGGTTCTGTGTCGCTTTTCAACCCAGTCATCGCTGGGATGACCCTGAAAACCGCAAGTCTTCGAGGCTTAATAACCTGGCTTTTTGTAAGGGGCACTGAGTTGCCTCGTGGTTGCAATACGGTGTACTGGATGTTCTTTATGATTGGCGTGTCATTGGCTTCTGTATCTTTACTAGTCACTCTTCATTAGGTATACTTTAACATTGGTATGCTGTAAAGAGAGCACGCATGAAGTGTACATAAAATCAGGTAGGGACTCACCTATAAAATACTTATAGTGGCATGAATGTGTCGGCAAAATTGCCAGAAACAAGTGAAAATGGCGTTTGCAGACTTAGTAGGGCATTCCTCTAACACTATGTCTATCTTCCATATTTACCATTTGGGCCGGATTGTCTTTCACAAACACCTTAAAATCGGTATAATCGTAACTTTTCTCTTCAAATAGTGTTGGTGGTCCAGCTGAGAATTTTCCTCCCTTGGTGACACCGTCAGAGAAACCAGTAGGTATACTTCCAGGCATTAGACGCGGGACAACTGATTGATGCTCCCTCCGCCCTTTTCAAACACGTGATAGAAACATACAGGTCATCATGTCACAACATTAGTGCTGTTACAGACTTATCCTGCGTCGTGCAGCGTAAGTGTATTGAATCCTGTCCTCAGTTGGGTTAGGCTTCGTGTCGTTCGAGCTCAAGTCGAAGCTATATCTGTGACATGGCTACTATCTCAGGGGGCATAATCGGGGACAATACAGTCCGCGAGCCCTTGGTCGTCGGGTTGCTTAGCAGCCCACTTTGCTCCGGCATCATCTGCGTTGTTCAAGTTGCGGTCGATGTGCCAGAACTGGATCGCAAGTCCCTGTTCTCGATAGCGCTCTACTTCTCGAAGAAGCAGTTCCCATAAGGCCCGGTTCGCAACATCAGGCTGGCCTTCGACGTCTTCTAACTTTTTCGAATCCATATCTTCGTCTACTCTGTTCCAGATACGACATAGAGGGAATCGGTGGCGATGACGACGGTATGGTCTCCATCTTCATGCCACTCACGAGCCCGTAGTGCCGCAAGGGCGGCTCGAAGTTCTGCTAAATTACTCGTCTGTGTCCGAGTCTCGCCGTCAAGTAGCTGCTTCTTCTCTAGGCGATAACCGAACACTCCTTCTCCTTTGTGTCCGAAGTGGAAAGCCCAACCGGCCCCGCCCTCTTGACCATTATTGATCCAAGCACTGTCAATATACAAAAGCACCTTGAATCGGTCATGACTGTGAGTGAATCTCTTCAGACTGTCATTTCTAAGGCCAGATCAGCCAATGAAGTCACCGGGCCTCCTGATGGTGACAGCCCAAGTGTAGTCACGTAGGCAAGTATAGAAAGATCCCATGCGAGATAGTTGTTTAACTACCTTCGTTAAACATACTAACTTCATTATAGTAAGTAATATATGACCTGTCATATATCAGAAAACAGTCCTTTGTCTTAAAGTCCAGGGCCCCGCGGGGGAAACTCGAGAAGAATAACTATCGCAGCACCTTTTCGCCTACCAGATCGACTCGGGAAAATACGCCCTGTGCAGCGTCCCATCTCCGGTGTTCTCTGCTCAAACTCCTTCGGACAGGCTTTTAGTCCCGCGCCCAGCGCGACCATTTGGGTGTTTCATCGTTGTCTGATACTGATACTGCCTCTGACGCTTCGCGTTCTTGATGTGCAAGGAGACAGGCGGCTCCAGTCTGATTTTCCCATGTCTACCTAAAACGCCAATGCTATCTGCAACCCAATGCCATAACCTTACAATGCCCAAATCTCAATGCTTTTTGTAGGCAATCTCGTCCCAAAAGGACTCTCACGTCGAAGCAACGCCTTCCTGTATATCAACAATCGAGTCAGACTGCGCACCAGCCCCAGGCTCAATAACACTTGCCATCTCCGGCTCGCCTTTCTCAGCAAGTCTGAGATTTTCATCTTTCTTTCCTTTACCCTCGCGACCAAGATTCTCGCCCATACCGACGATATCAAGCCATCTCCACGCGCGGATGAGCCCATTTTTGTCCTTCTCCTTATCGCGGATCGAATTCCCCTCATGTTCCAATATCCTGGTATCGTTCGAGCAGACAAGATCTTCTCCATTCTGTTTGTCGTCCGATATGTCGTCAACCATATCCTCGCGCCTCGTTGCCGCAACTTGTACGCCATTGATTCGTAAGACTTGTAACAGAGCCCGCATATTGAGGCGGAGAGCTCGTTCGGGCGCCTCTGACCCAAAGACCTTGCTCGTGAGCCAGGGAAAGAGCAATGCGAAGTCAGACTGACTTAGATGGGCAGCACGTTCTACGTAGAAGAAATGCGGCCTATTCCCATCTTCCGTAGCAGCAACAACGGGTGCTGAGGGGTTTGAGGATAGTATGCGTGCTGTTGCTTGTAAATGCTCACGCCACTTGTAAAAATCTTCTGACTCGACGGCGAGAAGCGGGACACCTTTCGGAGATGGATTAGATGTGTCGTAAACTGGTAGCGGCAGATTGAACAGCGGTTTGGTTGACTCTGCTGTGAGAGGAAAGCACCACATATCGAGGAGTAATGTTATGTTCTGCGGCGTGACTTGTTGGCAAATGGAAGACTCCCAATTGGGGTTGTATAGTGGAGTTTCCATAGTCTCGAGTTCTGGGCGACCGGCGTAGTACACAGACTTGAGGAACTGCACAATTGTTGCAGCTCCGAAGCTGTGTCCTGCGAAGATGATGCTGCCAGGGTCTTTCACATGAAGCCGAGAAGTGAAGTTCTCAAGTGACGGCGTTGTCTTATTCAAATTTGTTAGTTTTTGGCCATTGTCGATATTTAATATTGCTTCGTGTATCAAGCCAAGTTCCCACAGCCTAACGCGCAGTTGGTGATTTCTCAATTCATGCACCTCTTGAGATGTGTCGTGAGGGATGCGTTTATATGGTATTATGCGCCTAGTATTGCGCGTGAAGAACTGATCCTGTTTAGATGGTATGCGGACGAACGATGCGACGGCGCTGCCGTCCCGATGTTCGGGACAGATGACTATCGTCCCATGGGATGCTAACGAGCCAACAATCTGGGAGTATGCATTGCGACTACCACCAAGACCATGTGAGAAGATTACCGTGGGCCACCGGCCGTTTGTCGTCTGGGGAGCGAGTATCGGCGCATTCTTTACAACGGGGATTGTGGTATAGTGAAGATGTCGGGGGATAAATCTGTAAGTGATTGCACGAATCAGCAAGAATCCTGTCAAAGTGAAGGATGGCAGCAGTCTAGAAACTACGAGGTACTTACGAGGCGGCTTCGGCGAGGATTGGCCCAGCGCCTAGGAATTGGATGTAGGCAGACAAATGGTCGCGCTGGGGGTTCGGTAGCCATGTTATCTTTTTGCCCTTCGCGTTGGGCTCACAAGGGTAGAATATTCGGAACTGGACTGTTTCTATTTCGGCAGAGTTGTCGGGAGCATCGGCGGGCGACTCGAGTTCGCTGACAGGTATCTCGACGTCCAACGTGCCCACCTTGAACGGGCCAGTATACTCTGGGAAATGTGGTACTGGGTTTAATCGAGAGAGAATCGATGGGCGTCTGGTGGACGGGGCAGACCTCGTCGGCTGTCCCATTTTGAAGCTCGAAGATGGACTCTGTCTGCCAGAGGCCGTGCCAGAGGCCGCCCCAGAAGCGGTTCCAGAAGCTGGGCTCGTTCTTCCCGAGTCCCCCGTATAGTCGCTATCCATGACGTCGTGGAGTATCCGACTTTTGTGTTGGGAAGGTCCTAAACGGCTGCCTACGACCCAAAGCGGCGTCGTCGTATGGCAATTCTGCAACTCAACCACTCGTTTGCTGTTCGACTCGTACTGGAATCATCTGTGTCACCACAGCACTGGGGAGTAGGCAATAATTGGAGTATTAAGATGGACAGAACATTCTATTGGAATTCTAGAAGCTTTTGAATGGAATGGAATGGTACACAGTACACAGGGATACATAAAAAGCCAAGGGTTCCCAGATCCACGCAGCAGGAAATGAACCGACAGGAAATGCAACGAGGAAAGACGGACGAGACGCAGGAGAGGAAGAAGCAATTCCCAAATCGTTGGTTCGATCGCCACTTTTCCCCTGGCGCAGAGCGGACGGCTGCCAATCGGAGCGCCGCCGTAGCCAATTTCCCATATGGCATCCTGGTGCGGTCTCGTGCACAGCGCAGGAATTCCTCGGGTGAACCTGCGTCAGAGGCTGAGGCCAAAGTCAGCCCTGTACCCGGCCCGGCACCTGGGCATACACGGCTGCGTCATCTCCCTGAGCTCTGCCTGAGCTCGCTGAGTGCCAGCATCGCTCCAGTCAGATCTCAACCCCGTCTCGAGTGGATGCGCGCACGTTGCCGAGGCTTGATGAAGACGGGCAGAGGACGGGCTTGGATGGGGTCTATGAGATGGAAAGTCCTGGTCTCACCGTTTTTTGCTGATGGTCCGAGGGCCCGAAGCGCAAAAAGAATTGGAAATGAGTAGACAAAAGAAGGGTCTCGGGGCTAGTCCCGTTCGGGGCCACTACGCTGATTAGTATTCTAGCTCCCGAAATCCTTGACGATCGAACCATCACATCCTGACATTGGCAGAGCAGAGCGCACACGAGACACGTCGTCAAGGTCGGATTTATTACGCGCGACTATCGCTGACGCCGAGTTGACCTCCGAGCAGTACAGATTACATATCGCGACACCAAGCAAGTATTAGAATCGCAATGGTCTCACCTTTCTCGTTGGACTCTGTACAGACTTTCTCAGCCATATGATTACCGCGATATTGTTTGCCCATCATCCCATAATGTCAGTACGGCCTCTTCTCCGTGGCGCGTCCAGATACGGCCTCATGTCCACATCTAGTGCCACGCGACAACCTTGTATCATTTCGCGTCGCTCTCTGAACACAGTCCGATCCTGTCCTTCACCAACATGCGACTGTGCCCAAACCCCCGAGATGCCCGATGGGCTGCCAATAGACCACGACGCCCAACTCAACGGCTTAATATCCAGCTACGCCGAACAAGTCCTAATCTGCACCGGTGAGCCCGACTGGCCCTCGCGCGTCGAAGACTCCCACTCGGGCGATAACCTCGCGGCCGACTTGAAAGAGCTGATCGGTCGAGGCGGCAAATACAGCGATGTTCGTTATCCCACTACACACACCAACCTATCGCGTACATTGTAGCTGACGGTAAGTCCTGTAACTCGTAGCCTTTCCACAACATATCCGTCCTAAATTCCTCTTTTCCACCCTCCGTACCGCGACACTCTCAGGTCCAGACCGCATCTGCCTATCTGTTGCCAAGTTTCAAATACGTGCCCTTTTTACCTAGAGTATCGTTTGATTCTGTGCAAGCACTAGTAAAAGGGTATCTCCTGCCGGAGAAACTACACTCTGGGAATGATGGATTATCACCCATGCACAAGGATAGACTTCTCAGGAACGAAACATTTCAGAGTCTATTACCAGACGTCCGTGATGTGAACGAAGTCTTGGTCCTCATATGCGGACACGGAGGTCGGGATATGCGCTGTGGTGTCATGGGTCCCGTTCTCCAAGCCGAGTTTGAGCGACAACTACCAAACGCCGGACTTACTGTTCTGCAAGGTCCTGCTATTGATCATAGTGATTCTGCATCACTGCCAGAAACGGGGGACGAAGTTGGAAAGACGGCGAGAGTTGGGCTTATCAGCCATATCGGCGGGCACAAGTTCGCAGGCAACATCATCATCTATTTACCACCTACACACAAGACCAGCGCCGGAGCACCACATCCATTAGCTGGTCATGGTGTCTGGTACGGGAGAATCGAGCCAAGGCATGTCGAGGGAATTATCAAAGAGACTATTGTCAATGGGAACATTGTCACTGACCATTTCCGCGGAGCTATCGCCCAAAATGGCGAGATTAAGAGGTTATAGCTGGAGAAACATGACCTGTTAAATAGATCCAATACCCTGTACGATACACGAGAGGTCTAAAAGATCAATACGGTACACTGGATACTATCCCAGACAGCCCCATATTCTACAGGCCTTTGCAATATGTTGCCGCTCTATGCTATTTCTTTACAAGTCTTTTACACCATTTTACAAATCGTACACCTCGCCTCTTCTCTCTCTCCATACCCTACAACTTCAGAACCAGCCAGTCCTCCATCCCCTTCCTCTCCAGCAGCCTTCCAATAACCCCTAGGACATCGCCCTGCATCTCATTCCCCTGATGCCATCTCTTCGCGCCGGCATACGCTTGTATGAACCCATCCGGGCCCGAAACACACAGCAGGTTCACACCGGGAGAGGTGCACTTACACACCGATACAGCGCGCTCGCTATCCTTATCATCTGGCAGATTCCGTACCGCGGCTCTGGAATGCCACGTACACGATCTGTCGATACTGCCTGATGCGTCTGGGGCCGCCCGACATGCATTTTCGACATCTGTCGCATAGATGAATTTCCCCTCTGCATCGACGAAATATTCGATGTTAAACTTCTCACCATGCCGTCTCTTGAGATCTCTTATCTGGTTTGCAAGTGCCGAATGCTGTTCCGGATCCAGGTTTGTTTTCGTTGCGCCCGTTCCGAACCAAGTCGTAGAACTCTGCTTCTCGCGTCCAAGCGCATCAGCAGCATGGCGATTCGCCCACAAGATCCGGACTCGTGGCATACTCTTCATCTCCTCAGTCTTGGTATCATCCAGAAGTTTGTGCGCAATCTGCAGCGCAGGCGCAACACCCGTACCACCCGCCAGGAAAACAACATCCCTCTCTCTGTCCTCCCTTTCATGCACCCCGTCTTCGTCTTTGATACCCAGCCGTCTAGGGACATCAAACCCCAGCCAAGGCCCTCTCAACCAGATACTATCCCCCACCTGTTGTCTCGAGAGATACGACGACATCTCCCCACCATCCATCTTCCGAATCAAAATCCTCAGATCCGCTTCCCCTTTCCTGCCTCCCTCGGTGTGCATAGGCGGCAAAGGCGTATAATGCCGAGCAATCTGCAACTGCGGCTGCTTGATCTCGACACTCCAAAGCCCATGTTCCCACGCCTCTCTCACACTCTTCGACACCCACCCCTCCCCTTCCTCCCGCCCATCCACACTGCTAGGACGCAGCGTAATAACAAACGCACTAGGCGAAACCTGTTCCCTCGCCACAACCGTAAACGCGCAAAACTTATTCTGTTCTATAACGTCGTCTGGCTTCTTCTCGAAGTATTCATAAGCCAGCGTAAAGGGCAGGAAGAACGCCAAAATGTAAAGATACGGTTTGGGGTCGAGTGGCTCCTTGTTCAATATCTCGTCGGGTATTTTTATCTTCGAAGAGCTTCTAGGCCCAGGTGTAGGTGTACGGTTGCCGTTTCCTAGCCTCGCAGAACTCGATAGTCCACGCCTTGGAGAGCAGCAGTGAGATGCAGGGTGTGAAGCCCGTGAAAACGCGGCTCGTGCGAGGAAGCCGTCATGATGTGTTATGGGCCTGAGAGCGTGTGAAAACGCGCTCACATAACCGAGCCATCTCGTCGCATTCCGACGCATCGAGATTTTCACTTTTGTAGCTCGATATGTGAGAGCTGCCGGGTTTATGATGAGGTGAGATGGAGTGTAAGTGACCAGAGGGTCTGAAATTTGGTGATGGAACGAAGAGCCAGCAGCTGGACACAACTGCAGCTCAGTGGGCTATCCTAATGCGTAAAAGTGGGCACTGCCTCACAGAGGCACGACTACATTACTACGCCCCCTTTTTGAACGTAGATGCTTCAAATCCCAATGGCCATGCCAGGAGCATCGATGCGGCTTGTGTTTGGAATAATCGAGATATAACTCTCACGACATCTCAATTCGTCTTTTATACCTATCCCATGTAGATGCACATATCAACCAACTCCTTCCAATGAGTGCCTTCCACCATTCCCCCGCTACGAGGAGAAACTAACATTGTTGGTTCTAGACATTATATATGCTATGTACTTTGACCAGTGGGTATAATGCAGGTGGAACACAAAAATTCCCATCTCTACTATCATGACCGTCCTATTCTTCTGGTACGGTCGGCGGATCTTCTTCAATGGTCGGCGTTTTGTTTTCGTCCGCATCCGCCGTTGTGCTCGTGCTGGCCGCTGCTGCTCCCTTGACACGACGCCGCCTAGCAAGCCTCTCCTCGGCTGCCGATTTCCTGAGGCTCTGCCGTTGTTCTAAATCGCCGTCATCATTACCGTCTCCACTCCTCATAGACTGTAGCAGGAGAGCGGCTCTCTGGGCCACCCGTTCATCCTCAGTCTTAGCTGGAGACTCTACCGATGCCGCAGGGGCACTGAGAGCATTGCCATCCGGATCCGTAGCGTTAGTCGTGCCCGTACCACCTTCGGCTTGAAGTCCGGCTTCTGCCTCAGGTATCTCAGTGAGATCCTCAATTTTTTGGCCAGACGCGATGCGCACTTGATGTCGATCCTTGAGACGAAGTCGCTTCCTCCGTTCTCGCTGGTCTCTGGCTTGCGGCGCAGCGGCGCGCAATTTCTCGATCAAAGAATCCATAGCGCCGGCAGAGGAGGGTGAGGGTGGACCCACTTCCGCGTTACCCGTCAACTTGAGCTGCGGATGCTTCCGCTTCATACTAGCCTCGTTCCTGCGCTTGGTCTCCTCGTATTGAATGTTCTTCTCGCGACTCTTTTTCCATTCCTGAAGGAAGGTGGCCAGTTTGGCGAAGAAGTCACGCCGAGCATTGTCATCCGTGGGATCTTCTCCGTAGAAGATCATGATATCTTTGTAAGTACGGACCATCTCTTCGAGGTAGAGTTCCATTTGTTCCGCTTTCCGCCTAGCTTCTTTCATACAACGCTGAACGATCTGAGCGACGCGATCCTGGGGATGGAACTTCTTAGGATCACTGAGGTTTCCGCTATCCAGAGACATCTGGATATTTCGGATATTGTCCATGTACTTCTTGGCATCAGCCTGGAGTTGCTCGATGTTGATTTTTTGCGCTGAAATGACAAATTGAATGTCGGTGGCGAACCCTTCCCATTCCGGATATTGGTTCCGAACAATGCGCTCGACCATATCGGCCAGCGTAGACTCATTCTTGTCGTCTTTGACCATTCCTAACCGGGCGAGAGAGCTGAGCTTGAAACCGCGCGCCTGCTTGTTGGCGTCGTTCATGTAGTTTCCAATGTCAAGAATAAGTCCCAATACGTTCATTAAAGATACCGAGTCGCGCAGCGCTTCTGACACGCTGACAACCTGGTGCATCTTTTCGAATATCTCGTCATAATCCGTCTCAAAGCTTCTTGTTAGGGCCAATGCCCGCATTCTGCTCTTCCAGTAATGGTGCAACTCGAAAGCCGTGTACAGGTAGATTTGATCTTGTCGGGTTAGCTCCGTTGGATCTGATTCACGAGTCTCGGTGTTGGCCTGGGGTCCAGTCCAGTCCTTGCTATACGGTGCCATAGCTTTCGAGGTATTGTCAGGGATGTTGCACAGATCGTCTTTTTGTAAGAAATCCATTACGACCGTGTTATCAAGTACCTCCTTGTCACAGTGGATGATCATTTGAGCAATCTTCTCAACAGAATGCTGGGAGAATTTGGCAAATGCAATCTCTGTCAATATGTTAGCCATGCAACTACTTATGATATAGTCCGTACGTATATCTGCTTACCATATGCCTTCCGGAGATCGGAAGAAATGATTTGCTTCTTATCATCCTTCTTTGAGTTTCCACCGCCGATTTTCTTGATCTCTTTTGCCATGAATAACTTCTCAACTTCGTCGAGAATTCCCTTGTTGCTGAGTTCAAGGTACTTTTCTTCTCTAGCCTCGGCGGAAGGAGCATGAGCAGCCCAATGACTTGTCTCTGGTGCGTCCACTTTCTCCCAATGGAGAGCCTTGAGCTTCTTCTTAGACCTGAAGGCAGGCAGTCCAATACCAGTTGGTGTCGGGCCCAAGTTGCTCTGAGCAGATAGGAAATGTCCAGATATAGCGCCTGGCATTGGAGGTGGCGGTGGAGGAGGCATACCACCAAGACCTCCAGGCGGAGGCGGAGGAGGCGGCGGCGGCGGACCACCCATAAACATTCCTGGTGGTGGAGGGGGTGGAGGCGGCGGAGGTGGTGCTGCGCCCGGCAATTGTCCCGGCATCGGCGGCGGCGGAGGTGGAGGAGGCGGGGGTGGTGGTGCCGCTCCGGGCAGTTGTCCGGGCATCGGGGGCGGAGGAGGAGGCGGCGGCGGCGGCGGCGCAGCATCATCATTGATCTGGATCTTAGGAGTATCATATTCACTTGGAGTAATGGGAGATTGGGACTCCATACTCGGGTGTGAAGGACCAGTAGTCGTGCCGTCGCCTTCCTCAGAATCGCTAAGATCATCCTTTTTGCCTTTGGAGCGGATTTCGTTCATGAGGTTGCTGGCCTGTTTGGGATCCATAACAGGTCTCCTGATCTCCACAACTCTCGGCTTCTCGTAGACGGTTTCATCTTCCCCGTCTAGCGACTCACCGCTGGCCTCAGCATCGCCCGAAGAGCCAATCGGTTTCCTCGGTATCTTTGTGTTCCGTTTGACAGAGCCTAGTACACCACCAGACATGCCGGGCGGTGGCAAACCGGCTCCTTCTGGCGCGTCAGGGTAAGAGTCTTCGTAGCCCTCCATTTCTTCACGGAGGGCACGAAGACGGTCAGACGGACCGGCAGCTTCGCCCCAGACGCGACCCTCAAGCTTATACTGCGTCTTCTGTCGTTCAAGCTGCATGGCAAGCCGATCCATAAGCCTCTCACGATCGAGAATTCCTTGCATACGAGACTGGTCTTCCTCGGACACCTTTCCGCTCACACTGCCCTTTGCAGCCTGCGAAGCGGCGACATCCTGCGCATCTCTCAGCATCAAATAAAGCTCCCTAGTCTCGAGTTCATAGCGCTGGGCTTCCTTAGCGCGAACCGTCTGCATATTCTCGATCTCGGCTTTCAGTCCATCAGCCTGTCGTCTCTGAGCTTCGATGAAGCGTTGCTGCTCCTCGAGTTGTCTTTGCTGTCTTGCAACAAGCCCATCAGCACCAAGTTCGACCCTTGCTTTCATCTCATCCCTTTCCGCCATGGCGGCTTCAGCGATTTGTCGGGCTTCCAAAGCCTCATCTTGAGCTTGCCGTGCTTCGGAGTCGGTATGCAGCTTATCAAGGAGATTCTGGACTGTAAAATTAAGACTCTGCTTGAGATCCAAATTAGGTAGCCGCCGGTCCATCGCCACATAGCTGAGCATTGCATCGACTAATTGGAACATGCGCAGTCGCTCCTCCCCATCGTTCTCTCTTATGAGAAGCAGATGTTGAAGAGCGGATACGAAGTAATCCTGGGTCCTGGTGCCCTGAAGACGCTGCTGAATAGCATCCACAATTTGTGTAGGGTCGGTCAAGTCTTTGACCTCTCCTTCAACATTGTCCTTGATGCTACTGTTCTCCCTTTCCAGCATGTCCTCATAGTCGATTGCCTCATTTGTGCGGAATCTCTCGATCTGTCTGTCTATTGGATCGTACTGGAACGCTTCCATCTTCGTGAGTATCCGTTTGATACCGCAAGCACCAAACTGAGCTCTGATATGCATCCGCAGTTGGAGGTCGCCCTCCGGCGCGTCTATGATCATGTTGATTAAGATCAGTGTCGCAACGGCGTATTCCATCAAGAGGTTTTCCATGCCTATACCGCCGCTTCTGACCTCATCACTGGCTCCGACCAGACTGCCCATCTTTCCTCGTCCGTCAACAGTGACTTCAACCAAGCGCATCCATGCATCGAACCGGCCATTTTCATTTTGTTGCGTCTTGACATAGTCCATCCCTTGGATGACCTTGAGATGGCCGTTTCCATCTTCCCAGTGACAGAGAAAGGTTAGAACATCGCTGACAAGCTTGCGGGTTGTTAATCGGGAAGATATGAGTGATGTGGCTAGAGCGACAACCACTTGTTGGTGAGCAAGGGCATCATCGGCCCCGTATTTGTTGTTGAGTAACGCCTTCAGACACTTAATGATATCATGCTCTTTATCTAGATTTCTGTCGCTGGATTTCGCATCTTGAGGCGCAGCCGGCCCTATTGCTGTCTTTCTGTTAATTTTGAGCAGGACATTGGTGAGGGCCACCTGTCCTTGACAATCGATGAACCGTCTCACCCAGCCGATCTGTTGCGTCCGAAGGTTGACTTCCAGGCTTCCTAATCCTTTCGAGTCCAGGCTATTGTCCATCAATTTCCGTACATACCACTCCGGCGCTCCCTCCTCGTCCGAGTTGGTGACGATGTCGACAGCGGACGACGAAGGGCCAGGACGCGCTGATTGCCTCCGTTTCTGTTCACCTTGCCACTCCGTTAGGCGGTCCTGATGAATCAGTGTCCATTTCTTCGCGGGAGGATATGCCATCATCTGCCTTCTAGCTTGCTCGGGCAAGTTGTGCCAACCGCGTTTCTGCATGAGCTCATAGAACATCTGTTCGGTGACTCGGTCATCATCCGGACGGGCGAAGGAGAAACCATCCGGGCCACTCGGATTCGGGTTGAGCTGTGAGGAGGAGGTCGGCAGCTTAGTCAATCTGTGCGAATCTCTACTAGAGGTGATCGAACTCTGAGAAGTCGCGCTCGGTAGGGCTATCTTGGATGAGCGCTTGATGCCGACTGAGTCTGGAGGTTGGCCGTTACCTGAGAAAACGCTAGACTGGTCACTCTGCCGCGAAGTCCTGCCACCACCATAGCCTGGCTGGCCCCATCCGGGCAGTGAATCCCATCTTTCATTGAAAGCTACATTCATCCCCACGTTACTTTTATTAGGTTGGTTTTGAGATGGCCCCCATTGTTGCAGCTGGGTCTGACGGCCCGTAGAGGCCATGGTGATGTTGCCAGATCCGGGAGGGGGGCGCTGGCCGGAGATATGGGATCCAGCCGCTGGAGAGAAACCGTTCGCATCGGTGGCGGGATACTGATGGTAATCTGTAGAGGCTTTGTTTAGTTGATGGGGGAGAGGGTCACGGCGGACCGGCAGCTGGTCAGGCCGGGGGAGGTAGTCCACGGTGATCGGACTTTGGTCGTCGTGTGTGTGATGATAGGGAACGGATGTGAGCACACCTGCAGCGTTGTTGATTCCCGACTCAGGAGAACTAGGCCTGTCGACGGAAGCAATAGATGACTCTCGGACATGCCGAGAGGAGCGTATTGAAGGTTCGTAATCTGGATTGAGGAATCGCCCCTCTTCGCTACCGGTGTGTCGTTTGTCACTCTTGTGCTTGCTTCTGGAGAAGAAGCTCTTGCCGCTTGACGATTGCCTAGATTTGTCGGTAGACATGTCTGCGCGGTTCGGGCTGAGCGCTGGAGCACCTGTGCCCAGATGTCGTTCGATTGGTGACTTTAGCTGGCCCGAGATGTTCTCAGTGCGAATTTGGAATTGGGAGGGGGTCGTCAGAATTCGACTTGGAATAGGAGAAACGTCGTCAGTGTATTGGCGGTTGGGAGCGCAAAGCGCGAAACATCATGGCCTCTTAGAGCGCGAGAGACAATTGGAAGACTCGATGGATGTACGGGCGACAGGGTGAAACGAAAGAGCTGCATGAAGGAAACCACGGGTCAGCAGAGACTCGGTCGATGAAGCAGCAATCAGAACAACCCAGCATGTAGCATCTCGGGGTATAAAGGATGCACATATATGCCGGCCACAGGAGTCGACTGATCGGGGGGTTTGCTGTGCGGCAGCAGGCCGGAATGGGTTGAGCACAGAGACCGGGGTTTCGGAAATGTGATATTGGCAACGTACTTTGTACTGATAAACCGGGCAGGTCGGCAGGTGAGCCAGGTCCGTCAGTAAGGCAAGGCCTCGCTTTTCAAGATGGTGGTCTGACTGGCACCATCAAGGCTGTCCAGAGAATGCTGAATGTCGGTTTCGAGGAGGGTGAAGCAAGAAGCAGAGTGGTTTGGAAACCGAGCGACGTGCGTGTGTGGATATGGGAAAGGGAGGCACAGGTATATACGACCAAGGAGTGGTGGGCTATTCGTGATTGATGCTCTGATGCCAGCGCCCGAGTGGAACTGGGTTGATGAGCTATCGAGCGGCGAAAGGGACAGAGACACTCAAAGGAGGCTCAATGTGACAGATGCTGTCACCACATTCACGACAGACTGTCGCGAAAGAGGTTGATAACAGATGGCCGCAAAGTTGCAACACAGTCAGTCGCAGCACACAACAAACGGCGAATGGGATGAGGCATGTGCGGTGCAGTGGTATGCGCAGATGCATGCACTCCAAATGTGCTGAAGCGGCTGCATGGCACGCTATTCCTCTGTTCCTTGAGGCGTTTTAGGGGTTGACGTTGGTGATTGGGGCGCTGTCCTCTCCTCACCACCCCTCCACGCCACTCGACACAGCCAATGAGCATCGGCTATGCAGCAAAAGGGGTCACCAACCCAGGCCCGATTGGGGATACGCCTGGAGAGTCGCTAGCGGAGGATGGAAGTTCAGGGGGTATCAATTTGACAGCTTGCGCCTAGTAGTGCCTTTCTTTGTTCCCCAAAGAGGTGTCATTGCCTCTCACAAACAAAGACTGCTAACCCCCCAAACTGTCCAAAGCGGTATGAACCCTCAGCGGTTGTGTATCTCGTGTGCCAAAGAAGGGAATAGAGCAGACATTTGAAACGACAATTGGAACATGAACTGTCACCCCTGCTTTTCTACTGCTGTCCTATGGCTCCATTGTCCATGGCATTACTTTCACCCCCAGACAAGTCCATGTGGAAATCCTTATTCATGTCTAGGTAGTCAAGGATTGAATAGATAAACTACTGTAGATCAACACCCATGTGGACGGGCTCTATGCGTCTAATTTTGGATGTTACTCCCAGACAAAGATAAGTTAAATGTGACTGCTCGTACGAAGCATACATCCTACAACCGTCCAAGATTCCCTTAGTCAGGAGACAAGGACTTCAGCCGTAAAGGTTCCATGTCAGTCAGTAATCGTATTATAACGTCGTGATGCGATGCGATGCGATGCGGGAGATACCCACCGATGTGATATGCAAATCGTTTGGCAGAGAGAAGAAGCACACATCATCTATTTGCCAACAAGGAAGTGTACAATCAATGTCCCTTTTCGCCTTTAATCCAGAGGTACTAAGGTACATTTAGTAATAAGAAGGTAAATTATTAGGCCTTTGAAGTTCTGTGATAAAGAGGTAACCTTTTGACTCAAGTCCCTTGCTACAGTGCCTTGTGTAAAGCTGAGCAAAGTCCTTTCGATTGTGTGCATTTCTACTATGGCTAGAGAGAGCAAAGCTGGAAGAGGGAGAAATCGATCATTGAAGCTCATGGTAGACCTCATGCCGTCAAAATTGCGCCCTTGAGGCTACGATTAGCTGACGACAGGTGTGATCCACTTGGTTAACAATAACATGCATCATCACCCTTTGGCAGACTGGCCCGAGAGCTGGCCTCTTCGTTATTTCCACCTTGACATGGACACACGTTAATCAATAACAGTCGATCGCATCCTGGACAGCAACGTCGCGGATACTGCGTTGCTTGCTGAACAGCATACTATTAATACCTGACAACCTGTGGATCTGAGGACAGGACACAGCCGGGGTAACATTTCCAGAGGACGAAGAATCGATTGGAGCTTCGTCTCACGCCGAGCCAGCCCAGATCGAACACCGAGACGATATCGACGAGGCTCCGTATCACCCACACGCATTTGGCTCTCTTCGTCACATACCAAAGCCGTAGGATTGAACACAGCTGCAGAGCTCGAACATATCGCATTCCAAGCGTGCTGCCGGTACCACGAACCCAGAGGGAATGCCCTTGGACTAGACCGTCCCCATTGCGACGATAACAAACTCCCCAGGATGGGGGCCACCATATCCGTGATCAAGGTGCTTTGATACTCAACCTCCAACGAACCATGGTATCTGCGCGCAAGGTCCACTGACTTCCCTAGACGTTACTCATCCCCGCCATCATCTCCCTCGTCCTCTTCCTCGTCTCAACATACCTCATCTTCCCCTTATACCAGCACTACAGGAATCGCTACAGCCAATACCTACCACTCGACTCACTGTCGACGCGCACCACATCGCTGCGAATACGAATACAAGACACGATTGCGCAGTGGATAGTGCCTTCAAGATGGAGAATAGCGTCTCGCGATCGAGTCGTAGTCGCCGGTGACAATGAATCAGACATCGGGTTCGGCTCAGAGGACGGCGAAGAACTCGACGAAGTGGACGAAGACCGTCGACACGCCCTCTCGCTAGACACCCATCATCAGCAAACCCATAGCGATCGTAGATTAAGCAGAGAGTAAGACCGCCCCATTATTCCGGCTAGGAAGAAGGTCGATGAGCGTTGACATGGTGTGCTTGAA
Organism: Xylariaceae sp. FL1272; assembly: GCA_022432385.1. Lineage (NCBI taxonomy): Eukaryota > Fungi > Ascomycota > Sordariomycetes > Xylariales > Xylariaceae > Xylariaceae sp. FL1272. The sequence continues at coordinate 213,028 of JAJJXC010000011.1, read as the reverse complement.
AGCTGACCAGGCTTGACAAGTCTTGAGGAAGGGTTCCGAGATGACAGCGAAGACGAGGACGAGACCCAGACGAGGGGACGGTAGAGAGAGCGTCTAGGCTCTTACGGCGAGCGAGCATTCAGTTTTTGATTTACTTCACTTGTCGCCTTCGTACCAAAGGCAAGATATCCCCTATCGCTCTACTTTACTTTCTCTAAGCGCCAGCTAGGGAACTCCTCTACTACGTACCTCTATTATTTCGAGCTAAAAGCGACTGCGCGTTCATTGTCTGGCTCTCAATAATTCATACTGTCAATGTATACATGTACATTAACAAGCCGATATGTTTACTTTAGTTTGCAGGAGGGACTTTGTTTCATTAACGAAAGGTACCGCTGCGCCAAAGGTGTTGGTATTGATGTATTGCCCGAGGGCGTTGGTTGGTTTCTTTCGAAGGTACATATACACTCCGACCAACTTCGTATCCGCTTAGCGTAGCACATGCGTTCTTCAAAACGCTAGGGGGAATGTTGTAATAGCAAAGCCCGAGCCAACGGCAACGGCACAATAGTTTTGCATTTCTACCTACATATACTTGGGAGAGAGTTGGTCGGAGAGCATGTAGGTACATGTAGAATGCAAACATTGCGAGGCAAGTAGGTTCGTAACTCTCCGAAGCGAAAATATTTGAACAATACAGCCAACAGTCTAGCAGTGAGTTGTTTTCCCTGGCTCGCTTGGGAGAGGATGGATTTGTTTGTGATGCTTTATACGGAAATTCCCATGGTTACCGCGCTCGGACCGCGCTGGATGTTCCCAATGGTTGCGGCCGGGATCTCTGGAATTTGCAGATCTGCAAACGTCCAACAGCACAGACCCAGCCAAGCCCAGAAGTATGTCAGATTGTGCAATCGACGACAACAAAAGGCCTATGGACAGCACGACGCAGGAATGAGCGGGCAGCGGAGTTTTTCTACATGGACCCGATAAGAGACAGCCATCTAAACATGTAGAAGTAGGCAAGGCATGCTCGACAACCACACCATCCAATTACCACATGGTCACCCGGCAGGGTTCTGTTTCCACATTCCAGCGTCGTCGCGGCAGGCCGGACGAATCCGGTACACGATAAGGACGCATCGCGATACCCCTCTTACAGCTCTCATGGTGGTGTGCAGCGGTGCTCACTATACTCCCACATGATGCCATTTGGACCCTTTGGACCCCCAAGATGCGAGACAAGTGACCGTAGGACCGTATCTCGTCGATCTGCCATAGCCTGTGATTAGTCGGCCGTCCCCTCGCTCCCAAAAAGTGCACATGTCTCAAGGCAGAATCCCTTATTAGAGACGTTGCCGGCTACTAAGGCACCTCCGGTTGTGGCCTCGTTGTATTCCCTCCTCCCTTGTTTTCATCCTTGGGTCATTATTACATTTGCTTTCGTGCCTGAGGTGTCCAAACCAGGTCCACGGCGAAACTTAGCCAAGTCTATTTCCGGATCGTCGCCTAGGACATGATGCAAATGCCACAGGCCGCAACCTAAAAGTAAGCCTCTCGTGCAATCAGAGGGGAGACAGCTTGTGGCCTACCCGACCATCGAGTCAGTGGCTGCCCCTCTCAGCTTGCAGCTCGCCCGTGTCTGTGTTTGATTCAACCCGACAGTTGACTCAATACGCTTGGAGGTTTACGCATCCATCCTCTTCTTTCCCTCCTCGTCCCGATCGGATCGATAGCCGTGTGGTGGCTGGTGGTTCTGCATCATCATTACTGCACCTCTTTTCGAGCCTGCGATACCCCCAGTTCTTTCCGTTCCTTTACAGCATTTGGCGTCGCTGTGAATTCGCGGGTGTTCTCCATCTAGCAGAGTACACTCTAAAGCTAGGCTGTTGTCGCCCTCTCTAGCGGCGCCCCATGAGCTCAGCTTCCTCCTCAGGTATCCAACAGTCCTCTGCAAGCCTGTTTAGATGGTCTACCACGCACAAGCTCTACGGTGCAGCACGATACTTTGCCACCTGCCTTTGTCTTCATCTTGCCTCTCACGATATTTTTGTCTATACTCTCGAGATCATCCCGGCTCCTTCGGCGGATCTTTGTTTTCTTCCCAGTGGTTGCAGCTAGTTATACTGGGTCTTCTACAACACTCGCGCCACGGAACACAATTGCAGGCGCGAAGATGCCTTCAATAAGGATACCGAAGCCGAGCCTCGGGTTCGTCAAAAGGCTACTGTCTCAGAAGAATGGCAACCATGTAACGTCGGATTCTACTGGGGAAGTTGTATCCAGCAAAACCAAAGGCAAGAAGCCGGAAGTCCCACTCGAGGAGTGTCCTATCTGCCACGATCCAGTCGGCATTCCCAACCCAGAGGGCATTCTAGAATCATGGGTGACTCTGCACTGCCAACACAAGTTCGGCACGAGTTGTATTCAAGCCTGGCTGGAGGAATCGGCAGAGAACGATCACCACTCGAGCCCGACATGCCCGATGTGCCGCACTGTCGCGAAACATGCATGTGGTCATCCCATTGCGACACCCGCCAGCGCACAATTCACAGTCTGGTTGCCGCATCCAAACCCATCTCCTCCGCCACGCCGAGCGCGAGTCCGCCGTCGCCTGTCGCGTTCGCATCGAGCAGGACAGGGTCATCATGCTGCGCACTCTTATCCTCGCCCTCATGTGCAGATCGTAGGCCAGTGCACCGTTTGCAAAGCCGCTGCCGCCGCCGCCGCCCAGGCGGAGAAGTCTATGAAGGAAGTGACGACCCCCCAATCTAGCACAGCCGTGGAGCCTGAAGCAGCCACCACCAGCCGGCGCGCCGGCATCAAGTCTATGATCTTCACACGGTCTAGACGGCAGAATTCGGGAGAATCATCGACGTTTACACCGATCTTGGCGCCGAACCCACCTACCTTGGTCATTGCGAACTCGGACAATACATTTCTACCTCTCACCACTGCTATACAATCGGCAACAGCTCAGAGCAACTCCTATGCCGGTGGCAACCCTTGCCGAGTACCCCAAATGCCGGTCGTCGGTTTCCAGCGAGTCGCAACACCCACCCCAGAGGGGAGACGATCAAGTTTCTAAGAATCCGAAAATCGACTGTGCTCCTATTTTGCGACACGGTTCTTTTCTGCGTACAATGCGGAATCAATCATCAGGTACCAATCACGAGGCTAAATGGAGAGGCATTGAGTACACACATTAGTGTATCTGCGATGCACAAGATGCAGCATTGTATCTAGAAGGGATCTGGGGTCGCTCGAGATGACTTTGGTAGCTTGCTTTGGAGTTATGGAGTAGAGGCATGAGGGACACATGCATGTGAGGCTTTCTACGAGGCGATCTGGACAGGGGTGTCGTTGCATCGCTTGGTTTTTCCACGCGAGGATACTAGATGGCTTGGTCTACAGTGTGGGCTTTCTCATCAGCTTGGGGCATAGCTCGCAGATACCATACCGAATTATGAGTCTTTTCCACAAACAAGCCCGGTCGATGTCGCTGATTCAGGTGCAAGTTACGTGAGCTTTCGGCATCATGACGACTAGAGGACGATGGCTGACGCGGGGCAAAGAGCGGACCGTTGGAGGGGCAGGAGCTCTAGCGCGCGCACTTATTCCATCTGACATCTGGATCCACATTCAAGGTTGGCAATCGCCGGGCCCAGACTGCCCTGCTCTTTGCCCCTTTCAGGGCGTTGCACACTAATCGATAGACTATCGCCTTGCCATTCAGGGTACAACAGCCACCTAGTACTGTAGGTACCTACATTACCGTGGGGTGGGGGGTATATAGGACGGTCTCGGGCATTATGTTCGCATTTAAGTCAGTTATGCCACACCGAATAAGTCCTAGATTTTCAAGACAATGGCCAGTACTATCCTCTATTGTAAGTTGTTATAGATAGCTAAAATCAATTCGGAGCGAACATTGCTTTCGGAATTAAGCCTATTTTGTACGGTACGCCGTTATTACTATTTAAGGCCGTTATTACTACTTAAGATCGTTTCCGAATTTTAAGATCGTTTCTATCGCTGAGATCCTACTAAAAAAGTACGTACTCCGTTACTTTGCAACTTTTAAATTATGGTATATGTGCCGTTTCAGTCTTTTTTCCCGTATGCGTAGATTAAATAACTTCGTAGCTTAATTAGTTGTTTTTATAATACCGTAATTCTAGTACTCCGTAGACGTAGTGTTCGATTTTCGTATTTAATGTGATAAGTTTTTTTTATTAGTAGTATATTCGACTTAGTAGGCAATGTACGAATAGCTATACCGACTGTACTATATAAAAATACGTAGTATAGCTGGTATACCGATTTTTTCCCGCTAAAAGCCCGCTTTAAGATCGTTTTAAATTTCTAAAATCGCATTTAATCTCTAAGATCGTTTCTAGTTTTTAAGATTACTACTACTATATATTATCCCATACTGGATACTTTCTTACGCGTTTAAAATTATTACGTGTGACGACCCGGTCTACCTAGAGATCGGTTCAATAGGGTTTTGATTCGGCAAGAATTGCAATAGTAGAATCGGTGGTCAATTATCTTTACAAAGTCGTCAAGAGATTTCTCTTATTCAATTCTAAAAACGAAGTAAATACTTAGATTAAAAGATGAGTAAAAAAATGACTAAATACATAGAATTCCCTTCTTTTTTATAACATTTTTTTCCTTATACTAAATGTAATATGCTTTGATATGCTTTTAAAGCATCTTTAATTATAATTTCCGCTGCTTTGTTTTTTTTTTAGAGCATCTTAAATCAAGGTTACGTAACTTATGCGTATTTTTTAAATATGCATTTTCCCGTTAATCGTGCTTAGACTACTTATTCCCCGCTAAGCCTAAACAATAGGCTAGCTAGAATGTTAGTTCGTAACATTATTCCTTTTTTTTTATTATTATTGTCTTCAATAATAAAAAAATGTGAGTACTTCGTTCGCTGCGTTTTGGTTTTTCTTCTTTTAGTCCTTAACTAATTTCTTATTATATTAGACCGAATCCGAAAACCTTATACGAAACCTAAAAATTCTACCGCTTGTTAAATCGATCTAATAGTTGCTTTCGACAACTACGGATACGAAGTTATGCCTTGTACTCGTTGCGACTTTTCCGGCTTAAAGTGTGTGATAATAAATAGGGTAAAAAGATACAAAGAGTATACTTTTTTAAATGTTTCGTATAATAAGCGAAACGTGCCTTTTTTTTTTTCGGAACATTAATTCCGAACATACTCGTATTAAAAAAAAAAAAAGCTTAACCGAAAAGCGTTTTTTCGAAGCTTAACGGAAAATAACCAAAATGCAGCAAAAAATAAACAATACTTTATTAAAACTGCTACGTTTTTGCAAATAAAAGGATTTCCTTCAAAAGCGTAGTATAAAAATGGTCTAACAAGGCGTAAATACACTTAATAAGTTAAATAAAATTAAGCGGATCGAAAAAAAGCGGCAAAAAGTGGCGGAAAAACAATCCCGTTTATCGAAGTCCTTTACTGTTTCTAACTTCGATTAGTTTTCGCTCGATTCTTTAGGTGTCGACCTTTTTTTGTTTTTAGTCGATCCGGGTTTTGGCGGTAAAAGCGTTTAACCGCTTTTAGCGCGTTCGCCAAAAACTTTTTAAGTTTTTATAAATTTTCTGTATATAAATAACCTTTTTATTTAACTAAATACTAAAGTTCCTTTTTATGCTAACGTAAGTTTAGTATATTTTCGACTTTATATTCGTTTTAGTCGATTTTGATTTTTAGTTTTGTTTAAAGTTTGGCGTTTTTTAATGCTGGTTTTAGTAATAAAATATAGAAAACTAGGTATATCTTTATTCCCTAAAGTAATAATAGTCGATAGTTCAAATTCGAAAGTTTTTCCGAAATTTTGAATGGTTTAATAAACTTGTATCCAAGTTTCGCATTTGGTCGTCCTTTAGCTTTGATGTTTTTTGTTAAAAGATAGACTTTATCCCTTTTTTCAAAAGTCGGCTCCGAAGACTTTTTTTTATTTGCGTAGCGTTTTATGCGTTTTTGTAAAAACATTATTTCTTTTTGTAAATATTGATATAATCCTACAAGCTTGTCGGCTTTTATTTTAGCTTTTAATACTGTAATTTTGTTTTAAATAAATTGCCGTAAAACATTTAAGTTATAACTATAGTTTGCTTTAAAAAATAATATACTTATGTCTTTATTGTTTAAGCTGTTATAAGCTAGTTATGCTATAAGTAATTTTATAACTTAATTGTTTTATTAGTAATTAATATAGCATTTAAAATATGCTTTTAACATTTGGTTTAATTGTTTGTTTTGTTTATTCGCTTAAAAATAATATGCTATAGTCATTTTGTGCTTTGTGCCGATAGCGTAGACTAGCGATTGCTAGTATTTCGAGGCTATAGTTCTTCCTCGATTTGTAATCTATTTTTTAAGCTACTTGTAATTAAATACCACATGCCAAATAATTACATAAGCTATATTTTCCGCTAAAGTAGCTTCTCTATATAGAATAAACAATCTATACTTTATTGTTTTATTAACAATAACTAAGATACTATTATAATATATTTTTATTATAAGTTCTTTCGACTTAGGAAGTTTTGTAATAAAGTCGAATGCTATTTTTAGCCATACTTTGCTTAGTAGTAGTATTAGCTGCAATAAGCCGTAAAGTTTGTGTCGCTGTGGCTTTGCTCTGTTATAAAGATTACATTCTTGCAAAACCTTTTTAATTACTAATTTTACTTCTAAAAAGTTATAGTTTCTTCGTAAACAAGTAATAGTTTTAAACCATTTTTAATGTTTTGTAAATAAATGCTCGTGCAATTTTTTGACTAATTTTTCTTGTAGTTTTAGTAGAATATAAAGCTTGCTTTTATATATTACTACATAAAACATGTCGTTAATATTTTGTCGATAATAATTTCGAAATTCCGTTTCGTTTAGTAATTTCGATTTCGGAACATTACTTAAATAAGCTGCTAAACGTTTTTCTTATTTTTTATAGTCGTTAATCGTTATTGCTATAATAAAATTCCTTGTTTTGTTAAGTTTTAAAATAGCGTAGTTTTTAGATTTATTTTAAATCTCGTGTTTTAGCTTTTTGTTTAAAACATTTGCTTTAGCATTTTTAGTTCTTTTAACGTAAATAATTTTAACGTTAAACTATGCTATAAATTTTTACTATCGAATTTGTTTTCGATTGAGTTCTTTAATAAATAAAAACGACGTAAAGTTTTTATAATTAGTAAAAACTTTTACTGGCGTTTTAGCTCCGATAAAATAATGCTTTTATTTTTAAAAAGCATATATAATCGCTATTAATTCTTTGTTATAAATAGGATAATTTAGTTGAAGTCCGGCTAATTTTTTTAAAAAAAATGCAACTAAGTACAGTTTGCCGTTGTTATCTCGTTGCCCGAAATGTCTTCTAATAGCGAAGTCTAATGCATCTGTTTCGACTTCGAATTCTTTGTTTAGATTTAAAAGTTATAAAATAAAATTACTGAATATTTTATCCTTTATTTTTTTAAAAGCTTTTTGTTCTAATTTTCCTTATTAAAATGGAATATCTTTTCGCGTTAAGTTTGTAAAAACTGCTGCAATCTCTCCAAAATCTCGTATCAATAGTTTTATATAATTAGTAAACCTTAAAAATGCTCTAATTTCTTTAACAGATTTTAGCGGTTGCTATTTTCGAACGGCTGCGATTTTTTTTTTTTAAATCTGGATTCGTCTAAGCGTTATTGTAAAACCTAGGAAATCTATTTCTTGCTAATAGAACTTAGTCTTTTTAAAATGTATTTTAATCTTTGCATTTTATAATGTTTAAAGTACTAATCGTACGTGTTTTATATGTTTTTTTTATATATTCGAGTATATTAAAATATCGTTTAAATAAATTACTACAAATTTTTTTAAAAACATTTGTAAAATACGCGTAAAACGTCGCTGTTATAATGCTAAAGCGTTTGTTAAGCTTTTCTACATAATGAAGTACTTGTATAGTCCTTTATCCATAGCGAATACTGTTTTGTATTCGTAGCTTTTCGCTATTCGAATCTAATAAAATGCTTTTGGCATATCAATCGCCGTATACTATTATGCTTTATAAAGCTGATTTCGTAAGTTACTAATTCTTAGTATCGGTTTTGCGTCTTTAATCGTAATATTATTTAACGCTTTGTAGTCGATATAAAGCCTTTTTGCTTCGACTTTTTTGCTATCGATCACTTTTAATACCTAAAGTGGTTGTAATCGTGCTAAAAATGTTAAAAGTCTAATAAATCCTTTTGTTAAATTTTTTTTAACATATTTTTGTTTTTTACGCCTTTGTTTTACGCTTTTAGGTCGAAATTTATAAACTAATAGCTTAGTTCTTTCTTTTAATAGTATTTCGTAATTTTATAAGCTATGTTCTAGTAACGTTATGTTTTTTTTTGTTTTAAATAGTTCTTAAAACTCTTAAAATTCTTTTAAAATATCGAAATTAGTTTTTTTTAACTTTTTCTCGGTTATAAGTTAAATAAGTATCGTTTTTAGTCTACGTGCAACCTTTTTTTAAAGTGCTATAAAAGCATAACTACTTTTTGGTATTTTTTATTAAAGTTAATCGGTTTTTTAGTTAACTCGTAGGTTGTTTGCTTGCAACTAAGGTAATTTTAAAATTATTTTATACTAAAATATACTTATAATATTAAAAAAGATTTGTTCCTGTTTTTTTTAGATTTTTATAAAAAATGCTGCAGTTTTTCGTAATACTTTTCTTTAGTTGTATATACTTAAACTTTTATTAAAGGTCGTAAGTCCGTAAAGGTCTTTTTTCTATATCTACGGTATATTATACTTATTAACAATTTGTAATAATATAAAACTACCGGTTGCTCCGGTATTAATAATTGCTTAGATCGGATGTTTATAATACGTAACTATCGTAATTAATCGTTTGTTCTGTGTTAAAACATTTATATGTAACAAAGGTTTCGTTTCTGCTATATTAATCGACTATACGTTTTTTACTGTCGATTTTCGATGTTTTTTAACTGCTTTCGTAACTTATTAAACTTGTTTTTCGTTCGTTAATCCCGTATTAACTGATTTCGTTTGTTGACCGTTTTATACGCTTTTCGGTACAATTTTTTAAAGCTGATTTTTTATTCGCTTGTTATGTTTTTAGTTTATTTTTCGATTAGTTCCAAACGTTGTTTTTACTGCGTTAAATAATCCGAAGTTCGTAATTACGATATTGTAAGGTTTTTCCTTTTTATAAATCGCAAAAGTTTTTTTTAATTTTTTTTGCTTTTAAATTTTTTAACAATTTTAGATTTTATAACTGCATAGACTCGGCATTCGTCTCTATAGCAATTGTTGAAAAAGTTGCGGCTTTGTATGCAATTTTTAGGCCATTCGGGATTTTCTCCGAATATCGCATAGCTTTCGCTATACTTCATAACAAGTACTACTTCTTTAATTTTATCGTTAAAATATAGAAATAAGATTAATTAACCGTGGTTTCGTTTTAAAAACTATTCGTTCTTAAATTTGTCCTTTAAATAATATAGACAAAAGTTATAGATATATGATATTTATAAAAAAGTGCCGTAACTTTTGCTTATATAGCTTACTTCTTTTTTGTTTTTTTTTTTTACAGCAGTTTTTTTCGCTGTGTTCGAAATACGATGTAGTAATTGCACTAATTAATGCTATATCGTTATAGGACAGGTCTTTTCCCGTCGCTGCGAACTAATTTCTTTTTGTTAAAATGCTTTAAATTATGTTAATATATTCTTAAAGCAACTGTAGTTCGTTTGAAAATTTTCTCAAATCTTCGAAATCTATAACTTTTTTTTATAACTAACTTTGTTTTAAAGACTTTAGCTATTTAAAAGCTTTGCGCTAAGCTTTAATTATTTTAGTTTTTGTTATATAAGTACTAGTTTTTTTAATTATATCGATATTAGTTTAGATTCTTTTCAAATCCTTTTTATTTCGGGTAAAGGCTCGTTTAAAATAAAAGTTATTCAAATTTTGTCGTATAGCTTTCGCTGCTATATTTTTAAGTTATTTTTTGTAAAATTTGTGTTAACATTTTTTATATTTGCACTATAAAACATATTTAAAATATTCCTCGCCTTCTAGCCAACTAAGGTCTTCTTTTTCTAGTAAAGTTCTTAATATTTTAATGTTTCCCCTTTCTTTTAAAGTTAAGGGGCATCGTTTTATTATAAAAACGTTGTTATTGCTTTTATTACTTACGTTCGCGGCCACCTGTTCTTCAAATACTTTTTTGTTTTTGGGCTTAGAACATTTGTTAGCGAAGTATCTTTTTTCCTAACAGTTATAGCAAGTAACTTTATTTAAGTCAGTTTTGTTTTTGTTTTTTTTCTGTCGCTGTTTTAACTGTTTTTTGTTGTTTATATCAATTTTTATTAATCCGGATTAAGTTCTGTAAAACGTGTTATTGTTTTTTCGCTTCTTGCTTATATTAAGATTAACTCGTTTAGCTTTATTTTTCTTTTCTAACTTTTTGGAATAGTTGCGATTATCGATTCGTATCGCATTTGTAATATAGGTTTCAAAATTTTTCGGACGTTCTATCTTATAAAGATCGTCCTTAACCTTATTTTTAAGTCCTTTATAAAATTAATCTATAAAAACATTTTCATTATTTTAGTTCGTACGTAAAAATAGTTATCTAAACTTAGTTACATATTTAGAAGCTAATCCTTTTTGTTTTAGTCGCTTAAGTTTTCGAGCCGCTGTTTAAGCTTTTTTTAAATTATTAAAAATTTTCTTGATCCGATTTTCGAAATAAGCGTAATTTAAGAACATTCTAATAGTTTTATCTTTTCGTTAATTTTTTATATTGTTGAAATAGTCTTGCATAATCGGTTCGAACTACTTAATTGCGCTTTTTTTAAAGAATTTAACAATACAAAAAATCTTTTTAAATTCGGTTAGCATGCTTTATTCGTAAAACAATATATAAGCTTTAGCTTAAGTGAGAAAAGTTTATATATGTTTATTTATACCGTTAAAATAAATAAAAGTAAAAAACTTGTATTTTTTGTTTGGTCGTTATCTTTTTACAGCTTGTTGTTGCACATTTAGTTGTTCGTTAGCATTTTGTAACTTTATAATACGCTGCTGCATAGCCTGCATCTGCTGCGCAATATCTGCTATAGTTACCGTTAAGCCAGCAATTGTGCTGCTACTAAATATCGGAACGCTTGGTGCTATTTTAAGATGTCGTAATTAACTTCGTAGTTAAACCGCTGCAATAAATCAATAATCTTTTAAAATATAACGACCCGGTCTATTTAAAAATCGGTTCAGTAAGGTTTTGATTCGGCAAAAATTACAGTAGTAAAATCGGTAGTTAATTATTTTTATAAAGTCGTTAAAAAATTTCTCTTATTTAATTCTAAAAACGAAATAAATACTTAAATTAAAAAATAAATAAAAGAATAACTAGATATATAGAATTCCTTTTTTTTTATAACATTTTTTTTTATACTAAATGTAGTATGCTTTAACATGCTCTCAAAGCATCTTTAATCATGATCTCCGCTGCTCTGTTTTTTTCTCAGAGCATCCCAGATCAAGGTCACGTGACTTATGCGTATTCCCTAAATATGCATCTTCTCGTCAATCGTGCTCAGACCACTTATTCCCCGCTAGGCCTAAACAATAGGCTAGCTGGAATGTTGGTTCGTAACATTACGTATCCAAAATTATTACTATAAAAAAGTTATTAAGAGCATAGCACCAAACCAAGACGATCCTGGAGGCCTGAAATAATGCCCGGGATAGTCCTGTATACCCCCCTCCCCACGGTAATGTAGTTAAGTGGTGGGCAGGGTTGTGAAAAAAATCTGTAGTCTTTAGTGACTAATTAGTCAGTCAGATTTTTTAGTTTTAGTTACCCTACTGACTGACTAAATGTAGTCTTAGTCACACCACTAACTGACTAAGACTAAAGTTAATCAGTCTGTAGTGACTAATTAGTGACTAAAAAATTACCCGATTATTACCGAATTTTAATAATTAATTAAAAGTAAATATAAAATAATTAATAAAAAATCTAGTCTTTATTATAAAAAATAGCAAAAATTTAAATTAAATAACGATTTTTATATAGTATAATATATTTTTTTTTTAATTTTTCCGATAATTATCCGGGTATATTTCGGTTTTTTTAAACTATACCGTATATTAAAATATACCGTATAGTAACATAGCCGTATAAATATAAATATATAATAATAAATTCGGTAAAAATCGGATTATTATAATATTAATATTATTAATATTTATTATATTTTTTCGGAATTACTCCGGGCTAGCACCGTTTTTTTATTAATAATTTTAATTTTTTTAATTAATTATATTAATTATCTTAATGACTAATTAGTCACTAAGACTGACTACAAAATTTTTTAGTCAGTCTTAGTCACTAGGGTGACTGACTGACTAAATAAAAATTAGTCTTAGTCAGTAAGGTGACTGACTAATTAGTCTTTAGTCACTAATTAGTCACTAAAATCACAACCCTGGCACTGGTGGGTATGGATTAACTGACACCAAGCCGGGACGCGTATCTGTCGCGTCTTCCCACCTCCAACAACTGATGCCCCTCGTCCATGTTATATTCCAACATCACACAGGGCGCGCGCCGGCTAACTACATGACGTCCTGATACAGGAAGTCTATGTCAACATGAGGTTCAAGTCGGGACTCAAAAACGTACGGACGTTTTCGAGTAGGCTTCATCCCATATCTTTCACGGCGAAGCAGCCAAAAGCTGATGTGGGGTAACTTCAATTAGAACTCGTCGCAGCTCTTTCGTCGCTCGAGAAGATCGCCTGGCTACGCCTCGATGACGAAACCGTCCGGTTCACCGTCATCCCGGACACGGGCTCACAAGTCTGGGCGTAAGAATACCTTTGATGTACTTCTACCCTCCACGAGGCACCTGCTCACTTTGCTGTAGCTCCCTGTCCGTCGACTTCATATTCGACAATTACACTCTCCAGTCCGCCGAGCCACACAACACCATCAATCTCGAACTTCCTCTCGTGCCCTTGCAACGAGCTCTCAAGTCCGCCACACATGCAACCTCTGCTTCGTTGCGCCTGACCAAGAAAAATGACATCCCAGTCCTGTCCATGACAATAACTACCAACACGGCACCCGCGAACCTACCCACGGGCGTAGCACGCTTTGGTCAAAATCCGGCCAACCGTCCAGGTAGAGGACAGCCCGATGAATATGATGACGACGACGACATATTTGCCGCCGAGCCGCTAGAGACAAACCTCCAGCGCGAGCGCGAGAAGATCATCACCCAGGATATACCTGTCCGTGTTTTACATCCAGAGACCGTAGAGACAATCATGCAACCCAAGGTCCGCGAGCCAGACGTACACATCCAACTCCCGCCCCTACTCCAACTCAAAGCGATCTCCGACCGCTACACAAAACTCGCCATTGCATCTCGCGGCTCGTCAGCAGGCCACGCGAGCGTTAACCCCAAATTGGAGCTCAGCGCCAATATGCACGGGGATTTGCGTCTGCGTCTCGACACCGATACGCTTGACGTCGAGTCGAAGTGGGATGGCCTAGAGAACCCCGAGCTCGACCCCTCGCAACTCAATTGTGCGCTGGAAGATCATCCCAGTACCAAATTCAAGAACGAGGGCCCGAATAAATGGGCGACTGTCAGGGTCGATGGTAAGGATTGGAGTAAGGTGCTTAGCGTGGGACGCCTGGATGGGAGGGTAATTGCGTGCTTTGCTGATGATCATGCGTTGATCTTGTATGTTTATGTGCCGCACTATGACGATCCTAGTGCAGATGACTCGGTTGTTACTGTGAGTTCCATGTTATCCATGTTTTAAAAGCCAGCCTGTTTCCTACCCTTCCTGTTGATCCGAGCTGACTGTGAGTAGTATTATGTGTCTTCTTACAGTTTGTAAGATGGCATGAAGTGTCATACATTGGCATCTGGGAAGAGGGGATATAAGAAATTTACACATAGTTGTTGCTGTACGACGAGGACGAACCGAAAGGTATGATTTACGAATTAACGAGAGATGCATCATTGCTATAGGGGATGATAGTGGGCGCATTTGCTGGGTATACCACATAGAAAGATGTCGAGCGAGGAGATCGGCATAGAGTTGTTAGATCGGAGAAGAAGTTGCTAATGACAAGATACGTTACACATGTATTTGTTTATGGACGGACTTGTGATCTTTGCCACGCTTTACATGTAAATATTACACAACACGAGGGAATCGTTATTCTGAAGGCAATGAATTCGGGCCGTGTGTGATCTTTCGTCAACTCAGGGGCTGAGGGCACGAGCTTATTTGACAGAAGCGACAGCGAGAAAGCTGTATGTTGATGTTTGGCCCACAAATGGCTCGAATCCACTGAATACCTCTATCTTTGGGTCAACAAGAGTTTTTCTAACAAAAATTGAGTGATGTATTGGATGGATGGTTCTGTACAGTACATGCGGCTCAAGCTTGACTAGCCCAGAGGACTACCCTGAAGTTCAGCTGTGTTTCGCGCAATAGGGGAGGCAACAATGTTATCTTGCTTCGAGGTCTCTGCCCACATTGACGTCGACTTCGGCGGGTGAGACGAAGAACAACATCTGTTCTCAAGAGAATCAGACGGTCATCACAACATACAACTCTTCGACGCGGTGGATCTGCGGTCAATGCACAATGATGCAATAAGCTGATCATGCCGATCGTCAGCGAGTGTCACATCTTGTAACAGACGTGTGCCTACCACCGCCAGTCTACTATCTGCGCACGTAGCTTACCAAGATGAACTGAAGACAACCGAAGTTCGCCTATACCGTATGAATTAGCTGCATTCTTTCAACGACAAGTCCCTGCTCTTGTTGGTTTGAATCCCGCCATGCCTCTCTGCAACTTTTGTACATCGTTCACCCCATCTAACGCCACAGATGGAAAACTGCATTTACCAAATTACCTAGAGCTCCAACAGAACGCCAAGGAAGGATGTGGTGGATGCCGTAGCTTCAGAGACTTGCTGGGCACCACTCTTCCACCGGATTTCAAGCCTGACATTGACCTTTCCGCCTTTTTGGAGCTAGGTCAGCATGGCTCAAGTTGGTATGGGAATATCGGTTACGATAGCCCACGATCGAAACCCAGGAGAGTCCAAACCTTGCCTACGCCCGATGAAAGAGTTCAGTTGGCGAGTTACGCGACTGCGGAGCAATGTCTTCAGCAGGTGCGATCATGGCAACAAGAGTGCCGTTCGCATGGATGTCCGGTCAGGGAACAAGTTCACTTGCCAAAGAGGATAATCGAAGTTCAGGCAGATGGTACACCACCACGACTTCGCGAGTCACAAGGGAAAATTGGCACATACGTCGCGCTGACGCACTGCTGGGGCACAAAGCCGATGAAAAAGCTACTCTGGGAGAATGAGGCTGAGTGGTATCGAGGCATCGACCCAACATCTCTGTCACAGAATTTTCAAGATGCCCTCAAGATTACTAAGCTCTTGGGTTACCGCTATATATGGATTGATGCGCTTTGCATTGTGCAGGATTCGGCTGAAGATTGGGCTGAACAAGCGCCCGAAATGGCGGAAACTTATAGCTGTGCCGATCTGGTCCTGTCGGCAGCCTTTGCGGCAGATAGTTCGGAGGGATTTCTACAATATCGGCCCTCTTTGGTCACGCCGAGACTCGGACCGGATCCATCGTATTCCGTGGGCAAGGCGTATCTGATCAGTGGCATTTGTGAGGGGTTTAACACCATCGAGAACCTCCACAAAGGCATCCTTGACATCGGCTCACTTAACTCCCGAAGTTGGTGTGCGCAAGAAAGGATCATGGCAACCTCCATTTTGCATTATACCCCTTATGGTATGTTCTGGGAGTGCTCAAAGGGGCTACAGTCTGAGGTTCCTATGCCAGACGTAAGCCTGGAGGATCTCTTTCGACACCGAACCAGACTCGGCTCGCTTGATAGGCGAAAATATGATATCCTGGGATACGTCGAGCAGTGGCTTCAAAGGAAAAAATCCCAACACTTTCGCAATTGGGATACCGATGATGACACAGCTAGCCAAGCATTTCGTGCATGGTGTCATTGTGTGCATGAGTACTCCGGACGGAATTTGACACACCAAACTGATAAACTCCCTGCCATCGCAGCGCTGGCAGATGTCCTTGGTGGCGGACTTGGTGACTATCTCGCCGGTCTCTGGAGTAGATTCCTACAGCGAAGCCTTGCCTGGAAAGTTACGGGAGCTTTGCGCAATTTTCCGACCGCGTTCCGGGCTCCTTCCTGGAGTTGGGCTTCTATCGATTGTACAGTTAGCTGGGACTGCGAGAAAGAGAGTCGACCTAGTGTGAGCTCATGGAGCGACCGAGAAGGGCCCCGACTGATAGAACACCACATGGTCACTGGACTGATCCCAAATCCTTACATGAGCGTTGGAGTGGGTTCTTGTCTTGTACTCGAGGGGAAGTACGTCAATGCGCGATCCATTTCTCTTCCGGTTGACAATAATATTCACTATACGGGCGGTTGGGACGACTTGACAGGTAGATCAAACGCTTCGCGAGAATGGCCGAGCCGTCAAGACATACCAGAAGAGCTTGTGTTACTCCATTTGCAACAAACAAGATATTCCTCGAACCGTAATGGGAGCTTGGCTGAAACAGTGGAGATTTTCACGATACTACTTCGCGAGGTGACCGTTGACCGGATTCCAGAACGAGATGTGCCAACTTTTCGCCGGCTAGGTTCTGGTATCATCTATATCGCGCCTCCGAAAGGCTCTGAATTGTACGTAGATGCATTGCAAAGCTCCATCAAGTGGGAGCACCGCCGATTCACCCTAATCTAGGAATCTTGTATAAAAACGGTATGGATCGACCAAGGATGCCACATATCATGGGATAAATAAACGGAGCCAGCGCACCTTATATATCGCTTCAAATTTAGGTGCAAAAACAAACTCTTATATAGCACTCTCTATGCCCAACAAGATCAACTGAGACATCACTACGACATTGTGCTTCTACGATCTATCTACATGACTCAATTTTGGCGGGCTGCGAACGTAGGCGCGATCTACTATTGCGTAGGTTCATAATGTTCGATATCCGATCTATGTATCGTTAAAGGGAAGAGAAGAGCATCTATAGTTGCATAGCAGACCTGGCCTGATTTTACATGAAAGGAAATGGGGGTCCGTCAAGCTGGGAATGCCAGAAGGACGTGTGCGGTCTGGATCGCTGGAGCAAGCGCCTCTGTGTCCAATTGTCCATAAGCGCCGTAAACGTGTCAATCCACATGGGTCGTGTGTACCGTGCCTCTTCCGACGGAACGCCGGATCTTGCAAGTTCTACATTCCTCCGGGATCTCGCTTGTGTGTACAACTTAACGTTGTTTTTTCCATCCCTTGCAGCGCGCTCTTCACCAACACAAACTCGCAAAGCCTTCTTACCTCAAGTGGACATACGCCAGCATACGAAGAAGCAATGAACATAATGGAATGTTTAGAAACCGATAATAACCAGGAGTCTAAGAAGTCAAAGATACTTCTCGATGGCTCCAACAGGTCAGAATATGTTGTTTCATGTGGGCAAATTAGTAACCCGACAGCGTGGTAACGACCCTCAATTGACTTCGAGTGACAGCCGTGTCAGATCATAACTGCAGCCTCGCGACCCAAGCAGCCGGCTATTAATAGATCAGTGGAATTCTTGCTAGGCTTTCCGTCCATACGTTTGTAAAGATGGCCAACTGGCGTCCCCGGAGACAACTATACACAAAAATATTAAGAATGAAGAATGTTAACACTCACACATCAGCGTAAGTACTTCACCGATATCGTTGGTTGTTCGGTACGCATTAGCTTCATGCTGGTTTCATGTCGTCTATCCCTAGGCCGAGAGTTGAGTAAGATCCGGTCTTACTGAGCACATGTCCAATAATAGCAAGCTGCACTACGAGTGTGAGATCTTATTTGGAGAAACAGATTCAAATATCTGCCGTCCTGAACCACATTGGAAGCAATGGGAACGATAAGCACACGCGCCTCGGATGCCGAAAAGTCTTCAACTTTTGGCCCCCAATACCGACGGCATTTCAGAAGAAAGCAGTTATTGGAGTTGGTCGGATTGACTCCAGCACCGATCGAGTCTAATTTCCTGGACTCACTGTCCTCGGTTGTTGGCGCATTATCAACTTCGACATTGAAGTAGTTACAACCTTATACATTCCAGTTTAATACAAGTTTATCTTACTTGATACCCCATGGAAGCTAGCTATACATGTACGTATATGGAAATGTGGTCTTCTACCTAAGCAAAAGAACGTTGCAAGCAATATCCTGGAATCAAAAACTGTCCAACTCAAGCCACTGTAAAATATCGTGTTACGAGATGACATTGCGCCGAAAGACCTGAGGGAGCTCCACCCTTAAGTACCTACACACATCAACCGTCACTTCTGAGATGCTCCTTGACCATTGGCTGACATCCTGCCCATTGCTATGTGAATTGCTAGAATGTGACTTATGGGTTTCAGAAGTACCGACCATGAGTATGGCGTGTAGTTGAGACAACGACAGAAATATCAGACTCCACACATTATTGGGAGATTCTTCGTTGATTGAATCTAGAATGACTAAACAATGAACGTGTAGGTAGTCATCCTTTTCCTTTCCAAGACTTGCAAAAGATGTAGAAATAGCCGAACAGAACGCAACCGCCTTTGCCAGATTGAAGACAAAAAATGAAGGAAAAGAAATATGAAACCCCGACTTGCGCTTTCTCACCCAGCTTCCTACCCCCACGTGAGCTGAAGACCATCTCAAATCTAGAACTCATTCTGGCCCGCTTCCTGGTGACTGCCGCTTTCTTCAGCTAATTCTTAACCCGAAGTACCCCTTCTTCTCGCACAAGCTGCCGTCTAGACTCCTCCTCCGTTATCTTTCCAAATAGTTCTTCCAGAACATCGATTGTTCTTGTCCTTATAGCAGCATGCTCCCATTTGGCGCCATCCTTCGCAATGACATCCTTCGCAATGAACGTCATGTTCGGTGGTCGACCAACAACTGCTTTTGTTCTGAACAATTCCGCAGTTTCCTTTGAGTGTTCGTGCTCAACATACATGTCGTTCTTGTAACTGAGTGCTTTGACGGGCACGTCGCTCTCCTTGAACATTTTCAAGTCGTACATGTCTCTAGTCGGCTCCATCTGGGCGAGAATCTCTGCAACAGGTGCGTAGCGCTTCAAATCCTTGTAGACCTTGAAGAAAAAGGGGAATACCATTTCTCCTGAGAAATACAGCTCTTCTGGGTCCTCTTTATTCAAGCGATCAAGTAGACCCCGCGGATCATCGCACCCTACCCACCAGTATTTTTGATTGAATAGTGGCTTCTTTGCCACCTCGCTCGCTGCCCAACATGTTTTCCACTCGGGCCCTTCGAAACTGGAGTACTGCATCTCATGGAGGAGAGGATAAAATTCACGTTTGTAAATCTTCCAGGTGTCGATCTGGTGATACATGTCTAGAACCTCTTGGCTTGGCCCCGTGCGGTCCGCCGTATCGTCATCAATCTCATCAATCTCGTTGGCGAACCGCTCAATCATCGCATTAAGCTTCTTGCACTGTGCGTCTTTTCCAAGGCACCTTCCTAAGCACAGGAATCTTCTGGCTGTTAGTTCGCCTGTCGAGTCCGCGTTGCTATCATTAGGATCGTAGTTCGGCTTGAAAGCCTTCAGCCTAGTCCACCGAGCATCGAGAGGGGTTCCTTTGTTGATCTCTTTTTTCAACAACCACTTGACGATCTTCTTGACGTTCTCTTTATCTTTTCCGTGCTGGGCATAGTAAGATTCGTTCGCGGCCACCACAACCTTGAAAAGGTTTTCATAAACCGTCTTCGGATCGTTTTTAACTGGGGGAAGGCACCCAGTAAGATATAGGCCTTTGAGTCCCGCTGGAAACCACGAATATACCGACGTTCCAATGAAGCTGCCCAAAGACTGGCCCAGAATGTCCCACTTGTTGTCCTCAAGGAGGCAGAGCCGCACACTCTCTATGTCGCCGGCAATGTCCAACACGCGGCTGTGGTTGAAGACCTGAGCTACCTCAGCCTGAGCTACCTCATTGTGCATTTGTTGCAACATCCGGCTGTCAATCTCAGTGTTGAAACTTGACCCATCTGTAGCACGATAGTTCCCATACAGTACAATGAACCCTTTCGCCAGAAGCCATCGGTTCATTTCAGTATTTGCCAGTGGTTCGTTAGTAGCGCCCGGACCGCCGCAAAGAAACGTCACGATGTTGAGGCTCTTATTCTTCAGGTCTTCAACCTTTAGGTCTTCCACGCCTCTCTGAAGTTCAGTATCGAGGACGGCACTGTTGTAGAAGCCATCCCTCTTTTCGCCGTGAAAATAGTGAACGACCCACCATTTGAGGTCAAACGTGAAGATCTCGTGCACTCCGTCTTCGTCGATGACAGGGCGTATGAAATCTAATGGAATGATTGAATATTCGTTGTCCTCGCCGTATCTTCCAGAACCCCGGGTACTGGGTTCTTTCGCTTTCGTGACCCTCATGATGACTTTGACTTCAAGTTAGGCCAATCTCGGGGGTACCGAACAGGACGGCGTAGGATGGTGACCAAGCTATGCCTAGATACTTATTGGCTTTTTCTTGAAAGCCGAAAGTTTCAGCTAAGTGACGAATGGTATGGTTGTGATAATGACCATCATGGTGGACTAGGACAAACTGCTTTATACCCATAGCATTTCCTCCATTGTCGACTCAGAACGACTAAAATTCACTCAACTATCGCTAATATGAAAGAATAAATTCCACCGAGTGTTCAAATTCATACGTTTCCGGCTTCCGCATACCAATCATGAGAATTCGAGAAATCGCCTCAAAAATTCCAGGGACTCTTTGTCCAGTGAATCCCTGACCAGCGTCTCGGGACGACTGTTGACCTGTCAATACACTTACATCGTCACTTTCTACCAAAGCTCTTTGTTCCTCGACATTCCTAGTTCCATGACTGGCATTCCAGTCATGCGCAACTCATGCCGAGTCCGAACCAGCAGGATATCGTTTTTGCATGCTTTTGCGCTCTTTGTCCTCCTCGACTTTAGGGTATGATCATCTCCCCTATCACCTCATCTCCATTACCCCGAGACTCAGTATTACAACAGTGTTCGAGTCGTGACCAACATTGGATTATCTTGCTACATATAATCATGACCTGCATTTGCATATCAACCAGGTATTGTGCAAGTGCGAAGCCAATCCTCCCTTCTATTTATGTCAGATCCCATTTAGGCATATGTGCTCCTAGAAGAAGGCCATATATGAGAAGCTCACTGTCCATTGATCATTGTCCCTCATGATATCATATTCTACAGCCACTGTCTGTGTCACACAGTGCAAGGTTAAGATATTGACCACTGGGCCATTTCACGCCCTCATTACGTCGTGTTCATTTGCTACCGTGTGTTGCATGACTCTCGTAGACCATCTGAACTATCTCCTATCTCAGAGTGAGTTGTCTTTCACGTTTTGCATAGCATGCTCATCATCACGCCACAGTCACATCATTCCTTCTCTGACCTACATATGACTCTAGAGGCCTCTGAGTTTCTGGCACAGACCATGCATTACTGGATCTAACATTGATCCATCGCTCTCTGCACCAGTGTATTACATAGAAGCTTCTACGTCGACTCGGCCTGACTTGGGCATCATGCTCTCAATTTCCTGTTCGCGGTTAATTTCTAGAATTTCCTACCTTGTGAGGCTGTGCAGCTAACAACCGTAATGCTTCAACTTTTGATCCCGGTGATTCAACCGCAGTATGTTGAAGAAACACATACATTGATCAAGAATCGCAGAGGTGTGTACTCCTATAAACCGCCTATTGTTTATCTGCAATGCACACTTGTAAGATAGATCTAGGGCATAAGGTAAGTATGTCGTGCTGAATGAATAAGGAGACTAGCTTTATACATCCTATGATGACATCCTCTTTTTCATCTCACAATTGCGCTCTGCACGAGGTTGCAACATATGGTAGTACTCTGTCGGATACGACTGACAGTCGGCTTATACTTTCAATATTGCAGCTCACACGGATATCTTTCAGTACTGATTTGTGGGCCAAATTGCCTAACTGTAGTTAATCACATTTACAATATAAGAAATATGTAAGAACTTCAAGATGATTTTCAAATGAAGAGAAAATAGCTATTCCGTTTCCTTGTGCCATATGTTTGCCAATGCGCAGTCCGTGAGTACCTATAGACTAGTTGATTGATGAGGTCTCATGTTGGGACCATTGGCGCCATAGCTGAGTTTTCAGGCACTGCGATCATCAATCAACCCTAGGTTTTCCAATTTTGTTTCAAAGGCCAGTCATGCTTTCCTTTATATCGAGACTCTGGAGACAACCCGTCGGCTTCAATTTCTCGATCCAATATCGAGCTGGGATAAGAACCCAGAGAAGCGACCAGTTCGCGAGCGATTTCCAGGTTCTTTAGATAGGTATGTGTCACACCTAAAGAATCCATATGTGTATATGCCGCCCAAACAGGTAATGGATTTGCGAGGATAGCTTTTACTACAGGCAATGACTTAGCATTGACGACGTGCCAAAGGACTGTGCGGCCAAGTCTATCTCTATCTCTCTGACTTGCAGACTTGAGCTGATCCAGGTATGCCAGAATCTTCCCACTAAGGAGTATGTTGGAAGGACCACGGGCAGCTAACCGATGTAAAGGGGCTTCGCCAAGGTAGTTGGATGACAACCAGAAGGGTGAGCTACAAAAATATGCTAATATCCTAACAAGAGCCTCGAGCTCATCTCCAGTTGCAGACGATATATGAGAAACTGCTAAATGAAGAGGGTTCTCTCGCAGTGGATTATTTCCGTCATCCAAAAAGTCTGTCTCGTGGGAGGGCTTGTTGCTTTCAGAAAAATAGCCAATCAGTGATTCCATCGCCTTGAAACGGCCAAAAATGGCAGCAGTATGGAACGTTGACCACCCTAGGCTAGTCTTCCTGTCGAATCTAGCCCCATTACGAAGAAGAGTGTGAACAATGTTTCCATAACCGCCTGCCACTGCGCAATGGATAGGCAAGAATCCGTAGAAAACAGGTGAGATGGTCGGGTAGATAGATGTCTTTTGAAAACCATGTGAGACACTCGAGATCATGCTGAACAAGACTTTCTACTTCACGCTGTAGCCCTTGCATGCATGCATGTAGGAGTCTACCAACTGGCCCTGTGAAGCCAGTGATGTGTGTGTGATCAATGTAGGGCCACGTGGTGTGTATGGAGTGCTGTTCGCTCATAAGGCCCCATTGCTCTGCGTTAAGACTGTTTGCAAGCCAGCCGGGTATAACCTGGGTAGTAGATAGTCGAGGCGAAGTAATTATAGTTCTGCTGTCTTTCTCCTTGATAAGAGGTCTTTGCCGTGGAGACGCCAAAAATGCTCTGATGTAATGATAAATTCTGTCACGAACCTTTATGGTGTCAAGACTGACCTGAATTGCTTGCAACTCCCCTATCTGTTTCCAGGGGTGGTCTAATGAATCTGGCGGAGTGACCGAGGAATCGAGGTTTGAATCCATCATAGCTAAATGTCCATTTACCGATGCTACAGTTTGATGAAGAGACTCCCCTGTGGAACACCGTTGCAAAGACCATGCTTCCCATGTCCCCCTGACTTCCATTTCGAATCAACGGCAAAATCCACGTTGACCGCTAGGTGAGGCGAGTAGAATCTGAACAGACCGACCACCTTATTCGAATCGGATGTGACAGCTCGAAGGATTCCCGTGTCTTCATCCCAGTACTTTCGAGGCCATATTTACATCAATGACCCGGCAAGAAAGTTCAGGACTGTGGGAGGCTGCGGATAGTTCGAGATTGTTAAAGCAATCATGAAATCAGGAACGGTGTACACGGGCTTGTGTTTCACGAACACAACTTCGCTTGAGCCTGCAACTCGGCCGGAATAAGGCATCATGACACGCTCCACTATCTGATGGAAAACCCGAGCGAATTGGTCACCATAAAGGCGTCGCATTCGGATTGCCGGGTTTCAATACGTTTCGGTGTCCCGTCGTGCCGTGCATTCTAGAACAGCCATATATTCGTCCTGGGATACGTTGCCGTTGGAATCTATCAGTAGGAGGAAAAGCGGAAGTCGTATTCCCTGACTCTGCGTACTCTAAGAGGTGCTTCCTGAGCAAAAGAGGATGGCATTGGTCGGTAGTAATCAATATCAGCAAAGTATGCAGGTGAGTCAGCAAGGAGTCCGGAAAGCTCTTGGTCTCCCTTCTCAGGATGAAAGCTATTCATATTCTCGGGCGATTTCCATATGAATATGGAATGGTCGACTGAGCCTCTCAAGATCTCTTCTTGGAGTCGAGTGAAAAGCTTTTGTCTCTTCTCCATACAGTAAATTAGTGGCATATTGACATCAAAAAGACCCATCAGGCAGTAGGCCGTATCTTCGACGCGTGTGGTCTTTCTACACGAAGCCCATTCCATTCGCGTCGCGATGCTCATCTCCATCGGTTGGATAATACCTTCGTGGACTCGAACATCGATTTCGGTCATTTCGGCTATTGAAGTTCTTACGTCTTCATCGTGGGTTTTGCTTCCGAGATACCCCCCATCTCGCCCGAAAAACAAAACATCTTCCGGCGCAATTAGCTCCTGCAAAGTCCATCCACGTGTGAACCAACGACTTCTAGAACACAGAATGTGAAACAAGCCACCTTTTGCGTCCCGATAGCCATGCTTTACGTCTTCTAGGTAAGCGTAGCACACGGAGGCCTTTTTGTACCGTCGATACATTGAGTTGATCGCCTCTGAAAGCTCCGCGCTACTGGTTTTATCGATACAAAAGGTATCAATCCAAACGTAATAATAGCCGTCTTTTGCTGCCATTGCGGCTGTTTCACGGACTTTGCCAAATACGGGTTTCGCCTGGATTTCCAAGGCTGTCTGCGATATGGAGCGCGACCATTCCCGATTGCTCAGTGCTTGCATATCTTGGAATGTGATCTCTTGATCGCCCCATGTGTGGAATAGTATCGCATATCTTGGTGCGGTTCCCTCCGAAACTTGGACAATTTCAAGTCTATCGAGCTTCTCTGTCTTGAGGAGCCACATATCGAGTATTCAGATGCTGTTAAATACGTAGCTACATGCACCTACTTTGGCGGGCCGATGCATTTCATAGATGCTCGTGTTGGGACTGAAAGAACGGAAAAAGCGTATGTCAATATCAATTTAGCTGAAGCTGAGAGAAATGCCTCGTCGATGAAGGATGAAATAGATATTAAGGTACTCTTGCAAGCTTGGATGCCACGTGTGTTCTTTACTTCTCGGCAGGACGGATGGATATGATGGTCCGTTCAATGACTTTGCACGAAGGAAGGATACTACTATTTAATGCTATCTCCGATCATGCGTTGCATCAACTGCGGATACAAGTTCTTGTTGTGGTACCAAACTCGATCATCAGAGCCGGAGCAGACGACTACCAGCGTCTCGTCGCTGTCACCTACTCGCAATTCTGTCGAGGCTCGCACATGGGGACAGATACCATCCGGCAATGGCCATCGAAGCATACCTATCTGTTGTCTTCGCGATGATTTGTTCACCTTGACAGATCGGGTCTATTTCTTTGCTCAAGCACTATGGATTGGGACTCAAGGCGGTGTGCTACTGCTGTCCTATTGGCCGCGTATCTTGCGTCCATAGATCTTGAAAAGCCAGAGAATAGGAGCGAACGCAAGGGCAAGGAAACCAAGAAGCGAATTACCCCATCCCAGCCCTAGAACATCGTAAAGCCTCAACCCAAACAACGGTAGAAGTGCACCAAGTAGACTCCTGAGTACAGCATTGGCCGCGATGACACTGGCAGCATGCTGAGTATACGCGTCGATGAGGTACGTCTGAACGCAAGTAAGGACCGCGATCGTTCCGAATCCTGCAAGAGCATTTCCGACTTGAGGCACAATCCAGTGATATTTCATCTCCGCCGCCCACCCGTACAGAAAGAAACCAGCAGGAATTGCAAGTGTAGCCGGTACCGTAACAACTGCGTGTAACCAAACATATTAGTGAAATTCTCATGGCTCTCTCTGCCAGCGTCCGGTGAAAAAGGTATTTCAATTCTCGGTAACAAAAAATCAAGGGATTTCTTATGCACATACCAAGTGGTAAACGATCTTCCGGATCAGAACTTCCCTTCTCTGCAATCGCCTTCTTCACCACCTTGTCACTGATCGGGGATACATATGCGAGACCGAGAAGCGTTCCGACCCCAGAGCCCAGAAATGCCAGCCCAGCGGAAGACGGAGAGAATCCATACACGCCTTCATAGACGAACGTAAACGTCGTGAAGAGGATGTAAGACAGGCCGTACAAGATCGCGATATATATACTCAGAAGCGTGACTGGCAGCGAGAATATAAGCAGCTTAAGCGGCCGGATCATTGCATTCTTCAACCGCTGACTATTGGTCTCCCCAGTATCCAGTGCCGAGCGATAGGCATGATTTCCTGTACTCTTTCGAAGCTGCTGCGTCTTGCGTGCGAGAAGGACCGGGGGGTATGACTCTCGAAAGACGATAAATGCGACTATGGTAATCGCAGCGGCCTACCCAATGAATGTTAGTCAGGGGCTGGTTGGCGGCTCAAGTCTTCCAGTCCTCTATTCCAACTGGGGACAGGACTTTTGGTCAACTTGATGATATGCCTCCGCATAGTTCTTCAGTAAAGCTTGACGAACTGCCGCCACAAGCATCAGGAACAAGTTTGAGCATCACTCACCAGAATAGCGACCAACCAGAACACCCACCTCCAGCCCTTATCCTCAACGAGGAACCCACCCACAATCGGACCAACAATCGGACCCAGCAACGGACCAAGAGTATACGCAGAAATAGCTCTAGCCCTCTGTTCCCTAGGCACCATATCGGCAATACTCCCACCCCCAATTGTCACACTCGCCACGCCCGCAAAGCCTGCCAAAAACCTAAACGCAACCAACTGTCCGATACTAGACGCGACAGCGCAAGCAACGGTGAAGACAATAAACAGCACATTACACACGTGGTAAACGGGAACCCGCCCATACATCTCGCTGAGTGGCGCGAGGAAAAGCGGCCCGACTGCGAACCCGAGGACGAAGACGGATACTACGAATGTGGCGAGGATTACCGAGTGGTTATTGAATTCTTCTTGCACTAGTGGCACGCCTGGGGCGAAGGCTGCGGATGCTAGGGGTCTGTATATTGTCAGAGTTGGTTAAGAGTTGAGTTTCGTGGCTATCTTGTAGTGGATTGTTGTATTTAAGAGTGAGACGTACGTGAGGAAGACGATGAACGACAATATCCCGATAGTACCCCATTTTCGAGCGGGAGACCAATTTAAGGGGTTTGCTGGGTCTTGCGAAGCTGGTTCTTCCCAGTTGACGAGAATGGCTGAGCCGCCATGTTCTTGTTTGCTCTCGTGTCCGTCGAAGGCGCGTGCTTCATTAGCTTCTTCAGTTATCGTGGGATGCCCCTCGAACTGGTGGTTTATGGCCTTTTCCGACATTGCGCCTGCGTTCCGTTCAAGACCATTGGGAAAAGATGGCAGCGAGGAGGTATACCGTACGCTTGTAGTGAAATTTGAAATCGCCCGTCAGGCTATTAACATTTTCCTATAGTATGTATGTTTAACAAGAGACAAAAAGCGCAGCAACAAAAAACATCTAGCAAATCCTCCAACTTGTAGAACTTTGGCTCTTCCTGACCTTGTCAACAATGCGCCCCATAGTGGTATAGTAGGAACTCGTCTTCCTCGTTTGTTCGTATTCCAGCTCGTCCCGATCTCGTTACCACGTTGAAGCATGGGCTTATTAGCATGGGGTAGCAACGCGGCTTCAGGGATCTTCGCCAGGGTCGTTACCGAAAACCTCACAATCCATCTATCCCTCGCGCTTTGTGAAATTGCATAATCTGAACTTCTGTGTCTTCGACTCAATTACTTATCATATGTAATTTAGGATAGGTCGAACTGCCCGGACTTGGGAGACGTAAATTAGCGAAAATGATTGTGCAGCATTTTCGGAACATACCGTACAATAGGGGCCAGCAAGGATTCGTACCTGTACCTAGTGTACACTGCCTTGCATTCGAAACGTCGTGTGGATACCATCTAATTTCCCGAGTTCACCCCTCTTATTTTCGAAAGCTATTATTTTTTATCATCTTTAAATTCAAAATTACGACTTTTGTTACATTTTATATATTTATTATGTTATTACTATAATCGGGTATTAACGTATAGGCAAAAAAATCGATTTTTATATATATTAAACGATTTTCGATATAATTTAAAAAAAAAAAGCTTAAAAATAATAATAAACGTAGCCGGTTATATAAAATATATAATATAACGATATAAATAACAATATTAATTTAATAGCATTTAAAATTAGTTTTAGTTTAACGAAAACGTATATAACGTTATAAAAATTACGCTATATATATTAAAATACGTTTTTAACTATTTTAATGCCAAAATCGACGTTTATTTTAACAAAATATAATAATATATTTATAAAACCTTTAAAGTTAATATATATTTTTCGACTATTTCGAAATAATTAAAAGCCGTAAATTAAACGAAAAAAAAAATAAAATAATAACGTAATAATAAAACGAACGTTTTTAGTTATATTATTTTTATTAAATATATACTTTTTTTATTAACTATTTTATATTTATCGACGAATTTAGCGTCGATAAACGTAACGAATAGTAATAATAAAATTAGGCATTTAAAAACTATATACCGATAGTTTTGAAAATATTAAAAAAAAACATTAAGTTTGATATTTTATTAGCTTTTACGATTAATAAATTATTATTAAACTCGTTAACAGTTTATATAAAATTAATTAATGCAAAAAGTTTTAAAACTTAGTTTTAAATATAAATTATATTATATATAAACCTATTTCTAAAAGTTAATTCCGTTTTAATTATAAATAATACGTTATTTTATTATTTTACCGAAATATATAATTTTAAAATAAAATACAGTATTAAAATATAGTTTTTATTATTATATTTACCCGATTATAACTTTATTAAAACCTATTTTAATAAATTAAAAAAAAATATATAAAAATATACTAAAACAATAAGGTTTAAATTTTATAACAAAATAAAATTCGAACGTTTTTTTATATAAATTAACTATAAAAATTAAAACGTATATTAATAATATATAAAATTATTTTAAAAATAATAATATTAAATATAATTTATAATTAAATCCATAGTTTATATTTAAATAAAATAATATTTTATATATATATATATTATATTATAATATAATAATAGCTTTAACGACGTTAATATTTGTTATTTATAATATATTTAATACCGTAAACAATTTAATAACTATATTTATTATTTATTTTATTATTAATTTAACCGTTTATAAAAACGTTATAACGTTTAATAATAAAATTAATTATCCGATTTTTATCGTAATTAAATTAATTACGACGGCGATAATAAAGCCCGTTAATAAAATATTATAAAAAGCATTAGTATTAACCGAATTCCTTAAAACGGAACGTTTAAAAAATAATAGCCCTAACGGTTTAACGCTATATAAAACCTATAAAAAAAAACTATACCGTAAAATTATATAAACTACGTTTTTTAAAAACAATAATATAAATAAAAATAACGAAATTAATACCGTAAAAACTTTTTCGCTTTCGTATATAATATATTTACTTAATTTTTTTTATTAAAATCGGTACAAATAAATATTTTAAATTTTTTACGCTTTTTTAAAAACTAATTATTATTGTTTTTATATATAGTATATTTATTTAATCTCTTTTATTAAAATCGGTGTAAATAAGTGTTTTAAATTTTTTACGCTTTTTTAAAAGCCGGTTATTATTATTTTTACAATATACTCCGTTATAAAAAAGGCTTAAAAAACGAAAAAAATATTAAAAATAAACTAAAACTTTAAAAACGTTATTTTTGCTTTCGAGTAATAAAATTACGGTAATAAAAAAAATAATAAAAAAATAACCGGGTTAGTTATAAGCTGGCGTATTTTTTTTATAACCCGTAACTAGTTTATTATTTAAAGCTTTTTATTTTACGGGACGAAATATCGGCTAATTCGATAAAAAGCGTTATAATAAAAACCGAACGTAGGATATAGCGCTTAAAATTGGCTTCGGATTTTATCGTAAAGGTTCGATAACGTTTTTTGGCTTTAGCTACGTAAAAAACGTTTTTATAACTATATGTAAAATATTATTTTTATCGTCCAAATTAAAAAAAACCTTTTTAATTTGTTATTTCGATAAAAGCGTTATAGCAAAAATCGAACGTTAAATATAAAGCTTAAAATTAGCTTCAGATTTTATTATACGTTTTCGATAATATTTTCTAGTTTTAATTGCGTAAAAAGCGTTTTTTTTATTATACGCAAAATGTTATTTTTATCATCCGAATTAAAGAAAACCTCTTTAATTTTATTGTTTTAACGTTTGCTATTAATTAAAATAATAAATAGTCCGATATTTTTCGAGTTAAAAAACATAAAATATTAAATCGAATATATTACTTTAATTATTTAGTACTTCAAGCCGAAAATATAAAACATTAATCGAATATATTATTTTAACTGTTTAAAATTTCTGTTATTTTAATTGTTTAAAATTTCAAACTAAAAAACGTAAAACATTAAATAAATATATTATTCTAATTATTTAAGATTTTAAACTAAAAAACGTAGAATATTAAATAAATATATTATTCTGACTATTTAAAATTTTAAGCCAAAAAACGTAAAACATTACGTTAAGTATATTATTCTAACTATTTAAGATTTTTGTTGTTTTAATTATTTAAGATTTTAAGCCAAAAAACGTAAAATATTATATCGAGTGTACTATTTTAGTTATTTAAGATTTTAAGCCAAAAAACGTAGAACATTAAATAAATATATTGTTTTAATTGTTTAAGATTTCGAGCTAAAAAACGTAGAACATTACATCGAGTATACTATTTTAGTTATTTAAAATTTCGAGCTAAAAAACGTAGAATATTACGTTAAATATATTATTCTAACTGTTTAGGATTTTTATTGTTTTAATTATTTAAGATTTCGAGCCGAAAACATAGAATATTAAACAAGTGTGCTATTTTAATTATTTAGGATTTCGAGCCAAAAAACGTGGAATATTACGTTAAATATATTATTCCAACTGTTTAAGATTTTTATTATTTTAGTTATTTAGGATTTTAAGCCGAAAACATAAAATATTAAACGAGTATGTTGTTTTAATTATTTAAGATTTCGAGCTAAAAATATAGAATATTAAGCGAGTATATTGCTTTAGTTATTTAAGATTTTAAGCCGAAAACATAGAACATTAAACGAATATACTGTTTTAATTGTTTAAAATTTTAAGTTAAAAATATAAAATATTAAATCGAATATATTATTCTAATTTATTTAAAAATTAAAAACAAGTTCGATATAGTTTATTATTAATATTAATAAAAATAAATCAATAATTGCTTAAACGTTAGTTTTTAAACTTTTTTAAACGTTTAATAACTTTGATATTTGTTTTATTTTTAAAAAATAAAAATCAAGCTATATCGTAAAATAATTTAACGCAAAACCGTTATATTTTTTCGTATTTAGATTAAACTATTATTTAAAGAAATATTTTAGTTTAAAAATAATAAAAATATAATAAATTAAAAAGTAATAACAATAATAATAATAGTTTTTATTAGATATTAAAAAATTAAAGCGAAATCGTTTTCGTAAAAATTATAAATCGGATTCGGATAATAATAAAATAACTATATAATAAAAAATAAACAAATTTATCGATTTAAAACGAAATAAAAACAAATAAAAAGCCGTAAACTTTACGGCATTAAACTTTTTAAAAAAAGTAAAAACTACGAATAAAATTAAAAGCCGTAATAAAAAAGTTAATAAAAAAATAATAAAATACGAAATAAAAAAAAAATAAAACTTTTTAAGTTTTAAAACGTTATTATACGCGGTTTAAAATTTATATAAAAAACGCAATAAATTTTATTACTTTAACAATAGTAATAATAATAGCTTTTATTTTATTATTACTTTAACGACGAAAAAAACCTTTAGTATAATTATATTATTTATAACGGCTTAAAACGTTTAACGCTAACGGCGGAAACGTAGTCGATAGCGTTGTTTTTTTTTATAAACAGCCTTTTTAAAAACATTTATTAAATAGTAATTACTTAACGAAAAAAAAAAAGCAAAAAATATATAAAAAAAAAACAAAATATTTAAACAACGAAATATATATTAATAAACGTAGTAAAAAATACTTAATAAAGGCATTTATTATATAAAATAAAACGATATACGTTATTTTTAATATTTAAAATATAAACGTATAAAAACGTATATTTAAAACGGTATATTGTTTTAAGGCTAATTTAGCTTTTTTATTTAATAACGGCTTTATATTATATTTATTTTTCGCTTTTTTACGGTAATAATACTAATAAAAAAACTATTATTTGTTTAATTATATATTCGGTTTGTTTACGAAAAATTATAGCGATTTAGATCGTTTTATAATAAAAAATAGAAATAATCGGTTAAATAAACAAATAAATAAATAAATTTTTAATATTAGTTTTTAATAAAAAATAATAAAAACGATTATATAACGTTAGCTATAATATTTAATTAATTATTTAAACTGTAACGTTTTTAAAATAAAAGTAATAATATTTAATTAGTAGTTTTAATTTAAATTAATTTTTTTTTAACGCCTTATTTTTATAAATATCGTTATTATTTTTAAAATAAAAATATTATTAGCTTAATAAATATTATTAGCTATATTTTAATACTATAAAATTATTTAATACGGCTAAATAGTATTAATAATTATATATATAACGAAATTAATTATTTATTAATTATTTATAATATTATTATATATTATAATTGCGTTAATAATATTTTAAATATTAAAAAAGCTTTATTTTATAATAAAATATTTAAGTTTTAATTTTTTTTAAATATAAAAAAATTTAACTAATAAAAAGATCGTTTTTTTTTATATAGTTTTTTGTTATTTTTATTAAAAGTTTATATATTATAGCCGTTAATCCTTTTTTTTATTTTATTTTAATATATATATTTTAATATTATCGAATAAAATAGTATTATAATTTAACGTTTTTTATAACGTTACGGCGTTTTTATATATAAACGGTTTTTATTAAAAAAACTATTTAATTAATGCCGTTTTATAAAATTTATCGTTATTAATATAATTTAAAAGAAATAAACTATAAATAAACAATTTTATAATATTTCTATAAACACTTTTAAGTAATAAAAATAATAACTAACTTTTAGTATTAAAAAAAACGTATATATTATTTTAAAAAAATATGTTTTAAAAACCGTTATTATTTAATAACGTATTAATATAAACCGATTTTAAAATACGTTATAACTATAAAAATTATACTATTGTACTAAAAAATTTAAAACTTAAATTAATATAAAAAATATTATTAATTATTTAATTAAAACTATTAAAAAAGGATTTTTTTTTTGTTTTTTTTCGATTGCCGTTTTAAAAACAAACTGTTTTTATTTAACTAACTATTTTTTTAATTTTATTTTTTCAAAATTTAAACTAAAAATATATACTTTATAACTATTTTTAATTATATTATAATAAACTAAATTTATATATTCGTATTAATTAATATATAGCGTTATTTATTAAATTCGAAATATTAATAATTAACGTAGTTTTTATAACTATTTATATAATTTTTACTAAATAAATATTTATAACGATTTAATAGTTTATTATAACGTATATAATTATTAATAAACTTTATAAAAAGTTAATAAAATATAAAATAATATTTATTTATTTTTAGTATTATAAATAAAATTATTTAAACTTTTAATAACAAAAACTAAAATAATAAACGCTAAAATAGTAAAAATATCGATTTATAAAAAAATAAACAGTATTAATTATTTTAACTTAATATATTTTAATATATAGTTAAAGTTATAAATAACGGTATAGCAAAAAAATTATCGTTAAAAATAAATCGTTAGCTATAAATTAATATATTTTATATTTTAAATCGTTATAAACGTTAATTTAGTTATAAAAATAAAGCAAATACGTATTATTAAACGTTTAAAAGCTATTATTTTTAACGTTATAACGGCTTTAAGCTTTTTTATAAATTTATAAAATAGCTTTATAATAAAAACTATTATTTATAGTTTTTTTTTAGTTAAAAATATATATTTAACGTATTTTTTATTTTGTTTAAATTTAGTATTTTTTAAAGTTTAAAAATAAATATTAAAAAAAAACTATTATAGCTTTTTTTTAAATTAATATTTATTACTATATATATTTTCCTTTATTTAGCTATATATAAATTATTTAGTTTATTATTAATTTATTAATTAATTTTAATAATAATAAAAAAAAAACTAATTATACGGTTTAAAAACTTTAAACAAATAAATAATATATCGATATCGCGGCAAATTAAGCCAGGCTTAATAAATATATATTAAAAAAAGTCTTTTTTTTTTATATCGCCGACCCTAAGTTTATTTTTAACAATTTATTTTATAGTATACTTTTTTTTTGTTTTTAAAAATCGTAAAAACAGCGATAACGATATATTAATTAAGTTGGCCACATTTAAAGCATATATGGCCTCGTTTTCGTTATCGGTAAACCCTTCGGCGTTAGTAAGCCTTTCGGCGTTAATAAACCTTTTGGCGTTAGTAAATAGCTCGACGTCTAGAAAAGGCAGTTTTTCTTAAACCGAATCGACGTTAAAATTACGATTTTTATTAACGTTAATATTATAAGCCCTATTCGTATTAAATATAATAACCTTATTAATATTAAATATAATAGCTTTATTAACGTTAAAAAATATTTAATATAACGTTAATTCCGTAAATAGCCGTTTTATATATAAACGTTTAATTAGTATACGTTTAATAAGTTGTTTTTTTATTAATATTGCTTTTTTTTTGCTTTTATTTTTAATAACGGTATTAAAAATAAATCGTTTACGTTTTATAAATATAAAAGCGTTAATATTTGCTTTTATTACGTTTTTATTCTGTTTAAACGCTATATTAATTAAAAAACTATCGCAGTTGTTTAAGCGTAATAAAATATATTTAATATTATTAAAAATATATAAAAAACTAGTTTTTTTATAATATTACGCTCGATTACGGCCCGGAAAAAAAAAATTATACGTTTTATTTAACCGTTTTTAATTAATATCGATTTTATTAATTTAAAAAATAACGTAAATAGCTTCGATAGCAATTTAAGCAATAATAATAATAATAAAAAACTATTTATTATTTTAAACTTTATTTAGTCGTTTAAATATTATTCGTAACGACTTTTGTATTATTATTACTTAAAAAATTCGATTATTTATTTACTATTATTTATTTAAAAAGTTTAGTAATAAATTAGCTGCCGATTATAAAGTCGGAATAGCTATAAATATTAAAAAAATAATACGAACTATTAAAAAAATGTCTTAACTGCTAATAATAGTAATAGCTTTATAAATTAATAAAATATTAGTTAATAACAATATTAAGTGTTATAAAAAATAATAAAAAATAATAGCTTTTAAAAATAAAAGGGGTGAACTCGGGAAATTAAATAGTATCCACACGACGTTTCGAATGCAAGGCAGTGTATCCATTTCGGAATAGCAGTTGCCGGATATGCACTTGAGTTATTACTAGTGCAATCAACTCAGCCCAAAGTTCCGAAGGTGGCATCGCGAACGCAAACTTCTCTAAGTGACGGCATTTTCAACAGTAACATGATACCAGTTATAGCCACAGTTACCCACCGTAACTCCTCGAGTACGTTTGCCTTTGTCATTGCCGCTCTTCATCGGCGAATGTAAGGTCACGTACGTGTAGTACGGTCAAGAGATACTGCATCATATTACAAAACCCACTATGTCTATAATACAGTAGCAGTAGGGAGATTGACTCCTAAACGCCAATCCCGAGGCATGCCGGTGTGCCAGCGTGATAATGCGCCATTGCTTACTCTACCATTTAACCATACACCCGTTCCGTTTAAATCAAGCTTTGCGATCCGTGATTTCGGTGTTTTCAAAACCTTCTACTTCGCCATAACATCAACGTACCGCCCTGTCTTGCGCGGCTTCTTTCCTCCCTTTCTTGGGCCAGCAGCACCGATAAGATCGTCTATGCTACTAGCATTACTAAGGCTAGTGGCTGGCCGACTGGGAGGTGCACTGGGGGCGCCGCCGATACTAGTATTGCTTTGACCCGACACGGAGCGCGCCATGGGGGGCGCCGCAAAGTTGGGCATGCCCAAGTTCTCATGTGACACAGTCTTACTAAGTCCCATGGGAGGTCCGGATGGCGGTGCGCCAGCAATATTGATAGGAGGTGGCATGGAGGTAGGTGCAGAAGGGGGTGGTGTACTCATAGCACGAGGTGGTGGCGGCGTTGCCGTCTTAGCTGGAGTGTTTTCGGCTCCCGCCTTCTTGTTGACCCAACGTTTCAAATCGGGATCATAGACGAAGCTACTTGCTTCACCCAGCTTGGCTTTGATAGCTTTCGGCGCAATATCGTTCGTCTCTTTCTTGGCCCCAAACCACCCACTCAAGCCCCAGCCACTGCTCTTCTTATTTAGCTTCTGCTCGTTTGCGCGTTTCGCTGGCATCTGTTAGCATAGCAATAATTTATTCTAATTTAGCAACACTCACCTTCTTCCTCCGCAATCTTTCGGAACATCTCCTCGTTCTCTTTGTCCTTTTCGGCCTTAGTCTTTTCCTTGGGTCGCAATCCAGGAATATCATCATCGTCATCATCCATGAAACTCTTCTTCTTGGGCTTATGCTCCTCAGCATCGTTATCAGCCGGACCGGGCTCGTAGGATGGCGGCTCAAAGCTGGATGGTTGGAATGTGGGCGCTTCGTATCCACTAGATGACGTCTCCGGTTGAGTTACTGGCGCATCAAAGCTATTCATTGACGGCGGTTCAAAACTGCCATATGAAGGAGGCTGGTAACCGGTATTCGTGTTGGCTTCGGTTAATTGATTCTCCTTTGAACCCTCGTCTTGGAGTGTCTGATTAGCGCCAAATGGTTGGTAGCCCCCGTAACCGTAGCTGGAAGCCTGTTCTGATATAAGGCTTGTTGCCGGGCCCTGAGAAGTGGGCATATAGGGGGAGCCTACAGAGCTGGCGGGAGCCGCGGGCTGGTATGGTATATATGAGCTAGGTGAATAGGGGTTTAGACTTGCGCCCTGTGTATCGGAGCCTCGACTGGGGAGATCCCGGGAACCCCGCCGTGCTTCGCCTGACGGCCCATCCAACGAGGATCGTTGTTGCGGCATGTATGATCCAGAAGGTTCATATGGCGAGGACGACAGTTGGGCGCCGCCGGGAGCATAAAGAGAAGAAGCCTTGTTCGGGGGTGGCATAGCAGGACTAGTACCGTACGCCTCGAAGTTGGATACGGAAGGTGATCGACTAATGGATGGAGTTCCACCGGCAATACGTGCAAACGGCCCGGCCTCTACTCCGCCCTCACCGGAAGCGCCATTGCTGGCACCATTGTCGTCATCTCCAGCGACGAACTTATTAAATCGCGACCACATGCTGCTGGAGACTTGGTCCGTCTTGAGATTGGGAATCCACGAGGTGGATTTGTCGCCCGCAGCTAGCTTCAGCCTTTTCAGAAGATCATCAACAGCCGATTCAAGCGCGGGGTTGTAATAAGACGATTTCTTGGTCTGTGCAGTGATAGCATTGTAGATGCCTTCACAATACTGCAATGCCTTATCTCTGAAACCATGCTCAGCAAGAACCATAGCATGCTGCAGTTTGTAGGCAGCTAAATGAGGGCAACTCTGTCCTGCGCTGGTTCCTCCGACAAGTGACAAGCCGAATTCGTACACTTCACTGAGTTGTAGAGCCTCGGTTTCCTTGGCGAATGAGTCGGCCTGACGTCTATGATCGGCGCCAACAAGCACAAAATTAGAATTGGGGTCGTCGAGACCACCAAAGATGGCAAAATTCTTAGCAAAAATGTAGCAAGTGTGAGCCGCTTCGGCTCTGCCATAACCGGAAAGGAGATTTCCAAGAGAACGGAGAGCCTGGGCATCGCCCTGCCTTCGGTTGCTGAGAATCATGCCCAAGGTCTCACGCCACTTGTCCAATCCAGCAAGAGCGTCTTGAGATGTGTTTGAAGCTGAGGTTGACATCAGTTGTATACCAGCTCGAGCATGCACAGGAACAAGTTCGTCGACAGCCTCATCAAAATTCCCAGACAGCACACCATAGAGAGCAGCAAGTGACTCGTTGCCACGACTGACCTGGTTTACCTCTTTCTTGATGAACTCTTGTGTGACCTGTCTGTAGAGTTCAGGGTTCTGCACAGAGCTCGAAATGAGAAGTGCATGACCCCAAAGCCGCTTATCCGCTGCTGCCCAAACGGCTTTCTCGCGATCCCCAAGAAGTAGAAGCCTCCGAATTGATTCGATTGCTGTGTGATCGACGGCGTCTCCCTGCATAGCGCCGGCGGCGCCTGTAATACCAGCCAAGTCCATTCCAGTTGAAACAGCGGATGACACCTCAGCATTATCCACGTCCAGTCCAGGCGAGATGACATCTCGAACGGCTTTTTCGACAGTAGGATTTCCCTCGAGCACGCCGTCATTCTCCACCAGCACCCTCAGGATCTTCCACAACAGGACACGCTCGACAGCTCGTTTGTCATCATGCGAGACTTGTTGCTGGAATGCAATATTGGGCATAGCTCTTTCGAGGCCGTCGATCCCAGCTGTAAGCCAGGCAAGTGTCTCCTTCTTTTTGGATTTGCCTTTCAACGGCCCCGGGAACTTGGCAAGACGTTCCTCTAAGGGCTCAATATCTTTCATGTGTTTGATATTGACCTCGCCTGGAGTACGAGTGATCTGCGGAATATTGGAGCTGATCCCGTAACGTGGCATATCCTTAGGAAAAGTTGAGACAAAAACACCGCCAACTCCCCACGAGATGGAGGGGGCTCCACGCCACCGTTGCAGTGGATCCAATTCCCGGCCATCAGTAGGCGCAACCAAGTTGAGGGTCTGGGACATGCCACGTGCTCGAACAGTGGGAGGATTCATTGCGGCAGGGGCATTCGCTGTAGATGGTCGAGGAGCAGATTCAGGCGAAAGGGGACCTCGTTTCCCATAAACGGCCCCGGGGGATTGTGTCTGCGATCTAGGCGGTGGCACAAAGGTTACCTCTTTCGGTGGCATTGTGGCTGCTGGCTGTGGGGCGTAGTTCGATAGAGAGCGCTTTGGAGGGGAAAGGGGGTTTGAAGGGGGGATACCCATCGGCGGCGGAGTATGGCGGGCCTTTGACGGGGAATACTGCGAGCTTGGTGGAGGTGCGACTGGTGATTTTGTTGCCGCTCCGGGTGATGGAAGTTGCTCCTCTTCTACTTCTTGTGTTGGTGGAAGCGAGGGCACTCGCGTTAGGCGGTGTTCGTACTGTGAAGAGCTCGATCTCATTAATGGGGCTCCGTTATCAAACCCTGGACTTCCAAGCTTGGCTCCAGAATGCTCACTCGAAACTTCGAAGTGCGCAAGCGGACTTGATGTTCTCGGCTGATGGGCCAACATAGGTGGTGGCACAGCAGAATAGCTGCTACTAGATGAGCGAGAATTCGGAGCGGGCGAATATCGATTGTTTGAGGCAGGTACGGTTCCATTCAATCCAGACACTGGAGCTGGAGAATATCGACTATTGACGGAAGAAGGAGGTTGAGGTCTGGCAGGCGCCTCAGCTTGCAAGGCTGCGTAAGGACTCACGCGTTCAGGTGCGACCAGCGCAACGCCGCCAGGGGCCAGCTCTGAGGACATCTGTGATGGAGCAAGGCCTGTTGGTGGTGCACTCATCGGTGGTCCAGGTGGCGGTGCTTGAAGTTGGGCGTAAGGGTTCTGTTGAGGTGGTACAGAATTATTGCTCTGACGAGACGCAGGTCGAACCCTGGATGACATCGGTAGCTCCTCGAAGAAGCTAGACTTCTGCTTGAGTTGAGGAGTGGGCTTCTGAGCCGGTGGATGTTGGGTTGAATGACTTGAGTTTGGAGGCGAGAAACTTGAGTTCGAGCCACTTGATGGAGGAGGCTGTGAGTACATGCTATTTGTCCTCGGCGGACCAGCTGGTAAAGTAGGTGGGTTTGGTCGCATTTGTTGTGCGCTGGGCCGCTTCATAGGTTTGACAACATCCATTGGTAGATCATACGGCGACTGATACCCGCCTTTGGACTTGCTCGCAAAGCTTTGGGTCTTGGGAAGTTCCGGTTTGGGAGGCGCACCAAATGCCATGCCGGGAGGAGCAGTACTTGAAGAAACATAGGATGGCCGCTGTTGTGACGCTACATTCGAGATGCCCAGGGCTGGCGCAAATGGACTCGAGTTCGCGTATGGCGACTGTTGGGTAGAGCTCGGTGTATAACGGCCATTCGATGTTGACTGCGCAGGTTGGACTGGCGCAGGCATCACAGCATCCTCTTCTCCAACATCATCCAGGAACCCTTCGTCGTCACTCCCAAACACGTCTTCTGGGTTGAGCTCCTTGGATTGTGTATTGTCGTCGAGTAAGAATCCTTCATCGTCGTCATCATCTGCAAAGGCTGCTGCCCACTTGGCATCCACGTCATTCGTCTCGCTTTTGGAAGCTCCTCCGTCGTCGACTTGCCCATTGCTGTTGACCACGTCTCTAGTTGCCTCCTCTTCGATGGGACTAGGCGGTTCCGAGTCGGCCGCTCTGGCAATTGCCATCGTCGTGGATTTCCTCTGCAGAGTATGCTTTAATGACACGCCTTGGTGTGTGTCGGAATCCGTATCTGAATCGTGATGCTTTTGAGTAAAGAAATCATCCCCATCGTCACCATGGCCATCTTGTGAAAAAAAGTCCTTCGAACTGGCAGGTACTTCCTCTCGCTGCGCTTCTGCATCCTCATCATGTTGCTGGGGAATGAGCGGCAATCCTTCCTCATATCGAGTGTCGGATGGATCTTGTTCCGTGCTCGCAAAATCACCACCAATGGACGGCCGAAAAGTATCCATTTCTCCGTTATGCTGCGGCTCGAAAGAGCCCGACTTAGCGGCCATCCCTTCATGCTCGTCCTCATGCTCTACTTCCTGCAAGATCTCTTCGGCCTGACTCGCAGGCGGCGGAGATGTATATGTTTCTGGTGGTACGCTGTTCACTTGTGGTACAAGTGGGAATGAGTTGGTCCTCGAGTCTTCTGTCATGAAGCTGAAAGGGTTGGTGTCTGATCGCTGAAGATTCCACTCGCTATCCTCGTCATCATTGAAGGGCACATCGTGAGAGACAGTTCGGGCAAACGAAACGGTACTCGCGTGCTTGGCAGTATTTCCAACGGGTGCAGCAGCCGCGACGACAGGGGCAGGTTCATCATGTGGTATCTGCGGCTCTTGTTGTTCTGTGACCTGCGGCTCTGCAGGAGCTGGGTGGGAGAGGTCCCATGCATTAGCACCAGACTCTTCGTCATTGTCAAACTGATCGAGAAACTTGGGGGCCTTGGCTGGCTCGGCTAGTGAGGCACCGGCGGAGACTCCATAGACTTCGGGGGAATCGAGATTTGGCTCTTCGAAGTCGTGATGGCTCGGCGCCATGGGCGACTGCGGTCCTTTTCTGGATGACTGAGTGGTTTGATGTCGTTCGGGTGAGTCAGGCATCATGGCGGGATGCCATGACGCGCTCGGGGTATCTGAAGCCATAACACTGACGGATTAAATATATATGGGAGAGATTAAAGGACAATAACAGCCTGTGTCGAGGCTAAAAAGAGAAATAAGGTTGCGGCTATGTGGCCTATTGAGATGTCACGGATCAGTAGGCATACTTGGCTGAGGATGTGGTGAGGCGAGGCCAAGCGCGAAACGGTTGCTGCCGGTAAAGCCGCAAGGATGACGAGAGCCTACTACTGCAGCAACTAACTTGGAAAGGGGCGCTGGGCGTGTCGAAGCTCACCTATTTGTACAATGAAGACGGAAAGAGTGGTAATATGCAGACGGTAGTGGTACAGGCCATGCTCCAGACGTCGCGTTGAGGTGCTCGGTGCGGGGGAGCGGTTCAGGCGGTCGCGATGGGATGAAGCATGAGAGGAACAGAGTTGAGGCAACGTTGGCCTGATGGGAGTCAGTCATGCAGGATTGCTGCACGAAGATGGGTTGATGACGGACAGGCGACGGGGATCCCAGCGCCGTGACAAAATGCAGCGATTGCAGCGTGGCTTTCGGTGGGTCCCTCTCCCTGACCCTCGCTAGCGTCGCTCGGTTTACTAAGAAAAGCGCACTAGAGATGAAAAGTACCTTGCCTGTCGGAATTAACTTATCTTACCACTGAGATTGCATTGAGATGGTACATTTCACTCACCACAGGATCACGGCCTACCAATCTGTGTTTGATTAAGGTACCTACCTCCTACCTAGCCTCAATCGCCCCGGACAGTCTTGGGATTCTTCTTCGCGGGATATAGCTTAGATATAGCTGGGTTTTTCACCAGGCGGAGGTAGCTTGTTAGCCTAGACTGTTCCGACTGCATGTGAATGCTCAGCTCCTAGTGTGCATTATGGATGAGCTGTCCTCTTCGATTGGATCCAGTCGCCAGGTAGAAGCCAGTCAGGTACAGAGGTACCTATCGAATGACATATTGAGGTAGACACCTCGGCACGCACACATGCCTAAGGCGGCACAGAACCTCATGTGCGTTCTTAGAACTTTACCGTAGTTGAATTCGGTCTACGGATCCAACCAACAAAGCTCTATGAGATCTGACTATTGCTATCGGACTCATATCAAATCATCCCCGCTACGCCAAGTCTCAGTTCTCATCTTTAACAAACGGCACTCCCTTGGGCCACCGTGCCAACAGCTTGCGTGCCTCAGACAACCGCTGCGAACTTGTCTCATAACAGGCGGGAATCCCTGACTGGGCCAACGAAGAGCCATCTCGCAACAGCTTTGCAATTGCCCTGGCGCACAGCAATACATTTGGCATCCCATGACCAATAAACCCTGCGCAGATGTATAATCCATCTTTTCCAGGAACATGCCCAACATGAGGTAAATCATCCGCCGTGTACTACCAGTATGTCAGCGTATGCAATATGACAAGGAGTACAACGAAAGAGAAAATAAGAGAGAACAACTTACACCCATGATACCCGTCCAAACATTCGCAATCTTCGTCTCAGCATCCTCCCACCCTACGAAATTCTTCCCAGCCCACTGCTCAAAGAAAGGTATGGCTGGCTCAATAAGAGTCGAGTCATCAAAGTTCCTCTCCCAAAGCTCCCTTTTGTCTCGATAACTACCAGCACCTCCAACAATGTAACTACCATCCGGTCTTACACCCCAATAGCAATCGAACGTATTGGGGCTCCGTGTGACAACAGCGGAAGATGGCTGAAATTTCGGTCCAGCAGACTTGGTGGCAACAACTCGAGCACACGTCCCGCGACTCGGGACAATCGCATCTATGTACTCTGCCAGAAGCCCACTGGTGTATCCATTGGTAGCAAACACAACACGCTTCGCCCTGATATCGCCACGAGGGGTCTCCAAGGTCCAGTAACCCTCATTATCTGCCTCCTCCGAAACAGAGCGAACCGATGTATGAGTCTGAAGATTAACACCAGCGGCCACGGCACCAGACAAGAGGTGCATGACCATTTTATAAGGCCAAATAACATGTGCAGGGAAATTGTAAGCTGCGATGGCACCCTTGACCCCAGTGACTTTTTCCGCGTCCTCCGTTCCATGGTATGTTACCTGTTTTAGAGCAGGGCTGCCCTTCTCATGCATATCGTCCCACAGTGCCTTAGTATCCGCAGCTTCTTTTTGGTCGACGATTGCGACTCCAGTTGTCAATGGCACTAGGTCGCAGTCAATGTTTTCGTTCTTGATGAGATTTACCAAGACTTCTTGGTTTGACAGCTCGAATTGGGCGACTTCGTTTGCAATGCCGAGACCATGCTTCTTCATTCGTGAGGCTGTACCGTTGAAGATGTCTGGTCTGAGCTGTCCTCCTGTTCAGTTATTGTTAACAAACCGAGAATTCGACTGTTGAGAGAGATGTTGAGGAAAGAGGAGAGTTCAGAAATGGAACGAACCATTTCTCCCCGTGGCACCAGAACAAGCCTCTCTAGCCTCCAGTATAGTGATACTAGGCTTAGCCTCAGACTCCGGTAAGTCTTTCAGCAGGTAATAAGCAAGTGAAGCGCCAGCAAAGCCCGCTCCGATGATGACGATATCTTGTTTATCGGGAAGCTCGGCTGTGCTCCGATGCGAGTCAAGCTCGTGAAGTTCTGTCCGCCAAAACGGCACCGTGGCATTGGGCACAGGAAATGGACCAGCCGTCATGGTGTCAGTATGGTATAAGCGAGATAGAATTGTTAGGTGGCTGTTTCACGGTCAATATGATTCTAATGTGAGAGTTGGAAGTGTTGCAAGTGCTGCATAAAATCGCCTTCTGCGCTCCGGCTTTTCATGAAAATCTACATGAGTCTACGCAGCATAGGTATATAT
Source organism: Xylariaceae sp. FL1272 (assembly GCA_022432385.1). Classification (NCBI taxonomy): domain Eukaryota; kingdom Fungi; phylum Ascomycota; class Sordariomycetes; order Xylariales; family Xylariaceae; species Xylariaceae sp. FL1272. The sequence continues at coordinate 168,243 of JAJJXC010000011.1, read as the reverse complement.
TTATGTTTCCATCATCCCATCCCATCCCATCTTGCTAGACCATCGACGAGCCGCGCAATGAATGCATTCCATCCTGATTATCTCCCAGGGTGTTGACTACCCCGAAGCCGCCTCGGCTTCGGATTGGGTGGGGCGTGGGAATAGAAGTTCCTAATCCTTCAGGCAACAGCCATCAACCCAAGTGCGCGCGTAAAGAGTCCAGGATTGATGATCAATCAGGATTGAGAGATATCATCGAGATAATTCGCCGAGAAGGTAGGGATCTTTCAGTATACGTAAGAGACGCGAATGCAACCAAAAGCCACAGCACGTCAGTCTGAAAGCAGATGTTGACAAGTCGGAAGCTGGTAGTAGAGTTCAGATGCACAATATGGACGATTGTATACAGCTGCCTAAGTTACGAATCCCTTTACATGTGCTTTTTCACGAAAACTCTTCTAATGGCCTTTCCGAGTCTGCGTAATTTGCCAACCAACGCCTTGCTCAAATCACCGATGATGTCCTTCTTGGGTATACCCGAACGCCGTAAACAATGAGAAAACAAGAGGCCAACACCGTAGGGCTATGTTCTCTGGCGTTTGTTAGGTCCGCCAAAGCCAAGACCCTCGCGGGATCTCTTCTTCTCCTGCTCCTCTCTCATGATACGCTCCGCTTCGCTCATCTTTTTCGGTTGCTCGAAGACATACGACTTGCTCTTTGAGCCCGCCAGTACATTCTTCTTTGCGGCTGCAAAGACATTCTTGGTCTGTGGCTTTGCGGCCCCCATTTTGAGGCTGATGGGTGCAGTAGCCGGCTTTGCGGCTTCGGTAGCTGTGGCCTCGATCCTTGAGGCGTCGCCGGGAATCTCTGGGGTCTTCGCAGTATCGTTCGCAGTGTGCTTTGTGGTATCGTTCGCTGCTTCCGGTGTCGATACGGCGTTTGTACTTGGTGGAGCTGGTTTTGCTCCAAAGGACAGTTTGACTTTCTCGCCTTCTTGTCTTTGCAGTCCCAGGTCGACCGTGTCCGCAGCTTCGTCCTCATCTCTCTCGCCTGCATCTTTCTTCGCACGACGGATCTGTTCTCGTATCATGCGTTGCTCGCGCTCTTCGTCACCCTTATCCTGCATCTCTTTCCTCTTCACAGCTTCTTTTCGACGCAGAGCCTCGGGCGAATCATCAATCCAAGCAATATGTAAGCCCTTATCCGTCTCTTCTACTCTGCAAATGCCTTCCCGTCCAAGGTATTTCGCATATTCGGTGAGTGAAGGCCACTTCGTAGCGTTCATATGCACGTGCTCTTTGTTGGCGATGTAGTTTTGGTAGAAGTGGTTGATGTGGACGGATTTCTCGCCGTGGGAGGTGCGCAAGAGCTGCAAGAAGTCTCGGGAGAATTGCTTGCTGAAGTCCTCGATATGTTTCTTTGGATCTTCACCGACGAGGATCATCTGGCGGACATGGCTTTCGCTCATAGTGTGTTGCTTGAATCCGTTCTCGTCTCGCATTTGGCGCTCGCAGACCTGGCAATAGAACCGCAGGCGCTGTAGCCCTTTCATCTTCATGCGCTTACTCAGGTCCTTTACAGACCCAGCTTCTGCTTTCGGCATCTTGGCGATGATGCAGTCGGTGCTGCTATGGATGCTGCTGTAGATGCGATGTTGTCTGCTGCGTTGGATGATGTAGTGGCTGATGCATTGGGTGCGCTCTTGGCTGCGATGTCCCGTTGGGTGGTGCCTTCGATGCTAGCGCTGGTGGCGTTTGGAACCGCGATGGGTATGCGCCTATCTGCCTAATCGATAAGAGTTGACTGCTAAGGTAGGTATCTGGCCCGCATCGATTGGTAGCTTTTCACCGATGACGCTGAATCCAATCACCTTGTCGTCTTGAATAGATTGCAAAATGATCAGATACACGGTGTACAGTGAGCTAACTCAATGCACATGTAACGAAGAGATATGTGAATGAATAACTACGAACATTTCGTTGCACTCCGGAACTAGAATAATCAGGCGAAAAAGACCTAGGTAGGCGGGGCCGCAAGCCTCCATTGCTTGATGTATATCACCAACAATAACGAGCACTATTATTCATCACAGCGGGGATAGTTCAGTTGGGAGAACGTCAGACTGAAGTCAAACTTCAATCTTAGTGAATCTGAAGGTCGTGCGTTCGATCCGCACTCACCGCAAAGTTTTCTTTTTGTCCACATCAACTACACATAGTTTGAGCTTCGTCTTCGGGTAGAATTGGTCCTAAACGCCTAAACTTGAAGTCGGAAAGAAGGACGTTGACCTTTTTGTTGCGACTTCCCTCTCCAGCCAGATAGCCACGCATTCTTTGCTCTCTTTCTTTGACACCAAACAATCAATGCATTATGTACCTAGCTTGCTCCAGATGAAATAACACATCTTAAGACGAGACTATTATCATGCGAGAAACATCGCTGGTGCCGAGTTCATGGAGGCTCAAAAGGGCATCTCCCAAGCAACTAGTCTATTAAGCATTTTTCTCGACTCTCGTGCCATGAGAGATTGTTACAGTTGAGAGCGCATAGGTAATCCAGTAAAAGTCTTGATACGTTCACAATCACAATCGAAAACTACCTGCCTAGGTATAATATGACCAAAATCAACAGGAGGTATCTTAGCAGATACACCCAAGAACCATTCCACTTCAATTTCAACCTCAAAAATCACGATGGTCCCAAGGATCATTAAGTGCAAATGCTGTCGAATTGTCGAAATCACTCGGCACCAAATGCGTTTCGCAAAAGAACATTGAAGAGCCCCGAAGAATGATGTCGGTAGATGAGGTGCCGCAGAACAGTTCGAAAGTGAACGTTCTATTGAGGTGACATTGTCCAGTCGAGTAATCATCGATATCCACCATTACATATCCCCTCTCCGCGTAGATCGCTGTCGATGATTACCTCGTTAGTGACATGAATGAGTGATACCATCAAGCTACGGAGTCGTGGAGTTAACTGCTCAGAGCTAGCAAATCACTTACTTTGATGTCCTGGATTAGTCTTCCATGTATTGAACTCGACTACATCTAAAGGATCTCGGTATAGAGGATATCCCTTATTCGTCTTGGGATCTTTCAATTACTCGTCAGTATTCAATCGGTCAGAAGATTAGGTAGGTGCTCATCGTTCAATCCCCTTCGCGTTTATTCGACCTCTTGCGAAACGAAATTATCGAAACACAACCTCGTCATACTCACCCACTCTCATGCCATGTTTACTGCCACTGACGTCGTCCGCGATCTGGTAAATTGGATGATTGAAGATATCCCAGTCGCCACAACTCCACTGAGGCGGGTTCGATGTAAACGTGCCCCCTTCGTAGACGTCGACGCCATCATCGTCACTGACCCTCTGATTGAGATACGTGAGCCAGAAGTCGGCAGTGACTAATGGCAGAAGTGCTGCCACTAGAATAGCTGGCGACAGTTTCCAGAGCATAATGATCGAGAGACTTCTGACGAGCATCAAGTAACGAAGTTGAAATTAAGTAAAACGAGAATCGAAAAAGTAGTGAAAGTCTGACAAACGACTTATATATGGATTCCTTGCTCTAGTCACAGCATGTTACTACTCAGCTTCGCAAGCCAGCCCCTCATAGACCTCTTTGTCAGAGCTTCTCACATAAAGCCTCCGGCAGACGCAGATGATAGTTAATCACCTGGTTGTACAGACATCCCAAAATGTCTACCGTATGTTTATCTCTACATGTATTATTCTCGAGACGCAGATAGAGGTGTCCCTCTGATGAATAGGTCTTATACAGTGATTCTACTGGACTAATTTAAGTCTCGCCTATGAAGACAGTTCCTATATAGGTAACCTTAACAAAAATATCGCCTCTTGCTGCGGTTTGTGATATTAAGCCTGACTGATATCATTCGATCTTGCAGCGAAAAGTAACCAGTAGGAACGCGACTCACCGCTCTGTGTTACTGCCCCAACTTAAAATCAACGTACGATATGGTCAGAGCTGATGTTAAGTCATTCCTTCCTGGTGACTAAGTGACTAAGTGCTTATGTAGCCTCGGAGAGAACCCCGAGCACCTTGATTCACCGTGCTTCTACATCAAAATGTCCAGTCCGCTTCATTCGCCATATCCTGCTTCCCCAACACTCTTCGACCGTCTTCGCCTTCTTCAAGTCCGTTTCTTGTCTCTGCCTGACTCGATCTCCACTTCCACATCTGCCCATACACAGTTTGGTTACCCCTGCCTTCAAGTATCCTTACAACCTCCCGTCCAAGAATAGGGAGGAACTTGAATCCATGGCCACTCCCGCCTGAACATATCGCAACGCCCGGGCGTCCCGGTACAAAGTCGACTACGAAGGAATTATCGATACTATCTGTATACCAACAGAGCTTCGTAGACGATATACCCAACTCAGCAAGCTCCGGGAGATTCACTGAGATATACTCTGCATCCAAAGTCAATGCTTAGTCGACCAAATATTCCCTCCATTGAGCAGGAAAAGCAACGCACCTTTAATAGCATCCAAAGCCACCATGGGAATATTCCTCTCTTTTTTATCCGTAACATGAGCAGTCTTGGGCACCGATATTCTATTCCCCAATACATAGTCATAGTTCGTCCACTTCGTTCTTCGATATCCAATTTTAATCACGCCATTTTCATCACGGGGAAAACTGTAGATATCTTTGCCCTCCTTCATACCCCATGTCACTACCGGGAACTTCTCCGGCGAGAAGCGGTCCAATAGATCTAGACGGTCCTTGGGAAGTTGTATAGTCGCCACAGAGCCAGCAGTTGTCTCGATGAGACCTGCGGCTTCGGGCAGAAGACCTGCCGTCCAGCCACCGCCTGTTCACGATATCAGTGTGGTTGGTATGCCGAGTGTAAGAGGATTCAGGGGCTTACCAGCAACAACAACCACATCGGCCAGATAACTCGTGCCATCCGAAGTGAGAACGTAAGGCTTGTTACCAACAGCAGTACCTATCGAGGTCACCTTGCCCTCCACAGGGCCGAAGACGAACTTGACACCAGCTCGCCTAGCAAGATGTTGTGCCCATGCGCAGCTCTTGTACGCAGCTACAAAGCCTCCACTCGAGTCCAATACCGCCTTATGAACACCAAATCTCTCCTGTCGATGACACACATCCAACTTGTGACCCCAGCCATTGTGTGATGCTCTCTGTATATCTAGCACCTTTCATGTCAATGAACCATCAAAGATCATGATTCCAAATCACTCACCAGTTTCCTGATCACACCTAAACTGGCTATCCCTAACCCCCTCCCTTTCCATATTCCTCAGTGTCTCAATTTCGAACTCCGCCAGTTCATCCCCAGCAGCCATCCTAAGAAACCCACAATTGTACCAAAGCTTCCTCTCGTTCCTCAACACCTCCGGTACCTCCTCCGCATCCTTGACTTGCTCATTCCACTCCTGCCAAAGCTCAGCAGCCTGAGAAGCAAGACGTTGATACTCAATCTCCTTCCCATACGAAAATCGAATAATCTTGTTGATATCCGTGGACGCTGAATCAATCCCCGCTGCAGGGTCGTAGCCCGTTGCCTCCGTGTCTTGCATGTCGAAGACAGTTACAGAACGGTATCCCGAGCGGGCGAGCCATAGTGCGGTTGAGAGCCCGAAGACACCTGATCCTACTATCAGGATTCGGGAGTCTTGGTTGAGTGCCATTTTGTCTGGCGGGAGATTTGGCACTCGGTCTCGCTGTGGCGCTTGTTTTAACAAAAGGTTGACTTCCTGAGCTATGGACTATTTGTGTAGATATAAGAGACGGCGTCGAGATGTGCAATGCACTTCCCCACATTCTGCCGACCCCGAACAAACGGCAACATTAAACAGAAATTCTTCGAGTCCAAGTTATTATCATGAGTCGACATCAAAGACACCATCAACTACATTTCTACCAGCTAAACCACTAATAAACTGCAAAACCCGATCTGTCTTTTACAATTACCTAAACCCGCCCATATCTAGCAAAAAGACATCGTCTGGTCAGTATAGGGCTTGAACCTATGGCCTTCGCAGTAATCCTTCAACATCCTGGACACTAGATCTGGGAATTTGAATGTAATTGTGATGCTCTACCAACTGAGCTAACCGACCTCTCTGTTTTGTTGTGAGCGAGATGTAGTAAGTCTTGTGATGAAGATGCAGGCCGCACGACGGATTATCCGCGGGACATGTATGTAGATCGGTAAGTGTGTAAGCATTTCGGATTTCCCTTCTATATACAACATGATGGGTCGGAAGTCAGGGTATGGAAACACACTGATACTTTCGCCAGGGAGAGAAATATATTGGCTCCTCTGAAGCATTATATAGAGGACAGTAACCCGCGTTCTTAGTACGAAGATGCAATTCCTCTCGTATAAACCCTTTCCAGCCCGTTGGATGCATGGCTCCCTTACCCCTTACCACTGCCAGGATAATGTCCCGGATCATAATGCGAAGCATCCGTATCGCCCTTGGCAAGTTTCGACACGTAGTAGCCCGTCTTGGGATTATCGGCATTCAACCGAGCGTCATCTTTCGTGACCGGTTCTACATCAGTTCAAAATCAGCACCCTACAGTTACAGCTTCAGGGACAGACACCAAGATGGCTGGACTCTCTATCAATAGAACTCTGGTGTTGGGTTGTTAGGTTGCAGGTAAAAATGGATAACGTACGATCAGCCGCCTTCCGCGTCTTTTCAACACCTTCCTGGTACTTTCTGTTCGCTTCCTCTGAACCGGACGGCATTGCGACGATGTAATTTGCAAGTGAATTGACCTTAGAGGATGTAGTAAGGTGTTACGGGTGTAACCTTGGAAGTTGATGAGAGGTGAAGATAGTGGTGGTATATCAGTGAGACGTTATTGTGTATGGTGCTGAAGACGTCATCATGACCCATGCATCCATGACGCCCTCAAAAACCAACGCGTGAACTATCGAGATTTACTGTGGGATATCAATGCGTTCGTCGAACCCAAAGCCACTCCAAACTAATTCGGGTTGACGCAGGATAGGTTGTACTCAAACCGTGATAGCGAGTCGCAGAACGGTGTCATTCATGTTAGGATCACTGTATATTGAAAGGACCCTGAAACCACAATATATGAGCCCCCTTGAGTAATAATCTCCCGATTCACTTCGCCGCCATAGATAAATACAAATATCCGCTCCTAATTCTTCGAATATGTTCGCAGGTCTACAAACATGCATATACAGTCGTTTCAGGGTATTGACCTAAACGAAACAGAAATGGGAAAGAAATAGTAAACACTTGAACTCCCAAAACGCCGTTTTATGCCCATCGCCATCTAGCATGCTTTTAGCCGCCTTTTGATCCCCTTGTCGTCTCAAGTCTTAGCCTGCCTATTCTAAGAACGTAAACAAGTTCGTATGCAGAACATTCATCGCTCTCGTAGCATCGCGTGCGTCGATAACACACGAGATGTTAATTTCACTAGCACCTATAACAACAGGATATTAGCAAAACATACAGACAAATATGGCAAGGACGCGAAACTGACCTTGCGATATCATCTCAATATTAACCTGATGCTGTCCAAGGGTAGAGAACATGCGCCCAGCGACACCGATCATATTCTTCATCTCGGCACCAACCAGACTCAAGATGGCCATATCAACTAGTATACTAACATCACCACACTCTTCCAGCTCTTGCTTAGCCTTCTCGAAGTGGTGGATTGATGAGCTGACTTGGTGGATGGCCATCGAGACGTGAACCTCGGATGTCGAGATAAGATCAACGGAGATCCTATGGTTATTCAGGATTGAGAACACTTTGGCGAAGAACCCGTGGCTGATGGATCGTTTGTTCGAATGGACGTTGATAACCGTGATATTATCCTTAATAGTAACGGCAGTGGGTCGCTTCGGAGTCTTTCTCAATGACGCGTCCGACGGTCGAGATCTCTTGATCTGTTGCCCAGCAGATTTTACTGGGTCTGGGACGACGATGGTACCGTTTCCGCGAGGGTTCTTGACGTTCTTGATGCGGATCGGTATCGGAGGGTGTGCCTTGATGACCTGGTCCATGGTCAGATGGTGGATGACCTCAGAGCCATAGAACGTGAGTTCGGCGGCTTCGGAGGGCGTAACGGAGCTCAGTAGTCGTGCGGTTGGGACTTTGGTCGGATCGGCCGTAAAAATACCGTCCACCTCTTTCCACACTTGCAATTCTGTGGCCTTCATTCCGACCGCAGCTAATGCGGCGCAAAGATCCGTGTAGCCTCGTCCGATTTCGCCATTCATCAAGCTTCCAGGAACATTCCCAAAGAAGCCTGTGATGACAGGTACTCTATCGCCACAAGCCTCTATTCTCTTTCGGAAAATGGCGGCCGCGTCGGTGAAGAAGGCTGGAGTGAGCCTGTCGGAGCTATCGTAATGCAAGACGTCGGAAAGATCGACATATTCGGAGGCCACGTTCTAAGGCCCTTTGTTAGAACATTTGAAGAAAAATGGTTGAAGTGCAACTCACGTGGTCTTTCAACATAGCTGCCATGAACCGACAGCTTAGTTTCTCGCCGAAGCTAATAACCCGGTCTTTTGATCTGGCATTGACTTCGAGATTAAACCTTCTGGCGGCGATGATGTAGTCTATCAGTTCGTCGCAATCATCTTGTATTCCCTTAGCGGTCTCTTTCTGCAAGTCGGGATTTGTGATGGAGGTTTCGACGGCGAGGACATGGTCGCTGCATATAGCGCGGATCGTCGCCTTGGCTTCTTCGATGAGTTCGGCCTGACTCTGCTCATTGCTCGTAGCAGCAGAAATATCGCGGAGCTTCTTGAAGACGTCGAGTAACCTAGGAGTTTGTTAGCTCGGAGGCCCGTTGGGCAGTGATATCGGCAGTCCCGGTTGTAGACACACTCACCGGCTCGTAGTGCCGCTCGCCTTCTTGCCCGTGCTTCTTGCAGAGCAGACAACCACGATCTTGTTTGAAGCTAGATTCTCACTTTGTCACAGGCATCAGTACAGATCTGTTGAAAGCTGTAGGGAAAGCCAATGGCTCAGTGTTTGGTCGTACCGCACAATGTCGCGGGCAATCTGTTTGCGAAATCGGACACGGTTAGCTGCGTTCTGCCAGCAAGAGCGGGCTTTGGGTCGGAAACCAACATTGTCAGGAAACTTGCCCACGCTGGTGCCGCCGAACTTTTGGACAATCCAGCCTCTGGGGCTGGTATTGCCCAACATGGCCGTCCCATTCGTGGCCATGGAGGAAGTGTAATGTGTCCCCTTGGGCGCACGAGGCCTGGGAATGTTTGGCAAGGAATGGAGGAGCAATGCTGGGCTCTAACGAGAGTTAAACACGAACAGAAAGAACGTTCCGAACTGCGATTGGCAGCGCAATGCAAACAGACAGCAGAGTATGCGTGTATAGATTGTATGTATGGTATGAAGATGCTAGTCCAGGTCCCTCGCGTCCGTCCGTCCCTCTATATCCAACATTTTCTGCCCCGAATCGCGGAGCTGTTCTGGAGGCGCCGAGTCATACGCAAAAAATGTCGTGGTGCTCTCTAGCTCGCCATCTTAGTGGGGTGGAAAGTGCCTGTCCGGTGGGGGAGCATCCCTGACGTTACCTAAGTCGCCAGCCGAGCCAGCCACCTGCAGCTTTTATAGCCGGCAGTGCAAACGCCTTTGGTTCGGCATGCCGGCTAGGTGCACCGGTTCGTGGAACCTCCATTACTTTTCATACCTTAGGTATATCAGGGTCATTATACTTGTCGTGGCTTACTAAGGACTTCAACTCCATGTCGACCGTCAAGATCATTCCTACTGTCTTATGCAGATGTACAATTTCCAGTCCATCGGTTCCATTTAGCGCATCAAGCTCTCGAGTCCTACTCGAACATCTAGTAACAGCAAAAATCATGATCAATGCCGTAGCGGAGGACGCAATGTTGTGACAGATGGGGGTTCACCCTTTAATCAATACGACATTAATCTTAAATGCTGACAAATTGAATAATCGAGATCAATTGAAGTTCTAGCAACTCACAGCATGAGTCACTTGCATGACTGCTGAAGTTGAGGATATGTTGTAAAGAATGCGGATACGATGAGATCCCAAGTTGACTTACCGTACTCGTATATCTGGATCCCAACTGCTTCAATACCAGAGCGATATCATAGATGAGACCCCCACCAGCTCAAAATCGGCATCCCGTGCTTCAGTTTGTTGGTTTCGATATTCTTCTACGTTCAGTGGGCACATGCAGGCATTGAACTCATGAGACCATAGGCGCTGGTGCCAGACCACAACAAAATAAGGGATACTGTGATACAGACCTCCGTGAAACAAACAATGAATCAATACACCTTCGGATGCTAACATTCCTGTTAATCAGTCAAGGCAAGAAATGATCGATTCAAGTAATAGCTTCAATTACATTTCCTATATGTAGTTCATGCGAATCTTGCATGTAGTTCCCTGCGATTCCAATCTGTAGTCTCACATGCAGACCCTGCGTGTAGTTCACTACATGTATTTATCTAACCCCTTTATAGAACGAGTATCCAAACAATATTTAGCCACGGTGATGATCAGTCAAACGATGCCATGGATAGAGATTTCCCATCATGTTTTGTGTTCACGGCCTGAGTGCTATGGTCCCACGACGTTGTTATGAGACACGTCCCAAATATACGCACACATCAGCCAATAATACAGTTAGTCATATTCGACATTGAAGAAACTGAATATTAGTTTGGATACAAAGGCATATGCATAGTGTGAGCGCGTACTTAAGAGTCAAGGGCATTCCCATGCTTTGATGGCCATTACTGTGACAACCAAGAATTGTAAGTAACAGAACACAACACATTGCAGCCAACGTCTTTTTGAGTAAGAGCTTGTGACCACGTCCTATACTCGCAGGCAAACATTTTCACATCATGATTCAGTGGAGACACACTTGTCAAAAACGACTTATTTCTCTCCGATCTGGGTATCAACAACAAGTGTTTCGCAATCTCTCAACGCCTCCCAGTTCATCAGCAACCTCCCAGGTCGCTTCATCGTGTGGACCCATGTCGGGTGTGTAGCAACCCAGCAAAGCACTAAGTAGCGCTACGCCGTCCACGGTCCACGGCATGCCAGCCGTATTTTCCTTCCCACGCCGCTCCCGCTCCATTCTTTACATAATCCAACAGGAAAGGTTTCTCCGATCTTGCTTGCCCAAGCTTCAATTGCTACAAAGGCAAGTGTATCCAGCCCCGCTGCTGAGATCGACTCCTTTCTATTATCATTTTTCGTACTCGATTGCATCGTGAGATTCGTACCGTACCGTCATTCACCTTCCGTTTGCCGTGTTCCCAAGCCACATCGCCAAGGCCAGAAACATAAGTTGCAGTTGGAACAGAGAGCCGCCGATCGCTCTAGATGCTCATCCCCAAACGCCGTGAATCATCAAAGTGGTATAGTATAGACAGATTGGCTCGGGAAGTGAGAAACTTCGCTGACGCTCCCAATGCCAATAAAAGAAATGAAGGTGGTGAAATGCAAATGCCGCTTCAAGACATGACTTGATCCAGATTTAAAGGCGGTAGCCCGTGAGTCTGGTTGTCGTCGAACTCAAACTTTTCCATAGGAAAGTCGTCGTCTTCAGGGGTCCGAATACCAATTCCACTGTCGTCTGGATTGATAGTACCGAGGGAATCGTGCCCAGAGGGGAATGGAGCGCGATCCGGTTGCGCTTGGGGAATCGGTACGCGGCATGTGATCACGTCCGTACTGCTGCTCTGAGGTCGAGAATCTACGTGCATAGTGCCCTCGCCCTCTGCATTCGCTGAGCTAGGACGCCTCACACTCTCGACTGACTGGACTGATGACTGACTTTGCATGAATCCGCCCTGTTCCGCTAGAAATGCGACCATCTCATCAAGCCAGCATTTGGTCACCCACCAAGATCCGAATGTCTTACCAGTACCAATGGTAATGTCTCTTATAACAGCCGTACCAATCCTCTCCACAAAACAAACAATGTCGGCGGGTGAGGCGTATGGAAAGCGTCCAGGGAGCGAGCGAAGGAATTGCACCCATCCTTCTAATAAAGAGCTTCCAGAACGGGACTCCTCAACTGGCTCCTTGCCGTTTCGTTGGACGACATCCCCATAGAGTGTCCGTTGTTCTTGTTCCCATTCAATGTCAACCGGGTTCAGCAGATGACGCATCTCCAAAAGCAAGATCTGAACAACGTCATCCATACCCCTGGCGGGTACGTATTCGGCAACCTTGCGAATTCGTACCATGGTGATCCATTCTAAGTACATCTGATCGCGATTGTGAGAGTTGGACAACAGATTGGCGGCCGCATGCGCGGTCAAGTTGACCCGAAGAGCACGATCGAGAAGAGCAGCGAAGATAGCAGCAGGGGCCTCTTTAGCCTGAACCACGTGTCTAGGTTGGCTTTGAAACGAATCGCGAATGTGGAGTACCAGACGTTCTGAAATGTGCTGTAAGGTGCTGAGAACTGGCACGGGCACAACCTGCAAGACGAGTGTGCCGATAATGCGCATCATCGTTTGGTATATGACGAAATCGCACTGCTCGATCCAGAGTGCGAGGCTCGGATTTGCGAATAGCTTTTGGACAGGCATGGTCAGGGTGCCTTGGAAAGCAGTATACAGATGGAAAAACGTCTTCTCTTTGCAAAAGCGAATACAATCGACCAAGGAAGTGCCGTGAGTCAGGTATAATGATGCTAAGGAATGGGCTGCATCGAGATCGGTGCCGGCCGGCAAGAACGGGTCAATCTTAGGAAGAGGAAGTCGCTTATCTGAATCGAATGCAAAATCGCTATCTTTCGGGAATGAGAGACGTAGCACTGTTTTACGAGTGGATGACTCCAGCTCATGAAGGCTCTCAACGTTGGGTTGATGATAAAGACCAAATACCCTGCCTTCTGTGACGACCGGAGGAGCCGCTGACGGGAAAGAATCTGAGTGATACACAGCAGGCGATGGAAGAGCTGGTTGTGAAGGGTTCACAGCTGCGGATTGCGAGTGGCTTCTGGCCAAGGAACCATCAAGCTGCGGCGATTCCTGAATGGGGAGGGCTGGCTGCTGAATCAGGGGTTCCTTCAACTCAGGCTGATCGTCCATCAGTGTGAAATTAACATAGTGATACTTCGATTCGCCTCGGACTCCCAGTCGACGTGTCCTCAAGCCGGGGAAAAGTACGCGGACCAGCTTCCCGAAAGATGCCGGATTCAAGACTGTTATTCTCTCCGTAGCACATCTGGATGCGTAGTTGGCGTAAACACGGCCCCGTGGGACAGATCCTTTGCCCTTGTCACAGACTTGGTTGATCCTGCAAAATGTTTAGAGAGCAAGGAAAATGACAAGAGATATGAAACTTACCACAACATGGCAAACACCTGGCGAGCGCGCTCCGAGTTGGGACCACGCTCGTTGCCGTGGAGTTCTCTGGCCACCTCCTCAATACGGCGGTGTTTATTACCTTGAAACAGTTGACGCATCTCGAGTTCGTTGTTGGCACTTGTGCGGCTCGAGCCTGGCTTCTGACCAGCTGGAGCGGGCGCAAGCTGATCGGCCTCGTCAGCATCTTCGCGGTCCATGATCTGACTATCAGAGTCGGTGATGAAGCTCGCGTTGGTGTTGAAGCTGTCCGCAGGCATGCCATGGTGCATCATGGACGACTGGGAGAAGGACATGGAGGATGCCACAGCCGGATGCATGCTGGAATCCATGGGAAAGGTCTGGGGCGTGGGGATGTGGGAGGGAGCCCGCAGCATCATCTCTTCGTTCGCTAGGGGCGAAGCCGTCCTGTGCGCTCCTCCAGCCATGGCCTGCTGGTGGCGCATGGGCATCATGGTTCCATGGTGTTCACTGGGGTTGGGATGCCACTCCGAGGCAAAGCCGCCATGCTGGTGAGGCGCGGAGAAGGCGTGTTCGGGGTTGCGCTGGTTGTGTTGGTTGTGTTGCGGGTTGACGCCGTGAATCGAGGATGTGGAGGCATGTGACGAGACTCGGGTATGCTGTTGTTGGTTCGGTTGAGTCGGTTGCAGCGGTTGTGACCCCGAGACACCATTGGTGTCAGGAGGTATAGGGGCTGCGACATGGTCAGATAGCTGATGGCTATGGTTGTGATCAAAAAGCTGGTGATTGTAATGGCGATTGTGGGTCAGACTGGGTTGGGATGCAGGAAAGTGGTGTTGTAATGGAGGCACTGCTGGCCAAGGTAACACTGGATATTGCAAAGGCAGGACGGGAAACGGCCCATCCCACGGCTCAGAGCGCGCATCTTGTGCCTCGTGTGCATTGTCGCCTCGTTGCTTCCTGGCCATGATACGGACTAGAAAGCAACAAAGGAGCGACAATCATAATAGCAACATATTGAGTTTGGTCGTAGCCAAGCGGAAGAAACGTGGTGATGATGATGATGGTGGCGGCAACGCGAAGATTGGGTCATGTTGGGTAATACCTGCGCGGGATCTTTGCAAGAGAAAGGGAAAGGTCTCCAAATGATCAGATGTTACTCACTCATGCCCATGGCTGTGGTAGTAGAGTTGCGCGGCTTCTCTGCGCCGGCAAAGGTTGTGGGCTGACAGCGTTGTTTACGTTGAGAATAAACAACAAGCGGCAAGCGCTGCGCGGTAGAGTTGTGCTAGGGCGCAGGCAGGAAGCAGGCCTATTATAGCGGGAAACAGACAACAAGGAAAGAAGCGCTGCGAAGGGTTAGTACTTGCATCCGAGGTGCCGGCAATGGTGTTTTGAGGCCGGAAGCGCGGACCACGACGATGGCTGAGAGAGTCTGTCAAAACAGATGTCGCTCAAAAATGAAGATCTGGATTGGGGCGGGCAACCTACTAAACAACACGCAACGTCCGACGGGGCAACGGCCTTGGGGATTGTGCCCAGCACTCCAGTGGGTGGTGCCGGGTGCGCCCCAGGTGGGTAATAGCAGCACCTGGGCGCTGGGGCCTCGGGGGGTTGGTATGCCGGGTAGCCACCTTGGGAAAAGGAGGGGTGCGGGCACATCCATGCTACGCTTACCAGGTACGTTTCCATCACATCACAATCCGCGTGCCTCAAACATACATGTAGCTCATCCACAATAAACACCCTTCTATTCGCCATTGTTGTCCTGGCGCCAGCCACTACCTGCACAATACCTCACCTGCGCTCACCTTGAGACGTCATTGCCAAATGTACAATATGGATTTCTCATGGTAGCAAGGCGTAAACCCTGTTGGCCGTGAAGCAGAATACACGTTTTGTTTATCTTCAGAATCATCGATAGACAAGAACATGTGGGATCGAAGTTAAATACTACGGGGCACTTTGAGGTAAACAATCATGAAGCAGATAAGCAATCGACTGTGTAACCTTGAAAGCAATGGTAAGTCAAATTGAGTGGTGCAGATATCACCAGAGACAAGGTAACTTGGGAACAAGATGGCTTGGCAAGAGTGCAATTGCTCACTCTGGCTGATGACTGATTGGCTGACCTGCTGACTGGCTGAATGATAAAAACAAGACGTATTATTGAGAGTTTCATTACCATATGTACACCTGATGTCGTCCACTACTCATTCTTTTCAGTGGTTGATCGGAATGTTAGTCGTTGATCTTTTGTGTACCTATAGCGTCTAGTACCTGAATAATGGCCATCTCACCACTTTACATTGTGTAATTTCTCCAAGCACATGCAGTTTCGTCTTCAATTAAGAGAATGTACCTGACCTCAAGACCATCACACAGTGCAGAGGAATGGGTTGCTCTCCTATTAACATCCCTTATTGGCACAACTTTATGACTCCCCAGTGGTCTTCGAAGTACCACAGTTGATGTCGAAATTCAACATCGTCAAAAGTTGGGTATGGGCCAAAAGGAACTCAGATCCCTCAGTGTTACATATGTACTTAAACATGAGCTATGAGCAAAGGCCTACCGGGGCTGTGATACATATACCTCTTCCAGATGCTATCGCCCCTCGACTAACAAAGCATTCTTTGAGGCATTCCTTGAGGCATTCTACTTTCCCGACTTTATGTTAGGAATGTGCAATAGGCCCATGCCAGTGCAAACTGTATAGATATTTAATACAATAGTACTAAGGCAAGTGTGGGGATTGACCACGAAAAACATCGATACACGTGTAGAGAGTTCGTGACTCCTGTGACTATGGAATCTAGTAATATCATGGGAGTTGGTTGGTTGTGTAACTCTAGCATTTGGCTCTGACATCTTGGGACAAGCTCGACTCTTCTGCCCATTCGGTCATGAGTCAAATTCAATCGACCGAGATAGTCCTATGTTTCTAACACTCATAAGAGGGCATAGATGCAGGTTGGGTAAGAGACTTTTGTGCGCTCAGGAAGCCGCGACGACACTCAGGTAACAACTTCGGATCCCGAGTTTGATTCATACCGGGACACGTCCAGCTAATACCCAGATGCCACACGTGGAAACTGGTCGCAGCTGCACGCAGTCTCAGATGGATAGCGATGAGCTACCAATCGACATGAGCCTGCCCATCAACCACCAGCTCTGCACCAGAATGCGTCGAGAGCAACCCCAGACCGTTGCCGCAATGCACGCACAGGGCGGAGAGAGAACAGTTGACAATAGCAGGATCCTGCGCACCACAAGGAGGCTCTCGGCACGGATGTCTTGGCCGCTCGGGCTTGCGATGGCTTGCGCTGGCTTGCTGCAGCAGGGTTATTAAGAGGGTCCGTCGTGTTTCGTCACCCGGATCTGCCGTCATCGCATGCTGCTCCTATCATAAGGCAGCTCAGGATGAGGTAGGCCTGGTCAGCTCGTTTCCCCCTCCGTCATTCTCTGGACCCCCCTCCAAGCTGTCTGTCCCCTCCTCTCCTCCCACAATCTCCCATTCCTAACATTTCCCACCTCCAATAATCAAATTCTAGCACGCTTTCCCATTTTATATATCGTGAACTTCGCCTGCTGCTATTCACCCTGCACATAGCAAAATAACTTCTGGCCCTGCAGTAGGTTTCCCCTTCTGCTCGAGGCCGCTCGTCTTTGCTTAACCCGCTCGCTCCGACCAAGCAAGGTGCGCAAGAGGTAGTGCTCGCTAATCCCTAATACTCTAGATACCGCAACCCGTCCTCCATTCTTGACGACACTTATATACATTCCTGTCCGCTTCTATTTTGAACAGTCGCAAAAATGTCGGCCCAAGATAAAGTCCAACACTACGTCACTCAGCTCGACAAGGAGGTATGTGCTCGCCTATCTCCATGCCAAAGGGCACATAGTAGGTAGATGCCTCATCACGTGCTGACTCGGGAATGCGCACAGCTGGGCAAGTATCCCGCCCTCAACAACCTCGAGAAGCAGACCTCAGTACCCAAGGTTTACGGTGTCATTGGCCTTGCGACCTTATACTTCTTCTTCATCGTCTTCAATCTTGGTGGTCAGCTGTTGACCAACTTCGCTGGCTTCGTCATCCCTGGATATTACTCCATGGGCGCTTTGTTCAGCTCCTCCAAAGTAGACGACACACAGTGGCTCACTGTATGTTACCCATAACCCATACCAGTCTCTATGCGCAAGTGGAGGACAGTGTATTGACTCTCTTCTCAGTACTGGGTCGTCTTTGCCCTTTTCACGTAAGAACCATCCGTCGAATCCACCTCACGTGGACATTGACTAATGATCATGCTCGCAGTGTAATGGAGAGCGCTCTTAACGTTGTCTACTGGTTCCCCTTTTACTACACATTCAAGTTTGTTTTCCTACTGTGGCTGTCGCTCCCTGCCTTCTCGTACGTTGATGTCCAATCGATCTTCTGCACTTGACTCCCATTGCTCACAGTCTCGCAGTGGTGCCCAGCTCATCTTCCGATCATTTTTGACTCCCATGCTTGGACGCTACTTCTCCGAGTCTGGATCGACTGCTGCCAACCTCCGTGCCAAGGCCGACTCTTACGGCAAGGACCACTAAACAGCCGCCGCTGCCAGAAGACGACGCCAGCTCCGAGTGATTCAAGATATGCTACATGTCTAGATCTCAGCTGGAGAGACAATCGCTGGTACAGCCATGTCGTCAGGGCGCATGATTATGAGCCATGGATACCCAGCAACACGCGCAAACGTCTTGACTTGGCATGATAACGCGTCAAATAAAGGACGAAGCACGGAAGTGATGTTTTTTCTCGGAGCCAATATTTGTTTCGATCGGAAAGGTACTGCGGTTCTATCAATGGTGACAGCATTTTGTGAAAGGGGGGAGTCGAGTATTGTATACGTATGAGACGGGCCAGGGTTGTGACCAACATTCCTGGAATTTCGTTCACTCATCAATACCACATGTTGTTTTAGGCAGTTTTCCAAGGCTTGGAATGCTATCGTGCCTTGAGTGAGTGTTCATGTGACTTCATGTGGCAGGTGCCTTAAGGTACCTATATCCCACCAGGATATTTGCCCCGCGAGCAACATTGGACTCACGTATTCATTGCCGGACTTTATAGATGAGTGCACATGTAGTCATCATCATTGATGATCTACGCCGGTTTCAGAGTGAATCATGGCGAAGACGTAAGCTTGGTTTACAGTCACATACACCGAGATACCAATAGACGACTTGATGAAACAGGGCCAAGCAGTGACCCAGATACTCGACAAACCCTATAGTAGTTGTGGATAGTTACTTTTCATTTTCTGTCCACATCAAGTCAGCGCTTTCGACCCTTCAGCTTGAGTGACAAGTCGCGTGTAGGCCGTGGTAGTTGCTCAGACGTGTGCCTATCTTCCACAGACTCAACCATGGGCAGCTCGGTGTCTGCATCCTTCGGCTGCGAAGGTATCTCAACACGTCGGCCTGGCTGAGTTTGGATTACCATATTTGGGCTCATCAGTGCAGATGAATGATGCGGTATAGTATGAAACAGCAGCTGCGCTTACCTTTTGTGACGCGCATAGAATGACGCCGATAGAATAAAAATGAGATGGCATGGTGGATTGTCCAAATCTTGCTTCAGGTCATCGCCGCATCATGGGAAGCCAGCAGTTAAGGGCCCTCGTGACGATGGTTTTAAGCAAGGGATTCGAGTAGAAAGTCTATCTCGACACACACATCGGAGTCGCCAGCAGCGTAGAGAGAGTACCGTGTTAAGGGTGGGCAGGCTGACGATGATTTGAGTTGGTGGTCTTGCAAATGTTGTTGAGAGAGGAAAAGAGAAAAGTTTTAGTCCAGAGGCACGAAAACGGTGTTAAGAGGGATTGCAATGACGTGCCCCGGTTTTCCGACTTGTCTCGGTGTAGCGTGTAGCGTGCCCACCGCCCGCTAGAACGAAATCAGGCTGAAGAAGTTTGGGACCGAAAGCAGCCGAGCTACAGCGAAGTGTCTCACTGAAGACAGACAAATTACGCTTGGATGGAGGGGGACGGTTGGCGGGGGGCGCACCTGTAAGTGCCTGATTCAGATCCCCAATTATGTGTGCCCAGCATGTGTCCGGTGTTGTGAGGGGCTGGGAAGCTCGACGGAACGAGCAGAGCTCAGGTGAGTCGGGAGAGACCTTCAGTGGCCGCCAGTGTTACCTACAGCGCTGCTACAGGCGACAGGTACCCATTGGAATTGAGCACTCCACCCAGCGACGGCGCCTTTCGGTTTTGGTCCGAAAAACACCTACAAGCTCAATCCCTTCCACTTTATTGTCCTCGCCGACTCAGAATCCAATCCAGCACAACCGAATTTTCACCACCGCCGCAACCACCACCACCACAAACAACATCGCCACCGGCCTGCCCAGACCCAACAACCTACAAGCTCCTACCTCTATCCTATATCCTCCCGACCTGCCTCCCCGCTGCCCTCGACTTCGACTTCGCACGCAACATCGACCTCTCCCCCCTCCACACACTCAACCCAATCGTCCCATCCCGGCGCCGTCGCCGCTCCCGTGTTTCACCTCCATCTGTTACACACGCCCAAGTCCGCCCGTCTCGAATAGCATCATTGCTCAAACACACCACTAATTGTCGGAATACACTCGCCGTCGCATACGATCATCAGTACGGCTATTTAGTACATAATTTTCGAGTATTGTTATTCTAGCTCCACTGTCTTATTCGACCACCATTTACCGTAGCAACCTCATCTCGACTCCCACTCGCCGGGGCTTGCCCAACTCCCATCTCCCCCGACACTGCTAGCATACGGACCACGAGTATCGATCCCCTTGTCGTCATGGATAGACAAGAATCAATATGGTCTCGTCGTACCAAGTATGTCATGTCCTCCACTCGTATATATACATACAAACAACCATGAGAGTATGCAACGTTGACATCCAGAACAGCACTAGCAGTGGTAATCTTTCACTGGGCACCTCCTCGGCCCCGACCGATAATACCACCCCCCGAGACTTCTCTAGTCTATCCCGCAGAAATGGCGGCTCCTCCTCCCACGGTCGCCCCAACCCATTTGCGCCGACTACCCCCGGCGCTCTCGCCTCTCCCACCAGCACTGGCGGTGCCAACCAATTCGGTCTAGGTTCAGGTGCATTCGCCTCCTTCGGATCGGCTAAGACCCCCAAGGCCACCGGGAACCCGTTCGAGCAGATGGGCTCCGGGTCTAAGACGCCCGCGACAGAGAAATCTGCCAGAGACGCCCTGAGGTCTGCTATTGGCAAACCCGCCATGAGCTCCATCTCGGAGACTGGACAGCAGGCCCCCGCCGTCACCTCACACACCCTTCGGGACACCTGGGTGTTTTGGTACCGACCACCCATCACCAAAGCAAATGGCTACATCGACTACGACAAGACACTGCACGCCATGATGTCTGTCAAGACTGCTGAGGAATATTGGCGTGCTTATGCTCACCTCAAACGACCCTCTGCTCTCCCCACCGTCTCTGACTACCACTTATTCAAGAAGGGCATCCGTCCTATCTGGGAGGATGAGGAGAACAAACAGGGCGGCAAGTGGATTCTGCGCCTGAAAAAGGGCGTGGCGGATCGCTATTGGGAGGATCTTCTCATGGCTTGTGTGGGCGACCAGTTCGGAGACGAGAGCGATGAACTCTGCGGCATTGTGCTTAGTGTGCGCAATGGGGAAGATGTTCTCAGTATCTGGACTCGAACCACCGGTCAAAAGGTCCTCAAGATTCGGTATGTCATGTCCTCCCAGTCTCATTCGACACGGAAGCTAATTGGCATAGTGAAACAATGCGCCGTGTGCTAAATTGCCCTGCCGAGACCAAAATCGAATGGAAGGGCCATGATGCCAGTATGCAGCAGCGAAATGCCATCGAGGAGTCGCGCCGCGAAAAGGCCCACAATCACCACGACAAGCGACCACACAACAAGTCAAGACTCACACAAGAGGACACACGATCGTAGACAGGTCGGTCCAGAGTTTTCGCTATGCGTTCCTCCTGCCTATCCCAACCCTACTTAGGGTATTAGCACAAAACAAGAGAAAACGCGCAAGCTTGCATTATTCTCCGCTTTGCAGAGGTGGATTAGCGACGTGAGTTCTACGTTGTTGAGTCGTGTAAGAACGGATCAACTTGTAGACAGACACTTCTGAATACTATGCCTGCATCCGCCGAGAATACTGTGAGGCCGCACTACGTCAAGTATTGTATTTTATGGCAATGGAGGGTATTGAGCGGGGACAATGTACGAGTATCAGGCAGAGAGAGGCTTATTATGTTGCTTTTGGCGTGGAATGCGAGCATGATATGGGCAGCGCGTGCAGATATGTTTGCGAAAAGGCATTGTCGGATGAACTGAGCTGAGCCAAACTGAACGGTCTTGGAGGGGGGATGTAGCGAGTCACTTCGGTACTTCGCGACTGGACATTTGCACCATTAGCTATTAGCCTGACGAGCGGACGTGCATAGCACCGAGCAGATGGCCTGGGAAGGGCAGTTGATGTTTCGTACAAAACAGAATATCAAGGTCTGTTTGCTGCTGCCACTCTTTTGCCTCTTGAGGTCGAGATTTCAAGGTCGGTGTGAGGGCTGGGAGATGAATTGCCGGAGGTTTGTGCCTGTTGGGATTGAAGCGAGTGTCGTGTTCAGCTTTGAATTCCTCTATCCCCCAACGCTTTATATGTGATTTCTGCTGGCTGTCCAGGTTCTTCGTGGCGTATGATAGTAAGCATCATCAACCATGAAGCTGATGCCAGTAAGGTAGCTGGACGTTTTAGGACAATTTTTGAGAGCTGCCGCACCATAGGGTTTTTCTCGGTGTAAATGAGGTGAGACGGACCATTTATGCTCCACCTTTCCTGTTACTTTTGGATGTGTTCCTGTGGCGCTCTTAGGTCATATGCCTGGGTTGGGGAGTGTTATAATAGTCGATGGTATCCTATTTCTATCTAGTCCTGCTTTCCAGTTCCTATGCAATAGGCAACGATAGCAAGAATCGGATTGATGGGAATATGGAGATACTATGAACTCTGCAGACGGGAGAAAGGCAGGTGGTTAGCCTTCGAAGGCTCGGTGCATTCATATGAGTACCCAGGGAGCGTCTATGGAGATGGGACTATGATACCGGCTTTACCTGCGTCAATAAACGGCGTTTTCTGTCGGAATAGTCTGGTATCAAACTGGTACTATAGTGGTAAATGTGAAAGAAGGAAAGCAAAGATAGACACGTCTCTGTAGAGCATATGAGAAGCTTGGTATCTTCTGAAGGTCAAGATACAGGAAGTAGGTATGGTATGCAATCAATCTGAAGGCAACACAACGCACCCATTCAATGACGAAGAACGTCAGGAACAATCTTCAGATACCTCGAAAGCTGAAAGAGAGTATTCGAGACAGGGACAAAAAAGAGCAAAAAGGTAGTGAAAGGCATGAGTTAAAGAAAGGGAGGAAAGTGTCATAAATACGCAGAGGCTGAGGCAAACGAAAAGCAAAGTCAGCACTCACACAACTGAAGTAACCAGAAGCATATGGAAAGCAGGCTCCCAGTTAAACTATATTCCGTATTACTGCGAGACTCCCAATAACTGACGAGCAGTTGGTATATAATCTGCAGAACGTGGCTGGTATATTGAACTCCTACCATAGCATGGTATGATTAGATCGTAGCTGTTGATTGTGTATGAAAGGCAAATATATAGGGCTGGAAACCATAATGTTCATTCACTGCCGTCACTGGACACTATGCCAGCGTAGAATAATTACATTGGTATTCACACGGGCCTGGGCAACTGCTTGGTGTCTTCTTTCATAGATGTTCCCTATTTTGGTTGATATGATTGTAGCGCAATGTTATGATCTCAAGTCCAGGGAACAATCCATATATAAATACATGCCTCCGTGCTTGAGAAACACTGTAACTGTAAAGCTGCTTAACATAGGAACGTGTCTGTGAAAAGACACAAATTATCCCATAGGAATCCCATAGATTTGCGGGAGACATTAAATCAAAGATGCGGATTTCATCTCAGTGCTCATAGCGGAGGTGAAAATCACAATTCAGAAAAGCTTGACCACTTCTCCAAGCTGCTCATCATGGACAACATAAAGTTTCCCACAAACAGAATGGAACCTGTTCAATGCTTCATCTGCCATAGCCATAATAAGAAATCCTACGTAAAGGGATTCAGGAAGCAAACCAAGACAGATAAAGCTCGGACATGTCTCAAGGACTCTATTCACAGCGGCCAAAGCCTGGTAACTGGTTACACTGTACATCCGTATCCAGCCCCTGATGCGTTATCGTCGAAGACTCTCACCGACCAGTCGTACATAGTGAAGTCACTCAAAGAAAAAGAAAGCAACAAACGTCTTTCATGACATTCATTCCCAGACAGTTACCTATCCTTTGGCAGCTAACCGTATCCTCAGTGTGATGCCGACCGACCCTTGAGACCACCCAAAGGGAGAACCTAACCGTACCGTATCCTCTCCTCTATCAGATGTATGTACTGTACAAGTTTCTGTTTTGTTTTCCCTATGCTGGATGCAGAAAGCAGGCCAATGGCACTTTCAATCACGCCTTCCCTCGCTCACATGCCCATGTGATCGTGTCAGAAATGTTTCGCCGCGCAACTTGGTCGGCGATTGTGACTTAGAAAAATATAGCATCGCTTTTCTGCTGTTTCGCCCGTAATTCGTCATAAAAGCCACTGGTATCAAAGAAGCTCAACTCCTACCAACGCCTCCCGTTCACCCCATCTCCAAGTCAGTCATCTTTCAGTTCGTGTCCAGGTAACAGAGCCCAATGCTTCGCCGACTTCTTAGCGCCGGGCGTAGCTACACGATGGGCAATCGCATCGACCGTTGTCTTGACTTGCAACTTAGTACAACTAGTAAACTTCTTTGCGAGCAATTCAACGATGGTCGTCTTTGTCAAATCTCGAAATTCCTCGCTGATCAAAGCGCGCTTGAAATCATCAATAATGGCAGGTCGCACCATGGTTCCGTCTAGTGTAGCAGAACCGCGCAGATTGGGGCATGCCACTTCTTTAAGGGCATAAGCAGGGACAGCCGATTTCATCATCCCTTTTGTTGGGGCTGCAGGACCCGCAGCTGTAGCCTTCTTCTCAGGGCGTGGCCAGTAGGCAGTCGAAAATGGATCAATAAGAGAATGATGCTCAAGAGTATCTGCAGAGCGCGGTCAGCCTGAGGGATATTCTAGAGTGCGGAATGAATGGGTGATACTAACCGAGAAGGAACTCGAGGCGAAACTTGTACGTTGTTGCGCAAGGTCCCAAGCGCTTTGGATTTTCGAAGCACACGCCGGTACTGATCGGTTGGCTGTCGGCCTCAAACCCGGGTCGCACCATACTTGGGGCAAGCTCCGAATCATCCACGAAGTCGTCCATCTCCTCGTCAGCATCGACATCTTCCTCTTCATCCTCAGCGTCGTCAAGATCTTCTCCATCGTCCTCTACCCACTCTGCCTCCGAATCATAGTCGTATGCGAGGGGTAGAATCTTGCCCGTGGGCCGTCGGGAGAGTAATCGAAGCTTTTGCCGATTCATTAGTGTGGTCATAGTGCCACAGTAGGCTGGTCTCACATCTTCGTAGAATCGGAGATATTTCATGGGGATCGCATCCAATTTATCTTGTGCCTTGATCAGGTTCTTTTCCGTCTGAGACTCGCCTTTGGAGCCTCTGCGACCAGAAGCGACTGAGTAATCGTCTCCATATATCGTGGCCATAATTTCTTTGACACTCGGGGTCATTATTCCACGTGGCTGCGGAAACGCAAAGTCGAATACTTCTTGGGCGTCGAAAGGCTGGGCTGGCGTGTACTCGCCACGGACTCCACTGAGGTATTCGTCGAGTCTCTTCGACTTGGCTTCTTTGGTGTCGTCGTCCATCTCGAAGGGTGGCGGTGCCAAGCTCACACCGGCCTTAATGAAGAAAGGCTGGAAGGCTTGTTCGTAGGCGGACTTGATAGGTTCTGGAATAGGTTTATGTAGAGAGGCGATCGTAGAGTCGACTTCGGTTTTGATCTGAGGTTGGTCTATTCTCTTGACAGGCGTGCTAGGCGCCTTCTTGAGGAAGCTAGCCATCATGTTCTTCTGTTTCTGCTGTTTGGCCTCGAGAGCCTCCTTCTCCGCCTTTTTCTCCGCCTCAATGCGAGCTTTTGCAGCGTCCCTGGCTTCCTTCTCGGCGGCTTTCTCCGCCTTTTTCTTAGCTTTCTCAGCGTCAGCGGCGTCCTTGTCGGCTTGTTTGGCAGCCTTGGCAGCTTCCTTCTCAGCTTTCTCAGCAGCTTTGGCTTCCTGCTTTTGCCTTTTCTCTGCTTGTTCCTTCGCCTTCTCGTCTGGTGCGAGCTTACGCTTAGTCTGGGTGGCCTTGGGCAGAGGGTTTGTTGTTGCTGGCATTGTGGGTGCTGATGACTGCGCTAGTGGAGGAGTTTCAGAAGGTGTGGCATTCGGAGAAGGAGAGTTACGCGTGGGGGTATCGCGGCCAGCTTCCGTGTCGGCAGGCGGGCTACTTTCGGGTGGTGAGTTGATCGCGACCTCGGGCATGAGACTTGACTCTGGAACAGTTGAGTTGTTAGTCATCTGTAACATGAAAGAGCATGTGCAACATGAAAGGGGACAAAGGTCGGGGGTAGCAGGGTGTACGGAAAGGCTGGAGTTGGGAGGACTAACGGTGTTGACGTTCCAGGGCAGAGGCAGACATCTTGGATAGCAGTGACTTCTCGGAGAAGTAATTCTCGTCGCTAGGGGCGTCACTGAGGGTGATATTTGCGTGGTGATCTCGTGCTCTCCGGTATGGTGCCTCCTCCGACTCCTGTACGTTGGGTGACACGGGAGAAAGAGGCATTGATCGTGCTGGTCAGAGCCCTAAGCCCACCTGCAATGTGTAGGTTGTGCTTTCTGAACTCCAATGGCGAGGTGGGGTGTCTCGTGCCTCGATCTAAACACTTCCGGCCAGGGCGACCTTGGTTGTTCAGGTCAAGGTGTGATGAAACAGATGTAAGGTCAGAAACAGCGTGGACGAATTGAAACGAGGTGTCGAGTGCTGCAAATTAGTACAGTGGTCGATAACAGAGCGTTCACAGGAAAATGATGTCGAACAAATTGCTGCAGAAGTGGTGGTCATGTGTTTGCTGCCAGCCTGTCGAGTACCGCATTGGCACACACCATTGAAGCAAAATGCTAAGATGCAGTGTGGTTAGGTAGACGCGTTGGAGACGCGATAGGTACGGAATGACGCCCGGACTCGGCCCGGACGCGTTTCCAGGTTGGCAAAAGCCACCTGGAGACTGCGATTACAGCTCCGTGATTGGCCAAATTGCTACCTAGGTAGCCCAAGCATCCATGCTTCAATGGGCATAGAAGTTAGCTGAAGGAGCAGCCGGACTTGGGAGGGAAAGGTACGTACCTCATTTAATGTCACTGCCAGGTGGTCATTTAGGTATACTGCTCAAAATTACTCACCGCCCTCAAATGAGGCTGCACAATAGAATTCCAATCAGCCGCTAGTTTCTGCTGCCCCTCACCGGCTTTGCTCTTCATATATAAGACTCTCCCCCTTCCTTTTCCTTTCCCATTTTCTCCTTCCTTCCTCATACTTACCTTAGAAGGAGCAAGTGAGATCAAGTCGTCCCTTCCTCATAGTTCGCTGGCCTGCATTGCACATCGCGGAGCTAGCCACTATTTGTCGATGTCTCGTGCGTCCCAACTTCTACAATTTTTGCTATTGTTTCAACAATTTTGTCTTTTCGTTGTGAGTAGAGCCGCGTGCCCTGCCATGAAGAAGAGTCCCAGTACCTATCATTCGAAGCCATCGTGCGCCTACTTAGCCTTGACCTACCCGAGAGCCTTCGTACCCGGCACTGTCGGCAGCACCGCTTGCCATGCATGGCTATAGACTTAAGCATGTGATTTGTTGCCCAAGTTTTATAACGGCATTGCCCTAATGCGCAGAGAAGTGCGCCTTGTTAAGTTCTAGATCTTTGGCATGGAATCAAATGCCTTCCAATAACTAAAACCTGTTAGTCGTAGGCTTGTCCAATTGCCCCGTACCATGGTGAAAGAGCACAAGTAGAGTTGCGTTGACTTCCACCGCTACCGCGAATGGTTTGCTTAATTGAAGTATTTATCACTATAGGTCGGATTTACTTACATTGCGCTGTCGCTGTTTTAAGACGTTATTATTTGGATATACTAATACTGCCCGAATAGCTATTTACTCGGGCGTCCGACTGTGTATTCGGACGACTATGAGGACGGATACGAGTATTTTATTCTACATTTCCCATTTGAGGCCTCTTTCGTATTTGTGATCTGATTTGCGCGATTGTACCTTGGTATGAACAATTAGGTAGACGCCATTGACGTCTTCATTATCTCTATTACCCTCACTACCTTCATTTCCAACCCGCTTCGCTCTGCATTCGTCCGGTCATCGTACGTATTATGTCGTCCCCAAGTTCGCGATATCGTCGGGCCGCCAGACCCTTGTCACCAATTTGTGGGTCGGCATCGTACCTCATTGTATGTAGCCAGTCTGAAAAGCGCGACTATCGTAAATTTAATTGTTGGCTGCTGATCCCATCGACCACTTCCATCCGCGATTTGACCAACGGCTCGTACTAGGAAGGTCGACAGTAATTTCCAAAGGCTTGTCACACAAGATCGACATCATGAGATCGCTGAGTCTAGCTGGAGCAACTGCACGAGCAGCTGTTTCTCGGGCGTGCAAGACTTCAGCCGTCCAAACGCCTACGAGACAACGGTATGTGCAGCTTGAAATAAGTCAACTAAGAAGGACTGAACTAACTATATTTTCATCATGACAGAGCTTTCTCCTCGCTCCCTCATCTCCGTCCATCAATTGTGTCCTCCAACAATACCGTCTTCCGACCATGCAATAGCACCAATACTCTTTCATCCCGCATACCGACTACGACGAGCAGCTCCCCTGGCGTCACAGATGGAGTCATAGACATCATTCCGAAATCTTCCATCACCGCACATCCTGCACTGGCCGGCCCTCTCCAGGTGCGATGTGGTCCCAGAGCAAACCTGTCGAGAAGCAGTCGATTGAAGCGCAAGAGACGTCACGGATTCTTGTCTCGTATCCGAACGCGGCTGGGCAGACAAATACTACAGAGGCGCAGGGCAAAGGGCCGCTTGGAGCTGCATGGATAAATAGAACAGGACTTGAACTTTGACAGGCGACAGCCTCATAAGCAAGAGTTTAGTTGCGAGGTCGGATAGGAGCGAGAAACGATCTGCATCAACGCGAACGAATTTGCCTGCGGACACAGTCGAGATCTCAACCTTGGCCCGTCAATGCGTTAAATCCGTGTCTTGCGTGTAACTAGTAGCACGTTTCGGGGGGTATACCTTGGATGTCAAGACCTTGTCAGTGATGGAAGCGAGAAGACGACTAGCTCTATGAATCCGTGTATCATCATTAGCCTGTACGATATGTACAAAATGCTGGACTCAGCTCATTCCGCACTGGTACCTATAGCACTCATGTATAAAACATTGCCAATGCTATTTCCACTGATTCTTTTCATTCGTGCCCGTGTTCGAATACTGCAATCCATAGCGTGATTCTACCCAGCTTGATCCAATACTACGAGTGGGTTTCTTTGTCATTCTGGGGGGTGTCACTGGAGGGCGGCAGATTCTTCAGTATTTCTAAGCTTTGAACAAATACAAAAGAACAATCAAATTATGCAAAGAGCATTACTTCGTCAGTATAGCCATCATTGAGGCCATCCACCCAGAAGCCTTCTCCTAAACTCAGCGAATATCTAAACAGGCCCCGTAACACCCTCCTCGCAAGTCAAGGTATCTGTGTAACATACAACACTCAAATCATCACTCGCCTGTCCAATCCAGACTTTGTATCTCGCAGAAGGACTCGGCACGATCCAGTTCTGCGATACCACATCCCAAACACTCACATCCTTGCGTGTGAGCTGTAGCGTCAGCGTTGTGCTATTCCCAGCAGCTAGAGAATCCGTCTTTTCAAAGTCACGAAGTTGGATGATGGGCGTCTCGAAACCGCCGTTGTCTGCTGTATCGGGGAACTGGACATAGGCCTGCGCAACGGCCTTCCCAGCGGTTTTGCCGGTGTTGCTCACACTCACAGATAGTGTGTACGCAATGTCATAGAGTGCAGGATTCCCACCGCTTGCGCCGCCGGCTGGGGGACCTGGTTTTTGGGTTGTTGAGTAGCCGACTGGGTAGGAGTATTCCTTCGTCCCTGCTGCGCCGATGGCGTGTGCGACATCAGCTTCTAGGACGTCGAGGTATGAGTAGAGATACCGCCAGATGCGTGTGAAGCCTGTGGGATAGTACGCTTCGGATGCGGCGGGGAGTGAGGTGTTCATTGATGATATGGGGGATGTTGGCTTTGCGGCTCGAGTTGGCGGAACGGAGGATAGTGTCTCGCCTGAGATTGATGCTCCGGAAAGAGAAAAGGTTGTGTAACTTAGGCCTGCCCCGAAGGCAAACCGTGGCTTGATACCCGCTTTGTTTAAGTGTCGGTAGTCGATGTACAAACCCTCGGTGTAGGTGTCTTGGATCTGACTAAGGGTGGGCGTTGACACGATGCTAACACTGCCGGGGTAGTCGTCCTCCGATACGGGGATGCTGTATGGCAAGTGGCCGCTAGGAGATACTTCGCCAAATAAGACTTCTGTTAGCGAGTCGCCGGCTTCTTGTCCTGGCAGATGAGCCACGAGGACTGCTTTTACAGACGGCAAGTCAACCCATGGCTCCATGATAATGGGGCCCACGGTATGCACGACTACTACGACATTGCTGTATTTTGCTGCTGCGGCCTGGACTAGTTTGTCACCGTCGTGCCATGCTGCAAGGCCGCTTGCATCACGGTCTCCATGGTTGTTTTCTACAGTGTATGAGTTTTCCCCAGCGTCTGAGGTGATGAATACAATGGCCACGTCGTTAGCAGTCGGTGCCGCGACTGTTGGGAATGTGTCCGTGTTGTAAAACGTGACATTGGCAGCCTTCGTCTTCAGGGAAGTGATCGGATCATCGAGATATGGATATTTTGCGGATCCAGAGCCCCAACCCATGCCCAGCGTACCCTTGTTGCAGCTTTGATCAGTGCAGGAGTTGATCCCATCGGCGTTGGCTTGTGCGTCTGTTCCGAAGACAAATAGGGGCGCGGTGGTGGTGATGGGCAGGAAACTACCATTATTCTTGAGCAAAGTTATTGCCTCCTGTGCCACGGCTTTGGCAACAACCTTGTGATTCCCCTGTACGTTGACATACTCGTTGACCACGCCTATTGGGGAGACTAATGCGCCTGGATAAAGCAGCCCTTCGCGATCTGCAGTATTGGCAGAGAAATTTGGATCGGGGTAATCGCTATCCTGCCCCATTTGATACCAAGCTGCTACGACTCGCGTTGCCATATCATTAATCCTATCGACAGGGACCGAGCCGTTGAGAACAGCACGTGTGAGCTCGTACATCCAGTCACTCGTGCCAGTGAGCGGAATTCCATTGCCGAAAGTGTCACCCGGCATCGACATGTCGAGACCGGCGAGCGCTGAACTGACGCCTCCAATTTGCGCTAGCCAGTCTGTCATGACTACGCCCTGGAAACCAAGCTCGTCCTTAACGAGGTTGTTGATCAGCCATGAGTTCTGTGAACATGCGGACTCGTTTACTGCATTGTACGAAGTCATCAAGGCGCCTGTGCCAGCTCTTATCCCGGCGGCAAATGGCCATAAGTAAAGCTCATGCAAAGTTCGGTCGTCTGGATAGTGTGTCAGTTATGTTTTTATCGGCCAAAGTTCGCTTGGGATTACCAACCGATGTTTGCACTGTAAGCTTGTTGAAGCGGGTTATACATCCGATAAATCTCTTGTTCATTACCAATAACATGTTTGACTGTGGCTATAACGCCTTGTTCTTGGACGCCTCGGATTGTCTCCGCGCCTCCGTATGCCTGGAGAACCGGATCGGAACCAAAACCTTCCCAGTTTCGTCCTCCGCTTTTACAATATCAGTTTCAGCGGATTAGGAAATACGTGGAATGCCTTAAACGTACCGAGGTTTTCTGCCAAGCGGGCCAACGTCTGGTCCCAGATAATAGTTGATACCTTTACCCCGAAATTCCTCACCCAGAGCTACACCTCTCTGATACATCAGGTCTTTGCTCCAGGTTGCGCCAGTTGTAATACCCGCTGGAAAAGCAGTGACATTATCTGTTGGGCGGACCCCAAGAGGTCCATCTTCAAGACACTGCTGTTTGAAACCCAAACGCAATGCGCTCCCCGAATTTCCAACACATCGTCCTATGAGATGTCCTTTAGACTCTTATTTTGCAAGAACAGCTAACAAATTACATACCCTAATAGATTCGAGGAGTCAGTGAAGTGTCATTATTGAAAAGGAGGTATGACTCCGCGTCACGAACCATGTATTGACCAGACCCGCCTGTGATATTCGTCTTCTCAGCGAGCGTCATCTTCGAGACAAGCGCTACGGCTTTCTCGTAAGCGGCGCTCCATCCGTCGTCCCAACCGCCGTAAGGCGCCGGGTAGTACGGTTCCGCAACATAACCGGCCGGAACGGGATCACGCTTCTCAATGGCTGCCGCGGAAGCCAATAAAGGACAACTCGACAACGCCAGTAGCGCAAGACTACGAATACCCAAGGGCGACTCCATTTAGATTGAAAGGTTACAATTACGACCAACGAAGATTAGTGTATTATGTATGGTCTGTCGAAACAGACAAAAGCTCAGAGGAACCAGTCATGACACGCAAAGGGAAGCAACAATCTTGGAAAGTTTCTTCAAGACATAACCGCTGAAGAACAACTTTTACGCATACAGAGAACTCCGGACCGCACGAAGACCGGTGGAGGATTTTCACTGTAGCGACATGGATAGATGGCACTTTTCCAGGTACGGAAGAGTTACGGGCATCGTGATTCGTGGCCTGAGCCGGTGCCAGACAATATTGACTCTGGGCAGCCTAGGTATGTATCTCGCAGGATGCATTATCAAATCCTGCTTTATCGCGATCCTCAGGATCCGTTCTTCGCCCGAGCGCATCTTCACATTGCGATAAACGGGGCTCGTCGTCGATGCTAAGCATGCGGCCGGGATGTGGGAGGCTCTCAAAATGACTGCCTGATAAATCCCTGCAATTATCGTTCAGCATTGGAAATGATGGAAGTTAGGGCCGGTCGGGCTCGGAAGCTTGCCGAGCACATCCGTAGTCATGGGACGAAATTCGGAAGCGCCTTCATTCCTGTTTTTTTCTTCAGCGAACGTAAGGTGCATCTTGGCGATGCGACCGCGGACGGCATGTATGCTGGTAAGCGAGTGTCACTCCGCATATCGAGCCATTGGCTAATTATCATTTCGTCAGGACGCTCGCACTCTTCGTATTGTGCTAGCGAAGTCTCGCTTCTTGTTTTCTCAACGCAGGGGTCGCACATGTCTTGCAGGGTTGCGATAACGTTCATGGTAGGCCAACCCTTGCTAGTAGAGTATACTAATAACGATGAGCGAAATCGTAATATCAAACATCAGTGCGCATCTCATTGCAGGTGTAGAGCATACGCAATGTAGTATCGGAGTTATAGAAGAAAAACATGAAAGACGGGTTGGGGAATATGCAATTCCAGTTAACGACATGCAGGTCAAAGCGAGTACCTAGGTAGAAGTACGATGACGAAATCCCGTTTTGGAGTTTCACCCAACAACTTAGACCTGCATTTCAGCTGAAAACCCCCGGGGATGAGTGAAAGCAGGGGATGCGGATTCACATTGGTTTGCCTCTTTTTCTAAATGCTATTTGAATACATTCCCGACAGTACCTACTCTATTCTGGAAAATCGTTTCGGCAAAGTACGAATCCTGAGGGCATCTGAATGCGGACATAGCTCGATGAAGTTGGGCTTGAGTTGGGTATATCAACTCTTGACCAGTGCGAGGTCCGACCGCCGCGATGCAAGATGACGATCTATTACTGCATTTGTCAACAATGCCGCGTGCTAAGTGCTGTTGCTCTACAACGAGGTAGCGGCCGGGCGGAAAGGATGACTGATGGAGATGGGTTTACAAGACATGCCCGTGGCTTGGCCCCTATTCCGATGAATAACCGATCTTTGTCTGATGGATTCCTTGGTTGAGCGTCGCATATGAGACGTTCAGTGTGGTTTGGTTGTATTCTTGTGGAGTATTGATTGTCCAATGCAACCCAGGATTAATATTATGTAGAAAGCCATTACATACAATGGATAGGAACGCGTGTGTGCCGCGCAGAGGCCGCGTTCCATTATCCTCTGAGTAAGACGGGTGAGATTCTTCCTTTAGTTCCTTCGCGTCCCACATGCTGGTTCTACTCTCTGGGCTGCCACACGTCGACACACCACCCTACCTGTTGCTAGCGGCGTTCCTGGCCGTAGCTAGGAAAGCAGATCTGCAGATGTAGGGCGTGTGACCTACATACAGAACGAGATGATAGGCCGAGGCTGAGTGCTGATTGATGTTGTGCCTGAAGATCTGACATGTGTTAGTCGATGTTGATTCTTTCGAAGCCTCACGATGTGCTGAGCAACGGGCTCGAGATGCGTGAAGGTGCGGCTTCGTCTAGATAACATAGCTGGATACAACACAGGACCTCTCAACTCTATCCTATATGCTATCATGCAATAGGCTCTTTGCTTACTTTATCTCTGCTCCATACAGTATGTTTTCCGATATCAAGCTTCCCGAATTCCATTCCCGATGTGAAGAGTGCGGCCTCTTCCGGCGTTCACGGCCACGTTTGATCCACAGCATGACATTTCCACCTGCACAATTTGGAAAGAAATTGACAACCCCGCAAGCCACTCTGCCAGGTAAGGCAAAGGGAATACGATCTGCATGACTGTCCTCCAGAATTTACCCCAACATATCTGTAGGATGCATGCCAGAGACGCTCGAGACGCTCTACATATGTAAAGAAAAGGACACGGGCAGAGGACCCAAGTAGCTTAATTCTCAAGCCACAGAGTCGCGAACGCCAGTAGCACCAGCTTTCGCTTTAAGTGTCACAAATTAATCCGGCAGTTATCAGTCAGAAGGCACGGGCATAGGCCCAACCGTTAGTAGGACTAGTTTGCACGCGACGCCTCGTTGTTTAGGCGCTGCCACCATGGCGTGTGGAAGACGTGTGGAGCTGGGTGAGGGTTGTCACAATTCCAGTGTTGAGTTTGGCCCATACAGTTTGTGGGATCGAAGTGCCCCTAGTCCGCCAAGCACATTTTTAGGCGGCAAATGACCAAAATCCGGGGAATCATGGCCCTAGGACACACCTTGCAATAAAACTACTGTCCCTGTCGCCAGCCAGAGGTCTAGCCAAGCATATCATCAAAGGGTACCGGGCGTTTGTGACCCTGCTCATCACCAGGGCCGCAGAAAATACTCTCGGACTACTGTCAGTAAAACATGACAGACTCCTGGGTAGGTACATGTAGTTTGTCGATCGCGTTTGAACGTGAGTTTCCCGCAGTTGACGGGTTGCTGCTTGAGGAGCAGAGTGCTGGAACTGACTCCGGCCGAGCAACGGTTGCGAGTCGAGCTAGTCAACATCTTCAAGCCAAGAAGAGAAGGTCGAGATGGCAGGCATCTGAGGTTAGATGGAGAACTTGCCAGCCGCCTGGGGCGTCTCATGCACCCCACACCGGAGGGCTGCTTACTGACTAGTAGATTCTCTCAACAACATTCACCGCCGCTAGAACTGAACACAACAACCCGTCAGCCCCTCTGTCAATCATAACTTGCAACTTCGCGTATGTGTAAGCGGTCTAAACGGTTGGGTATTGAACCCTGGGCCTACCATTTTGGGTAATGTCGTTCTTCACCAACCACCATTCCCGGGCAAATGTAGCCGAGAGGAATGGACTGGGCTTCAATACTGCCAGGTATCTATGAGCCTACTCGGCAATCTCACTGGTTCCAAGATCTTCGTGAGATGTAAGTCAGAAGACGATGGGCAGTACCGTACGGAGCTTTTACAGACCTATGAGATGAGCAGTCCATCCAGCTGCCAAGGTTGACCAAGGCATTCCATATTGTCTCACTATAATCTACACTGGGCATTGTTTGGTTGCGTGGCCGCCGAATGCCGCTGTTGTATATGCTTTCCTCTCCTACGCGAAGGAAAAGCTAACGCTACGGGCAATCCCAGAAACGGTAATCAAGCCCGATATAAGGTTGTCTTTTCTCCGGCGCGAAAAACGGGAGCTATGGCGATGTTCGACGACGGTTCGTACTAAACGCCGTATCCTGGTCCAACAGAGGTTGCTGGTTTGCGACACGCATGCCCGAAGCAATCCTGGTCAATCATGGCGACCGAGAATGGCCCCGAGAGGTGGCTTTCAGTAGGGCCACATTGCATCTCATTCATTGCTATACTCTTTCTGGTATATCCTTCAAATGTACACGTCCCGTGAGGCGCCATTCGATGCCACCCGCAGTCAAGAGATCTCGCAGGATGGAGTGATCGTCGAAGGTCCATGCTTGGACCTAGTGTGTTGATGGCTTGGCTCTCCTTTTGGGGTGCAAGTGACATGAACAGTCAAGAGTAAAGCTGTATAAAGCTCACGATGACATCTCAACATTTATAACCTCTTGCGACTTTATTCTGCTTCATCCCTTGTATTAGTCCCCAGCCTCAGACGTCTAAGTCTCCGGTCTCTCTTCCTGATCCTATCGTCTTTATTGCTTGATACATTTGCTATACACGTGAAGATGAAGGCATTCAACTGGGCTCTCCTCTCGAGCTATGCTCTACTTGCTGCCGCTTCCCCCGTCGAGAGGATCAAGCTAGAGAGAGGTGGGGTTTACAGTGGTGATCATGGAACATAACAAATAGTCAAGACTGACTTTGGTTCCTAGAT
This sequence comes from Xylariaceae sp. FL1272, assembly GCA_022432385.1. Lineage (NCBI taxonomy): Eukaryota > Fungi > Ascomycota > Sordariomycetes > Xylariales > Xylariaceae > Xylariaceae sp. FL1272. The sequence goes on along the minus strand of JAJJXC010000011.1, from coordinate 131,935 downwards.
TCGGTTGACCTTGCGACTTTCAAGCTTTATGCACAGTATTCTGGTGCTGCTTATTGCAACAGTCAGATGGCTGCTGGCACTACTATAACTTGCTCCAACAGCGTCTGCCCGGATGTCACGTCTGCTGGCGCTACAGTGCAAGCCACCTTCGCGTAGGCTTAAATCCTTTTTCACGTCTTTTCTGCTGTATTTGACTAATTTACGATAGTGGCTCTTCCACCGACCTCCAAGGGTTCGTAGCTGTTGACCCTGGACACCAAGCGATCGTCGTTTCCATGAGGGGATCTTCCTCGTTAAACAATTTCATTACAGAGTTAGTTGGCGGACGCACCGTTCTAGCTTCAACACTCGAAACTAACAGCATATAGCTTTGAGTTCTTCCAGGAGGACTGCCCTCTTGTTTCCGGCGGCCAAGTACACATTGGTTTCGCAAAGGCCGTGAGTAACTTTTGGTGTTATTCTCTACCTATTTGTGAAGGTTTCGGGAGTCAGTTCCTTCGTTCACGGGAGCAAGTGCTCTAGAAACCTGTTTTAAGACTCCCGAGACATGCGCAAACAGGCTATAAAGAGTAATCACTAACTCGAAGTGTTGCAGTGGAGCGAGGTGTCCACCGCTGTTCTCGCTGCTTTAAAAACTGCCACTGCAGCCAATCCTTCCTACAGAATTGTTTTCACGGGTCACTCACTCGGAGCTGCTGTCAGTTCATTGGGAGCGGCATATGCCCGTGCCCAGGGTTATACAATTGATATGATCAACTTCGGTAGCCCTCGCTTTGGCAACGACATCTTGGTGGACTTCGTCACGAACCAGGTAAGCATTCAGAGTCTCTTTTTCCTTTCGGAGCGAGTCTTCGGAGTCGGATTCTTTGATCTATTCCCGAGACAATCAAACATTGCCTATCAAACTCAAGAGTATATTAAACTAGCAATGACTGACACCGTTTGCATAATAGCCTGGTATTGAGTGGCGCATGACTCATTTGGATGACCCCGTACCTCGTCTACCACCAAAGCTCTTCAACTACCGCCACACCTCACCGGAGTATTGGTTGAGCAATGGCGAAGATGACACCACCAACTACGCAGCTAGTGACGTCAAGATTTGTTCCGGCAACGGAAACACTGACTGCAACGGTGGTACCTTTGGTCTCGACATCGTGTCACACTTAAACTATCTTGAGAACATCTCTGGCTGCAACGCGCTGGAATTCATCTTCAAGAGAGACTTGGCTGAAGGAAACTTGCAGAGCAGAAACGAGGACTACTACTGGTACCTTGCTACCGCACCTGCCAATAGTGTCACACAAGACGAGCTCACCAGCAAGGTCAACGACTGGGCCGCTCAAGATGCGGCTATGTAAGCGGGTGGATTTTGCGATGGATCGCCCCAGGCACAGTAGCTCTGAAGTGAGCAAACAAAAGTTTTACGAGCGAAAATCTGGAGTCATCTTGTTACGAAGGAGCATCATATGCATCTACCGAACATGTAAGGCGTATTGTGATGGCCTGGCTTGAAGCAGGCCGACTCGAATTCATGAAGATACGATGAAAGATATGACAGCATTTGGTAGGCACCAGTTGCGTTTATTGTATATATTTTAGCAATATCCATCGTCGTGGATAACACATGAAATAATACCTGATACCCCCCATGTCCGGCTGGGCTGAAAGAGCAACTCGCTTTGAAAGTCACACGACGATCTATATTCTGGCCATTCTGGGTGAATCATCAATGTTGAATTTAATATCCTCAAATTTCTAACCCGCGATATCTAGCGTTTGATCCCGAGTCCCATTTGCGCTAGGCGTACTCTTCGCATGAGGTTCATAACGTAAACCCAGCTCCTCCAAAGTCTTCGCCTTACATCCTCCCTTTTCGAACAGCATCCGAGCTTGAGCATAGACACTGCGCTGCCACAACTCCTCATCGCCCCAAAAGGGCGGTTCTTTGCCTTTCTCATCATCTCGATCCGTTGCTTTCGCAGCCCATTCGTGGAACGCATTAATATACTTCGCATCGCCGCCCTTCGGGAAAATGTGGAATGCTTTCCCCTTTCCTGCTCTCTCGCCCTCAAATCCTTTCCCTTGCTCATCCTCTCGCTCCCAACTCTCTAATTCTTTACGTGATGGCAGCGGAAGGCGGTTGTTCCAGAGCCGTGCCATCACAGCTGCTTGGCCCTCGGCGAGAGGAAAGGGAATCACTTTAATTGGTAGAGCAGGGAATACAAGAGAGGGATGTGTGTTGTGAATGAAATGTCTTGCTATCCCGTGTACACGCCGACCGTCGGTGATAAGAGGGGGTGCAGATGGGGAGAGAGATTTCGCATCGAGAAAGGGGTACGTGTAGAGATACCCTGTGCAAAAGAGAATCGCATCGATGTCTGTTATCCGTTGCGTTGTCTTCCCGTTTTGTAAAGCAGAGCCAGGAGCAGACTGTACTTCGACACCCCGTTCTTCAATCAGGAACCGCGTGATCTGTCCAACAAGTCGCACTTTGCCCCCCACCCCTAGATGCTCGCTCATGTCATCTGCAACGGGGCTGCGTGCTGACATGATGAGAGGCGGTGCGCATACATCTCGGATTTGCGATGCAATATCGAGTCCTGAAGGCCCTGACCCTACAACTATGACTTTCTTTCCCGCGAACGCTGACGCGGAGCGAAAACCCTTGCAGTGCGATATTATGCTGGGATGCGTAGCAGCGAATTCTGTCATTCCCTCTGCACATAAAGGGATGTATGGCGTGGAGTAGTGTCCCGAGGCAACAACCACTGCATCATAGACCTGTTTCCGTTGAACATTGTTGAGGAGATTGAGGGAGACCAACTCCCATTGGTCTTTGACTCGCGCCTTTAGCAGCGAAGCACCTCGGTGCGCGAGTAGAGTGAGACTCATAACTTGGGTCGCGAAACTAACAAGGTGTCGTATGTCGCGCGCGTATTCCTTAAGATAGTCCATCACAATTTGTCGCGGAGGGAAGATCTCACAGTCTTCCTTCACAGATGTGAATCCCTTATCAGAGTACCGCATAAGCGTATGCGGGATATTCGTATTCAGATTCTCATACATTGGCCCAGGGAACACCGCTCTCCTATCTACCCGCGCAAGCGAGGGCAACGAACAAGCCCCCGAGCCAGGGGCGCAGCAGGAGTCCATACAGTCATCCGATTCATAATCGTCGTCTTCATCATCGCCCTCGAAGACCGGAGGGTCTGGCGGCGGGAAAGCATCAGTCTGCGGGACGGGCAGAGGCCCGGTTGGCGGTAATGAGGTATAATTCCATACTCCGCCCACTTCGTCCCTTTGCTCAAATACATCGATCTGCGAGGCCTTGAAACCTTCGGCGAGTAAATGTTTCGCGGCTGCGATGCCGCTGGGTCCCGCTCCGATGATTGCAATGCGTTTTATATCGAATGCGGGGAGGCCACCAGTTGGCTTCGCATCGAGGCCAATAGAACCCATCTGATGATGATGCCTCGCCAGGATAACTATTGTGCCAATGCAATTGAAGGATGGATTCGAATTGGACGCCTGCAGATTGATACTGCAATCTTGCAAGTTATGAGGGCTTTTCTGTACGTGAGCTCCAGCTTAAGTACTTTGTCATTAACGAACATTCCTAGAAAGCACTTTAGATAAAGTGACAAAGCACTGCTTGGTCATAGTTATAACTTTACTGAGCGGGAGGCAATCGTTGGGACTCGTACAGGTTATGTGCGAAGCGATTTGATAATGTGGGGTGCTTAATGATGCCATCGCCGTCGCCGGCCGCGGCGCTGTTCTTTGCTTACTGCACTTCATTCTCACGGGTTGAACTTCGGACATTCGAGAACAGCCCAACCAGTTAGTCCACGACGTCTACGAGTTACTTACAGCCTTAAAATGCTGCTTACTTACATGTTTCACAAGACAACTTGACTTTCGGCGCTGAGGCACGTATGTTTCATCTGGCCGTGATCTTCATGCTTACCCAGGCGAGCCAGGTACATGTCAAATTTCCTCAACCATTAATTCAACATGACAGAAGCGTAGTATTCGGTAATTCTTTGATTTTTATTAGTTTGCATACACTAAGCTCATGCAACGACTCATGGCGTGCTGCATGCCTGGATTTTGGCCTCGTTGCTCTTTCATGACTGTCCATAACCGGTGGCTCCCTGTAGTTTTCTCTCGTGGCTCATCAAGGAGTTCACATCTACTCATCTGATTGGAAAATAATGTACATGCAAGCGCTTACCCCTTGCGACATAAAGAGCAATAGCAGCATCGAAAGCAATAGCAAACGAGAAAGGAGATGTCGTCAAGTTGTTGTCGCGTCATAAACTCCGAGATGGCAATGCGAAATCCGAACGCCGGGTCTGTTGCTTTTTCATTCATCGTCAACGCCCTCTGTACGCATGCCGACTGCGTTGGGAACGCCGACCAAGATCTTGCCCCTTGGCACGCGCACATCTTTTACCTAATGGTCATTCTGTTAGTTATCTTCTGGCAGCACATTAACATCTCCAACAAGGTGAGCAACTCACTTTCATACAACCGAATACATTGAGCTCCCTCAAGTTTGGACAGCAGCGGAAGATGCAGCCGACAACATAATCAGTAACCTCTTCACAGAAACTGAGTTCAAGGTCTCTTAGCTCGGGGTAGGTCTTGTCTGTTGCGAAGACTCGCTCGAATGCCTCTCGGGAAATGTGACGGCAAGCATGAACACTGAGTTTGCGCATCTGTGAGCGCGAATGCTCCATAAGAGCTTCAAAGCCAGCCGAGCAGAGGCCAACCATATGTGCGTTGTCGCGTGGCTTAGATGAGTCCACATAGCGATTCTTTTCCAGGTCAATGAAAGAGAGTCGGCAGTTTCCCCAGTCTTTGAACAATCGAGCGAAACCGGCGTCAGTCATGAACTCGCTCCCCGTTATACGAAGTTTGGTGAGGCTTGTGCAGTGTTCGTGGAGAGCATCAAGCAGTCGATCATCGACATCAGAAACCCTTGTCAAGGACAAGCTGCGAAGTTGCTTTCCAAGCTTCCTGACCAAGTCAACGTAGACCTCGGTGGTTGTCAAGTTGTTCAAGTCCAAGCTAAGCTTGTGGAGCTGCGAGAGCTCTCCGATGTGTGATACCCCAACATCCGTGATCTGTTGGTTGTGGCAGATCTTAAGGTACTCGAGCGATGGACAGAGCTTCGGTAGCTTGCCCAAGAAATCATCGCCGATATGCTTGTCTGTGTAAGATATCTGCAAGCTCTTTAGGCTCTTTCCCTTTGCAGTCAGGTAATCCGTCCACACTTGCTCACTCAGAAGGTTAGCACCGCTGATGTGAAGATGCTCGAGTTCGAGATGTCTGGTAATGAGGTACTGCATGACCTTGTCCTTGAATTGGATGGCGTTGTACAGCTTGAGGGTTTTGAGCTGGGGCATGGTCTGAAAGATCTTCAAGAAGTCGTCTGAGGAAAGCCTTGCCACGTCATATAACTTAACAGCATCATTGTAAGGATCGAGGAACAGCTGAACCGTTCGACTGTCCACCAGTCGCCGTTTGGAAAGCATCCTCGCGACGCGATCGACTGTGTGGGAGGGAATGCCACCAAGGTCATCTGCACGATCAATGTTCTTGGCTAAGGTCTCGATGCAGAGAGTTAACAAATCCTTGGCTCCGATCTGCCCGTCTAGGAGGTCGCTTTGCATCTTGCGTCGGCTAACGCTTTTCTTAGGTGCAGGTCCTCTCTTCTGTTTCTTCTTCTTGGCGTCGTCCTCGTCCTTGGTTTGCTTTCGGCCACAGGGGCTGCATAACAAACCGCCATCCGGCCCGGCGCGAGAATATGGAGTAACAGTGAAGCGTTTACTGCAGATGTCGCAATTGCTCATTTGACCGGGAAGTGGCGTCGACTTCTCCTCGAGCAAGCGCCAAGCCAGCTCGTCGTCATCTTCTTCATCATCGTCACCCTTGCCGCTGGCATACTTGCGTTTCTTAAAGGCTTTTGATTCTTTGATCTTGTCGATGGCAGATTGTTGCTTCTTGCGCTTTTGAGCTTGAGCTCGACGCTCAGCAGCGGTCACCACCTGATCTTCACTGTCCTCTTCGGCATTTTGATTGGCGGACGTAGCCTGGCCATTCGACGATGCATTTGTGGCCGCCTGGGCAACACGAGCCTGGGCGTCGCTTCGGATCTGAGCGGCAGAAATGTTCTGCGAGGCCAAGAAGTCAGTGAGAGCTGACCGGGGCCCTCTAATGGATGGCCGTTGCCGGTTGCGATTGCTCTGATTGTTGCTCCTAAGTGCTCGGTCAGTCCAATGCTGAGAACAAAATGGGACACGTAAATACTCTACACACATGATGTTAAGCTGTGGTTTAGAGAGAACTCTCTACACGAATTTGTTTTGTTGACTGCACACACTCGCAGCAGCGTGTCGAGAAGGAACGAGATTGCTGTGAATCAAACCCTTGGCAAGGGGTTGTTCACAAGATGATGAGTTGTGTTCTGCGTATATGTAGAAACAGTGAAGATCAGGTTGTTTGAAAACACAGTAACGGCAAAAGAAATGTGGTGTTTTTGTGATCTCCCTGAGTTAGTAGCGGGAAATGGTCGGGGTATGGCGAAAGAGAGGATGCAGAAAGTCAGTCTCCTTGGCCTTTGGAACTGGCTCAAAAGAGTCCTTGGTGGCTGCTACAGGTCACAAATGACGGCAAGGGCAGGTAGGACCGGCGACCAAACGCGAGACAGGGCAGAGCAGGGCAGCGTGTCTGGATTGACCGTGGAAACACAACTGCGAGGCTTCCTCTGCTTGCAGACTGTGTTGTTGTGGCAAATTCAATCAAATTAACTTCCAGGTTGTCAACTAGAAGGACAGTACGGCGGCGACTGACCAGCCGTCTAGAGCGTGTACTAGGTAGCGTGGCGGACCTGCCAGTAGTGCATCAATTTAATGCGCAATCCTAGCAGTAGTTGCCTTACAAACCCGGAGCTTCGGGTATCCTTCGTGCTTGCCCATCTGCAACCACTTTAAAGAGGATACCACGGCCCCACACTCCCACATTCAGCTCTAGGCAAACTGCGGGTCTGATGGCGCCTCTGTGAGTCTGTGCCTGTTGCTCGCCCTCTCATTGGTCTGATTTGATTCAATCGCTCGCTCGGGCACGTGACTTCGCGCCTTCCCGGCCCTGTGGTGGAGTCAATTCAGGAGGTGTTTGCTGCTGGGGGGCGAGGGGAGGCGCGTTGAGTTGTTTCCCGATTCAGGCCGCCGAGCAGCCCCTCTGTCCCAAATTGAATCTAACGGCCTCAATGATTCCATTGATTCACAAACCCTGCCTACATGTACCTACCGAGCCTGCCTTTCGTCGCATATTGACAGCCGATTTGCAGGTCGCCGCTGCCCTTTGGTGTTGGGTTTTTGGCTGGCCGTTGCCTTGTCCGCGGCATCTCCTACACCACCCTCTCTAGCCCTGAAATCAACACCTTTGTCTTTCACATCCGCCATCTTCAATTACTGCATTCTCCCCTACTCCTCTCCACCCTCCTTTCAATTCCATTCTTTGTTTTCGTGCGCTCCAGCATCCGAAGCAAAGGACCGTGGAGCCTATCATCCGTTGGCAGTCGTCCGATGTTGATGCTTTTCCTTGCGTCCATAGCCACTGTTTGAGGTGTAGGCACATTTGGTGTGCTCGTCCCATCTCTTTCTTCAGCCTTGTACACCTTCTCGTCACCTTTCCTTGTCCTACTCTCGTTTTATTCTGCCAGATCTTCTGTGGCACTACCTTCAGTCCTTGCGCTGAGGGCCTCGTGTCTCATTTACGTCAAGCTATAAACAAGCCAGAGGAACGTGACCGTTGAAAGTTCGCAGAACTTCAGCATGCCGCGCACGACTCGTCGCTCCGCGAGCGCTGCCCAGGCCATCGCAGCAGCCGAGGCCCAAAACGAGCAAGAGGCAATACAGCAGCAGCTCGAACACACTTCTACCCGAAAGACCAATGCCCCCAGCATTACTGATGACGAGAACGTACTCACTGTGGTCAAGCGCGGCCGCGGGCGACCTTCCAAGCTCATCGTCACAACGGCCTCTCCCGCCGGCCCCTCCGAGTCGGTATCCTCAGCACCTACTCCCATCACAATCTCGTCAGACGCCGAGTACTCAACTCCCGCCACTAGCAATGCGGTGACACCAGCTCCATCGTCCAAATCCACGGCCGAACCCCAAGAAGCCGCCTCGCGACCTCGACGTCGTCGTCTAGTCGTTGAACTTCCACCACTCCCCCCTGATGATGGGTCTTCCGGCAGTTTGAACCCCAAGCCGCAAACCAGATCTACGGCTGGTCGCTCAACGAGACGGAGCATCACTTGCCCCTCCTACCCAGTGGATTCAGACGAAGATGACGAGCTTCTTGACCCGGGTCAGTCTCGCAGCATTGCACTAGCACGCCGCCTTCAACAGGAAGAGGACAGCAAAGTCTACGATGCTGATCAGTCGGCTGCTGACCTTGACCTAGCGCGTCGCCTTCAGGATGAAGAGTATGAGTCTTCTGCTCCGTATATTGGTGGTCCAGATAGACACAACTCGGGAACGGCTCGCAACAAACGCAAGGCCGGGCCGTCTTCCGATGCTAAGTCATCAGCCGGCAGCAAGAAGAAAGCTGTGTTTGTAGTGAGTGACAGCGAAGAAATGGAGGAACCCGATGAGGAAACCGAAGATGATATCCCCCTTCGCCACCGGAAGAAGCAGAAGGTCTCTAGTAAAAAGGGCAAACAAGTAGCTACACCTTCAGCTTCAGCACGTCCCAAGGCGGTTATCGATGATTCCCAGGCAGAGAGCGACTTTAGCCTCTCATCACTTTCGGATGACTGGGCGGCTTCTAGCGCATCTGATACGGATGGAGATGCAACCAATAATGACCCGAACGGTTCGACCAATATGGATCGCTTCGGTCAACGACACCCCAGAACCATCCAAGAGCGCCAAAACCGCCGTCAAGCGAAGGATAGGGCGGACTTGATCAAACATCATCCGGAACTGCTTACCATGTGGCAGGAATTGGAGAATATGCCGGTCTTGACTCCAGTTAAAGCTAACCAGCCCACCAATATCACATTGGAACTCAAGCCGTTCCAGCTGGAAGGTCTTGCATGGATGACACGAATGGAGCAAACCAAGTGGAAAGGTGGTCTCCTGGGCGATGAGATGGGTCTTGGAAAGACGATCCAGGCCGTCTCGCTCATCATGTCCGACTATCCAGCGAAAACACCTACGCTGGTTCTTCTCCCGCCCGTCGCACTCGGTCAGTGGCAGGACGAGATTGCTTCGTACACGAATAATCAGCTGAAGACCATTGTTTTCCATGGTACTAACAGCAAAGCCAAGAAGCTATCACTCAGAGAACTCAAGAAATTTGACGTGATCATCATGTCCTACAATTCCCTCGAGGCTATGTACCGTAGACAAGAGAAGGGAACCAAGAAAAAGGAAGTGTTGTGCAAAGAGCGCAGTCTTATTCACCAAATCAAGTTTCATCGTGTGATTCTTGACGAGGCTCATTGTATCAAGGTAAGATCCTGCAACTCTTTTCAATTGATGCAAACTAACGAGATGCTGTAGACGCGCTCTACTATGACTGCGAGAGCTTGCTTTGCTCTTCTTTCAGAGTACCGATGGTGCTTGTCAGGCACTCCCCTACAGAATCGCATTGGAGAGTTATTCTCTCTTGTTCGATTCCTGAATATCACCCCTTTCGCCTCTTATGCGTGCAAAAGATGCCCGTGTATTTTTCTAGAATGGGGCCATGGTGTTACGGATGGTCGTTGCAATCATTGTAAGCCTTCCAACTTTTGCGACTATTGTGTGAGCTGACAAGTATATGTTAAGGCCCTCACTCTTCGCCTTCTCACGTTTCACTTTTCAACCAAGAGCTTCTGAATCCAATTCAGAAGTATGGTAACGTAGGACCGGGCAAAGAGGCCTTCGGAAAACTCCGCCTCTTGACTGACCGCATCATGCTACGCCGACTGAAGAAGAATCACACCAATGCTATGGAGCTGCCCGTCAAGGAGATATTGATTGATCGCCAGTTTTTTGGCGAAGAAGAAAACGATCTTGCCAGCAGCATTATGACTAGCACAGAACGCCAATTCGATACCTACGTGGCGCAAGGTGTCGTCCTGAACAACTACGCCAACATCTTTGGACTCATCATGCAAATGCGCCAGGTTGCTGACCATCCAGATCTCATTCTGAAGAAGTCGAGCGAAGGCGGACAGAATGTTATGGTGTGCTGCATTTGTGACGAACCTGCCGAGGAAGCGATTCAGTCCAAATGCAAACACGAATTTTGCCGCGAATGTGTCCGGAGCTACCTCGCGTCTCAAGACGATGGCGGTGCCGACTGCCCCCGTTGCCATATTCCGCTGTCGATTGATCTTGAACAACCGAGCATAGAGCAAGACGAGATGCTGGTCAAAAAGTCGTCCATCATCAATCGCATCAAAATGGAGAACTGGACATCCTCCACCAAGATTGAGCTGCTTGTTCACCAGCTGCACAGACTCAGGTCGGACAAGGCATCTCACAAATCTATCATCTTCTCGCAGTTTACCACGATGCTCCAGCTGATCGAGTGGCGGCTCCGACGCGCTGGTATCACTACCGTAATGCTTGACGGTAGTATGACACCAGCACAACGCCAAGCATCCATCAAAGCCTTCATGGAGAATACCGAGGTGGAATGTTTCCTGGTTTCACTGAAGGCGGGAGGCGTTGCCTTGAACCTGACAGAGGCTTCTCACGTTTTCATCGTCGATCCGTAAGTTTTCCCGCCCTACTACATTTATAGGCCGCTAGCGGTTAGCTGACTCTTGTTGTTTTAGGTGGTGGAACCCGGCCGCTGAGTGGCAATCGGCAGATCGCTGTCATCGTATCGGGCAGACTCGGCCTTGCACCATCACACGACTCTGCATTGAGGACTCTGTGGAGAGCAGGATGGTTCTCCTGCAGGAGAAGAAAACGAACATGATCAATTCTACAATCAACTCAGACGATGCCGCAATGGAGGCACTCACCTTGGAGGACCTGTCGTTCCTTTTCCGAGGAACCTAATCGCTCTTGCTGAATCGGAGCAGGCAGTCCTGTGGCTACAAAAAGTGTCTGAAATACACTTGGAGTTTCTATCAGAGGCAGAAGGAGTTATGAAGGCAACCATCATCATGCTTTTGCTTTCCTAGTGGTAACTGGCTGTACTACATCTGTACGATACTACTCAGAGGCACGGAGGACCTGCCCCTGTTCCTCTCTCAAGTTGGTGAGATACTGCTCAGCTAAACATAGGCTCTATCGTGCAAGCTAGACAAAAGACGGCGAAAGTAGCATTACAAAGGGAGCACAATCAGTCAAGTTGCTCAACGGCTTCACTCGGCAGACTACGGTCAAGTGTTCGAGAGATGACCACGAGGCGCTGACAGATTTATAATGAGGGTATGAATTATAACGAGTACGAAAAGAGAGCAGAAAACGCAATAAAAGGTTATATGATGGTCAAGTTGTGGGGTGATGCATTGCACTCGCTGTGTGACTTGTCTGAAGTTCGTGAAACATGTGAATTGTTGATATCGTTGTGTCTGTGTCCAATGGATACTCGTTAGTAATAAGGTACCCTAGTAGTTCTGGAACCTGGGCAGCCAAGAAAATTGGACCCTGACAACTTGAGAGCTCCTGCCAGCTTCGCAGTCGAATGATCAATCGACGCAGAGCGCGTAGCTCCATGCCAGCCCGCGATCAGTTGATGCCATCAGATCCGGCAAAATGGAAAGCTTCTTGAGGACTTCCGGTCGCCGGCTCCTGCGCAGCCGACTCTCACAGCTCACGACGACGCCGGTCGCCCGAAATGGCTGGGTTTGCCAGTCTTGTAGATCGCGCCAGGCCGGACGAATGCGCTTCAGCTCCAACCTCGTCGCGCAGGACAAGCAAAAGCCTTATTATGTGACCACGCCAATCTTCTACGTCAATGCTTGTAAGCTACGCGCTCCCGTATGTCGAAATAGGTCGACTAACTGCGTGGGCGGCTAGCACCTCATGTCGGCCATCTCTACAGCATGCTCATTGCCGACGTGCTCAAGCGATGGGAGGCGCTCAAGGGCCATACAACTTACCTGACCACGGGCACCGACGAGCATGGCATGAAGGTCCAGCAAGCTGCCAAACTCCAAGACATGCCTGCCAAGGCCCTGTGCGACGCCAACAGCGAGACCTTCAAAGACCTGGCCAGGAAGGCGAACATCTCCAACGACCACTTCATCCGCACCACCGACACCGAACACCGCGATGCCGTCGAGTTCTTCTGGGCCCGCCTGCGTGATAGCGGCTATATATACGAGACTAAGCACGAGGGCTGGTATTGCGTCAGCGACGAGACCTTCTACCCTGAGACCATGGTCGAGAAGCGCATGGATTCCATGACGGGCAAGATCTTCACAGCCTCGATCGAAACTGGCAATGCTGTCGAATGGACCGAGGAGAAAAACTACCACTTTCGATTGACGGCATTCCGCGACAGACTCCTCAAGTTCTATAAGGAGAACCCCGAATGGGTCGTCCCCAGTACTCGTTTCAACGAGGTCATTGAATGGGTAACAAATCATCTCGAAGACCTCTCTATATCCCGGCCCGTCAGCCGTCTCGATTGGGGTATCCCCGTACCCGAGGACCCCAGTCAGACGATTTATGTCTGGTTAGATGCGCTCGTGAATTACCTAACGACCACGGGCTATCCCGTCTGGCCTCCGCATTCTGAGAAGCCCAGTGCCTGGCCAGCGGATGTGCAGGTTGTGGGGAAAGACATTGTGCGATTTCATTGCATATACTGGCCTGCGTTCCTGATGGCGATCGACCTCCCACTACCGAAGCAAGTTTTGAGCCATGGCCATTGGCTCATGGGCGAGCGGAAAATGTCCAAATCTATTGGGAATGTCGTGAACCCTTTCTTTGCGCTGGATCGCTGGGGCGTGGACACGATGCGTTACTTCCTTATCTACAGTGGTCATGTCTCAGGCGACTCTGATTATAATAACCAATTCATCGTCGAGAGGTATGAGAAGGGGCTACGCAACGGCCTTGGTAACCTGCTCAACCGTGTCACAAGGCCGAAACACTGGAGCGTGAGGCAAGCCGTAGAGAAAATGACAGCACGTAAAGACGAGTCGTTCCCGAGTTTTATTCATGAGCAGAGGCTTGTATTAGAAACGGTAGTCGACAAAGCAAATCACCAGATGAAGGCATTGAATCCCAGCTACGCACTTCAGCGGATTATGGATGTTGTAATGCAGGTGCGTTAGAGTGTTCTCATACTTTTCACTAAACTGCAGTGCTAACTGTTTCGCAGACGAATAAATTCTTCTCCGACGCAGAGCCATGGGCTAAGAGCAAGAAAGGGGATGTGGAAACTGTTGATCAGACGATCTTCTTTACCGCGGAATCCCTACGTATCGTCGGGATTCTGCTACAGCCTTTTATACCTGAGAAGGCTGCAGAACTTCTTGATCGTCTGGGTGTCAGTCCCGAGAGGAGATCCATGCAGGATGCTGTCTTGTTTGCGGATAGTACCTATGGTACCCCTTTGATTGAGCTTGGTCAGGGGGCTTCGACGAGTATTTTCCCGCCGATGCCAGTTGTGGATTGATGTGGGAGATTGCGAATTATATAATAGTAGATGGCGTGGTTGCGCTTAGTGGATCTATACTGTAAGATGGATGTAGAATACTTGTAAATGTGTACTACTATTTACAACTTTGACTCTCGTGCCACACCTGGATAATATGATCTGTATCGTAACGATGCGCGAGGCGAAGTTAGAAGCTTCCAGATGGCAGAAGCCAATGGACCCTGAAATCTCAACTTGGCTGCCCGACATTCACAAATCTTTCACATCTGGCTGAAGCTAGCATGTTGGGTTGAAGAAGGTTAAGAACCCCCGAGTCTAGAACGTGTAGCATCGTCAAAAGGTTATATCATGTAAGGGTTCCAAGCTCTCGACATTAGTTTACTCTTAGTCAATCCCGAGACAGTCTAAGTGACAGGCTAAAATCCAAACAACACAGCCCTATAAGTAGGTAGGCACCTCAAGTTCTCTGTCCCTATTTCCAGCCTAACGCAGCTTTCATCGCCGGATCTACCTCCCGCATCTTCTCCTCGTCAACCTCATAGATCCAGTACGTGAAGTGGCCATCCTTATCAACGCCGAAGGGTCTCACAGGCCCATAGTATTGCTCAGGCACTTTCTCGGACGAGTCTGGAACCCGATCCGCGATATTGACTCCCTGGAAGATATGTCAAGTAAACTCTTCGTGTCCATGGGGCAATACTGAAGCAACGGAAGTAAACTTACAGAGTGTCTAAAGATCCCGGGAAGCTGGAGTTAGTGGTAAGTATGGATTAGGCATATGTGGTGTGTCTTAGTAGGCAACTTACCCCGTACATGCCCGGAATCCCTTGGGCTATAATCTTATCACTAATAAAATGTGCATGGGCATTACATTCGTAACCCGGGTATTTCTCATTCTCGTATCTGTGCCATTCAAATCCCATAGGACAGGGTGCGAGTTCACCTGCCTTGATGGATGCCCATTGGTCCTGTGCTATTCTCTCGTTGGGGGTGAGGGTATGATACCGAGCTTGCTTTTGTGCGTGTTTGATGTCGTGGGGATCTGAATACAGGGTGTGAAGCTTAGTGGCTGGTGGAGCTGCGTGGGCGATGGGCTTCGGGTTTGTGCTCTCGGTGGCTGGTTGGGGAATCTGGTCATCAGAGGGTTTTACGATGGCGCTGTGGGTACGTGCGGGAATCTGGGAGATTTAGTAGGCTATCCATACATGGGGCCGTATATTGCGACTCTTACAGGGGGAATAGAGAATTTCACCATGCTAGCTTTCCCTGAGGCTGTTGTTGGCCGGACTTTTGATGAAGTAGCATATGATGACTTGCTAGGAGGGATCTTGAGAACGTCAGCATTACCAAATTTCTAGTGACCTTCGTAACCTAAAACCTACCTCAGGTGAGTTGGCCGTTGCTGTGTTCTGCGGAACTGGGTCAGGGGATTTTGAACTGGTCTTGAGTATCGGTCGGAGTGCATTTGGTGCTGCGGTCGTAGCTTGCGGCGGTCTCGATGGACCGCGGGAAGTCCCTGGCGCAACTGGAAAGACGCATGGTTGTATAAGAGCACTTGCAGCATAGGAGCGTCCCCGATATCGAGCGTCAGGCTGTTTAGCGTTGGAGGCCATGACAGATGATGGAGAGTCACTTTGTGATAATGTGACTCCAGGAGTTTTCGGGGTTTAGATCGACGTGTTTCTCTGCCTTCGGTAGTTGTTGCATATATGATCTAGCACAGTGGTAAACAAAATCGTGTAGAAGTCTCAAATTTTTGAGCAGCGGCCTCGAACTTAAACATTTTGTGGAATGACACATAGTCATCGAGGGTTCTCCAGTTACTCTGTTTGAACAAGACTTCATCGATTTCTACATGGCAGACGTTTGACTGTGCTGAACAGTGAATGTCGGTCTGTTCTGTGGACGTCACGCATGTGTCTGACTTCCACGTTGAATTATAAGTGACAAACACAGCAATAGTCATCGGCTGATTGCTAGGAAAGGTGATAGGTAAGAGAGATCACCTGATGAAGTGAGTGGAAGAGCTGGACCAACTACCAAAAGAGCCCAGCAACCAATGCAGAGAGACCATCACATATGTAGTCCTTGAAGGTGCCTGCTATTTCAACAGCCACGGACGCCAATCGGCCTAATGGGCCAAGGTAGAGTGCGCGTAACCTAGTACGATACCAGGTAACGCCCTTGTTTCGACTCGCTGATATAACAGACCTTGTAATGAGTACCTCTCCACCAAGTCCTTGATATGCCTGAGTGTGGAAACAAGCGGAAATTTGACATAAGTTTATCTTGTGCATGATTTATACATCTATGCTCTTTAGATGCTGATACGACAAACCAGCACCTGTGCGGCCATGATAACTTTGGTTTGCAGCACGTGCGATTTGTTGGGATTGTTGTTGTGCGGGAAATGGCCCTTAGTTCGTGTGTGCTAGTTTTGAGTCACCCCGAGCATCGCTTCTGGATTGAATAAAAAAAAATACTGAATATTCTGAACTGTAAATGAAGTTTAAGCCCAGCATTGTATGCGAGGAGGGTCGAAAGCGGAAGCATTTCGAATAAGGGACGAGGACAACAAAACAATCTATGCTCTTTAGATACGCACATAACGTGGTGCTGATTAGAATGCACATTGGTGCCGTACAGTCTCCTACCCTTCACTGAGAAAAGTATGAAGCCAACCATTAGGGTCAAGACTAATATACATATTATACACGATGTAGGTCTATTGAATGGATTGCGAGCCGCCAGTCCTTTCTGACAGGTAAAACTTGGTGTTTTCGTAAACAAGAAACGTGATCCAAGTCGCGGGCATAACTCTGACAACGCCCGGTATAATGCCGCGGTAGAAGCCTCGAAACCCTTCAATCTGCCAAGTTCTTCGAGCAACCCCGCGAATCCCCTTCCCGAATCGCTCTTCCGCATCGTAGTTCTGAAGACGGCTTCGGATGACCTGATACGGGTATGTGACAGCGCCCGCTATCAATTTGGAGACGCCCGAAAGTAGCAAGGTGACTTCGTTGCTCATCCGTCTGTGAGATCCATCTTCTGAAAGACCGTGTTTCTTCAAACGGCGTTTCATATACATCTTTTTCAGGGGATCATAGACAGCAAATTGCACAGCGCCATGCGATACACCGAACAGGCTGATTCCTAGGCCGCGATAGAAACCCCTCCAGCCCTCTGTACGTAGAAGCTGCGCAGCGCCAGACCACATACTAGGATACGCTCCAACAGCACCTCGATCGGAAGACAACATTCGCGTCTTCAACACCCAAATGGGATTGGTGAGGACCTGGGTGAAGATACCCGCCACTCCCGAAGCCACAAAGTAATCCTGGGGCGTGAGCGCAGTCTCGCCGCTGGAGCCTGGGCCTTTGACAGCGAGGATGGCTTGCTCGACACGTGCCTTGAAGAAGAAGAAGGAAGCCCAGCTACTCGCATTTCCAAGCAAGTTTGGTGTGAGACCTCGATAGAGAGCGGCCAGAGGATGGGGTGTCCTGGTCAAGCTGCGGATCACCGACAGAGTAGTCAGGTTTTGCGAGGTTGCTGCGTTGCTTCGGTGAACTGTGTCCAGGTTAGCCGATCACACATGTCTGAGGCGGCCTATAGCCAATTGACGACATACTCTGCATGCGAGTTTTTACGATGTCAAGGGGGTGAACAGTGAGCGTGGCGACTGAGCCAGCGGTCAAGCCGGCAACGGTCTCAAGCAGGGCGGGAGAGAGGCCCGCATCGTTACGCGTCATAGAGACGAAGTTGATGTATAGAATACACAAGGACTAACATTATTAAGAAAATGCATAGAAATACAACGTTCGTTGGAAGAACATGTTCCCGTGAGTGATTTTGATGATAGACGAGTAACAAGGATGAGAAATGGCCAATGCAATGATTTTTTGGGCCATCGACTCGATAGATGCATATACCTCTTTGGCATGTTGCATAGTCCGCAGTTGTGATACCATTCGACTCTCCGTTCCGCCATTTGGCTTCAACCTAAAGAAAATCGACGAGATTCTGTCTTGCAACACGGAAAAAAACTGAAATAGCCAGCAAATATCTTCTTCCCACGTTCGTTTCTCATCGACGTTATTATCATGGCAGCAGTGGCGACGGTAACTTCTCCGGCGGCTGCAGAGCCTGGCACCAGCACTCAGGGCAGCCCTCGACAGGTATCGATCGTGGTTGAGTTTACGTATGTTGCCGATACATGATTTCCATCGATGACCGTCACTAACTGTTGCAATCAAGGGGCGGGCTAGAGATGCTCTTTTCGGATCAGCGTCGTCATGCGCTCTCCATTCCAGCCAAGACTCAAGATGACAAACCAGTGACTATCGCATTTCTTATCGACCACCTGTGCAACAACCTCCTCAGTGATCCTCGCAAGGAGCTCTTCATCTTGGATGATCACGTGTAAGTTTGTCTTGATTTATCCTCGACTGTCCATATAAATTTGTCTTTTTTCGGAGCTGCCGTCCAGATTTTGGAATCTTTGCGAACAACCTGATAACAAGGCAAGCTGACATGGCACAACAGACGACCAGGTATCCTGGTTTTGATAAACGATGCAGACTGGGAGTTGGAGGGAGAAGAGTCCTACGAGATTCAAAACGGTGACAATATTCTCTTTGTCTCAACATTGCATGGAGGCTAGACAGCCGATAAATCGGACAAGCCCCCCAACTCAACCCTGAACGTTGCCCGTTTGTGAAATCTCTCAATGTACTGGAGAGTCTGGTTGCAGTGGTCAGGATAAGCCTTGTATATCCGGCTCGCGACACCCATCCAACTCCATTTGATACGAACACCGAGATATGGCTGGCGCTGTTGTCCTTCAGCCTGCCAGCCAGTTGTCTTTACCTTACCCCGCGACTCTGCATCTAAGACATCGGTTCTTCGATGGACAAAAGAGGGAAAGATTCAATACGGTGAACGCGCGACATCTGACATCAGTGTCTATCTATTGATTACACGCCTCCCATCATCCCTCTGTACCCCCTCCCGTCTCGCCAAGTCTGTTCAGTGAGGTATCTCAACAATGGCATGGTACTGCTCATTGTCACCCTGTCACACGCGGCTACGCCCGAGCCTGCACAATCTTAGATGTGAACGGAATTGTTCATTTGCAGCCGTTGCTCCACCGCCATGCATATCTCCAACGCAGACCATGCAATAGGCCGGAACTTCCTGCTGTGACGCTACATCGAGTCATTCAGATCGCGCGGAGGGGTGCTGGTACTCCATGGCTGGCTTGCTCCGGCATCAATCCATTCCTAGACAAACAACTTCCCGTGTCTGCGCCCAAAACAGCAACTCGCAGCTAGCGACATTTCCAATAATACCAACAGCACTCAACGGCCTCGACGTCGTTGCAGACAAAATGTGCATCAATCACTAATGCAAACATCCCTCGTGCATGTCTTTTCGGTTCCATCGCTATAGAGTGACTTGCGTACAAACAATCACAGTTACGTAGTGTTAAGGGCGTCCATATGTGGCCGACCGACACCGTGAATGTAGTGATCCTCGCCGTTTGCTGTCAACGTCAACATGACTCAGCTGGTCTTGCGATAGAAATACGAGAACTATTTGTTTTTTGGCCTACTTGTTGAATATGGCAAATAGAGATTTCAGTATCAGCGATGTCCGCACTCGAAGTGTGAGAGTGTAGATAAATCGTGTAAAACGAACAGACTTATTATGTAGCCCTCGCCCAGCGCGAGTAAAAAGCTACCCTCTAGATGCTACCGTGCTCGCCCATCAGAGCAGCCGGCGATTTAGGTGAGTGTATAGACCTATGGTACCAAGTACGAACCAAAAACATATATCCAATCCAGCCGAAGGATGAGCTCTCCCAGAGCTATTAAGAGAACAACAATAACCTCGCGAAGTCAAAGAACCGACCATGAGTAACAGCAAACACTGTGTACTATGTTCAGACAGCCATCCCGAATGCTCACCCAATCTTGCCATGCCACTCACATGCGGTTTCTTTTTTGGTGTTTCAAAACAACGCAGACAAGCCCGTCAAACACACTGACACGAAGGGAGCTCTTTGCGTACGGCCGGTGAAAGCTTTCCCTTCTGCATCGTCTTGTACGCAACGCCATGGCGATAAAAGAAGACAGACAGTATCCCCTCGCTAAAATGACAATGCTCGAGCCTCCGGCTCAAGATCCACGAACACAAAGAAACCCCGCAAATGGGTTAAGAAAGCAAGCAAACTCCCATGACATCTAATAATGTCTCTGGTATCTTCAAAATCAATTGCGTGCCGATCCAGGGGTATAATCTCTCTCTGCCCATTGCTGACATCTAATAATGTCGGGTATCTTCAAAATCAGTGGTGTGCCGACCCAGGGGTATAATTCTTTTGTTTTAATTTTTGCATCTGCCCATTGTTGCTTGGTATGGGACAGGGAAGGTATTTGTTGCCGAATCGTCCAAGAGTCCGCGACAATGTTTCAATGCAATCGGACGCTGGCAAGTTAGTACATGCGGTTCTGATAGTGCATGTCGTGCTGCTGCTCATTGTACATGCCACCAGGGGAGCAGGCAGGTGTCACGGTGGCCTCTGAGACACTAGATTGGTCCATCTCGTACATTCCGTAGTTGGCCTGATGATCTCTCGCAACGAGGAACTCATGACCAAGGCCGCCACGGTGAAGGTCAAAGCTGTTGTAACCCATCGAATGGGGAAGCCCCTGTGACATGGTGTAGGGAGTCTGTTGTAGCTCGGCTGGAGGCTGGATGTTATATTGACTTGATAGTGGCTCAGCCGGTCGAACAATAAGTTCAACTCTGCAATCCTTGCCACGGCCCTTGATGTTCTTGTTGCTGTTCTTGTGGACGTCCTTGAAATATTCCCACAATTCTTTGTCTTCAGCAGACATTTCGTCATAGTCCATCTGCGAAAATTTCTGGCCAAGCTGAGCGAGCTCATGTTTGTGATAGGCGTTTTGGTGTGTCTGTTCACGGTAGTGTTAGGATTTGATGATTTGAAGAATACTCTGACTGTAATACGCGACATACCTTCAGGTTCCCTCGCGTGCTGAATGGCTTCTTCACACAGTTCTTGAGAATGCAATAGAAAGTGATCCGTTTGAAGTGTGTGTCTATATGGGATGCTAGATTCCCCTTCTGGGAGAACCCCTTATTGCATCCAGGGACGTCACACTTGAATGGCTTTTCACCTCTGTGACGTCTCTCGTGAGACTAACATTTGCAATTAGCAGAGATTCTTCAAGGTATGTGCAGGCACTTACAGTCAGATTCCCCTTTTGACTGAACCTCTTTCCACATTCAGGGAATGGACATATCTGATGCTGTTAGTCCCTGTCATCTCAAACGCCAAGATCGTTCTTACATGAGGCTTTTCTCCAGTATGCTTCCGGTCGTGGATTTGGAGGTGTGTTGACTGTGAGAATCTCTTCTCACACTTTTTCCTCCGACAGGCATGGGGCTTGTCTTTGATTACACAACCATTCGAACCTCTCTTGGACTTTGAATCGTTCTCACAGCCGTGTTTTTCCGTCTGATGCTGCATCCCTTTGGTGGTCGATTCCTTGTCTTGCTTCGTTTGGATCACCTTCATCAACAGATCAACGCTGTTTTCGCATTGGGCACGGCTAGCCTCGCCGTCCATGGAATTCGACTTGGGAGGTTTGAGATGCTTCGGCTCCTCCAGCGCCTGTGGCTCGCTCTTGACAATAGAACTTTGATCCGACGCTTCTGTATACACGCGACATGTCTCACGAGGAGGAGTCATCAGTCCATGTGGCATAGGGCGCATTTGCAGCTGTTGATGATCGGACTGATATTGTTTGGCTGAGGGTGGGAACGGTGTTGCGCTTTGAGGTGCGCAATCGAATCCGTACATATTATGCCCTTGATATTGTGATTCAGGTGGCATATTCACCATAGGCCCTGATGCTATCATAGGGGACATAGTGTAAGACTTGCTGTCCATGACGAAAGGAGAGGCCATAACGGACTGTGAGGGGACCATGTTCTGTGGTGTCGAGTCGTACGGAACTAGGGCAGGAGCAGTTGACATGACATATGCTGACCCGGACTGGGTTGAAGGCCAGCGTTGCCAGGTAGTCTGCAACCGTTCAGGCATTAACTTTACGGCCATGAGGACAGACACCATGAATGGAGTCAAGAGTGATATGAATAAGACCTGCGTAATATACTGTCGACGAAGGTGGCCGATTAAGGAATAGACTATATTCGAGACAGTCCGTAGGTAGAGAAGCTTGGTGAGGCGTGTGGCCAGTGAGAGTAGGCGCAATGCAAGAACCGAAACCCAACAAGACAATAGCAAAATAATATTTGATTACGATGATATCCAGTAGGTTGCCAACGTACTCGAGGAGGTAAAAAGGTACTATCATACCTCGAGACGAAGACGAACCCAAGAGACGTCCATGATGGACTGGGGCACGAGTGGATGTATATAGCTCGAATGCCTCGGTGTCTATGATGTGCAGCCAGGGTAGATCTGGGAGCCACTCGACTGGGCTCACCCCTCAACAAGAGATCTTGGGTCTTTTTTGGGTAGGTATTCAGGTGGATACGTTTTACGAACGCAGCGGATGAGCTCGACTAGTATGAGGCTTGGGGGGGCCTGCTCTAAAGCTCATCCAAAGATCGTCCACCCCCTCCCGGCAGACCTGGGCAAATTCACACCTAGTATTATTCTGTATACATATGGAGGTACATTATTTTGTACGTATGGATTAGCCGGCAGAATTGAGAAACCTGCATATGGCTTGGGACTAGCATCGAGAGGAAAATGACAGATCGGATTGAGTTGAAGATGGTGAGACAGTTGACTTGTTTTGAACGAGACAACAGAGCAGATCAGCCGTAGCAGGTTTGCCATACGGACAGATCATTGTATAGACGACTCTGGGAGGCTGGTAGAGTCGGCCATAGTCGGCCACAGTCCAAGTATGTGGCTAGATGGCATACTCTCCTGCCTCTGTTTGTTTCTCGCCTGGTCGCTCGCTTGCCCGCCTGCCCGCCTCCGCAAAGATTGCCATAATAGTAAATGTAAAAGAGGGATGAAGAATCTGTTGTATATCAAATAGCCGAGCAGGAACGTGGACGTAACATGCGGTGTGAAAAGACCAGGAGAGCAAACCATATCACCCTCGATGGCAGTGATTCTCACGCAAAAAGCGCAGGATGAAGAGGAAAATTGAGAATGAAGTCTGGTCGACTGCCATCTCGTTGAGATGGTGTGGAATCCACTCGGAAAACCAGACAAGGGTCTTAGCGTAGGGGACGAGGAGGCTAAGACGCGCCTAAGGACAGAAGTGAACGACTACTTGTGCCCGACGAGGTCTTGGTCTGGCTGAGAGATGGAGTAGAGTCGGGGAGCCTCCTCCAAGAATGTATGTAGGCGCCGAAAACACCATGCTCCCGTCGGCCCCTCATCCCAGCATCAGGCGTGACAGGTAGCGCTAGCTGATGGGATGTACTGTAGCCACGGTAAGCTAGCGACAATGTGACCTACAGTACATAGACAAACGGACGAGTCGACGACGACATGCGCGAGAGGCACACTCCGTCTAGGCCCCGGCAGCTGCCCGTTCCCGCGAGAGCAGGGAGGAGATGAGCATGATCTCCAAGGCGCCGGATAAGACAGGCATCCCCTGCAGCTGGCCGTCCCCTGGCCTACAGCAGTTTATGGCCACTCCTATCCTTTGTCGAAGCTGTCGTTGTAATGAACTTATTCGCAGTCATTTCAGATACAAAACCCTCAAACGACACTGCACTTGTGCAGTGTCATACACACACAAACCCATGGTATATGCATCGATGCGGATTACGACACGAAGCCGTGCTTTGTTTTGCCCAGGGGTTCCGTTGCTCGTATCGTAGGTTGATTAGGGAAGCTTGTATGCCAGTAGTGCCTGTGGTTAGCACATACTGTCTCGTAATTCATAAAATCGGCATCTTAGGTAATTAATCAAAGTACGTAGGTAGTCAGGTGAAACACATTTAACTCCTTGCCTTGGACAATATCGTCGACATCATTACCTTACCAACACTCTGTGTGCAACGAGACAAAGACTGAAATTGTAACTACAGGATCAACCTTGATCACGAGTGAATAACCGCGTGTATAACCGCTTTTAAAGGGTTCTTCTGCTTGTACCTGTGCGTTTACACGAGGTTTCGTGTCAGTGTGAGTATCAGACTACGTACACAGCTTCTTCCATTTCGCAACAGAGGGCAAATTAAGAAGTTATCCTACAATGAGCACTCAGCCAAGCGAGTAGCGACTGGCTCGGCAGAGCGCTTGGCCGGAAGAGGCCCCCTGTCGCCGGCCTAATCTGAACCTGGCGAGCCCTGGTTCACATCTCCAAGGCTGCACATAAAGTGCTCGAGGACTACTCCAACTCAGCAGGGATGTCGATCTCTGGGATCGAATCAGAGGTTTGAGAAGCAACCTGGATCTCGGGTTCTGGTCGGAAGTGCAGCACTGCGTGTCTTAGCTTGCATGAATGGGGCTAGAAAAGAAAAATCTACACATGCTCACGACCCATCGCGAAGTGAACCGAAAACTGCCCCTCGGGATTGCAAACCCCTATATAGACTCCTTCGCGGAAGTTCTATAGAGCTAAAAGAAAGAAGTCTGCTTTCCTACGTGTAGTTCTCAAGTTTCGTTCTTATAGTCATCCTTTAGCCAAAAGAGCGGCTGGGTCAGAAGACTGGTTTCTAAAGGACGCTGCGTAAGTACGTTCCTACAGCACAGCTCAGGAGAGTGTCACGAAACCCTTACTTGGCAGGCCTTAAAGTAGGTCTTCGGTGATCAAAGTTGGTGTGGTTGCAAATAACGTTAATGACTACCGGTGCTAAACATCCAAGTGCAACGGTGGTTCAAGAACTTAAGACATTCAACGTGCAATAAGTCCCCCCAGGGGTCTTTAAGCAGGGCTGAAGAAAGAATATGACGCAGAGTCCGATGGGTAACAGCTGATTCGTGAATAACGATCAACCAATTACCCAGGTCTAGGCAACCCATCCACTTCCCGGGACCGAGGGTCATGATGTGCCTCTCAGCTCTTTGCGCCTCAACCGCCACGATCCGTTGCTTCGGACCGCAGGTCATCGACGTTGATTCCTGGGGGACGAGATGGAGCCGAGTCATTCTCATAAGGAATCGAGACAGTTTGTCGGCGGGGGAAGTCAGGGTCCCGATCAAATCATCATGATCGTCTCTAGTAGTCACGGGCTCATGGAAGGAAAACATTAATAAGACGACAGATATGTATTGGGGTTGGGCTTGTGAGGCTTGCAAGGCACTGGATCAAGTGATGCCCTGCTATTTCCAGCAAGAAAAACCCTCATCCTATCGAACAATGGACCGGGGAAGCCGGACAGCCTTCCCGGCGGAACCCCCGCTCTTCTGTTGTTCCAGCTGTGTGGTTGATGGCAGATCCCCCGCTACAAGGAGTTCCTGTATTCTATCGTCATCGCGCCCCGAGGCTTTTCAGGCTGAGCCGAGAGATCAACAGGTACGACCCGTACATGCACATCGACTCTCTCGCTGGGCTGCTGAAGGATGCTGCAAAATCTTCAGAACGAGCATAAACCATAAATCAATTTCACCATTCTCGGGCTCTAGTCGATAGGGGCCGCGAGGGCCGTTCCCTTAATCTTGATCTAAGGTACTACTAAGTAACTCGGGACTTCCCACCCCATCCAGTTTTACGACGGCTCTTATTTAGTTTCACGTCGCCAAGTGTGTCTTCAGATGAGCGACATGGTCAAAAAGGTTGTGTCACGGATGACCTCGATTAATAACAGCCTGGGATCAGAAGACTGCCTTCGGCCCAGCAGGGGAAAGACGTGGGGTGTTTGCGGGCCGAGTTATCTGCTAATTCAAAGCATTTCTAGGCGCGCATATCGCGTTTTTATTTACCTTGCCTTGGCGTAATGGACCTGTCCTCGTTGCGTTTTGATGTTGCGTGCAAAGCTATTGTACTCATGCCCGATGCTTCGAGTCCAATAGAACGGCCCACGTGAGAGAATAGATCAAGGATCGGGGGAGGAGAGGACACTGTTATGTAGCAACGAGAATGAACAAGTTGTATCCAACGCCTCGCAAAAGCCGGTAGCATGGACGATCCGGCAGGTTACAGACGCCGCCGCTTTCTTGTTCATCAAGAGCCATGTCTGTGCGGTATAAGTCCCGATGGTACTGTAGCATACCTACACTAGCCAGCATTAAACCCAGATCTAGAGGGCGGTTTCGGGCAATCCCACCGCCACAAAGCTGCATAAGAAAAGTCTGAACTCTCATGCAGCCCAACGACAAGTCACAACATCGTGCCTTTCCAGGCTGACGAACTACGAGACATGTCCATCACTGCCCGATCACATGATGCGCAGTTCCTGCCGGTTAGGCAATGCAGTCTTCCTTATGTGCTGAGACAGTCCAGCTCAATTTGCCCCAGTGAAGAGCCACGTTCGCTGAAAATCACCATGACATGGGGACCTGAGCTCATTGCCGTGAATTGCCACGATGGGCAGAGTGAGACGTCGATTTCTGTCGAGTTATGCTTATATCAGTACCCGTTGTACATCGCATTAGATCTTACACCACCGCGATCGTTCGAAACAGCGCCACCTTGGACAAGCCGCACAGATCTGCGATATATCACATCTCCCCCGAAAATGGAAAACACACGAACGACCACAGCATCATCAGAAGCAATGTCACATCGCCCTCGGCTCCGAAGATGTGCCACTCGTTCGCCTCGTTCCACGCACCGTTTCTTCGATCTGGCAAGTCGAAATAGACCATAATGTGGCAATGGGACGTTCCACCTCACGAGAGCCTATTCCTGCCTTCATGGGCTATGGCTGGGATCAAGTCGCCTTCAATGATCTCAAGGCCGCAGAGATGCGGCATCTTGACGGAGCTGAGCTGAAACACAAATGCGCAAACCTCGACCCCCCTACACGCAATCGGGAGAATGCATGGGTTCGGGAGTTTCTGGTTCCATAAATCTTGCAGTTCTCCCGGCTGGCCCTGCAAGGTACCGTGGTAGATGAACCACAGATCCAGCACGATATATCGCCAATTACTGATCGAGGCTGCAACCCGCAGCAATTGATGGCCCGAGATCGTTACGTTCACAACCCCAGAAGCGGGTGAGTGTTGCCAACTTGCTGCCCAGATTGAGACACCCTGTCCCGACCTGCCCTCCCAGCAGACGGAAATAACCCCTTGTTCGCAATGCAACGGGCGCTGTGAAACCACCCCGCGTGTCTTGCACGCATTGTTCAAGGTCATTGGGGATTCATTTTACAGTGTCTGGGGCTTGTTCTGGTCCGAACTGGCGCGAGTCATCTATTATCATTACGCCCGCTGAAATCTCCTCATTCACTCGTACCTGTCTTTACACCAGTCCCTCGTTCGCAGGCCCGTGACAAGGCGCTAGGTATGCATTGTCTCTTTCCAGCTTTCCCAGCTGTGCAGTATACCATTATGCAATCTCGGAAATGCCCTATGCTGGCCAAGACTAGAAGACCAAGTCCAACAAAAGTTAGATTATGCTGTGTTACTACAAGGCGAATGTGCCAGGGCAGATTGTACTCACTACCTCGATCTGTATCTGCATGCATCGGATGCTGCACCTCAATGAGCCACAGCTTGTGCGGGCATCCTTATTGCTTTGTGCCGTCTGTCCGATGCCAGCTTCCTCGCTTTTGCCGTGTGCCAGGAACTGACCGCCATTCCACAACCATGGCGACGGGATGAACTAAACCGACACACTTCTATGCAAAGCGCCAGTAGCTTATGTTGAGCGACACGATCGGGCAGCCCTCGACAGAGCGAACAAAATAGACGGATAGCTGACGGAATCCTTCTCTTTTCCTTGTATTGCCCATATCTCCTACCCACGATCCGTAAAGCTATGTCACCCCAATTCCGAAACCGGTAGCAAGCCTTTGGTACCAGCCTCGTCATTTATCATATTGTCTTGTCGGCTAGGAACAGGTCCAGAAACACACACATACATAAGAGGCATTCGTTCGCAAGCAATTCCCAAAGTGTGCGGAAGACTGTGACGAGATGCATGTACCCATTCGCCTCCGAATTCTCATCTGAATATCCTGAAATAGGTCGCCAAAGGACGTGGGTGAACACTTTCATATAGTAACAAGCTGGCATATCAAGCAGGGCAAGCAGGGCGTGCAGTGCGGCAGATCTTCAGTCATCTTGAAGCTGAAGCAACGGCACGTCAATAACAGGTTCTGATCGCCGCATGCATGGCCGCGCTTCGAGATCGACCCGGAGAAGCTGAGATTGCGTAACCACTCTTGCTGAGCCCTTGAAGCCTGAAAAGGTCAAGGGATAGGAGAAATTTGAAATCACGACGCGGACACCCATAGCTTCTTCATCAGCTCTCCAACCTCCCCGTATCTTCATACCCAAAACGATGTCTCCATATTCTGAATCGTCACGCAAAAGGACATACGCACACATCATCGTCATGTTCAGCGGGACGTACGGAAAGGGAGACGCAGCGGGATCATCTTCCGGGGTTACATCTACCAGGGGTCCGACGAGCCCCTTGCTATTCCGCCGTCCGAGTAACTCAGTCGAATGAGAAACTCGACCACGATGAGGAGAAGATGTCAGATGTGTACGCCGTGGGGCTGGTTCTTTGGATGGACCCTACATGGCAAATACCACCATCTTCTTCGACGTAAACGTGGCATCGAAGCTTGCCCGGAAATTGCCTTCGGTTGTTTGGAGCATCAGTCAATATCAACCCGCCGTGTCGGGACCTAGACGGAGGCTCTGGGTCAGCCTAGAATACACTTTCCATGACTAGCTATATGTCCGGCATACCTTCCGTAAGCACACATACTGTAACACCCGGGCGGCGTCACTTCGATGTAAGCTCTGCAAGATGCCGGGAACTTGCATGATCTCGCACATTTCTGAACATCATCAGCCCAATAGTACATGACGAAGTAGAACTAATTTCCTGTAAAGACCTTCCGTCTATTCTTGCATCTTCTTCGTGTTTCCAATAATCGCAAACCACTCCCATTACGGGTAGATGTAACAGGTTGCAAAGATGCCAGTATCACGGTTCTGAATGGGGCTGCTCCAAGTGACTGTCCCTGTTGTTACTCCTATCTGTGCAGCACTGGCCACATAACCATCACCAGTCGATTCGGGCAGGCGAGAGGCGAATATGTAGGCGCGGCCGCGTCAATTCAGCAGATCCATCGATCTCACAGAAACCCACCTGTCATTCCGGTAACTTAGCTGCCGAATAACATCGAGGGCAAATTAGCCCCAGAGCACACATTAGAAAGTAAGCAAAAAGCCAATCACGACTTCGTTTCTGGGGAGTGCGCTTTTAAGTGTGGATACATATTACAAGGTCAGGGGCGATTAAACAACATCCAGTAGGGGAACAACTGAAACAAAACCGAGATCGAGGAGTGATAGACATCCCCAAGCTCCCTCCCCGCTCCAAATCCAACGGCTCCGAAACCACGGGCCTGGCCGTCGTACATGCGGTCCTTTTCCGCCTCACCACGCACAAAGAAGCAGGCCCAGCAAGAGGTCAGTTCGATGGGAGATGTGCGGTCCCGAGGGGCTGGGATGGAATGAATCTCTAGAATGTCTCGACTCTCCAGGGTCAAGGACGACATGGGTAAGCGAGCAGGATTTCCTGGGCATTTTGGGTCCATAAGTTGCTGGCACTTCAACTCTGCGCAACTTTGTCCGTCATTGGGTCACGAGATTAAACCTAACATCCCGGAGCCTGACTACAGATACCTGTAGTAGGTAGAGGAAGTCAAGGTTAAGGTCAATCAAATGTCAATGATAGGGAACAGACGTAGCCCCTCATTCTTGGCGTCTCACCGACATCTTCCCTACTAAGAGAGAACAATATCTATGCAATATCGCAGTACTACAAGGCAGCGCTATCAAGAAATTGCCATGATATTGCCATGCTATTGCTATGTGTTGCACTGGAGCAGAGAGATTGCGTTATCTGTTACTAATTATATACCTACAACAATATAACTGACTGCGCTGTGCCAAGAATCCGCACCTTGTCCGCACTCAAATCTTTATGTTTCGTACGAGAGCCCTCCATAATCCGAACCTAGTCGGTAGCTGAAAACCACCAAGCCTGGGCATCATCACAAATGACGATAATTCATACTCCAACAGGGCTCCCCCTCGCCCGCTAGCTAGCTGTCAAATTGCAGGGCTGGAAATTCAATGAACTACTGTACATAATTTACGATAAGTAATCATCAATTACCGAAGGAACTCAGTCTCGTGCGTCAATATCCATGCCTATACCTTATTTGGAGGACTAAGTACGTTGATACTTAGACAGGTGTATAAGCGTATACAAATATGATAGATCAAATAAAGGAACGTTTCCACCCCATGTCTACCTCATCCCTCAAAATATTGCCTACCTACCTAGTGACCACCAGGTCCTAGCATATTTACCTAACATACACCATTAAGGCAAAGCACCCAACCCAAGCTGGAATCTCACTCGAACACACTTCACCTGAGCACACTGGGCCGGGATATTCCCTGACACCATCCACCAGTCTACCTACTGTAAGAGATGCAGTTCAACGCAATGGTTTTTTTTTTTTTTTTTTTTTTTTTTTTTTTTTTTGGAGCAGAGCGCGTTATTTTCGCTGCATGATGCATGGCGGATTCTCACTGACGAGTTTCAGTAGTCCGTGCAATACTCTCGCATTCACAATATGCGATCAGCTTCAAAAGGTATCGCCTACAACATTGTCCCTAGAAACGAGAGACAGTACAGTAGGCATTGTTGACTGCCAGCTGATAATTGCGAAACAAGGTAAAGTCCTGACAGAGTAGAATACAAATCTTCCGTAGTTCAAGGGCATGTGTCAAATCACTGCTACAGTTCCTTGACGAACCCAACCTCGACGAGCCGATCAGCATCAATGTTCAAATCAGCCAGCTTCGTCCGCGAATTCTCCCGTAGGAACAGGAACACGTGTAGGGCGACTCGTCTGAGGATCTGGCCGACCCCCTTTCGCCTCTGTATACGCATCGTTTCCTTGCCGAGCACGTAGATAACCTGCGCCTCGTGCCCTTTACGTAGTGCCTCGAGCTCCCGCTCGGCAGACTCACTGCCGCGCTGCGCAACGGCCAGCTCGACTTGCCCGATAAGTTCCCGTCCTAGTGTAGGCTTGATGACGTCCTGTGCGTATCCGTGCCGTAGCGTGACACGGTAGCAATTGGGGCCCACGGCCGACTCTCGTGTTACCACGTACTGTTCTGCGGGAGTGACGGTGGGGACGGGCAGTGGGCGCATGTGGAAGAAGATGAGGATGCGCGGACGAGCTGCAAACTTGGTGACGAACTGCGTGAAGGAGATGGGAAGGAGGCCAGGGTCGTCCGATTTGTCAAAGAAGACGCCTAGGCCTTCGACAATGCTGACGAGTCCGCCGCCGAACTTGTCCGCGAGGCGGACGCCCCCTCCATTATCATTCAAATCAGAGTGGCGCTCGACAGTGAGGAGAATAGAGGCGGAAAGTCGATTCGTTGACTCGGCGCTCCATTGCTGCTCTTTACCGTAGCGCCAAAGGATGAAGATTGATGCGAGGATACCAGCCAGCACTAGAGTAAACCACGCACCCTCTGGGACCTTGACCAGCACTGCGGACGTGTATACGCCGTCGAGACCGAGGAAGATGAGAAAGATGGGTAGTACTATGAATATGGAGAGTCGCCAGACTAGAATACCTACGAAGCCCAGCATAAAGGTCGTAATGAGTGTGACTAGAATCACGCAGACTCCATAGGCATTGCCTAGCGAGGTTGTCTATTTGGTACTCGTCAGTGGCCCGAATGGAGGCATCTAACAAATAAAGAAATTTCCGTCCTCACTCACGTTGTTGTAGACCGCTGTGACGATGACGGTTCCGAGCAACAGAAGCCAGTTGGCCAAAGGGACATAGATATGGTGGTGGAACCGTTTGCTAGTGTAGACCTTGTGACACCCACAAGTCAATTGCTACCACTAACATATGGGGACATTAAAGGTAGAGGGCGCGGTACGCTTCACGTGCACATACCTGCTTGACGTGTGGGAAGTAGGATAAGCGCATGACTTGCGACAGGAGTTGAAAGCTCGAGGTGATCTGATAGGCGCAAAGGTGCTGCGTTAGTTATTTTTCTCGAGTTTCCCCTGCGGGGCCCTGGACTAAAACAAAGAATTGGTTTCTGATATGGCGGGTCAGATATCACTTACTACAAGAAGTCAGTACGATGTCTTGGAAATGTAGTCAAAAATTAACTCGCAAGGGATCTTTCTATACATACCCATAGCCTGAGAAGCGACGATGGCAGCAAGGATGGCGATGACGAGACTAAAGTACAATGTGCCCGGCGGAACTGTATAAAAGAAGGGATTTGTAAATGCTGTCTCGGTCGAATCCACGGCAATGAAGGCTGCTTGACCGGCGTAGGCGATTATTAGACCTCGTTATCAGGTCAGCTCAACTCGCAACCACACACCCGGAATTGCTCTTACATGGATACGTCAGAAATAACCAGGAGAACTGTATTGCCCTTTGACTGAACGCTCCCAGGTCGGCGAACTGCATTGTCACCATTCAGTTGTGATGGACTACACCGATACACTACGGCTTGGCCAACTTACTAATGCCTCGACACCGGTGAAAGCCAAGAGCAAGCCTCCGAGCGACTTCCACCCGGCATAGCCATTACGAATCAGGTACGTAAATGCGAAGTAAGGACTGAAAGCCTTCAAAACCGTGTAGTCGAACATGACGAGGTTGTAGATACCAGCACCCAAGTTGAAGAGAAGCCAGATGCAGACGATGGGAGCAAAGGCTGTTCCAAGCCGAGACGTGCCAAAGGGCTGCACCAGAAACAAGAGGACAATGATGGCTTCTGACACTCCGACGACAGCAGGCGTCCCGAGCTCGGGGTTGACGACACGAATGCCCTGGATTGCGCCCAAAACCGACTGCGCAGGCGTCAAGACGCCGTCGGCCATGACGAGCGAGATTCCGATCACGCCGATAGTCTTGAGCGTGATTTTCGCTATCTGTGAGTTCTCTATCAGGTTCCGTATACTGCGGCCTTCAGGTTTCAGATCGTTTGTCGCATAACGCTCCATTTTATAGCCAACACGACGCGTGTCGCTGCCATGTTCTGCTTGAGATATGGAGGACGACGAGAGGTGATGATCCAAGTCGGACGTAACGATGTGTGTGTATCGCGCAAGCAGGCTGTAGAGCGCGAAGGTACCGCCTTGTCCGTCGTCGTCAGCTGCCAGAACTATGAAGCAGTACTTAAGGGTCACTATCAAAGTCAAAGACCAGATGATGATCGAGAGGGCTCCCACTAGCTGTTGTTAATCGAAGGGTTACATGTCAGTTGAAGTCACTCCACCTGACGGTAATGGGAAATTGGAGTGTCGAGCGCCCAGCATAAAAGGTGCGTCGTGGTACGGGCTTGGTCACTCACATCCTCCCATATGGGTTGGCTCGAAAAGGTGGACGAGTAGACGTAGAGCGGCGAAGTGCCAATGTCACCATAGATGACGCCCGTGCTTTGAAAAGCCAGCCATATCAGGACCAAGCCACTATACGTCTGTAGCCGAGCAGTGGCGGGGTCAGCAATATCGCAGGGCGACTAGGGACAAGGAGGTGTACGGGCTTTCTATTCTAACACACCTGCTTGTGGGATCGATTCGCATCTTCGAAAGCAATGCGCGCCTTTCGCTCATCGTCATCAGTAATGTCACGGTTCTCACTTGCACTGGGCCCAGTCTT
This sequence comes from Xylariaceae sp. FL1272, assembly GCA_022432385.1. Classification (NCBI taxonomy): domain Eukaryota; kingdom Fungi; phylum Ascomycota; class Sordariomycetes; order Xylariales; family Xylariaceae; species Xylariaceae sp. FL1272. Next base: position 98,434 of record JAJJXC010000011.1, on the reverse strand, counting down.
AATACGATCATGGACGTCCGTCTGCACCTGTGGTAAGGCTTCAATGTCGGTTGGATCACGCTTTGCCATCGTGTATGTAAAACCAAGCACCTTAGAGTCGTAAACAACACAAACAAGGCGAAAGTTGACTGGGCGAAAAGGAGGTAATGCGATGGGATAACCACAAACTGCACAGACCACAGAGACTAGATCCAGCGTTGTGGAAACAAAGGAGAGTATGATATGGCAATGAGGACGGGTGCAGTCACCCCTTATGAGTACACCTCGGGCACGATGGTCCACAAAGCCATTGCATCTCTCGTTCAGGAGATGATTGGTCCGGCGGCGGGAGCCTCAGCATGCACATACCAGCTGAAGGAGCAGGATCTTGTTCAACCTCAAAGTATTGACCTAGGCTGAGAGATAAGTGCCACACGCGTTAACTACCTTGGGGGTCTTGGTTCGTGATTTGGGTAAAGCGATCCTTCCTACATTGAAGGAGGCCTCCCTAATTTCACTGGGCGTGCGGAATAAAACCCGATGTGGTATGATTTTCAAAATGGCGCATCGGGGGGGGGGAAGTGTGCTCGGTGTATTGACGTTTGTTGTTATTTAACGAAATAGGCCATCGGGGAGGGCCCGGACTGACGGACGGTGATAATCGGATAACTAGCGGCGGTATCACCTATGCAAAATTATCCCGCCGACTACCAGTCGTCTGCTATGCCGAAACCCAGCCGGCCCACGTGCCGCCCCGGCCTGCTCCACGTAAGCTGTTAGGCGTGGTACTTTCCGTGTAAGTACTGTACTGTTGGGGGCTGAGTGCATCCCACACCACCTTGCTGGGAGGAAGAAGTAAGGAGGTCGGGGTTCATGCAGTCTGTGGTCGAGAGCCAAGCCATTGCAGACTCTTCGAACATGTACCTCAGACTCTCGGAATGCGAGACTATACCTATCTATCTGCATCGTATTGATCCACGGTGACCGAAAACATTGCCGGGCCAATGGTGTTGCTCCCTTTTCAGATGTCATTTTCGAAGAGGGAGCATTATTATGTGGATAGGAAAGAGGTAGGTGCGGTGGTAATATTTCATAGCGCCGATGATGCCAATATCACGGTTCGCCATGGAATAGAGTTGGGAGGCCAGTCGCTGCACGCCGCCCAAGCTATACGGAAACTATTTAAACCCCGGTCTAGCTCTGTGGTCATAGCATGCATCACTGTTGGATGGGCTGTATGTACAATTGTACGAAGTGGTGAAGCACTAATAACAATAGTCTATTCATGCATGCTATCTTGGAGGGAGACTTCGTATGAAGTAACTGGGCCAGCATGACTTTGTATGGAAGCATGCTGGCGGTGCCAGGTGGTGTTGTACGTGCCTGCTCTCATGTGATGACTTTGGTTCAACAGTCACAAAATCTATGCTTCATCCCAAGTGGTAGCGCATATGTACAAGTTCTATTACCGCGGACAGTAGGCCAAGGACTAGGTTGTGAAGTTGCGTCGTGCCGCAATCCGTACGCCACTCGAGACTGGCAGGCGGAAACCAAAAAGATGGTTCACACTTTATGGGTACGACTTATAATAGCCCGGTTAAAATTCGAAATGATAACTTAACAAATTCCGAATACGCAATAGACTGTGAATACCTAAGTTTCCCCGTAGACTATAATCCGAATAGATCTTTACTACTTTATGTCAGCTAGGTTGGGAAATTTTCGATATTATTTCAATCGGTATATGTATGCTGTATCACTTATATTGTCAATGGCCTGACTGGCTGACTAGATGCCAGATTGAGCGCCTAAGCCTGAGCACAACCTTCAAATCCGGAGAAGCCTCCTCTCAAGACCAAGCACGATATCAACATTGGCGACCCTAGAGGGTCTAATGGGTAGTTAGGAAGGTACATCCTGTCCATGGGGTACAATTGTGTAAAGCTATGCTGAGGTGTAAGTCAAGTATGTGGGTAAAAGCTCTAGTGAAGAGCCGACTACAAGTACGAGCCTGTATCAAAGCATGGAATATATTGGCGTCTCTTTCCTTTTGAATATCCTCCTCTTTGGGGGTTTCCAGAGGCTGTTCACTACATGATGATTATAACTACACTGGCCTACAAAAAACGTGAGCTCTTCACAAAGGTGCTTCATCACCCATGAGTTGCCATGCCGCGGTAGACAGGACCATGTGATATTGACGTGTGAAAATAGTGCGCCAGTTGCAAGGACGTCCATTTTAAAATGAGGTTCGGGTGTTCATAAAGAGGTAGGTACTGGCTTGTCTCTCTCGAATTACTGCGCCATCTTCGAACCAGGACGATCTCCAGAGGTGGTAGAGGTTTCATTCGATGACGAGTGTTTGTATATAAGGTAGCTTTAGATTTAGATACCGTAGGCATACCAGTTTTCTTTTCTGCGAAGGGCATTGGCGCATAGATATACACGTTCAGTATGATGATATTACAATATTTGCCAAATGCTCTCCTTATAGCCGGCTTGCGCTCCGACTCCGGATTGTCATCCAGTTATCACGGTGTGCCTGGCGATCGCGACTTGCTCCGGACACTATTCGTCGATTAACATCATTATGCAGTGTCGGCGTTCTGCCTGAGCACATCAGTTGCCGAGGTAACTAAGGTTCTATCGTGAATCACTCAGCTCCTGTTTACAGACTAATTTTGTAAAAAGAGGGTTCGATCACAGAATGCGTGTAGGGACTTCTTTAAAGAGACGACTTTCCTACAAGGTTGGTATATTTTTGATTGGATTCAGTCTATCTGTGCCATGTATCACTATCGCCAGAAATCCGGCCCACCGGTCCACATTTGGCATGTCATTGCTGTAGAGATCTTTGATCTTGATACTGAATTGCGAGCAACAGATATGTTAGTTGAATCCGGATGTTTTGCAGAGATGTTGGTGTCTTTACCTTTTCCTCTCGCTCGTCATCGTATCCTATCTTTTGTCCCTTCCCTAGTCTCGTATAAACCACGCGTTGGACCCTTATGTCGTAAACTAACAATTGGTAGTTCGGACATTAGAATTGAACCAAGGGGTGATTGACGCTTATTACGGCATCAGCTTTTCATTAGTCAACTACTTTTCTCTCTCGCGGCCTTCCGAACGTGGTAATGAGTATGGCAGTTCATCGAATGTGGATTTCCATTCTTCAAATCACTTAACCCTCTCTTCAACGATTATAACCGGTTGCAAATCCCGGCGGTGGCGGCGGAGCAGCGCTGCCAGGTGGTACAAAGCCCGGAGGCCCCGGAGGCCCAGGAGGTCCTCTAAAATTCCCGGGGTGGAAGTCTGCAGGAGAGCCATATCCTCCTTGAACAGGTGGAGGGCGAGCGGGCAGGCCTAAGGGTGCTGGTGGAAGAGGATGTTGTGGACGACCCATACCAGGATGTGGTGGCGGGCCACCGAAATGCGGTGGAGCACCACGGCCCATTTGAGGAGGTGGAAAGCTCATAGGCCTTGGAGGAGGACCGCCATCGAAGCCCGGTTGAGGCATGACAGGCGATGGAATGGGAGCACCAGCACTGACACCGACAGGGGGAGCTGCGACAGGGGTTTGATTGGGATTCTGGAGTAAGGCTGGTGGCATGGGCATAGGTTCAACAGAAACATTGTGCTTTTTTGCCTGGGCGGCGAGCATACGCTCTGCCTCGTCACCGTGGCGCTCTCCCTTGCCGTCTTTCTTGTATGCATACTGTACCGAGACGTCCTTGTTCATGAGGAACTGCTGGTTCATGTTGTTGATAGCGTCATCAGAGGCGTCGAAACTGCTGTATGACACAAAGCCGTAGCCTTTGCTGAGACCGTTGTCGTCGCGTGCGACCTTGGGGGGCGCGATGAGGGTACCGAAGCGGGCGAACGTGTCGTAGAGGACCTTCTCGTCGACCATAGGGTCCAGGTTACCAATGAAGAGCTCGGCGCCAATCTCGAGTGGCTTCTGCTTGTCGGCAGAGGCCTTGTTGACACGCAGAGCCTTGCCGTAAAGACGGATGCCGTTCATGATCTTGGCGGCATAGTCGGCATCGCCCTCGCCGTTAAACTCGACGAAGCCGAAGCCCTGGTGGGACTGGGTGACACGGTCTTTGGGAAGGTGAACATTGACGACAGGGCCAGCCTGGACCATCAGCTCCCACATCAGCGCATCGGTGGCGCGTTCGTCTATGTTGCCGACATAGACGGTAGCCTCCTTGTCCTGTTCCCTGTGAGGTGCGTGAAATCTTAGCATGTTTCTGATGAATATAGGATGCTCCGTATGTGTGCGCTTACCAGTGCTTTGCGCCGGACATGTCAAGCTGATTACAGAGATGGTGCGAGGCGGTGGATGCTGGGTTTATTGTCTAGAGAGCCAGCTTCGTCGTCGAGATGTTCATGATAAGCTCTTACTTAAGCTTGCCAGGTAATCGTTGTTTATTTGCAGGCAGGGTTTCCTGGCAACTGTTTCTAGCTCAGCTGCAGCTGGCGCTCGCTGATTGGTGCATGGTACGTACACTGCGTAGGTCAGGTATCCACTGAAATTTTGAGATGGCGCCGACTCTAATTAGCATAGCTGTCGACGACCTCTTCCATCATCTTGTCATCCCGTCATCCATCAACAGACAACCACCATCACCTCTCCATACCCGCCTTCTTTGACGGCAAGGTCTACTCGCAGGAAACACCAGAAACACACCATACTTCCGTGATCCCCATACTCTCTCTCCACCATGTTCGCCCTCTCAGAAGAGTCCAAGGTAACTTTATCTACACCCAACCCACCTGTCGCATAGGAAGATGCTTACAGTCGCATAGGAGCGCATCGGCAAGATCATCGATGTCAGCCGCGTCGCCCTGCACTACGGCTACCTGCCCTTGATCCTCTACCTCGGCTACACCCGCAGCGAGCCCAGACCCTCCATCATCAAGCTCCTCTCTCCTCTCACCTAAGTTACCAACATCATCACACGACCTCACGAAACTGTATATTATCACCCAATCACCACCAACGAACCCAATACGCCAAGATGAGACAGGTATTCCCTACTGAATGTACGCTGCCATAGTCAGCCGAGCAAGGGAGGACGAAGCATGTATGGAGTAGGCGGTGGAATGGCAACGACTGAACCAGAGGGAATCGGCCCTGTACTATATCTGTAACAAACCTCGGAATTCTCAAGAGGATATTTAATATGAACTCAGGCTAAAAGAATATGCTTACTCGACCCTATGTGACAAAAGTTCGGAGTGCCAGTGTATCTCGCGCGGCATGGCAGTCAATCAACAACTAGGATCCGGATTTCAGAGCTACCTCGACTGAGGAAAATCCAAATATAAAGAACATCTCGTACATCCAATCTATTTGTGTGTGCTGTCACTTACCGAGCGGTGAAGATCATCTATCTCACCTATGCTATGTGGCAATCACTAATGTATTTCTGTACACTACAGTAGCTACGAGAGTTACTTGGATGATCATTGCCCACCCACAGACATGTGTATCGGTACTCTCACTATACGTAAGTGCAAGAATTGATCACTTGCTAGTAAGAGCACACTTTGAGTACAGATTTAACTCTGTATTACGGTAGGCGTGTCCCCATGACAGAAGCAAGGGAGAGAGGGGTAAGAGCGATAATCAAGCTGGTTTTTGGAATAAGTGATCAAAAAGGAGTCGTATTGCATTGCGTAGGCCTTGCAGTTCTTGATGTCCGTGATTTAAGATATGTGAACTGGGGAAAAGTATTCACGTTGGGCCCAAGTAGAAAGTGACATGGGGTTACTTCAGATCTCATTGTTCAATTGTACATTACAGTCAGTGTATTTCATTCAACCGTGTTTATGCTTGGTAGCACTACAACAAGCAGAGAGTGAAAGCTCACATCTGTGCTTAGCCGCCTCGCACTTAACTCTGTCTTGACACTCATTCGGCTGTTTAAAAGCAGCAGTGTGGGTGGTTGCTTATGTATTCACAGGGAAAATATTCACAACATTATTATGATTTACGTAGGATATCTGCTGAATATCGTTGCTACGCATAAGTAAAACCTTGCCATATCATAATGGGGAAAAGAACTGAACGACGAAAAAACTATTTGTAGTACGCAAGACCTGATTGAATGACTGAGTTAAGAAAGCAGCAAGGAAAGTCCCGTTGCTAACCTATCTTACCTAATTTAACCAAGGCGACATGACATCTCCTACAGAACCCCCCCTCCCTGCCTGCCCTTCTCTATGTAGTTTTAACTTAAAAAAAAACACTACAATCGAGCCCTAGAGGCACTACTGACTGACTAACTAGTATGGTAAAAAGTGAGGGGGAAAAAAGAAAAAGAAAATTGAGGCTACCACCCGCCTCACCCCTCTCCCGGGATCGAACTCAGGTCCCTGGGTGTATATGGGGGAGGAACGGATCCCTCCCCCCTACACCACTCAACCATGTTGCCCGGGCCGGAGCCAATTTCCCGTGAGTCCCTGGTTTATTGGAGACTGGACAGTTATCGAGCTCTATATACATCGGACGAGGCAGGTATTGACAACAGGTATGGGCCTGCGCCTGCACTTGCATTTGGCTTGTTATGTATGGGTTGATGCTGTGGCGTGTCCCAATCTGGTGTCTCATCTACCTATCTCTCCTGCTTTTGGTACGTGTAGGTAGCCATCCAAGACACTCCCACCTTCGAAGTAGCTGCGAATATCCAAACTGTACAACTTTATAAGCAACATCATACACACATCGAAACGAGTCAAACACCTAAGATGTCGCGCACAAACAGCAGCGTTCTACTCACCTAACTTCAACCCTCTCTCCCCATACAAGACCAAATTCTCTGTCTGCATGTCCAACCCAAGATAAGGTAAACAACACATCCGCCCCTTAAATCAGGCACTTCACCATAAATCTTTCCAAAGCAAAGCCCCCTCCCCTTCAATTTTCTTAAACCGAGATCCAACTCACAACCAACCAGATTCCCACTCTCTGTACCAAGCAAAACAATATAAATGCAAGCTTCCCTATATGCCCTTCACCGCGCACCTTACCCTGTCGAGTCACCAACCTACATGTTTCACATCTCCTTTCCTTCCTAGGCAAACCCATATCCAACCCCCTTTGGACCCCCAAAGAGTAATCACATTTCCTCGAGCCCTTTGTTTCCAAGGTCCTCACCCCAATACATCGACGAGTCGCAATTCCTATAACTCACCATCTCACGGCCTCCCATTCGGCACATTTCAAGCAGCACAAGAGGAGAAGTATACACAACTAAAATGTATTTTCCTGATTCTGTCGTAGACGAACCAGACCATGGCCCGACAAGTCTGCCTTCTGTCAACTTCATCCTCGGTAGGCATAAATTGTAGATAATCATGTCTTCCCACGTGACCAGGTAAAAGGAAAACCTAGTGATACAGAAAAACACCGATATCTGATAGACTGTGATACCCCTGAATCTATCATTTCCTGAGTTTTGTCGCTCAAACTCTACTAGAGCCGGACGCCATCAAAGATATCCTCGTCCTCCCAGTTCTTCACCATCTTCCCCCAGCAGAAGATATCCGAGAATCGATCCAGGATGCCACCGCCCCGTCCAGGCTTCTAACTGATTTCCTCGGTGGCGGCGTCAGCATCTACATCCATGGCCGGCTTATAGTCCACGAGAAACGCTTCCTCTATGGCGCTCCTCCGTCTAAACACCCTTAGCCATCTCTCTCCCCACCTCTTCACGAGGTCCTCGCCTCCATCTTCAACCTGGGGATCCATCATCTGATCCTTCGTGCCGCTGGACCAGGAAATGAGGGCGTCGTCCATTGCCTTGAACAGTTCCCTCATAGCTGTCAACTCTTGCTGACCGTCCTCCGTGAAGCCGGACTTAACGACCTGTCGGAGACGCGTCGTAACCTTGACAACGGTCTCGAACACCAGCTCAAAGACCCAGGCTTTGCTCAACGCTTGGCCGTAGGGACCAGCGCGATCACTAACTAGCGCCCAGTCGATGACGGCGCTTGGCGTGACGATGGAATAGTTGAGCAACTTCTCGATGATGCTGATAGCTACGCCCGGGTGGGAAGACCAGTAGTTCATAACTGCTGTGATGATCTGAGCTCGAGCGGCTTCAGATGCAGCGCCTGCATCAAGCAATCTGTCTTTGGTCCGCTCTATACAGGCCAGTACGTGTGAGAGTGATTTCGACCCAACCCAGCATACGGCTGTCACGAAGACGTCTGTGCTCGAGACCAGGGGGTCAATGGATTGATCGAGAGCCGCCGAGTGGATGCGGTCGATGACGGGCTGAATATCTTCATCCGGAGCCTTGCGCTTTAAAAGCGAGGCCAGCTCTTTGCCCTCCGCCGCAAAAGGAGTGTCTGAAGTCTAATGTTAGCTAGATGATCTCCGTGCAACAAATGAAGTCAGTCAAGATACTCACGTTCGTTGTTGAATTTGAAATCTGGTGTATCTTGCTCCTTCTCTGGGCCGATGAGGACCTGGTATGGCTCAGGCAATGTTCCCTTGATGCGCTGGGCGAAACTGAGACGGATCTCCTTATCTAGCGCACCTATGATGAAGGATTTGCAAGGATGCATGTTGGGCAGATTGACGTCGTCGACCCATTCCGTCCACTTCCACATAAACCCGAAGTTGCTGAGGTGGTGAGTAAACCAGTCCAGGAATCGGTAGCAGAGTTCAAGATCCAGGCGGTGGAGGTTTTGGTAAGAGTGGCGGATGGCACGACCGAGACTCGGGGCAATGGCTGCCGGCGCGATCTTACAAGCTTCTGTCAACACGGAGTGGTAGTAGACAAGCTTGTGCTCAGCGGTGGGAAGCTGGAATAATTGCGAGAAGACAGCATCCACCGCGACATCTTCAGGCTTCCACGTAGATCGATCACTGTCGACATCACGTAATCGGTCGAAGGGAGTCGCACGCTTCACGAAGACACCCGGCGCGAAGTAACAATCGGCGTCAATGAGGAAGCGAGCTGTGATGTTGCGATTAAAATGCAAAACGTTGATGGTATCAAGCAGTGCATCTCGAATGATGGAGGCGGCAAGATTGGTGACGGGAGGAACGGACTCGATGTCCTGGTTGACGTAGACAGAGTAGTAGATTTCGGGAAACAGGGGGCGAGGGCCCGTGATGACCTTTTCCGGAACCGTTATGATGGGCAGCAGATGCTTGGCGGCATTGTCAAGCTTCTCCTGTTGCTCGATCTCCTCCAATGGCATCTTCCATGGTCGGGGGAGACACGCTAGGGGCCACTCAGCGGCGGCTTCGCCCTGGAGCTGTTTCTGAAGTAGGCTGATGAGGCTCATATTGGCCAGGGGACTCTCAGTACCTGCCTCCACATGGTAGGGGTCTATAAGGACTTGCAAAGCGTGCGGCTCCGAGGCAATGATGTCGGTCTTGTCCATGAGAGCAGCGGCTTTCTGATGCGACTCAGGCGTGGGCGCGGCGGCAATGATGTAGGGGATGGTGAGAAGAATGATCTTCACAAGTTCGGTTCCAATGGTCTAGCAACAGATGGTCAGTTTGTACGGAGTGAATGGTCGGTGTTAAGTTAAATATCAACTCACATCCTCGGAACTGGCCGTCTGCAGGACGACGGCGCGCTCGAACAGCTCGTCGAGGACGGGAAACAAACCGTCGCCCTCGAGGCAGCTCTGGAGGCAGGCGAGGAACTTGAGATAGAGCTTGACATCGCGCCACTCGCCCTCCTGGATCTTAGCCTCGGTGGCAGAGACGATGCGCGCAAGAAGGGCGTCGAGGATGTCGGGCTTCAGCGAGTTGATGACGAGCACGACGGCAGCGACGAAGGGGGTCTTGAGCGGCTGCTCGACGACCATGTCGGGGATCAGGTCGAGGAAGGTGGTCTGGAGGTCTGGGTCCTGCTCGTAGTTGTCGGCGATGGCCTGAGCAATGGATTGGACCTCTTCGTGCCAACGGCGAAGGGGAGACTCGGCCAGGCCCAGCAGTTGCTTGCGTATGCGGACAGGGAGAGGTGCCTCGTATCGGCGGCGCTGGGGTCGACGGTCGAAGTCATCGTCGTCTGAGATTAGATAGGTCAGTCATTGGAGTCGAGGTTGATGTGACGGAACGGGTTGAGCAAGTTGCGCACCTCTGTAGCGTCGCTTGCGGTTGTAGCCGCCGCCATGGGGTCTGCGATCGTAGTCGGCCATTGTGGCTGCGGACTGGAACTATTTGCGGGAGGGAAGTGAGTGTCGGTCGATAGTAATGAATGAAAGAATCAGTTGGCCTTGTATTGCTGGTTGCGATTGGAAGCCAGCGCAAGTCCGGCTAGGGCCTCGTCGAAGATGTAAGACGGAGGTGCAAGATGGAGACTACCTAGGACGAGAGGTGCAACAGCCTGCGAGGTACGTAAGAAGGCACCTGTGCAGCTGCCGGGCATCAAAACTTCCTTCTAGAAGTTACGTCACGCCGCACTCCGGAGGAATGTTGATTATCAGACGAAAGAAGCAGAAGCAGCAACACACCCTGAGATAGGATGCGCCTGATCAATGCCAATTGACCGATTGACACGGATTGAATCAATGCTCTATCTCTATCTCCTCGGTGCTGCTAGGTTGGCGAAAAAAAGTGACGTGACGCGACCTGCAGTAGTCGAGCTCAAGCCCCATCCGAGTGCACGGACTAGATCTCGGCGAGATGGGCTACATCCAATGCTGAGCACCAGCTCCAGTTTGGGGATATCGCCTTGAAGTTTGAACTAAACATTGAGTCGGGACGAGTTCAGCTGTAAAAGATACTGGCATGTGAAGTTCAACCACTCTTCCGTTGCGTCATGATGACTTCAGATTGCTTTCTGCTAGTTGTGTCAATGAATCCTTGGCCATATATGAAGATCCAGCTCAGATCACATCAAACTACACATCGTACCTGTACCTGTCTTACGTATGGCAAGTAGCTGCTTTGTTTCAAGTGCAAACACGTCATTCAAGATGAAACATATGTGAAGGTGTTAATATCGAGTCTCTCTTTTGGGTCGCAATTGCTTCTCTTTACATTGTTGAGCATCTAGTAGTAAAACCGTGCTTGTCTGGCCCGCCCGTCACAAGCAGCCGGCCGCCCTTTTTGTTTGTCATTTTGTATGCTGTCCTCTCCCACTCGTCATGTGCAGACGATGGAAGTACGCCGTCCGATGCAAAAGAAATCTTTTGGGATTATCCCATGATCACCAACGGGCGCTGAACTCTCCATCACCGCAGTGGGACCACGAGCCCGGCCCAGTGGTATCCTTTGGGACGCCTTTCCCAACACGCACAAAACCCCCGGTGGTCCAACTCCGAGTTCCAAGCCCTCTCAGACAACTCATACGCCATCGTCCCACCCCTCACCATGTACGTGTGAGCATTGCCCCAACGAGGCCACAAAAGGGGAGCCAGCCACCTCGTGACTGTTCCACACACAAGGACAAAGTGAATAATCGAACAAGATAGATAGAAAGCACATGCCGTCTCGGTCAAGCACAGAAGAGAGCTCAGAACGCATATCGAATTTCTCGCGCTCTAGTCATTGGTCCAAACCCCGTGTCGTACACACGCGGGCTATCCCTGCCACTGCGTTTCATTCCGCCCGCTCTGTCCATGTCATACACTGAGGGCCTGGCCGGTGTCAGCAATATCTGGATAGACATCACCACAGGAGCAGCATCCCTGCCCAGTCCCCAATGTCCGAATTCCACATCTAACCCGTCAATGACAAGTCCGAGGGAAACACGTCCAGATACGCTGAGATCCACCTAACCTAGGTTTGCCAATCACAAAAGATCTGGGTTCGAGGTGATGAAGGTGTTGCAAGATGGCGAGCGGCCAATTACGTTGGGATGACCCGGTCGAGTCGAGAACAGCACAAACCCCAATCTCGAGATTGGCTCAGTCTAATCGTGCCATCATCTCCTGTTTCGTTAACGGCGTGAAGTTATCAATGTCAATCCCTCGGGATACCAATACAGGCTTGATATGTGCGGGAACGAGCTTATGATTCAGTCGTGGTGCGATTGACATCTCTGAAAGCCGGTTTGTCAGTAATCATGGTGCGTAGACAGAGATTCGGGGCCAATGACTCACCATGCTTCGTGAAATCAAACAGATTCGGTAACTCCCTCAATTGACCACTTGTGTGCCTCGAGTCCGGAAGCTTCGTGTTCGGGTCTCGCAACTCGTCGAAGAAGGCGTGGACCATCGCATCGACAGCACTCAAACGCTCGGTAGGGGTATACTCTAGCAGTTTTGCTATCAAATCCAAAGCGTTCGCATCTGCCTTTCTGAAAACCTTGCTGAAAGGATGTGGTTTGATTTGTGGGAATTTGTGCTCCATGTAGTTAGGATTCATGGTTCTAATCTGCTCTCGAGTAGGTGTTCCGAGAACTTTGATAATTTCAACCAGCTGATCAATTCCCGATTCTCCAGGGAAGAGCGGCTGGCCGAGCATCAACTCGGCCATCACGCAGCCCGTCGACCAGACGTCTGAGAATCTATCATTAGCTAGCGCTTCATCTAGCTCCTAGATCGAAAAAGCCATACCTATCTTGGTTGTGTAGTTGGTAGCTCCGAAAATCAGCTCCGGCGCTCTGTAATATCTGGAGCAGATATATGACACATTCGGCTCGTTCTCAACCAATATCTTCGCGCTGCCAAAATCACAGAGCTTGAGGATTCCAGTGTTGGGATCCAGCAGGAGATTCTGAGGTTTGATATCACGATGGCAGATTCCTTGGGAGTGGATGTAGGCCAAAGCTCGGAATAACTGGTAGATGTACAGCTTGACTTCGAGGATCGGCATGGTAGTCTTCATTTTATTGAAGAATCGCGAGGCTCGATAGACCGTTTCAGGAACAAATTCTTGCACGAGATTCAGATAAACTTCATCCTTCTTCATAGAGCGTCAGCAGTAGAACTTCATCATTATGCCTTAGGAACAGGTTATGGTTACCCTCTCGCCATTGGAATAGTAAAAGGCCTTGAGCTGCACGATGTTGGGGTGCCGAACAATACGCATAATTTGCAGTTCTCTGTTCTGTAACTACCAGTTAGATATATTGATAAAGAAGAACACTATCTCAGGCCAGGGTACCTTGAACCTCTTGTCCTGGAGGACACGCTTGATGGCGGCATCTTCACCAGAGGGCGATAATTTGGTCTGGAACACGACGCCGAAGGAGCCATTGCCGACGATTTTGCATTGCGTATATTGCAGGTCCCGCGTCTCGCCGGTGACGCCGTCTTGGACCTTTTCGCGGATGACTTCTACATTCGACGTCAGTAGGCCAAGGCAGAGGCGGGGCGAAGGAGGGGTTTGGCGGGTGGCTCTAGCTTACCTCCCATGCGGAGCGAGTTGAATGCCGCAGTAGGGCGGTTCTGCGACATTTTGAAGAGATATCAGCCTTGAATGCACTGGAGCAAAATAGCCCAAGTTGTCTCCAGTCGTCAGGAAAAAAGTGATGTTCGAGACACAATGATGGACGCCGTGTTGGGCAACGATTAAGGTGCTGTGTGATCGGTCGGGTCGCCTGACTGTGCCGGTGATTCCGCAGGGGCAGGTTGATAGAGGCTTGTGGGCGAGTCGGACTCAATGTAATCAAGTTGGTCCTGTCGATTGAGGCGCCTGAGCAGAGAGCTAAACCGCGCGACGCAGTATCAACTTGTACTGCTAGCAAAACTATAAGAGGGGCGGAAATGCACGACGGCTTTGTTGTGACTGCTGGTAAAGACGAAATGATCTGATTTTGTGGCGCTTGCTCGTGTGTTGATGAGTGCATACACTGGTGGCAGTTTGTTAGATGATAAATCTGCAGGAAGCTCGAGGTGTTGTCGAGGCGAAGAGACAGGCGCTTGTGGTGTCACAGGAGGAGGGCGAGGTCTGGCGGGCAGAGGCTAGGATAGGTGGGTGGAGAGGGGAGAGCAGTCTAGGTACTAATGTACACTGAAGGGCAAGTCAGGTAGCATGTGAGGTAGGGATGCTGGCGGGGTTCAGCAGGGATTGGCTGTTGAATGGAGGCGAGGTGATAGGATGACGAGCGTGACTTTTTTCGCATGAAAAAGGCTTGTTAGGTAATGAGGTCGATCAAGCTGTTCTGAGCTACACACATTCTGTAGTAGTCCGTAATAGGATTCCTCGGGGCGCGGAGCAGCAGCAGGGGAAACTGGGGCAGGCTATGCTAAGGCGATGAACCGTCTGGATAGCGGGAGAGGGACCTCTAGGTGCAGGTGGTTGCAAGTCAGTGCCACCTCAGGCTATGTATGCACTTGAGGCTTGAGGCGGACTAGGAAAGAAATGGGCACGGGGAGAAGGTGGGTGTGAGGAAAACGGGGGTAGCGGGAACACGTTGGGAGATATATCTGGTTCGGTGCTTCAGGTCTGGCAGTGGATGGTGAATGGGGTACCTCTCAACTGCAGGTCCTTATTTTCAACGAGTGACCGACTACAATTGCAGTGCATAGTGTGTATGTGGGCGTGGACGAGGATGCGTCATGGGAGCAGGCATGGGCACTGAATACGTCTAAACCTGAACGGCGAGGCGCCAGCGAGACAATGCGATGCGACGGGCGCAAGATTGACGAGGCACCGCTGGGGGTTGCAACAGGCACAAATTTTCAAGAGAGGTAGGTGCCTAAGGTACGGTATGTAGATGTAGAATGGAGGGCGGGTGTGAGTTGTGTGTGCGACGACGGCAAGCCCTCTCTTCATCGGTGGTCTCGCGGGGTGTAACGGCCGCACCAGTAGCCAACCGCAATGACGAGAACGACAATGAATTGGCAAAGCAATGGCAAAGGCAAGGAAATATAAACTCACCTTTACCAAGTGACGGCTGACGGCGATGATATGCCCGTGTTTGGCGCTGCTAGTCGTGCGGTTCTTGGACGGGGGTCAGTTGGAACCGGCAGGAACTGGAGGACAGTCGCGTCACGTAGGTAGGTTGGGAGCATGCGGGCAAGGCCGTACGATCCGGGTCCTGAGACAGCAATGAATGAACAGTAAATCGATCGACTCACAGGATGTCGGCGGAGGCCCCCCGAGAAAGGCAAGCTCAACAGGCACGGGTTGTGAATGCAGAAGCAGGTGTTGAATCAATATCTTAGATTGGTAAGGTTGTCAAGAAGTTGGTGTCTGCACCGGGGTATGGGCAGCTGCTCGTATGAATGGTTGAGTGACGGATGGGTTGAAGAGGGGTCTGGTGGGAGGGGATTGGATTGTAGTGAATGAGTGAGAGACAAGACAGGAATAGGAGACAGGTGAGTCGAGTCAGCCCGTTTTCATGCGGTCTATGCGTCGCGTGTGTGGTTGTTTTCTCGGTCTCGTCCTCCGTGGGAAAAAAGGTCTTGGTTCTAGCAGAGTGATACACAACCCAACTCCAACTCGGGCAGAAGAGGGAAAGAAAGAAGTAGAAGGTGATGCTGGATGTTGTTGGCTGACTTCAATTTGAAGGAGGGGTGGCCATGATGGAAGCGCAGGTTAGCGGAACAGGTACCTTATCGATTGCGCCAAGTACCCAGGCTAGAGCGCTGCGCTGGTGTATGCTGGCTTAATGCTGGGACTATTGCGGAACCTTACATGAGTCCACGCAGCAGGTACATGGACGTGTAGCGCGCGAGAGTGGGCAGCAGCGGGCAGCGCAGACGACGTCTTGAGTACCTTATGTATGGCTACGCGTATCTCAGGGCAGTCTATGTCGCTTAATGATATGATTTCTTATGATACCGTACTATTACCTAAAGTCTTGGGCAGGCTGGACTTTGGCTGCCGCCTGTATAGTTCATGTATGGCCGTGGATGCCTCACCCGTGCAATAATGCTGCCACTAACCTAGTCATAGGCGCCGGAGATGATGAATGCAATGTGCCCAACTACAGCAGGGCCCGATTACTAGGTAGTGTGCACGTAGGTGTTCGATTCTTGCAGGTCAGCCGACTGTCTTTCCAAACCGTATTGGATCACCTGCACCCGGGTGGATCCAGCCTGGTACTTGCATCAAAAAGTGCAGTCATTAATTCGACTTGGGGTATCATAGTATCTCGTCTGGCATTACTACTGTGTACGAGCAACCCGAGAATTGAGTCTTGACACAATGCTGAGCGTTGACAGGTACCGCCTCTCCAATTGCGTGGTCTGCTGATTTCTATCGACGTCGAGGTCAAGATGGATTCCTGAACCGATTTCTCCGAGCACTCGTAGGCCGCACAATCGCAGCATAGTGGTGACTAAGGTTGTAAGTAGTACGGGGAAGCCTCGGGTAACGAGCTTCGAGTCGAACTACATGTATGCCATCTGACCTGTTAACTAGACTGATGTGGGGACAATTGTCGTTGGTCTCTGGAGTCTATTGCTCAGTCTTGACTTATCAATGTTTCTTCGGCTCGGCGCTTGCCCAGTTGAAACAGCTCTCTACCTATTGCCGCCCCTGCGAGAGCTGCACGACAACTGCATCACATTCTGGGAGCTTCTTCGTTCATATCTGGTCCTGATTGACAATTGCCAGCATATCCCCGCTCGACCAAGATACGCCACGCCACTGTACTGGAGAGGGCCAAATAGGTGTTCATCCATCTGCTTCCGCATCCGTTCATTGGACTGGAGGCCGCAGCGGCTTGTACAGGGCATGATCCAGAATAACATATGATGCTTTGTTCGTGTATGATGCATGTCAGGCGAGGGCCAGCGTCCATTCGCTCCGTGATAGCTCTATAGTTCTTTCGGAGTCCTACACGTAGCAAGTAGCAAGTAGCCGGAACGGCAGCATTTGCCTTTGCCATTTTGTATGTAGGTACCCATATGGACGAGCCAGCCTCACAGCCCAAACTTGTCCAATTGTCTGTTTCTGCCGGCGGCTACCTGCAGGTGGTGAATACATACCTACAGTCCAACTCGCAACGACAATCCCTACTTTGAAGTTAGGCTGCTTGTGGCTTTTCTACTACGGTAGGCTTGTCGAGGTCAGGCATCGAGTCTTATTATTGGCGGTTTGATCCATATCTACATTATATTCTACCTCGCCGAAAACAAATGCGTCTGCCAATGGCAAAGACTGTGAGAGCTTATGTTGAGACGCAATTTCGACATACGCATTTCGTAAGAACCGAAATAGATAGAAGTTCGACAGCAGACGTGGTAATGAGACTGGGCTGTCATTTTTGGTCTAACGGCCCCATGTCTGTGAACAAAGGAACTGGCGACGCCCTAGTCTCTCCATCGATAGGTAGAATAACATGGAAACACTAGAAACACTAGAATTGTTCGAGAGGACTTATTTAGCATGCTGATTGTAGATATCCCTCGTCATAGTCGGGGCGGGCTTCTACTAGTAGTCTTCGAACCCATTGCTTGAGTAGATTGGGGCACACAATGGGTTACTAATAATGACTGTCGAGCTGTCGAGTGCTGCTTGCTCCGGACGGGACCCCTCCCCTCCATTACCAGAGGGAGATCATCAATTGACTGAGTATGGAACGGGGTTGTCGTCATTTGAACCCGGCAGTGGGTTAGGCTTGCCCAAGCAGGCCCGAGTCACCGCATAGACCCATGCGGCTAAGTCCTTGGTGCCTCGTCTGGCGATTCTCAAAACAACATCAATGAGTCGCAAATGCGTTCCAGTACGAGTAAAAGCGGGTGTACCTGAATAAGCTATGATGAGCTACCCCAGCCCTGTGAATTGGCAGTGGTCCAGACATTGGTGAGAACGAAACGTGTGCCTGGATCTAGTGACTGCTGGCCAGTCGGGCTGGGCTCTATTAACAAGCTACCTCCTACATGAACACGACACTATTACCTTACCTTAACCTTTCTCATGGCTGCTCTGGCTGCTCTCGTGGGTGGTCATGTGCCCGAAGTGCCTCGCCGATGGAGAATTCGCTAGGTCGGAAGGAGTATAGCAAAGCGCCACATCAGAGCATGGGGCGGATTGAATTGCAAACTTGTCGTGGTGACCATAGAAATAAATGGCATACTATGTGGAGTTCGTGAAGTTACGTCACACTTTGCAGGTCGGGAGAATCAACTTCTGATCTTCGAACAACGCAAGCCTTGGATCGCAATGTGCTATTGTGTAAAACCGGGACGACTTTGGACCGGACCACACTCATACTCACAGATCTTGATGTAATCACCCGCATTATAGTTGCCATTTATTCTTACGACCAACCCATCGACAAGGGTCATCAATCCCAGTCGGGCTGCTCTGCCTACTGTACAAGGGGTTCTCCCCGCATGTTTTCCGGGACGAGTTCGACGAGTTCCGGCCGCTTGGTTCGAAGTAAGGCATGTGTAGGGATGTCAAGGTCTGACACTTACAAAGCAGCCTGAGATCTGGCCAAAATTATAAATTTGAAGACTGAGGGACAACGCTGAACCCGCTGAACGAGATAGAATCAAGCGTAGACATTGATGTCTTTCAATGCTGTGGCTTATAAATAGAAATGTGTGTTCGCTTCTCTCGAAAAACGGAAAAGGTTGTTCCCAGCGATGATCTCTTAAAATGTCACCTATTTTTAGGAAACTTCCTCGTGACTCTCTTGAGCTGCCAATCATTCAGGTGTTGATATGCCAACCCATCGACTTATATCTGCCTTGAGAGAAAATTCGCACTGGTGAACCCGGCATGTTGTTTATACCGCCCGCCGCTCAAGTCCATCATTTACTGCAGGAAAGGAGCGGGACGAGGGCAGGTACGTGTTGTTGTTGGCCCCTCCATTCTCACGTTGTTCCCCGCTCGCATAGGGCGTACTTGTTGAAACTTGGAAAACTACAGTATCTAATTCGTTCCAAGAAATTCTTCAAGAAGTACTGCCAGTGCCTCTTCGCATGTTATACCACAATAGAATACTTCCAACTGTTCAGCGCAAGTTATGCTACGGGGTTTCTTTTTCTTAAGCCACTTACTTGGATCCGAGCAGAAATATTGTATTCTGCCCACCAAGAAACATGGATAACATGGATATCGAAATACTGGCTTGCAGATATGTGTTCAGAAACAGGCGGTCGACAGCTTACCACAACCCTGCTCGGATCAGCGCGGTAGTTCAAACACAAATTCGCTTCACCGATGTGAAAGCCACGCTCTTTTATGCTCCGGGATTTTAATCGTCTCATTACGTGTTATTTATTGCCCTATCTATGTTTTCGGTGCCTATGGTATGTTTCCTAGATAGGAATTCTTAATGGACATTATATCGCAGGTCAAAATAGGGACAGCTAAGGTCGCTCGAGATCATATATCAAAGTAACTTGAAGTATTCTGTGTTGGAGCCGCTCGGTTACGTTTGACCTCTTTGTTCAGATAATCTGCACTACTGCACACGAGCTGCGCAAACGGGATTAATAGTAAGACTTGCTATGTTCATGAGTATTATAGTAATACTCTCCAAGCTCCGTAAAGCAACGTTTATTGATCTTTGCACATGTACGACGCCTATCAATCCAAGGTGCCTACCTCCGCATGCTCTCCACTGTGTGTACCTGGGACGTATATCGACAAGACGGACTGGAATTCAACAGGTGGGTTATTAGCGGTAAACATTCGCAGAACGTGTCACGAGTTCGGATTGAGACCGTCGAATGCACCAAGATCGTGTTGGCGTTGAACTCACACTTAGATTTCTTACCGAAACCAGACGAAGTCGTTAGCTCTTGGACTTAGGTTAGGGGCAGCTTAGGTTGCTGTTTCACGTTGTGGAGTATGAACTCTGTCGGTAGGTGGATTGGAACCATAAGCACGTAGATATGGTCATTTTCAGCTACTGAAGCTACCAGTTCAGATGCGTGGACATGTATCCCGAATCGTTAAGGACATAGTAACGTGTTTATAGTTTATTTGGTTGATTGATCACTCATCCACTCTCTCATCCACTTGTAAGCTTCTAAGGTTATGAAATGCCTCAGTTCTCTGCCCAACAGTGTCGTATATGGTCATGTCTTTCTCCAGGCATTGATATGCTACCCTGTGGGAAGCTCACGTAGTCGCGTACTGGAGAAAAAAAGAAAGATTGACCTACTGAGTTCCACATCTATTGCCGATGCCAATGTTTGGAAGCGTGCGAAAGTAAAGGAAAATTCGGCTTCACTTACTAGCTACTGATCGATTCGTTGGATGGCCATGGTTCTGGAACGATAAGAAAAGCATAAAAATGGCACCCATGGAGTAGACGCAATACGGATATGAGTAATGACGAGATCAGGCAGAGATCGGGCACATATAGCTTGCTGCTCATGAGATCGACCGTCTTTGACCATCCGGTAAGCTAATAGAGAGCAACGTTCCTCGAGAAGGCGGACGACTCCCTAACTTGTAAGTCGCGAAATTGAATGCAGGATGTTTGTTTGAGAGTTTATGGAAAGATCTCCATGGCGCATTAACAATTTGAGTCGCAATAACGACTCGACGTGAATCATCGTCGATCAAGTGGCATGCCTTCCCTCCTCTTATTGCTAGTTATGATGGAATTTTGCCGTGTCCATGGAATAACCCGCTGCACAAGCCTCGAGCAATGTTACGCGGCTAACACTAAGAATGGCGAGTCTTGAGCCAACTTTTACAACAGTCCTAAGCATTGGTAGACTGCATCTCACAGTTATGTGAGTAACTGAGGCTGCACCTGACATTTCCGGTCCTCTGAACTATCGGCTTACTCCAGCATTCCATTTCACTTCTCAAATGGTATTTGAAGTACTATATTTCTCCCTACCCGCTCGTTTGACCAACAAGAGCGCGGATCACCAACCCGTCAATAGGTTTCAAATAGATACCTGTTCCGGGGGGCTCAAATCTCGGAATAGGATGAAATACGTAGGCACCATAGAACTGCCGACATATGGCGGACGAACTTTCAATTGGTTGTCGCCGCTATAGGAGACGGGTTGTGAGTCAACCATCCAGTGAAACGATACAATGCAACTCGCCTCATTCGTCCTGTGCCGAAATTTATGCTAGATCTCATCAACACATGTTACTTAGCGAAGAGCAATCTGCTGTCTTCTCGGCGATCTTTGGTATTGGCGCATGGTTCAACAACCGCTGTAACCGCTACTTGCCAACCCTATTGTAAGATGTGGTCATGGTTCGGAAAAGATACGATGACTATGTATAGGCGGTGTTTGACATGGATAGTTCACAATTGCCGCCAGACAGTCTCCCTCTACTGTATTCACTGCAGACATCGAATGACAACATCGACGATAGGGAGAATAACGGAGGGACCGGATTGATAGCCTCAGACTGAAGAACGCATGGGGATCATTTAATGAGCCATTGTTGTGTCCATTTATCATTTGGGTCACAATCCTCGAACTTTGGGAAACCCACAAAAAACAACATCGAACGCGCTTTCGATCTTACCCCCCTAAGAAACAGTTAATCGCAATAGACGGCGATGAACGTCAAGATGCTCAGATGCGAAGCCGGAACGTTGGAAGATGTGTGTAGCACGGTAGGGACCAGGTGGCAGATGGCCCGTGCAGTTGCCGAAAAGGGAAGAATTGAATTTTGAGGCACCAGTTCATAGAAGTATACCTCAGTAGCTGATACTTGCGCAATTCTCATAATTCCCACTTGACGAAAACGTAGCGCCATTCAAATACCGTCGATATGGGTCGAGAGAAGCCAGAGATCGAGTACCTATCAGTGGGAGCAAACAGGCAGACCGCCGTTGCCGACTGGAGCGAAGATGGGTTGGTAGCGTTTGGAGCGGATTCGAATATTGCCCTCTGGCGACCCCATGTATGATTCCAACGGTCCAACCCACCAAAGATGACCACCAAATATTGACTCAAGTTTTTTATAGGATTCACAACCAAGAGGAATCACGGGCCTCCTGTCAGCACACAAAGATACAGTGAAGGCTCTCAAATTTCTACCCAGAATTGAAGGCGATGATGACAAGACTTATCTACTCAGCGGGGCCGATGACCACTCCCTCAATTTGTGGTCTTTGACATCATCTGGCGATGTGACATGTCTCCAGTGTTTAAATGAGCACACGGCTGCGATAAACTGCATCACAACGGTATGCCGAGCACCAGGCGTTTCCAAGGAGCCAATAGTCATCGCCACAGGTGCCGCAGACGCTTCAGTAAGAATATGGATTTTCGACGGGACAGAGGTACGGCTAGTGCAGACTATCAATCTGAAACCAAAGTTCTTTTCTTTGGCCATTGCTCTTAGCGAATTAGACGCGAACGACAAGTCCGAGGCTCTGGTAATGGCTGTAGCAGGAACCCGAGCCACCGTTCAGATATTCGTATCGCAGTCTGCTGCCAGTCCAGACTTCCAACTCCAGGCTACATTGGGAGGACATGAGGGCTGGATCAGATCTCTTGACTTCACTTGGGAAAAGATTGAGGGAGACTCCGACCTAATACTGGCGTCAGCCAGTCAGGACAAGTACGTCCGTCTATGGCGTCTGCACCGTGGAAAGGATTTACCGGCGACTGCTGCAAATGGGGCAGATCCATCTTTGAGTGCATATATGCCAGGAAGATCTCTATCCAATAAAGCACACATGCTTAAATCTGGAGAACAAGACTACACCGTCACCTTTGAGGCTCTATTGCTTGGACACGATGACTGGATCTACAGCGCTAAATGGTACACAAATCAAGACTCGAAAAAGCTACAGCTGTTATCCACATCCGCGGATAACACATTGGCAATATGGGAAGCCGACCCGGACTCGGGAATTTGGGTGACAAACGTGCGCTTAGGCGAAATCAGCCGCGAGAAAGGTGCCACAACGGCCACGGGAAGCACAGGCGGGTTTTGGACTGGTTTATGGTCGCCGGACGGCAAGTCAGTGACTTGCCTAGGCCGGACCGGAAGCTGGCGAATCTGGGATTACAACGAGGAACGCGATCAATGGACGCCCCGTATAGGTATCAGCGGCCACACAAGAGCAGTCACTGGAATATCATGGTCTGGGAACGGCGAGTACCTGCTTTCTACCAGCTCTGACCAAACCACACGGCTCCATGCAAGCTGGAAGCGAGATAGTGCGGAGAAAAATTCATGGCATGAGATGGCGCGCCCACAAATTCACGGTTACGATTTGAACTGTATCGATGCCCTCGGCGATTCACAGTTCGTGTCCGGTGCGGATGAGAAATTAATGCGTGTCTTCGATGAGCCGAAAGCAGTGGCAAGACTCCTGAACCGTCTCGCTGGTATCGACATTAGTTCGAATGAGGATGGTAAAGGTATCGAATCCATGCCGGATGCAGCCAACATGCCTGTATTAGGCCTGTCCAACAAAGCGATCGACGACGCGGAACCCACTCGAGAAGAGGACGGCCAGACGGTAGAAACACCAGAAGCCCGCAAATCAGCCCTCGAAATCGACCATCCACCATTCGAGGAGAGTCTATCGCGCCACACGTTATGGCCCGAGAGAGAGAAGCTCTACGGCCACGGATACGAGCTTTCATGCCTAGCCGTAAGCCACGACGGCAAATTGATAGCAAGCGCGTGTAAAGCAAGTTCCATCAACCACGCTGTGATCCGACTCTTCGAGACGGAGCGATGGACTGAAATCAGACCACCGTTAACCGCACACTCGCTGACCGTCACGCGCCTCCGGTTCTCACCCGACGACAAATATCTACTAAGCGTAGGCCGCGATCGCCAGTGGGCCATCTTCGAGCGAGACGTTTCGAAGCAGCCTACTTATAAGCTCCTGCAGTCCAACACTAAAGCGCACAGTCGTATGATTCTTGACACGGCCTGGGCACCGTCAACTTCAGGTCTGGTTTTTGCTACAGGTGGTCGTGACAAACAAGTTAAGATATGGCGCAAAGAGTCGTCTGAATCGCAGATCGCTTGTGTTCAGACGATTGCCGAGACGCATCCCGTCACAGCTGTCGACTTCAAACCCCACGCCAACAAAGACGGCAATTATGTGCTGGCTGTCGGCAATGAGGCGGGCAAGATCTCGGTACACTATATTGACTTGACTTCTTTGGCAGTGTCGTCGAGTGTCACATTGGGAGCTGAGTAAGTTGCCACTGAATCAAGGTGTAAAGTTCTTTTGTGCTCTACTGACAAACCCTCTAGCCTCTGCCTTGCAAAGTCAGTCCTCCAACTCGCTTGGAGGCCACAAGCCGATTCGAACGAGCTTGCCATCGCAGGAGAGGACAATTCCCTGCGACTGTACTTATTTGCCGAATGATATGGCCCGCTTTCTGTGTACATATGTATCTAGACACATGCCGATCCGCCATACCTACAAGAGTCAGGCGCAATGCTTCCCTAAATGCTGTATTCATTCCGTATGCCCAGGCGTCTCTCGTCCGCACTCCGACTCATACCCCGTCCATTATCATAATGATACCGACAGAAACCGGGACCGTATTAAACATTATTCTATAACCGAAGTTTTTTGCCGTCCCAAACACGTCCACTCCCAAAGGACTCCTCGAAAGCAGAGGCCCGACATCATAATTCGCGCAAAGTCTCGGCAGCAGCTGTGGGCGTGGTGTAATCGCTAGTCAGGGAAAGCGAGACGGCGTTCTTGGCAGCGAGGATGCTGGAGGAGGCGCTGCCGTTCTCCCCGCCATTGACGTAGAACCAGGCGCGGTTGATGATGAAGACGATGTGCTGCGGGAGGTAGAGTATCGTCGCGATGGATCCCATGGCTGACAGTAGGAATACTACGGACCCTAAATAGGTGATAAAGGTTAGAACAGACGGGGAAAAATTATAGACATGAACTGAAAACTAGTTCGACTTCAACCATGTTCTCGTGACATTTGGTGGTGACGGGAAGGGAAGTGGTGCTGGGTATCGGTAGATGGGGGGATTGGTTTGTAGACGTACAGAAGATGAATTTCTCAGTGGGCGTGAACATATACACGCCGAATGTGACCTCGATCTGGTATTGCTTGAGTGAAAGCCAGCGGCCGAGGCGCTGGAAGGGGGATAGGTTCTCGGGTTGTTTGGTTCGGTACTCCATTTTGTTTGTCTTTCGTAGGTGAGGTTCAGAGATTTGCGTGTTGGCTTTGCACCTGATCTCTCACCGCACGATTGGGGAGTGTGTAGAAATGGGATATTCGGTGTGTAGAGAAAGGAGCGTAAGTCGAATTCACGGGATTGGAACCGGACTGGTGGGAATTGAGGTGTTGCTCGTTGTTCGAAGTTGGAATGTTTTTGCCCGAGGTATGTCGAGGTACGGAACAACCACCAATTATTCAGCGAGGCAGGAGTTGGTGGATATCGGTCTCTACTGCATTTAAAGACTCGTCTAGTCGCTGCTGCAAATTGGTCGAGAAGATGGCGGTTGCCTGTTCGTCAATTTTCAATTGTTCCTTGACAATGGAAAAGGAGGTTACCGGAAGGAGCAGGGGGGAGCAGGGGTCCGCGTTGCCGAGTAAGACGTCCGGGATTGTTGATTGACGACCACGAGGATTCGAATTTGGGTTTTGCTTGACAAGTCATCACTCGAACAACAATACTCCAGGCGACATACCACGGGGATACCACCGCGATACTATACGAGACGATAATGCGATCCAAATCATGACGTACACCCTCTGCCAACTTCACCACAATGACTCTCGTACGGACCCTATTCACGGGCCTTAGAAATGCGACTCTGCCCCTCCAGACGACTCCAGTCATCATATATCGTATAACATCATCCACACGAGTTCCAATCACACCCCAACGCCCATACAGCGACACGAAACCCTCTCCCAGCACTTCCAACCCCCCAAAATACAAATCCCACAACCTCCCCTCCCGCCCAAAACCACCTCCCGATACCGAAATAGAAGAATTCTACCTGAAAGGCTCAGGACCAGGTGGTCAAAAAATAAACAAGACTAACTCCGCGGTCCAACTAATCCATAAACCCACGGGCATCGTCGTAAAATCCCAAGCCACGAGGTCTCGCTCGCAAAACCGTAAGATTGCCCGCCAGCTCCTCGCCGACAAGCTCGACGACATAGCCCACGGCAATGAAAGTCGTTCTGCCATCGTCGATTCCGTGAAGCGGAAGAAGAAATCAAGCTCGGCCAAGAAGAGCAGGCGGAAATATCGAAAGTTGGCCGACGAGAAAGAGGGGGCCGCGGATGAGGAATACGATATAGAGGAAGCCTTGGGAGGAAGCGAGGAAGAGAGCTTAGAGCAAAAAAACTCAGATTTACGACCTGACGGTCGACCGATATCATAATTACGAGATGGTACTAGAAAGTAAACTGGCAGGCTTTCCCAAATACCCTGCTGTAGCTGGTACAGTTGGCATGTCTGAGTAGTTATCAAATCACATACAAGCATCATGTTCACAATTGCAAGGGACGAAAACTGAAGCGCTCTACAGCTAGAGGCTTGACATTAAGCACAGACAACGAAGAAAACACTGAAAGTATATGGTCAACACCCTACCCTCTGCATTTGTCTGCTCCCTCCCGTGCATGACAAGCTCCCCGGGAAAAAAGTCTTGTTCTCATGAAAGTTGCTCTTTTTGCCACCCGAGTGAAACAACTCCGCCACGATTCTACCATGCCCAGAACTTTTCGTAGATGCGAAAGCGAGGCCCCTCTAAGGTGCAACAGGAACCACCACGGCGTGTCGGTGCCCGTCCAAGGCCTCCTTGAGATTCGGAAGGATTGTAGACAAGTACTCATACGTCTTGCATCGCAATCGCTGCAATCGCTGTGCACGACGTAAGATTAGACACGGTCTCCAATTGATAGGTGGCGAGTTTTATGTGATAGACATACCTTAGAAGCACTTGCGGTGAACGATGGAAGGACCGCTCTCGTCGTACTCCTGCTTGGAGATCCACATCTGCTGGAAGGTGGACAGAGAAGCCAAGATGGAACCACCGATCCAGACGGAGTACTTGCGCTCGGGGGGAGCAATGATCTTGACCTTCATGGAAGAGGGAGCAAGAGCAGTAATCTCCTTCTGCATACGGTCGGAGAGGCCGGGGTACATGGTGGTACCACCAGACTGTGTCAATCGTTAGCATACTCTTCATGCGCTCATGGAAAGTAGCGAAAAACATACCATGACAATGTTTCCGTAGAGATCCTTTCGGACATCGACATCGCACTTCATGATGGAGTTGAAAGTGGTGACGTGGATACCACCGCTCTCGAGACCAAGGACGGAAGGCTGGAAGAGAGCCTCAGGAGCACGGAAGCGCTCGTTGCCGATGGTGATGACCTGTCCGTCGGGAAGCTCGTACGACTTCTCCAAGCTGGAGCTCTGGGCAGCAGTCTGGATCTCCTGCTCGAAGTCGAGGGCGACGTAGCAGAGCTTCTCCTTGATGTCACGAACGATTTCACGCTCGGCAGTGGTAGAGAAGGTGTAGCCACGCTCGGCCAAGATCTTCATCAGGTAGTCGGTCAAGTCACGGCCAGCCATGTCGACACGGGCAATGGCGTGGGGCAGGGCGAAACCCTCGTAGATGGGGACAACGTGGGTGACACCATCACCGGAGTCCAGAACGATACCTGTGGTACGACCGGAGGCGTACAGAGACAGGACGGCCTGGATGGAGACGTAGAAGGCGGGAGCGTTGAAGGTCTCGAAGACAATCTGGGTCATCTTCTCCCTGTTGGACTTGGGGTTGATGGGAGCCTCGGTGAGCAGGACAGGGTGCTCCTCGGGGGCGACACGCAACTCGTTGTAGAAGGTGTGGTGCCAGATCTTCTCCATGTCGTCCCAGTTGGTGACAACACCGTGCTCGATGGGGTAACGCAGGGTAAGAATACCACGCTTTGACTGTGCCTCATCACCGACATACGAGTCCTTCTGGCCCATACCAATCATGATACTGAGAGGTGGTGATATCAGTATCGGGGCCCAATCGCCACGGCGGGGGAACCTGGCATCCCAGCAGGATCGAAGACTTACCCATGGTGACGGGGACGACCGACAATGGACGCTGTGAATGGTGTCAGTCAGATATCTCGGTGCCAGGAGTAGAGCCTCGTGGCAAGGCCCAAGCGGGGCGGGAGAACTTACGGAAAACAGCACGGGGAGCATCATCACCGGCGAAACCGGCTTTGCACATACCCGAACTGACAATCGAGTTAGTATACCGTTATGAACATGGTTGGGTTTGGGACATGGTGTGTTGGAATTATATTTCGAAGGGGTGACATGGGAGGAGGCGGTGGGCAGCGGTCCCCAAATCTTGCGGAATGGGGGGGTTATGCGCCTGATAATGCGGTGAGGAGGTAGGAGGACGAGAGAATTACCCATTGTCGATAACGAGAGCAGCAACTTCCTCTGTAGGGCACAGGACTGGTCAGCAACTACGGCGTACAAAATAACAGGCATGGTGTTTAGAGGGAGCATGCAGAGTCGGGTTGTGAGCATTGGGTTGGGAACGGGGAGCTTACCCTCCATTGTGACGGATTACGTAGGTTGAAGAGAGGGCAGAGAAATGTAGCGGAAGAGAGTAGGAGATGCTCTAACGATGCGGCGATCGAGAGAGCAAAGCAGTGGAAGAGGGTTGATGGGGATGGTTGTCGGCGACGTTGGAATGTCGGGGAGGTGACAGGAGTAAGAGTCGGGTTGGCGACGCTGAGAGGGAAGAAGCGAGTGGTTGGTGTGTGTGTGGTGCTGGTGTGGAGGAGGAGCAGAAAAGGGAGGAAGGCGAAGCCAGCCACAGAGAGCGCAGCAGCCAGGAGGGAGGAGGAGCCGATCCAACTGTTGCACAGGTCTACAGTGCAGTATCGCTGCAGCCAGCAGCGTCTCCGGTGTCTGCGTAGGCGGGATTGGGCTTGGACTTGTGGGCCGAATAACAAGCGGCGGGGCACGGTATCATGGAGATAGGTAGACGATTCGGACAATTGGCTACGATGTACAGCACAACCTGCAGCTTTGACGACAGCACACACTCTGAGAGTACCAAACAAATACCTGTAACAGGCCAGGATTGCAGAGAAGGAGCATGCAGGAACAGCTTGTTGTTATAGCAAAGATTGAAACGTAGCAGTTCCTTTAACCGTCAACATGATAAACCACCAACAGCACAAAGCTCAGTGCTCTGACGTTTATATACCTCCGTGGTGGGAACAAAGCGGGAAGCTTGTCCCCGCGCAACACGTACAGTTTGCCCAAAACCCGTAAAGAAAAAGCATCTGCCTTTGACAGGCAGCCGCATTCCAATATAACGTACCAGACTTTTCCTTTCGGTCCAGTCCATCATCCCTTAAGCAATAGTGTAGCATTCGTCATCGCTGTGTTCATCAGCCGACACCATAATTCAACATTGATGCCAAGCATCACAAAGGGGCATGGGAAGGTACTGTGCGCCCGGTAGGCTGTAGCCTACCTAAGCCTTGCTGGTAGTAGGTAACATGGGCTGGGAGAGTAATAGTTGAGACGGGATGATGCTCCTTTGTCTCGGACAGCCAAAGGAACGGGTGGGAAAACGGCCCCCCCACCATGGCTAGACCAACAACTGCTCACCACTTTGCACGAGTAGGAATAACCGCATTTTGCGAGTTGTGGTGGCTCAGCTGGAGACACGATTACGTAGAGGAGCATGCACATAAGAAAACAAACACAGAGCCTAGCTCAGTCTATCTTTGGCGCCAAGCAGGCATCGTTCTTTTCTGTGCCATTACTTCGGGATGGTTACGAATAGGGGCGAGGCAGCCAGAATTGGCACAACCCCGCCATCGGTCGGAATCCCGCCAGTGCCACTGGGAAAGGGCAGCCAATGTCCACCACTCCTGGTTGAGATGCAAATTTCAGCCTCTTGCAGGTATTGCCTGTTATCACTGTTTCAGGCCAATCTGAAGCTTTAACCTTTTACCATTGAAGTGTGCACTTGGGATTTCGGTAACTGTTTCAACTCCCTCCGCGACAATGCCGCAACGATGCCGCGAACAAAGCTTGGTGAATATAGATAGATAACAAGATGACAGACGGTCAAATGGCATTACCCGAAAACTCTTGGCTCGTGAATACCAACATTTCTACATGTTTATATTACGATGTGGTGCAGATATTTATACCTTACTACCAACATACAAGGATAAGGAGGGGTCCAAAAGTACGGCATGAGATGACGGGATCTTGAGAAGCAGAGAGTAAAGACGGACTGGAATCTGCGACTGAGGAATACAAGACTGTCTCCAGTATTTGCTAAAACGCCAAAACTATACGATGCTATTACATAGAGACTGGCCGATACTGTAGATCATCAGAATACCTATGATTTACAGAGCAATGACGACCTAAGCAAGTAAGTGACATTCTGCCCCACTTCGTCATGAAGCTTCGCGAATCTTGGAGATGCTCATGGATAGAAAATGATCACGCTGAGTTAAGTTCACGTAAAGCTTGCAGTTGCAACAAAAAAGGAACTGCCTTACAATCTAGACTACCGCCAATAGCCAGTTTGTCGTCGTTACTTTCCTGATCAAGACCTGTCACCTTTACCTAACATTCAACTACCCACTCGGCGCAAGTAGACAACTCACAGCCCTACCATCCCGCTTTTTTTCATCAGCTCCCGCAGAGGCGCAACTTCAACAGACATCCAACCAAATAACACAACAAGACCGACAAACAACGACGATTCAGCGAGCGCAACACCTCACACTACCTCAACACCGTCACACAGAACCTCGCAAACCAACAATACCAAAATGGGCGACAAAAACCTGAACGAACTCCTAAAATGGAGCATAGAGAACTCCGTCCCCTCAGACGACGGCACTAAAGCAGCCAACCCACAATCCCAGCTCACGCCCGAGCTCATAGCAGCGCTCATGGGCGGACCCTCGGACGCAGACCTAATGAAGTCCTCCATGGAAGCCATCGTATCCACCGACCCCGAGATAACCCTCTCGTCCAAAATCGTAGCGTTCGACAACCTTGAGCAACTCATCGAGTCGCTCGACAACGCAAATCTGCTCTCCAAGTTGGGTCTCTGGACCCCGTTATTAGAGTGTCTTGCACATGACGAGAGCGAGTTGAGGAAGATGGCTGCTTGGTGTGTCGGCACTGCGGTCCAGAATAATGAGCCCTGTCAGGAGAGACTCGTCGCGCTTGGTGGTGTCGAGAGACTTGTTCGCATGGCTGTTGGAGAGCGGCTCCCTAAAGCGGATGGAGAGAGGAAAGAAGGGGAGGAACAGAAAGATGTCAGACGCAAAGCGGTCTATGCACTCAGTTCCGCTGTCAGAAATTACCAGCCCGCCATGGATGTCTGCGTCTCTGAGTTGAGGGCGAGGGGCGAGGAAGAGTTGGTGGGTGGGGAGGATAAGAAGATAGATGCTACGGATATGGATGCCGTTGATGTTGTGATTAATGGACTGAAGGAGAGGGCCAAGGACGCTTAGATTGGTGGAGATTAGGGAAACGGCGAAAGAGAAAAGGCAAAAAGAGGCATCGGGTGATGGTCCGATGGATGGACCACACACACACGGCATATTTGGCGTTGGGATGGTAGATGTTTTCACAGCTAAAAAGAAAACTCAGGTTAGTTGAAAATATGGCTAGGCGTCACATACGGTGACCGGAATGGAAATCTTCGTTTTTCACAAAAGAGTGTGTCATCTTAAAAGTGATGTTAGTAAGTCATTATGGGAATTTGATGTCTTAATGTAATGTTAGTGTACAAGTTTTATAATACACACTTTCTATCTACCTAAAGTGCCAACATTGGTTCATATACAAGTGCACAGCGAAAGTACACAGTTTTCATTTCAGGCCAAATGCCTTGGCCGGTGATAGTAGGCAGTATCTAATCCACTATTTTGCCGTAGAAGGGCATACCAAGAACTTTGCAGAGGAGTCTGGCGTGCCTGTCAGACTTGGCTGTCGTTTCCAGGACGATACGGCATCCAGGAATCATCTTAGATGGGTACAACTAAGAAGGGCGTTAGACTTAGGAGATTTCAGGACGAGACTAGAGCAGCTTACAGAGTAGTTGGCTTCAACTTCTGGGAACTGCTGGACGTCATGGGATGTGAAACCCCAGCTAATGTTGCCAGTGCTATCACCCGAAGAGCCCTTGACACCTTTCCACTCCTTGATCTTAGGGAAGACAAGGTGGACACATTTATCGACAAACTCGTAGGCAGCATCTCCGTAGATGGAGCATTTGACACCGGTACGGTCGCCCTTGACGATACCCCATTGGGAGACGCTGGTCTTCGTCCTGGTCATCACAGGTCGAACACCGGTAATGCTCTGCAGAACAGATTTGCCGACGATGATGTGGTCGAAATTCTTCTTGGCGTAGGGCATATACGAGGCAATATGGACGGCGCGGATCTCGGGGATGTTGCGCCAGTCAATGGGCTTCTCGAGGGGAAACAGCACGTCGTGACCACGAGGTCCACGCTTGGGTCTGTTCTTCATATAGGGCGATGATTCGTCCCATTCTCGAAGTCGTATCCTCTCGGGCTTGTCTGGGGTGCCGGGTGGTGTATGCTGATACGTCAACGTCATTATATCAGCAGATAGAGTGCTCTGGAAGGTTTGCTTCAACCTCGGCAAGTTGAAGGGGCCAGGCGAGAAGTTCCTCGCAACAGGGTCCGAGGACGGTGGTGGTTGGACTGGATGCAGAGGACCACGGTCGTACTTTGGGGGATGGTATCGGTATCTCTCATGCGGCAGCTCATGATTTCTTCTGCTTGCCCTCTTGCGGGGATCGGTGATCTGGGCAATGTCCCTGGTGACGATGGGCGCCGACAGACTCGAGTCGGTCTCGATGTCCGGGACGGGGGCGGCAGCTGCTGCTTCGGTTGAAGCACAGCGGCGCAGGGCTGGGGCAGCCGGGCCGAGTTGGGCTACAGAGCCCAACAGCCGTCTGCCGACGCGAGGGACTTCGCGAAGGGCTGCCATGGTCGGGTTGGGAGCTCCGACGATGGTGGTTGAAGGGCAGCTGTGATGGACGCGACGTGAAGCTGGTCAATGGACGTTTCAACATCCACTTCAATCCTATCTTGAAATTTCCAGCATGAGAGACCGGGGTCGTCCTACAGTGCTAGGCCCGACTTGGACAGGCGCCTGGGCCCAGCTTTCAGAGGTGCTACCTGGGAGCTGCAGCGCCGGCCGACGCTGGAGCAGGAAGTCCGACGCTGTCCGTCACCTGCAAAGCGGACTGACCCAGCTGAAGGCCCAGAATGCTCCAATGCAACTTTGCATCTGGCCCAACCGGATCGCTGGCATAGCACATGCAGTTTGGTTATTTTTGGATCACAGCGAAGCCTGTCAAGTTCCAATGCAACATCATCAACACCGTGACTCTACTTGTCTTGGAAAGGATTCCCAGACGAAGCAGCATGCCTACTTGAACACAGTGACAGCCCTGCTACTTGCTTACTGAAGCTTGCATCCTTACCTATATGTTGGGACCTGGCAGACAAGACTGACCGACCTCCTGCAGTACGAATTAGTCCAGCCTCGGGACCAGCTGCTGTGATGTCAGGCACAACCCCAGACTGAGTTTGTAGGTATTGAGATGGTACACTGTAGCACAGGGGAAGACCCGAGGCAAACGCATATGAAGGTGCGCGTGTTGGATGTTGAAATCGGTTATAGGTAGTTCTGTCAACTTCTCGAGTCTTGCCTTGAACCTCTTGTCGAATTGCATCCTTCCCACCTCATCGCTATCATTCACCTACACTCCGCTGCTCCCATCTATACGTCTCAAAACTGTCCTGACTATATCGCTTGCGAGACCTACAGCTACACCCCAACCCCTCACTACCTCCTCCAGCCGTAGCGTAAAGCAACACACCATACCCAGCTGCTCGGTGCTGTTTGATCCGCCTCGCCGCTTGTTAAAACATTAGTGTTGGATCGAGCAGCTTGGAATGATGTCTTGATCTGCCGACCACCCACAACCAATTTCGACTGCCTAAATCCCGGATTTTTGAATTCACCTCAAGTTTCCGCGTCGCTCTATCTCCGTGACGCATATGACCAGTCACACGATCGATCGCCCTCCAATCCTACTCAAATCTCTCGCCATCCAACTCGCCAACGTTCTGATTCAGATCGGTCCACATCTCCATCTCGCGGACCCCTAGATCCAGCCCGAGACGCGACAGACCCCACGCCACACGAGGGGAAGGCGCAGATCCAAGAGTCCGAGACTGACATCACATCTCCGTCTCCGTTCCCGTCTGTCGCAAAATCCCTACAAGACTCGGTGCGGACAATATTGTTCAATCTCTTCAAGATCTGCTCTCTCGTGGCTACCTAGCGCTTTCAGAGAATCTGCTGGAGCCATTCGATTTCGCAACTCGTCGAACGGGCTCAGCCGTCTTTGGCGGGGCCTTTTCCAGACTTCGGCTTCCGTCCCACCACTCTTTAAATATGAAATCAAGTTGGACCTGAAACTACACGCACCAATTGATTACAGCCGCTGGGCATCGTCACTTCCGAGTCCGTCGGACAAGCTTGCAAGAGGGCCTTCTTGCTAGCCCGATCCCCAGCGCCTGTCCACGGGTGCGACGCCGCCATGTCGACCCATCTGCCCAAGAGATTTCTCTCCCGCCGGGAAAAGAACGGTCATCGTCGCGGCAAGTCGTCTGATGGGACTCAAAAGGTAGTCGCACTAGTTATACCATCTTGGCTGCTGCTTAGTGCTCACTCTGTTTGATAGCATCGCCCTATATCCTCCGAAGCGTTTTTCGCCTTGTTCAAACCCGGCGGCGCGAAACACCATGCAGAAGAAAGTGAGAAAGGGGAAGGGGTAGAAGTAGAGCCCGCCAAGGTTAGACTCGCTATCATGCTTCTGTAGCTTATTCCCGTTGCTAATGGTACCAGATCGCAGAGGTGCGAAAAAAGCTCACCGATGCCAATATAGAGATAAGCACCCTCAGAGACGACCACATCCAATACGCCCTCAACCTGAGGAGCTGCTACATGGATGTTGACAAGGCAATCGAAATCATACTCCTCCAACAAACTTCGCTTGCAGGGAATATAGTTCGTTACAACCCGGCCGTCCATATGCTCGGCGCCGAGAACAGGGAAAACGTCACATGCTATCTCGATGCTTTACTCTTCGCCATGTTTGCCAAAATCGAGTCCTTCGAGTGCATGCTCAAACAAGACAACCTTGACGAACCGCGGAAAAAGCTTGCTACCTTATTGCGGCTGTGGGTGAACATGCTGAGGAGTGGTAAACTGATCGAAACCGACATGGTAAGGGAATCACGTTCCGGCGTTAAAAATAATGTTGTAATGCTAATCTGCGATAGACACATCATTTGCAAGACGCCCTAGCAGAATGCGGCTGGACGGAGGCAAAGCTCATTGAACAGCAAGATACCTCGGAAGCTTTTGGCTTCATCACCGAAACACTGCAGCTACCCCTTCTTCCTTTGCAGGTGGATTTGTTCCATCATGGTGAAAATGACGAGGCGGATCACAGAGTGGTATATGAGAGACTGCTGAACATTGCAGTCCCATCCGAGACCGAGGGAAAGGGCGTCAGGCTGGAAGACTGCCTGGAAGAATATTTCAACTCTCAAGTCGATGTGCTGCGAGATAGTACGGAGGAGAAGACCAAAGTGGAGCAAGTCGAGATGTCAACCCCGATAGACGCTACCAACAACACCTCAGATATCCCGAAGTCACGCAGGTCCACGATACGTATTGTGGAAGCCGAGGTTGGGTCGGAGTCAGCTTCGCCACTGCCAATGGACCATGACCAGAGCATGATCCAAGAGCGACACTGGGCACCGGTCCCAGATACAGATCAAGAACCGAGCGTCTCAAGAAATGCATCTCAATCCATTAAGCGACCACTCCGCAGCAGGACTGAAAGCATCATTCAGAGAGTCGTCATTGACGGCAGGAAACCTTCGGGTGTTGATGACATTAATCTGTTCCCGAGAACTGAAAAGACAGCATCTGTAGTCAAAGCGGTCACAATCCCGGCCTGGCAGTTCTTCAAGTTAATACGTATGTGTGATTGTTCCAGAGGTTTGCTTCAACCAGCTAATTGAATAATATAGCCTGGTACTCGTCCGCTAATGAACAACCACAAAGCGACCTGGAAGTCGCGCGCCATTTCAACCAACGTCCAGTGTTGGGCATTTGTCTCAAACGCTACATGATGGACAGCAAAGGCGAGATGAAGCGTCAAAATACATACATCGATATTCCCGAGAGTCTTGGATTGCCACGCTTTATTGTCGACGACAGGGTCGTAGAGGACGGGGGTCTGACGTCAGAGTATAAACTCGTTCTACAGTCAGTGGTGTGCCATCGCGGCGATTCACTACATTCTGGGCATTATATATCATTTTGTAGAGTCGCCCCCAAGTTTCTCACCGACAACCGACGACACGAGAGCGATCCGCCTCCCGATTATGAGGAGGCCCAATGGGTGAAATTTGACGATCTTGCGAGTGAAAGGATTACGACTGTCGACGACATTAAGCAATCTCTTAAGGAAGAAATGCCCTATCTCCTATTCTACCAGATCGTACCCATCGTCGACGTTGCAGCTAGTTCGACCGACGACAACGAACCGGAACCGCCAGCATACGATGACACTGCGCCACAGTTTATGACATCCGATGCTGATCACACAGCACTGTCGAGCAAGGCCAGCAGCTATTTTGATATCGGCCTCAATCCTTCGACGGCAGCTAGTATTCGCTTTTCGAACGAGTTGGAGCGACCACCACGCCGCAGCTTCGCTGATGAGGATGGGTACCTCAGTATCTCTAGGCCCGATAGCGTCTTCTATCCGGAGCCAATGGCTGCTGGTTCAGCTGTAATCTCAGCTGATCCCTCGCCCGCAGCTACTCCCGCAGAAGAGACGACTGCGCAACGACTTAGTCGCGCCGCTGCGAAGCTCAGAGCAAATAGCAAGAGCAGGCCTGGAAGTCAAGGTGCCGAGGGTCGGATCAGTGTCACAATGTCGAGGCTCGGGTTGATGAGGGGCAGTCGAGAACCCTTGCGAGAATCGGCCTTTGATGAACCTGATCCGAATTCTGATGACATGAACGGGCAGAGCAAAGAAGGACTCGCCCTACAAAACGGAAAGGAGAAGGAAAAAGACACAGGCTATAGAAGAGGAAAGTCAAAAACGCGCATGGATAAGGAAAAGGCAAAGGAGCCAGACCGCGAGTGCGTCGTGCAATAGAACAATTCTGACCACAGGGTACTACGAATGGTGTCTTTTCTGTTTACAGGCTGGTAGAGAAGATATGTTAGATGATACCCAATAAAGACAAGAGAAACTCTGACTGGATAAACCACATATTCAGTATTCTCGTGATACGTTTTTCGGCTAAAGGGACTAAGGAGGTTTTCCGTAGCTGACGATTGCAATCATGGTCCTTATGCCGAGATAGCGGCTCAGCAATACAGAGTAGGTAATTTTTATCTTGTATTAAATGATCTCATTGCCTTGGCCAAGCGACACAAGTTACAAAATTGGACGATCCTCAAGACGAGCTCCTTGTGATGCGATACGTAGCAACGCATACTTTGGCTGACAAAACATGTCAGTAGAGACTGAATAGAGAAAAAGGCTGGTGAATCTTGTCATTGAAGAGCAGTAGTTAGTGAAGTGTTTTCTTAGTAAATCAATTATGTATTGCCAAACCTGGTAGACTGTAAGTATGAGAGACTCCGGCTACAGACTTTGAATTTTCCTTTGTTGGGAATTTGGAACAAAGTTTTGAACAACATATATTGTTTCTTTCATCACATGTCTTGCAAAAGCTCTTGTTCCACTTTGAAGTTACAATGCCAATTCAGCCTCTTAATGGAATCCTGGTACATAACGTAGTAGCATACTTTGGATTCCTGCCTCGCTGCCTTTCCTTGCCCTTTGGTATCTGGCTGGGGTTGCAGTAGGACCAGTATAGAAATGGGACGAAAAAACACGCGAGAAGTATGGAAGCGTAATGCTTCCAACGCTAATCGGTACTCGAGTATTGGCCATCCTATGAGAAACGATTACGCTGCGCGGCTACGAGAGGCACACCGGAAGCGGCCATGGTGGAGTTGTCATTTTTTCGGCCGGAAAGAGGGGAAAGCTTATCCCTTGGAGACTATTTATGAGGACTGCCAGCTAGATTTGCCAAAAGTGACTTCTAAAAAGCGTGGAGGTTTCAGAAATGGCTTAGGAAAAATCGGAGCTGCGCTCTTCCCGGTGTTATTTGGCATAGCCCTCATCGTGGGTAAGGGGTAAGGTTGCAAGGGGATAGTGGAAGGGAAAGGCATGAGGGTTATATCGCTACTAAAAAAGACTTGGTCTCCGCTGGGCTGGACTCTCCTACTTTTGCTGCTTATGGCACTAGCGATGATGGTATATCAAGATGGGTAGATGGATCGTCAAGTTCTTGTAAGCTCGACCTGTGTAGATTATGGTCCCTAAGATGCATACTTATTTAGGTTTACCTGTGCTCTGGGCTCCGGAACTTGAGAATCTTCTTAGTGGCCGGCTCATATTACAATCACAGGAGCATGGCTTGGCTTCATTCATTACCATCTCGGCTGCGTTGTTGGATTTTGCTTCTCATACAAGAATAATCATACCGATATTTTCATTTACATTCCGATTCCTTACGCCTCTCAATTCTGTAAGTATAGAAGACAAATCAGTTTTCAGCTTTGTTGGCTTTGTAGCTAGGTAGGTCATCATATGAAGCACTGCCTCGAGCAAGCTACCGTAGGCCAAGGCTTTGACCGCTGCTCACCCCCAAGCAAGGGTCCAACTGTGTCCCATGAGCAAGGTAAGGGATATAGTGGTCAATTTTTCGTCTTTATATATAGTTCTTACCAATGAGGATCTGTATACGATGGTGTGGGGTTGATATACATTCGCCATACTCTGCAGCCTACAGTTAATGATGAATCTCAACCGATCAGATAGGTGCGTCCTTGGATATGTTCAAGCGAGCGATTGAACCAAGTAAGACTAGCAGCAAACCGCAAAATGCGACAAAAAAGCATTGAGAAGTCACCCGCTGCGCTCGGAGTTTATTATCGTGTGGTAACTGGAGATTCGTGAACAATCCGAAAAACCTCGCGTACCTTCCATCTAATCAAGTGGCAATGAGGAAGTGAGGGAGTCTATGAGTGCAATGCCCAAATGCTACCACATCATTCTTTCCCTAAAAATATACGAATGATGGTCCTAAAGGCTGCGGCCCCCACCGAGTCAGTAAGGGGCGTAACATGTATAATGGATCATGGCTTTATAAATCCGTGTTTCCCACCCTGTTTGATACACATATTCACGGGCTACGAACATTCGGTATCATAAGCAACAATACTCCGACAGTAATGACAATATCCCCGATTCATTATGTCCTCTGCTAATCAATTTGCTAGAAGAAGGTGTCGAATCCCTTCGTTTCTGGTCGCTTCTCACATGATGAAGTGGCTAACTGCAACGACTCTCGTGCTCGCTCCTGTCCTTCTGTCTGCAACTGGAGTGTTTGCACTACCAAGCCATAATTTCGAGCTCTCCGAAAAAGGCATAGTGGAACAAACGCCATTTGCTCAGTTCTGTGAGGATGATAATTGCCAATTCAACTGCGGTGCCTCATTGTCAACAGGGAATGACACCTGCTTGAACGAATCGCCTCGGCGCTCGATCAAATTCCTCGGGAACGGTATTGTCGACAGCGACGTGAAACTGGAAATCTCGAAAGATCAAAACTGCCCTTGTAAAGATAGCTGTATAGATTTTGCAGCGGTCGCCGCAGTGCCTCAATTTAAGGGCCCAATTCACTGCCTACAACTCGCAGATCCTGGACTGTCGTACAGATTTGTACATGGTTCACCCTTCTGCAACACCAATAATAGATGTTGAGGGCCGTAAACTTCCTGAGAGTTTACAAAGAGCGCACTCGAGTCTAGGTGAGAGGTGTACAGGTATCGGAAGCTGTTGTCATCTACCAAGTCGGAGTCGGAGCTGGGCACTCCCATCATTTTGCAGCAACAAGAGGGGACGGTCATGTCACACGAAAGGGGAACTATTATATAACACAAATCTATTTCGACAACAAAAATACCAAGTTTACGCACTTCTTTTGCCTTGACGTCCACGAGTGGAAATGACATTATGAATCATCGAAGACGTAGTCCTACCATGTTGAAGCCTGCAAATTTCTCTGCCCAATCGCTAGAGCCTCATGAATGAGATGAGTAGCAGAAGCGTCGTTAAGCAAATCCAAGAAGACTGTAAGAGTGTAAGACCGATAAGCAGTAGTGACATGCGCTACTCTTGTTGATACCATAATACATTCTAAACAAGATGAGAAAAGATGGCCTAGGCCATGATCCCGTAGGGTGTTCCACACTCCCTCCTGAAGTTGGACGATATTTTGATACTTTGACGTATGCTTAGACTCCTTCTGATAATGACAGCCCTCCAAAACAAGCCCAAAAGCTGTATATGGTGGAATAGCAAGCTTGCGGTATCTGATCTCCCTAGGAACGGTGTTTTTCCCCTACTAGGAAGGTCTGATGGACTTAGACCAACGCCCTTAATCTAGACAGCATTTTTGTTTCGTACCATCCTCGAGCCAGTCCCTTGCAAGCCACGTCGCAGCTTTCGCTGCCCTTGTTGGGTGTCGCCGAAGTAGACCCACACGTAGGTGATATTTCACGCCGCTGTAGTGAAATATTTATAGGACTGATAAAGTCATTGTTGGGGCTCAATTACATGTTGCGCAATACTTTTCCGAATACAAAGGTTCTATGATGACGACATATGGGTAGCTCGACCAAACGGTATAACGGCTGACGTGGTTATGACGCTGTTAGGTGAGCAGTGTGAGATGGAATGATTGCCGGAACCTTAGACATGAGGAGTGTGTTTTCGGCGGGCCTTTTGGATAAAATAAAAAATCTCGACCAATCCGAAGAGAGTCAATGCGCAGATGAGAGCTGTCAAGTAGTTGAATTCCATCTTCAGATAAGATCGCTTAGTCGCCGAGTCTGCAGTACGGTCTGGCGTCTTGTTGTTGGGATGTTATTGCCGTCTATAAATCTCTCGTACTGCACGCAAAAGATTGTGGAATAATGCAAAGTATAATGAATCCCAGAATTTCAAGTTGCGCACTCTCAAGGATTATTTATATCTGTAGGAATGGCAGTTCAAGGTTTGGCGAAAATTTTGAGCAAAGCTTAACACGGACCT
Source organism: Xylariaceae sp. FL1272 (assembly GCA_022432385.1). Classification (NCBI taxonomy): domain Eukaryota; kingdom Fungi; phylum Ascomycota; class Sordariomycetes; order Xylariales; family Xylariaceae; species Xylariaceae sp. FL1272. Next base: position 57,368 of record JAJJXC010000011.1, on the reverse strand, counting down.
ATTTTCTCTTGCCGATGCTCGTACCAGCATGGAAGTCATGACCAAATAAGAATCTACAATTATTTTCTATCCAAGACAATCTATTGCGTTGCTTATGCACAACCTTTGCACATTTTAATGAGTTAATAACCTCTATACTTTGTAGTGGAATATAACTATACAGTTTACAGTAACGTAAATAATACGAAGCTGGTAAGAGAGGCAAGTCTGTGACTGTGTAATTAGCTAAAGGCAACTAGGTGACTTCCTTAAGTTTCAAGAAGGACAGACTAAACTGTCTCATACTGCAATGGTGAAAGGCAAGTGAGATTATGCTTATCGACTTCACTATCCTAAGTGACCATACCGCGCATGATGCCGGCGATGGAATATCTCCTTTAGCCATGCTCGAAATTCCAGATGCTTTCTGTGAGTCTCACAGCATGGCGCAGCGAGCTCGCAATTTACCGGTGCATACCTTACAGCAGGGCCAGTGTGTGTTCTGGTCAGGCTCAGTCGAATGACCATCGGGGTGGCAGCAAGACTGAATGTTCTGTCTAAGGCTACGTCTGCATTTGAAGGGGCCTTGCATGCAGTATCCAGCTGCTGACTGTCAAGAAAGCTCATCAGCAATGGAGTGACACTGATAAAACACTCCAAGCCCACCTCTTTTGACTCGCAGGCCGTCATACTTGCAATCTGTCGCTGAATCTGCCTTGTGTATGAGACTATCTCGGCATAAGTGCAGGCAGAGTTTGAGAGCGGCGAATAGTAAGCCCATTTTGGTAATGATTCGTCCATCGCGGCGCGTTCCATAGCTACCTAAAGTACGTGTACGACCAACCCTGGATCGAGAAAAATGGCAGAATGGCCGCAAAGCTAGACGGAGGATTCGCTCCTAGGAATCGTTGACGTTTATTCAAAGGAAGGTTGCTCCTATTCAGCAGTTTCTTTTCGAGGACCAAATAGCAAACACATATTGTTAATAATGAAACCGTAGGTGCCGTTCTTGAACAGGGAGATTGTGATAACAATCAATAGTAAAGATCAGACAATAGTCTTTACTCGCGTAAGGCCACAGAGGAAACTTCAAGGTCTACAACAAAGCATACAATGCTCACAACTGACGAGTTCGAGTTCCATGTCACATGTGGCCCGCATGCGATGGTGCTTTTGCATTTTCAACTCAGAGGATTTGAATTTGAGCAGAGCGTTGTGTCTCCTAGATGATATGGTTGTCCTAGTAGCGTCAGAGACTTGGTTCTTTTTCTAAAGGGGCGTTCATGATATCTGAACTCTCCTTTTTTCTTTTCGCTGCTGATTTGAAGAAGACCCGAGATCTAGAAATGCGGCAGTGGTACCCCTCGATTTTTAGTCCCACCCGCAGTCACTAATCATCCCAAGCTTCACGAAAGGTAATTTAGTTCATCTATCAAATCTTGAACATCCATTCTTAGTCTTAGTATATCTCTGACTTGAAGATATGAACTAAATGAAGGCATTTGCTACACGACTACCTATTTCTCGTGGTCACAATCACCAATTTTCGATCTATACAATTTGTTTCTTTGTTGGGAACATGTCAGGTCCATCGGTTTTGAAATTGGCAGTCTACGGCAGCTTCGATTCCAAAGTAATTCGGCCAGAAGAACCGGGCGTCAGGTTTACCTTCTCCTTGCCATGGGGCCCAACTTCTGGTAGGCTGACTAACACAACCCAGTACCAGTGAGTATGTCTTCCTATAAAGCTCTAGGGGCAGATTTCAAAGGCGGTCGTAAGTTGTGAGACTATCTTGCTTTTTCTGCAACACAATGTAATGCAACGCGCACTACCTGCGTCTTCGCGCATTTTGAGCAGTAAGGATATGAGTCGTGTATGAAAAGATTTTAGACATACGTCAAATGACCAGAAATTACACCGACATTCGTTCATGCCAGCGCAGAAAATGCTACTTAGGTAGGCAAGAGCAAAAGGGGGAAATTAAAAGCGCACGCAGTTGATAAAAAGAAGAAGAAATAACGTCAAGACTGAACATAGTAAAAAACAACAACAAAAAAAAATCGAACAAGCAGACGTAGCATCACTCTTGCTGCTTTCCACTAAGCCCGGGCTCGACTCGAACCCAGGTGCTTCGCGTAGATAACCACACTAGGCAGTGAGCTCGGAGGTTCTATCTACTCTACCACCTACACCACTACACCAACTAGGCGGGACTGCTTGTTCTTGCCACACCAGCTGCAATCATTGTATATAACCTAGCTATACACCCGCCAACCACCCAAGACCAGCCCAGCAACCTCCCTAGCTTTCACCACAAGGCCCCCACTTGCCACTGGCGACGCCGGTGTTGTTGCGAACCTCATATATCAGGCATCATTTGCTATGAGCAACACTTCACCTGGCTACATCCAAGAGCATTGTGAGGTGCTATTTGATTTTCATCTGGAAGTGGTTCGGACTGTGATCCACGACCCTCGACTCACTCATTCTCATGTTGCTGAAAAGTATTTCTATTTTGTATCTATGTGTAGACAACGAGGAAGCATACATAAAATCTCCTGCCACAGAACAACAAACGTGAGTATCTATAAACCTAGTCCAATCATGCACCACACTCCTTCCCGCAGCCCTCAACCGACCGTCTATACGCAGCAACAAAAGAAATGTATACCACCCGTTGCCTTAGTCCACATCCGTGATCTTGTCCATGACAGCTTCAGCGGCAGTGTTCACGACCCTCTCGGGCGGTTTCTCGTTGTTCACGACAGGTTCAGCAGGGGACGAAAGTCCACCGCCAGGCAATGCAGCCGGTGTCTCAACACCACTATCAGGCACAGGGATCCGAATATCCTCCGGTGAACCGGGGACGGTCTTCGGGTCCAGCCCGGGGATCTGTATACGCTTGGCTTCATTCTGATACGCAGCCGGCTTGATCTCAATAATCTCGTTCCTCGGAAACTTCAACTGGGGAATATCCCTAGTGCTGCAGTGCATGAGGTACGAGTACAGCACGCGCAAGACGCTCTCGTGAGCAATAATCACGAGGTCGTTTTGCTCCCGCTCCAGCTCCAGGATGATAGGCTCGAGCCGTACCGCGAGATCGTGATACGACTCAGCACGTGGATACCGATGGTGGTACGGGTCCAGATCGTGCTTCTCGACTTCTTCCGGATAGAGACGGCGGATCGCGCGTTCGCTTAGACGCTCGCAGACACCGGGGTTGATTTGCGACATCTGCGTGCGCTGGCGGACTTTGTAGCCTCGCTCTTTGAAAGCGTCTGATGTCTGGAGAGTGCGCACGCGTGTTGAACACCAGACTGTTAGTTGGCGCAGGGGTACGTTGGACACGCCTTGAGCCATAAGTGCAGCGTGTTCTGCCTCTCTATGTTTTATCAGAGTGTCCGCCATGACTTTGGAGTACTTGTGTCCTTCTTCCGATAGCGGGGCGTCTGCTTTGTAGTTTTCTTCGATCGTAGCTGCGCCAGCACGGACAAAATACGTAGCGCGGGACTTGATGTGTGTGTTCGTCAGAAAGAATACGATCCGGTGAGACAGATAACCAAAAGACACATTGTTGTAGAAGAATTTCTGGCCGGCGTTGATCATCTTGATGTAGTTGAGCTCCTTTTCGTCCATCGTCTGAAATGAAGGTATCTTTGTCTCTATGCGATGCAAATACAGCTTGGCTGCTTCATCAGGGTCCATATCGGCGAACTGGGAAGGTCAATACGAATGCTAAGTCAAACTTTGCCATACGACACGTACATCGGGAGAGTTAATCTTGACGTTTCGGGCATTCTCTCGGAGCAGGTTCGCATCATCGACGTATGACTCGAGGAAGAGCGTCTTGCGAATATGATTGAGTTAGTGGGACATGACAATTAGACGGTAGAAGCATACCTGAACATCATGTTTTGCAAATTCCTTGGCTAAAGCACAACGGCCAGTTGCCGTGGGATTGACAGCATCGTAAATCGCCACTTGTCCATTCTCATGGTTCAGCCAGGCATATATATCCTCACGACATTTCTTCAGTATCTTCTGGCGCAGGACGACCGAAGCCGGAGACGCATCGGGGAAGAAATAATCCTCGGGCACGTCGCCGCCTTCACCGACAGTGGCACGACGATAGTCACCGAGGTGGAAGATGCGCGTTTTGACCCCTAACCTATTCCAAATCAGTCACATGTAATGAAGCTCGTTCTTTTGGAACACGCACCATTGCAAGTATCGCGCTATTGAAACAGAGATGTGTCTGGGCAATAGTCAGTATACTAGTTTCTTGTCGAAGCTATGGGTTGTAGACTCACGTCTTCCCTCTCGCCGGAAGCCCGACCATTACGATGGCAATACGACCGGAATGGAACAGTCTCCCAGACATGGTGCTGTAAAGCTGGGCCGGGGCCCGGTTGGCGGCGTCGGGGACATCGTGGATAGCATCGATGAATGTGCTGCTTTTGCGTCTGTACCTAGGCGCATTGGCAGCAAGGTCTGCCGTACTATCACCGCCGAAATTGATGTCAGTATCAGAATCTGCCGGGCCACAGATATCGCCGAGATGAGGTTGTTTCGGCATAGTGCGAGTGATACGTGTATGCAGGTAAAACAAGAGCAGATGCAAGCTTGGAGATACGCAATTATCGTAAACGAGTATGATCTTATGGTCACCGAATATTGCCTTGTCAGACGGAACGTGGAGTCATGTTTGCCCAACCGCGCTGGAAAAGCAACACACGAACACTACTTTGTGGTGGCTTGAATGTATTCACAATCACAAACTGGTCGCTCTCCATGAAAATCAACTTCGGCACGCGTCACCACCCGGACCCTATGACCTTCAAAGTTGCCATTTCCCCGTAATGTTTTGAGCAGTAGCAGCGCAGAAATGAAGAAGTAGCATTGGACTTACAGTAGGGTATCCATGGCGACGAGGAGGGCCTTCCCGATTACATGGAAAGTTTGCCGGTTTGACCCAGTCCCTCAATGTCAACAATCTGAGCCCGTCTAAATGTATCGTACAAATGAGCTGGAATATCTGAAAGGCCCGGGGGGTAGGACTGCAAGGCGAAGTCGAGTCTGAGGGATATGGAAACAACCTAATCCTGAAAACGTAGGTATAGGGAGGAAGAAAGAATGCTAGAGACGGGCGGCCAACAAATTTGGAGCTGAGAAGTAGAGGTAGGCTGTGATTGAATGCCGAAGACGCCAAAGGCACATTACTTATTAGTATATGACCTTAGGAGATCTAAGTTCAGAGGAGAACAAGCTGTTGCGCCTTCGCTCTCGTGTACGGGTAGATGGTGAGAGTAAAGCAGATGCGATGTGCGTGTGTAAGCGGCAAGGGTTACCCTCGGCATGAATTGGGAAGAGCAGGTTGGGACTGCATTGAGGGGCAGCTAGTCGTGAAGGTCCAGAGGCGGCGAGAGAAGCAAGGTCTTGTTGTGGGATCTAGGAAGAATCAAGGGCCCCCAAGTCTATGGATGTCTTGAATGTCGTTCACATATGGCTGAGCTAGCTGCGATAAGTGATAAGTGCGGTGGTAAAAGAGATTCACGTGCGCCAATGGTGGACCGTGGGATGTCTGTCACCACTCAGTCCCCTCCGACGTAGATAGTCTGTAGAGTCCAGGTTGAGAGGAACTCCAATTAGGTAATAACTTGGGGCTGATTTCTCTAATCACTGAATGGGGGCATCGACACCTGCCCAGGGCTGTCAACGGCATTGCATTCCGTAAATGGCACGTCATCTCGCAAATGTACGAAGAGTGTGAGCTTATAATTTAGGCTAGACACCAAGCTATCCACTTGACGTCCAGCACCAAGCTGTTCCATGAATCGTTGAGTTGCAGGGAGAAGCAGAAGCATTGGGGCGCGGGAGGGGTGGTATGGCAGTCGCCAAGTCTCGTCGCACAGCTGTGAAAAGAAGATGCTCCCAGCTCTCCAGCCCCACTGGAATCTACCAGGCGCTGGAGCCCCGAAGCGGCAAGGCCTGGTAGCTGGGGGGCCGGTACGTACCTAAGACCAGGGAGAGAAAGAGAGCATGGGTGGTGCTTTCACTGCGCAATACTCCCGTGAACTCGAACTGATTTTTTTTTCGGCTGGTCATCGTCGTCGACTGACTTCTATTTCGCAGCCCATCGCATCCCATCATCTTCTGAGCCCCAGGCCCTTCCACCTCACCGCTCAGCATCGTGCCTGCTGCGCTCATCACCTGCATGAACGGGCTGCTTCTTGCAAAACGCTCTTAATATCTTAATTTGACTCCTCGCTCGGCAAGTTTGTCCACAGCCTCTCTGCATCGTCACCACCTGCGCCTGCGCATCCAATCCCCATCATGGACTCGACCTTCGACGCCCAGCCTTCATCGCCGCTCGGCTTTCTTGCAACTAATCCCCTCACCTCCGCCGTATCCAATGCCTACAATGCCTTCTCAGATAGACGCGCCAAGCTCGGCCTGTCCAACCCCGGCACCGTAGAGACCATCAGCAAGGAGGTTACACGCGATGTCTCTCTCACAAACTTCATGCACACCGGCCTCCGCGCCGAGCTGACCAAGGCCGTCAGCCTTGCGCCCCTGTTCCAAGTATCCCACCAGTTTGCCATGGGCGAGCACATGAAGCCATACACATTCTCTGCTCTATACGGTAGCAACAGCGTAAGACCCTCCCTGTGGGCTACTTCTATCTGAGCAGTCTGCTTCCATAGCCTTGACGACCGAGATATCTGATGTTGCTTTCTACAGGTTTTCCTACAAGGTAGTCAGGATAGCGACGGCATCCTTTCTACGAGGTTCAACTACCGATGGTCCGATAAGCTCATCACCAAGACGTCATTCCAGATTGGCTCCCCCCAGGACATGGCCTCTATCGACCACGAGTACACCGGCAACGATTTCACAAGCTCCGTCAAGATGCTCAACCCTTCCTATCTCGAGGGTGGCTTGACTGGCATCTACATCCTCAGCCATCTGCAGTCCGTCACCAGGAAGCTCGCCCTCGGTATCGAGTCGGTCTGGCAACGTGCTGCCCTCAACCAGCCCCCTGAGTCTGCCACCTCATATGTTGTTCGATACAAGTCTGATGATTGGATTGCTGCTGCTCAGCTCCATGCCGCTCAAGGTGCTTTGAATGCCACATACTGGCGCCGCCTGTCTGAAAAGGTTCAGGCTGGTGTCGACATGACTCTGCAGGTTGCGCCCAGCCCGGCTATGATGGGTGGCGGTATGCAAAAAGAAGGTGTTACTACTGTCTCCGTCAAGTATGATTTCCGCTTGTCTACGTTCAGGGCCCAGGTCGACTCTAAGGGAAAGCTCGGCGTTATGCTCGAGAAACGCGTTGTTCCTCCCGTCATGATGTCCTTCTGTGCCGACGTGGACCACACCACCGTAAGTTTCACCCTCGAAAACAACGACTAAACAGATTGGCTAACATCATTTAGCAAAATGCCAAGGTTGGTTTCGGCATCACCATTGAAGCTGGAGGCGAGGAGCTGCAGGAGCAACAGGAGGCCATGGGCGCCCAGGCTTCCCCTAACATTCCTTTCTAAGCTCGCATGACGAGCCACACGCTCTCCTCTCTCATCGACGTCTACGACAGCCATATTGTCTCAGATGCTACTGCGACACAGTCTCGTTGACTTTTCACCCCCTCTTGTTTTACTATCCGCACGTCGATATTTACACCCATCGACGACGCATTGCATCAATGTTCATGACTATAGACCTCTTCGCACCTGGGGTCTACGTTCGGATCCGGCGAGGCTTCTATGATCCAGCCTCGTGGATCAGAGGGGGCTTTCGGACACACCAGGTGTGAGCGAGGTTTTTGTGTATAATAGGAATCTGGCGACTTAGAAAGGGGAAAACTCGGCCTCCACGCATATGATCATCATGGACGGGCGAAACTTTTGAAAGACCATCTTGTGGCATGGATTGATTTGTCAACGCGAATAATGGAGATGGGGCTGCTCCAACAGACACATTTGTGGCCAACTTGACCTTGATTGGGTAACTGTACATAGTAATTCCGCCTGTATAACATATCATCTACAACAAAGGTCTCCTAGTGACATTGGCTATGTGTAGCATGTCGATCCTAGGGATTGTGGAGTTTGTGTGTACTGCGTAGCCTGACAATGTTTCGTAGTTCGGTACATCATCAAAGGAAATCAAGCTGTTGGTGTCAACGGAGCAGAGTGATGGGATAATGAAGACGAACGCGTAAGCAGCTCATTCTGAGATTTTTTTGTACGTAATGTATACGAGCGTTGAGAGTTTGATGACAGATTTTGAGGAACGCTGAGTACCTGGATAAATTGGTAAAATAACCCTGCCAGGGATCAACGAAACCGCGTGGTCAAAGAAACGGAAGTAATACGAGGCGGCATCCAATACTAGTAGTGAGGGTATAATACGTCGGCATATACCGGTTTGTCGAGGTCTGATTTGGTACCGATGGGTGTGCAGGAAAGCTTGTTTTTGCGTGTTGGAATGCTGGGGGGTTTGGTTGGTGGATGGAATTGGATGACAGGTGAAGTGGATGGGTGATGGAACGTGGTATTGCATTGAGCGTATATATTGATGGTAGGATGTTTGGTTGTCGGGGGGAGAAGATTGGGTTTGAGGGTGTGTTGTGGTGATAGCGATCCTTCTTCTCTTCAAGGTGTTATGTGCATCGATTTGCCTATCTGACCTGTATGTCCGAAAGCTTCCTTCATTGTTGAGGAATGATGAAAGGACGACGAAGATGCATTGAAAGAGACCCTCTCAGACACAGTAGGCGAGATACTCAAGGGGTCAAGCTTCACTCGGCGACGACGTACCATCATCACTTCGACATGGGAAACAAATGAAGGCGATGACGTTTCTTGATGAACATAATACGCCTTCTATATTACCCTGTGACCAACTTGGCTTGCCCCCGTTTTCCTCCAATTCCCACATTTGTAACCTGCGAAACGCAATCTTTATTACCGTTTCTGTTTAGCCTGGGCATTTCGATATCCCAAACATGAACCAAACACGGCAGGTTAAGCCGTGAAGAAACACCAGTCCGGGGAAACAGGGGATTAGTGATTGGCGAGAGGGACATTTCTTCCATATTAAGGTACCGAGGGTGTCATTCAATATTCATTTTCGATGCTTGACAGCTGACGACGACTTGTGTTGTTCCGGACTGACGTGCGATGGCGATTTTCTTGGGCGAAATATTGCGTACCGTTGTCAAGATGGACGTAGAAGGGGGTTGTGAGAGTATAAAGGTAGTGACGTGTCCAAGAGATGTGAAGTTTTTCGCAAGATCCACGACATCATCGGATTCACCATTTGATTCATCTCCTATCCATCATGGTCTCGAAAATTCTGCTCGCTGCCCTTCTGTTGGCGCCCAACGCCTTGGGCTTAGTTGCCGCGCCTGTTGAGGAACGCGCTGTTGCTGATGCCGTAAGTGTGCTTACTCAAAACATGTTTTTTCAATAGTGTCTGACATTACCACTCAGGATGTCTACGCACGTCAGGAGGCAACACCAACTGCCCCTCCTGTGCCATCTGGTACTCCCGGAGAAGGAAAAGGCAAGGGCAAGGGAAAAGGAAGCTTCACTGGAACTCCTACTTTCTCCGGCCCACCACCCTCGGGTTCTCCTGGCGGGGGGAAAGGCAAGGGGAAGGGTAGCTTCACTGGGACTCCCACTGGGTCTTGGTCACCCCCCTCCGGTACACCTAGCGGTAAGGGGAAGCCTCCTGGATATCTTTCAGTCCCTGGCGGTCCCGAGGACCCTCCGGCCCCAACTCCAACTCTCGAGACTGTATGTCCACGGATTTTTCGTTGCCTGACCATTGTGTTATTTGGTTGACGTATGACTGACTGGCTGGCTTCCTTCAGCGCGATGAAATTGCGTCCGATCCAGAGTCCAGTGGCCAAGCCGAGGGCAAAGGGAAAGGCAAGGGTAAGGGTAAGGGGAAAGGCAAAGGAAAAGGGAAGGGCAAAGGCAAGGGAAAGCCACCGGCTGATGCTACTGAAGAGTCTGCATAAGCTGTAGGTGCTACCTATTCTACTCTTGCTGGTATGTCTTTGAGATCATCGACATTCATTACCTACAAAGCAACAACAATTAGAATCGCTGATTGGGAAAGTACAGGGGAGTAACGAAAGCGGTGTCATTTCTTGTATCGAGATTACTCATAGGATTGACTTGATACAATATTGAGAGAGTGTATTCGAGGGTATTTCACCTCTTTGTCGTGGAGCTTATTAGCACGAAAATCTACTTTGTTGCGTACCTTTTGTTTATGTCTAGCAGTTAAACGGTTATTGTATTTTCATATTCTTAGTCGAGAAAACGTATGTAGATGTTGAAGCTGTATTAAAGAAAGACATTGTGAGGGAAGAGAGGGGAGGGGGGCAAAGTGCAGAGGTTAGGCGATACAGCTTGGCGTGCACGGTATCTCCCTCCTGGACTGCAATTCCTACCTTCATCCTAAGGCGCCAGCTCAACTTATAGCTGACGACATTGAGAAATGAGGTGGTCACGACGTTGAAGCGACTTATGGATAGAAGAGGGCTCGTACTTACCTGTGGGCGCCAATGGCAATAGGACAGCACATTGAATGTGCTCGTCAGGCGCAGGAGTCATAAAGAGACAAACATGAGGCCTGAGAATTACAGCATGTGTTAGCTGGCTCAGTGGCTTACCATCTAGCCGATATCTAGGAGCTCTGAGTTCGATTCCGCGACAAGCCACCCACGGGTGTGATCTCATTCTTCCCCCTTCTTTTTTCAACTATACTATTTTTCCTAGTTCCACAGTTATCCCGGGTGCACCTTGAAACTATATGGAGGATAAATTTATTGTCGAACCACTTCTTTTGATGCCTATCTAAAGTATCCACTGAAGCGAGGACCTGTGCCGCTATTGCCTGGTGAATGTTAGGCGGAGAGACTCGGTCATCGACGTTCAACCTACTTACTTTTAGGTGATAGAGCCATTGAACAAGTTGACCTCATGATCCTTGTTAAGCATCAATCGAGATATGAACACCCTGTTCACTGCCCAGCGGCAACCTTCTTCATCATCTCCTTGACCTGCTCATCCGACATTGACTTCAGACCCAGTAACTCATTGTCGTACCCGTTCGACGGACCCTGTGCAACAGCAGGATCCGCAATAACCCTGCGGATCTGATGCATCGCGACCTCGAAGGTGAAATTCCCCTTCTCAGCTTCTGCGACTGCCCAAGCGAACTTCGCCTTATTATCTTCCTCGGTGATCGTCCAGCCCTCGGGCCCCAGAGCTTCTTTGGCAAGCGCGAGTAGCTCATTCTCCGACTTGACGACGGAGTTCACAAAGACAGGCCGGTTCGCTGTCTCGACGGGATGTAGTAGGATTCCTGCTACGCCTTGACCAACCATCTCGAGGGTAGTGTAGTATGACGGCGTGTCGCCTCCGCTGATAATCTGGGCTTCCTTCTTGCGCAGATCGATACCTAGGAAGCCTATCGCCATGTTCCAGTCTAAGAATGGCCCGTTGATGAGTGCTGACCATGTCATTTCCCCCGCGCCAGACTTTGTTGTCTCTTTGAGATGCTTGAGGGTTGCTGCCTTGAAAGCGAAGACTGAAAACTCGGGCGCGTGGCATCTCTCTGGGTTTTGGCCAAAGTCGGCAGGGATAAAGCGGTAGACACCTGTTTTTCTGGCGGCGTCCGCGACGCGAATGTTGGTAACTGGATCTGGGATGTTTGTTGTGTTTACCACCGCATCTTGACCCTTGAAGGCGGCTGCCAGTGAGTCGAGAGAGGCGAGATCTGCCTCCTTGGTTGTCACGCCGCTGGGAAACTTATGCGTTGAGCCTTGGCGGGTGATTGCTGTCACAGTAAATGCGTTCGTTGCTAGGACGGCCTTGAGGACTGCTGCTCCTACGTTGCCGGTGGCCTAAATGGATTTAGTACATGCGAAATTTGTGAGTTGGGTGGATCGTGAGTACTCACGCCGACAATGGCGACATTCTTGATCTGAGAGGCCATTCTTTTTTACTGCAACGTACGGTTTTGTACAAATGTTTTATAATCTGATGTCTAGTTCTCTGTTGACGATGTGCTTGAGATCAAGACTGACATCGAAGCGTGGAGTTCCGCACGTCTTATAGCGATTTCACCCTTCACTTCCGGCGGAACATGTTGAATAATCATCAGATTGAAGTGATCTCATACTCAGTCTATCCATCGTGGCGTTTGCAATGGATGAGTCCAACAACGTGGATGCTTGGATAATCAAGTAGTGTTTCCTGGGATGTGGTGAGTTAATCGTAGCATCAAGGACCTGTGGTGGTTGAACCAAGTGGACCGCAGGATCAATTTGCATCGGCGCATGGTGAGCGAGTTCTCAAAGCCCGGACCGGCTTTCGGAATTATCACTTTCACTAGCGGGTTTAGAATGTGCTCTTTATTCCGAACACTTCAGGTTCGAGTGACGTAAACTTGACTAAGTCATCCATCGTCCATACGATCTTATATTCTATCGACTTCGTATTTGTGCCTAACACCTAACCCGATAGCATTCTCGCACTAGTTTGTAATAAGTCTTCCGCTCTAGATACAGTTATTAGATGTTGTTTGCTGCGAAAAATCATGTGCTCCGGTCCTCCGGATGGATCTGAGTTCAGATGGTTCGGCGTCGCAGCGCTTTCTTTTCACTAGATAGTCCGTCTCCAGCCTTAGACGTGAGATACGCATCGTATTAACTGATGGCACTAGTTTAGCCAAAGTTATACTATATACGATGAATTGTTGAGGATAAGCTAAAATAGGAGAAGATAAAACATGGGGAACATGTCTTCGCCCAGCCCATCGCCAGGTATTGTAATATGAAGTTTATCGACTCTACATTTTGCTCTCCCTGTGAAAAGCTGCTTAATTGTTGATAGCTTCAGAGCATCACCAGCACGATGATCGGACACAAAGCTCTTAGCCTCGCCCTTGCCACCATGGCATGGAGTGAATCCCTCGAGCCCCGATGTAAACGACATGACCTCGAACCATGGAACCCCGTACCACGCGACAAGTCCGGCAAGAGACAGATCATTCTGGATGAATCTCTCGGTACAGTGCCCTGGGCTTACCACGGCGTCCTCGAGCCAGATACCAGCGATAACGGTATACAGCCCAGAGGATATCCCCTTCCGGATACGGGCTGGGCTCAGTTTTGCGACGACGACAGGTGCGAAAAAGGCTGCGGCATGTCAGTTAGTATCAGTAACCCCGGTTGCCTCGACCAAACTCACCGCGGCCGAAAATCTATCAAATTACACAGAGACTATGTGGCGGAGAAAGATCCGTGTAGGGACTGGCAATTTCACCTAATAGTCCATGACCGTGACAATGGACCTGTAAGTAAATCCCATCCTACTATATACCTGCCGAGGAGGGCTCCGGGCGCATGATATATATATACGTTACCAAGCAATGGCCGCATAAACATGTCCCAGAAGTTCCTAGCCCTGACTGAAGTCGCCGTTAAGACTGATTCCTAATTTATGGCCTCACAGTGTGGTTGCTCCATGGATTGTGCTCCCTCCCCAATGTTCTTTGATGTCGACTACAAAGATACGTGTTGGAACATCACAGATCATATGGGCGAGTCGTTTCATTGGGAAAAATACCTCAAAACGTGTCCTAAACTGGAATGCCCTGAGAAGAAACCGAAGAACGGGACACAAAAGGAACCTGCCAAGCAACCCGAGAAAGATCCGCCTACACCTCCGAAGAAACCTAACTACTGTGTGACACGTTCGAGATATCTGCATCCTACGCCCTCGCATGACAGCAGTAACAAGACAGCAACACCTCCCATACTGCTATCTCCTTCTCTATACATGGAATAAAGGGTTGATCTTTTCAAGTATAGCTGAAATAAGCACAGTGTGATAGGATACTCAGGGATAGACAGAATATCATAATTACATGCGGATATGAACTGTAATTAAGGTTAAAGAAAATAACAAAACCTCTTGTGCTTGACTTTGATACCAATATTCTGATACAGACGCTCATAAGGGTGCTATCAAAACAGCATCTTTCGAATACAGTCCTGCGAATATAGTGTCATTTCTGTAGCATCATACCTTACTATGTCCAACAATGTATCAACACCAACAATCCCCAGAGGCACCATGCACCTCGAAAGGAGTTTTGCCTTTGTATGGGTTCTACGGGCGCTCGTCTCCCGAATGTAAATTCATCTAATAGAGGCTCTGTCAGGGGACACGTGAGCAAGTCTCACGTGCCTACATGTGACGAAAATGAAGAATACGATGCTAATATATGAGACGCTTGGTATATGGCACATCTCAACTCTTGGGGCCACTATTCTGTTGAATCGGATACGGGGCACTCATTGTCATATGTGAGGTCAGCACAGTAGAATTCGACTTCGAGTGATTCGACATGCTATCACTTGACTCTAACTATAGAGATGGATGATGGTGCTTGTACCATTAAGGTCTCTATGAGAGATGCGATGGCAACAAAGGGGCAACAGTGGTGTGTTGTTTTCCTACCCATGGTATTGAGTTCAGTAGCCATTGACACAAAGTAACGTAAGAAGCCAAGTCTGTCGCTTGTTGAGACAAAGAAGAATATAGGCAAATCTAAAGAAACTTCGGCAAGTTTCCCTGAAACTGAAGCAAGTCTATCAAATCGTTAGAATGCTACCGGGTGAACCCTAGCCTTCGTGCACCCTTTTGGAAGCCATGGTGTCGACACGGTTCACGCCGCTTAACAACTGTTACAACAGTCGAACTCCACTTGGGTACGATGCATTCTTCCCAGCACCTTTGTGTAGCGGCACTAATGGCAACCCTCGGACTGTGCCACGCATTTCCGGGCGAATCTCGCGCTTATGGTATATGATCAATCTGACATTCCCGTCATTCTTGATGAATCCCTCGACTCAGTCAAAAAAGGCATCGAATCCGTGTGTGTGTGTGTTCAGCAACTAGGACTTGGGTGCCGGAACTCTGGATTAGGCCGCACCTTGCGACGACGCTGAATGTAAAGAGGGCGGCATTAATGTCAATGTCTGCAAATCATTGCTGCGTCGGCCAGAGTAATCGCAATCGGTATGCCCTCAGGCTGCATGTGGATTATGGACTTTACAGGTAGGATGACGACGTTTTGCCATCTCGACTATAAATTCGGCAACTAATGTGATTGCACGAAAAGCATCTTTACTGTCGCCGCTCGACTACCATCCCGTGTGTACGAACATCACCAAGCTCCCGGCGGGTCGTATCCAGTCCTAGATTAGAGAACGTCTGGATTACTGAACCGCCTCAAGCACCTCACGTACGGGGGGTAAGAGCCGTTGACACTGAGTCGAAACCAAACAGAATTGACGAATGAAGGCCAGCGGCTTCGGATAGCTATAAGCTACATTCAATTTACAGGTGTGGCCTCTGAATGTGTCGGTAAATCTCTATACATATGTTGATATAATTAGTACATGGTAGTTTTTGTGACCTCAATATATCAGATAAAAAACACTATGCGCTCCTACTTTAACCTCGCGAGGCGGTTTCCGTGGACCTCGCCGTCTCCGCGGTTCAATCAAGGCTCAGGGATCTGGGAGCCCGAGTATAGCAGAAGGACACTGATAGTTAAAAATGGTGTAAGCACTGTTGGATGCTGACCAAGTTACCTACGCGATGAGCTTTGGAACGAAACAGGCCAAGAGTGACTGGATGATTGTAGTGCTAATGCGAGTAACACAGCGCCAAGAGGGGGAACAATGTCGTGCGGCCTACGCCCCCTGCGATAAGGCGCTGATAAGACCTCCGACAGCTAGGTAGGTACAAGCTGTGGCCGCCTCGGGCATTGCTGGTCCCCAAAACGTGGCCTCAGGGTGAAGCATAAAAGTGAACAACAGCGAGCGACAACATCGCCGCCGCTGCTCACAACCCCATTGAACCCTGTGTCCTGCGACGAAGCTGACGAGTGTTTTGGTCGACTGCGTCCCTTAAGTCTGCGCCATCCAACCTCCCTACCACCAGTTATCTGACCTTGGATGGTCCGGAGCCAGCCATCATGTACAACTCACTTACACGCATCCAAAACGTCTTCGGCTTCTTCACCACCGTTGCCTTTGCCGTCGCCGCCATAATCGCCCTCTCCGACTTCACATCACCTCGAACGCCCTCCGCCACCATCAAACCCACCAATGTCCAAGTGTAATGTGCCCCTTCTCTCCATCTATCTTCTCCCCGTCGGTCCCATGGCGTCGCTAACGCGCCGCGCGAAAACAGAGTCAAGGGACGACCACATTACTACAGCACGAAGAAGGAAGAATATGCCATAATAAAGTTCTCCCTCGATGCCGACCTCTCCTCGCTCTTTACATGGAACACCAAGCAGCTCTTCGTCTACATCACCGCCGAGTGGCCCGCGCCCCCGGTTGGCGACAACATGAACCAGACCAACAAGGCCGTCATCTGGGACACCATCATCACGAGCCCCTCGTCTGACCACCTTGCCAACATTGGCCCCGCTACACTAAAGAAGCTCCGCAAGAGTGCTGCTGGCAAGAGTATAGATCCAAGCCGGTATGTCCATGGAGAGTGAGGAAAGACTGCGTTGCAGGAACATGTCGACTGATTCATACGTGCAAACAGAGGCAAACTATCTCTCAAGAACCAGAAGCCAAAATACCAAATCACCCACCCCACGGGCAAAGTCGCACACACCGACGACGTCACCCTCCACGTGCACTACAACATCCAGCCCTGGGTCGGCATGTTGACCTGGAACCAAAATTTCGATTTCGGGCTGTGGAAGAAGATGGCCAAGGGAGTTAGTAAGGTGTTTGAGTTGCCGGCTATCAAGCAGAAGGACCCGAAGAGTCAGAACTGAATAGGGGACCATGATACCTTCTGATGTTGGCTTGCAATGCTAGGTAGCGAGAAAATCAACCCCATTCAAAACAGGAAAGCGAAGAATCACGCTTTCGTTCAGAACCCTATTCTCATGACATAGTATGCTTACTACTAACATTGTAGCAGACGAGGACGTCTAATGCGATGCAAATACAAACTTCCATCCGTACTCGCTTTGGTATCGGCATCCGTCATTTTTCATGTGTATGGCATTTAGTCGCTACAGCATATTTATTGTTCAAATGTCCATTCATCGATGGCTCTACAGCGCCTACGAGTTTAGAAGCATGAAGTCGAGTTTGGCTTGGAAAGGTGGGTAGATCCGTGCGGTATCGATCAGGTATAGAGAGCGAGGGCCAAAGGGGGAAAGAAGGAAAGAACAGGGGAAAGAAGGAAAGAACAGGGGATGAGGTAGGGGAAAAAGAGGAGAGGAGGGGAGGGAGGAAAAAGAGCAACACCCAGACTCGAACCCCCTCTACCTTGAAAAAAGAATTCAGGCTTAAGCGCAGCCTCAACATCCTGAACCGGAAATGTAACCACTCGCTCGTGATTTTCCTTCCGACTAGTTTACCGCTAGGCCAACATGCCCCGGAGGGGACCTAGCACGGGAACGTCTGGTGACTGAGCCACCTGGCATTGGAATCTATATACTTTCGTTACTTGAGGGACGAACCAATGAGATGGTCGTATGGGGTTGGGACCCGAGGACGTGCCTGCCCCCCTACGCGATGCGAGGCTGGCTGGTAAACCTTCCATCTCGTTACTACGACTACCGTACCTGCCCAAGTAGTTGCTGTTCGAAGTTGACCTCAACAACTGGAATCACTACGACTTTCTGCCCTAACATGCAAGTTCCTAATCTGAGAAAAATTCTATCCTACAGTGTAGTCAACGAGGCATTCTTTTGTATAAGAAATAGGAAGTTGAATAGGTTAAGGATTTTACTTCTTTTTGAACGTTTCGTAGCCACTGGGAATTATGCAGATAAGTAGGCTAACTAGATACAGTGAATGAACTATCCCACTTACATTCACAGGCAACGTCCCCTTTCCACGTGTCTTCATTGAAGAAGCAGATTCCACAAGGCGTCTTTGTCCAAGTAATCATGATGGATAATATTCACCAGCCAGCAGTCTGCGCGCGCAGACTCTAGGAGCTTCTCGCTCTCTGTGCCTTTCCCATAGACTTGTGCCCACTCGCCAAATATGCCA
The DNA here is from genome assembly GCA_022432385.1 of Xylariaceae sp. FL1272. NCBI lineage: Eukaryota > Fungi > Ascomycota > Sordariomycetes > Xylariales > Xylariaceae > Xylariaceae sp. FL1272. Next base: position 39,262 of record JAJJXC010000011.1, on the reverse strand, counting down.
AAGGCTTCCTCGGCCCAAGCACGAAAACTGACCTCTTCGATGATGGTCGGAGTGAGGATCTCCTTGGCGGGAAATACACCCCATGTTACCGCGTTTGTGCTGCCCTCACCGTTTGGCTTCGATGTACCACCAGTCAGGTCCGATGATACAAAGTCGCCGGCTGCGTTGGATGCGTAATAAGTTATGCTATTGCATACCTCTTTGCTCTGTAACTTATCGTGCAAACTCGCCCATCGCTCGGAGGAGACGAAAAACTCAACGAAGGCCTTTTGGAAGACAAATCCGTGGCGAGGGCCCCAGCCGAAGGTTGCGTCGTCCGAACGCAGACCATTCACCGCGGGCTGGGACGCGACTGTCCACATCGCTTGCTGGTTCAAGCGCAACAACTGATCCGTGATGGTATTCGTCTCTTCGTTGAACTCTTCTTCGCTCCATGGAATAGCTGTCAGCTCACCCTTGAGATGCCGCACGAAGAGTGTGCTGACATCTTCGAGGGTCTTGGGATGACCCCATAACGATATAGCTTGGGCGTTTGTTACGTGCAGACTGGGGCCATAACCGTCAATTTCACCATAGGCAGGAGAGCGTGCATCTCCCCAACGGCCATTGGGAAAATCATCCCAAGTTGCCTCGCGGCCTAACCCTCCTTCACCTTCAGATATAGCAAGGGTATTAGCCCGAGAGTTGATGATTTCGGCGGGGATGGCAGCGTCTGCCTGTGATAGTTCGTATTCGGGGTGAGATAATGCGCGACCAGTAGACACAATGACGCGATTACGTAGCTCAGAGGAAGCAGTAGACTGTCTTCTAGACCGGTCTTGAACGTGCGATACATGCTCTGAAGACGGCTGGCCATTGATCGTGAGACCAGGTATGTCGGGAAGCGGTCCGTCTTCTATAATCGCATGCTCTTCCGAGGTGTCCAGTATTAGATTTGATCTCTCGACGATGAAAGAGACGGCCTTCTCGAGATTTAGGGTGTAGAAATGAAAACCTTTGGGTCCCGGTGTCCGACTCTTGATTTCCTTTACCTTGTCAATGATTTCGCATAAGATATCAACACCCACGTTCTTCACTTTCTCGTCGTCCTTCTTAACCGCGTCCAGTCTAGCCATGATGGGATCGGGTATTTGAGCGTGACTTAGTTTTGTCGTTCGCTTAATCATCTGGTAGCTCTGGATAGGCATCAACCCTGGGAGAATGGGAATGTTCTTGAAGGAACCACTGGGATGGTCTCTGAGTGTCTTTTCGAAGTTGTCGTAAGCATCGGTATCGAAGAACAGCTGGGTCATGATAAAGTCTGCTCCTGCTTGCGTCTTTTCAACAAGGTAGGGTAGATCATGCTCCAAGCTCTGCCCCCGTGGGTGGCTCTCATCGGCATGACCCTCGGGATATGCAGCAACGCCAATGCAGAAATAGTCACCATGGTTTTGCCGGATGTATTTGACCAGATCAATGGCCCAGACGAAGCCTTCGTCGATTGCGTCTTCGGGTTTCTCATTGGCATCCTTATACTCGGCAGCTCTAGGAGGATCTCCTCTAAGGGCCAATATATTTCGAATACCTAGAACCTTTGCATCTTCAAGAGCGCGGTCTATCGTCTTTCGGCTCATGTTCGTACATGTGAGATGTAGACATGTTGTGAGGTTCAATTCCCTTTGACAAATCTCGGCGAGTTCGAGCGATTTCGTTGCAGTCGATCCACCGGCGCCCCAGGTGATGTTTACAAATAAGGGTCGTAAGGCACGTGCCATTCGATCCAGTCGGTCGCGTAGATTAGAGAAGCCCATTGCGGTCTTGGGCGGGAAGAATTCGAGGGAGAAGTAGTTGGAATCAGCCGGCAAGGCGGCGATCTTGTCTGTGATCTTCTCCATGGCGGGCAACAGTGCGAGGGACTACAGCACGTGGTGTTCGGAAGGGATATTGATATTGATCTGAAGTCGAGCCGATAGAGTCAAGCTCGCCGACAATGGTCCCAACGTTGACGGCGAGACGTACGCCCAAAGAAGGCGATCGCGTGTTCAGGGGCGGAGGAAGTTGAGTACGTCACACAGCCAAACGCGGTGGAAGTGTGAAGTATTTTGCAGGGTTGGCGGGGTTGAATTGAGAGAAGACGATGCCCCTCCTTGGTACCTGTCGTCTGCAATGGATGCAAAACGGCAGTAAGGGTTTCTAATCTATGATGTTTTTGATGCGACAGCCGGACATTATCATTGACACATACACTATCGGCGACGACGATCTGCTTGTGGTCATTGTGACCACTAACGTATTCGCCATCCCGCTCCTGTGTTTCTGCGACACAAAAGAAGTGCCGCGATCGCACCTCACGGACTAAGGCACTGGAGCTGCCGTCATCCATTAAATTGGAGCTGCCCCTCCAGGCCGCGCGACCACCGGCGACTTTTCCAACATCAACTAACCTTATGCGGGCCAGACCCTCGGTATTCGGAATTCAACATCGATTGACGGGCAGAGGACAGGCTGCATATACTAAGTGTGGATGCAATGTGCACATTGTCTCCTTCACTCGGGATCTCCCAGACCAGAGGATCAGCTAGCAGACCGCTCCATCTCCTATCAGGCGCCGATAAAGACGTGATAGATGAACGAGCGTTGCACGCCGAGTCCTCTTTTAGAATAGCGGACACGGGCAAACGGTCTTGATCCCCCGGGCCCGCGATTTTGATTCCCAACAGTTCTGCGACATGGCAGGAAAACGGGCACCGTATGTTTTCGATGGTTGAGACGTTCTATTTAGAAGAACGGAGTGGATGAGGAACAGGTTCCGAGTGCTGGGCTCTTCCCCTACTTTTGTATCGCCCCGGCCCCCCGAGATTTACCAAACATCCGGAGAACCATGCCACATGCCCTGCATGGAAACTCCCGGATGTGTGAATGTGTAGCACTCGTCTGACCATGGCACGATGATACCACAGGCTGAAGCTTTCTCTCGGGGGCACAACAGGCTAACAGCTCGACAGGGCTCGATAGGTTCAACGATCCGAGTCGAGAATGTAGATGACCTGAGGATTCACCCCCCCCCGGTCGCCTGAGGATTCCTCCACTACAACACCATCTCCTTGACTATTGCGACACCACAACCCAAATACTACCTACCTAGCCACACTAGCCACACCCCAGCCTAACCACACCTATTGTAATTATTTTTCCATATTCCTGCTAACCCTAATTTAACCGCTAACCCTAATCCTAACCTTACCCTAGCCACCCGAACCAATAACCAGTGTTTTTTTTATTTTTTTCTAATTTCTGGGGGGGAAGTGGAAGATGTGGCTTGGGTGGCGTGGTGTGGCGTGGAAGTACCTAAGTTGTGGGGCGGCAATGGTCGGATGGTGTTGTAGTGGAGGAATCCTTAGGCGACCGGGGGGGGGGGGGTGAATCCTCAGGTTGTTATATCCGTCATCCGAGTCGGCCGGTGGAACGAGATCTCCAACCCCTGTCTCATCTTATCAGTGGCATTCATTACATTGGATGAGATCCTACCAGCGCCGAGCCAGCGATGCCATCTCTCACCTGCCCTCCTCAGAATTGCCTTCCATGATAGCAGAGATAAAAGCTTAACAGGCTCGACAAGAATCCGTTGCTGACACCTCGACTTTGCCTCGATACGTTTCGCCCATCCCCTCGGCTCGCCACCAACCCTGGTTCAACGTTGGCTTTCAGACCGACACTAACAAAGTCTCCGAGCTTGGATTCCAGATTTGTAATCTGACCAGTGACCTCAATAGCCAACTAGGTAGGCAGCTGTGTGCATACCAAGTCGTGTTTTTATCTTCTACCATCTAGATAGCTCATGCAGAGGTTGTATTTCAAGAAAGCAAACAATAGACTATACTCCCTACATACCTACCTGCCTATCCCTGACTCTTCCACACCTGCGTCTGCATCCTCGCTTGTATAGTGTTGCTTCAACACCAAATCACCAAGATGAACAGTGACGCCCCCGAGAGCGCCAATATGGCGCCGAAGGATATGAGTCATCACTATTCCGACCTGTCTAAGGCCCGCAAGCCGAGCAAGATGAAGGCATTCTACAAGTATTTCCAAATCCCAGGCATTGGCCAGCTTGCCGGCGGTTCGTGAAGCGCATCCCTCATCCGATCTCGCCACTTTGGGCTCTAACAATGATACAGGTCTTCCTAATGCCCAATTCTTTCCCTTCGACACACTTGAAGCCCAGACAGCACATCCAAACCGGTGGACACCGACTGCGAACCGTCCGGGCGCCGACAGCCTGTCCACAGCCCTCCAGTCGACGACGCTCTCAAACAATGACGAACTCAAGACTGCCTCTCATCTGATTGTGCCCCACGATGTTGATATCGCAAACCCAATCCAGAAGATTGACCTCGCATCCGCTCTGCAATACGGTCAGGCAGTTGGGTACCCGCCACTGGTCTCATATATCCGCCAATTTACACGTGAATGTCTACACCCTAACGTGCCGTACGAGGGCGGTCCAGATGTCGTCTTCACGACCGGTTCCACGGACGGCATGTCCAAGACTCTTGAGCTATTCACAAATATCTGGATTGAGGGGAAGAATGATATCCGCGAGCGACCAGGAATGTTAGTCGATGTTTTCATGTATCCAAATATCCTTGGCCAGGCCCAACCTCGAGGCGTCCAGGTCGCGCCCGTAGAGTTGGATGATCAGGGAATGGCGCCTTTTGGACCAGGCGGCTTGGAGGACGTCCTAAGCAACTGGGACGAAAGCAAGGGCAAGCGACCTCATCTGCTCTACACCGTCTCGTAAGTCAGCAGATCCTTCTAGTTGTATATTGAAACTGGACATACTGACCAGATATGAAGAATGGGCCACAACCCAACGTCCGGTGTCCTATCCCTCGAGCGCCGACGAGACCTTTATGCGATCTGCAGCAGATACGATGTCATCATCATCGAAGACGATCCATACTGGTATCTGCAATTCCCATCCGCGGAAATAGAAGAAGCCAAAGCGCGTAACAAGCCAATCCCGGAATTCAAAGCAGCAAACACCCTGCCCAAGAAATCGGGATACGACTTTCTGGATTCATTAGCACCATCATTTCTGAACATCGACGTAGACGGGCGCGTCGTCCGCCTCGACACGTTCTCCAAGACCGTTGCGCCAGGCTGCCGTCTAGGCTGGATAACGTCGACGAAAGAGATCTGCGAGCGGATCCTCCGCATCAGCGAATCCGGCACTCAACAACCGTCAGGCTTCGTCCAAGTCGTAATCGCAGAGTCCATCATGGGTCCCCAACCAGAAGCCATGGCAGCCTTCTCTTCCCGATCGCGAAAAGATAAGACCACATTCACCGGATGGAAGACGGATGGCTTCGTTCGCTGGCTGTCCGGATTGAGGGGCGAATATGAGAGACGCATGAACCAGATGTGCACACTCCTCGAAGAACACGCGTACCAACTCAAACAATCAACCCCCGTCCGGGATGCTGACGCAGACTGGGGCGTCATCACCAAGACGAAGCTGTACGACTTCGACTGGCCCCGCGGCGGCATGTTCCTGTGGCTTCGCGTATACTTCGAGTCTCACCCCTTGTACAACAAGCCCGGATCCGCCGGTAACAAGATCAACGGAACCGCACTTTCCACTGCTCTCATGGTGTATCTGACCTATAAGCCACATCTGGTGCTTGTTTCCCCGGGCATGATGTTTAGCGCTACGCCGGAAATCGCGGCGAGTAGGGGATGGGCGTATTTCCGCCTGTGCTTCGCGGCGGAGAGCGATGAGCAGATTACTGGTTGCTCGACGAGGCTGGGGAATGGGATTCAGAAGTTTTGGCAGATTAAGAAGGTTAAGGAACTTGAGGCTATACTCAAAGATGCTGAAGGGGATTTCGAAGCTGAGGCCATAGAGGAGGGCGTTACGAATATGGGGTGGATGGGCTGTTGATTGGTAATATGATTAGGTATACCATAGTGAATATGCTCGGTAACGTACATGATGAACAATATGCTTAAACACAGAGATGGCATCCACCATGAGGTGGTGAAGAGGAAGAAAGGATAGGTTATTTAAACCAAGGGCCATATGTAAGCCGACTATAATAGTCTAGAGATTATGCCATAGCACGCCATTTCCACTACGATGCAACTGTTAAAACCGTGAGAGAGTTGAGGAGGAAAACCCGGTTGAGACGTTAGGTATACGTAGGTCAACTAACCACTCCTTGCGGCATCACTACTCAGCTGGCCATATCCCAACCGATCAGCATATCTAACCCGACTTAGAGGTGAGGATCGCATGTATGCGGGAGCGATGACTGCGCGCCAAAACAGACATCCAATGCTAACCTAGCGCATTAAATATGCAACATTCCTAATACGAGGGGATGGGTATTGTATTCTATATCAGATTCATAGGTAGAATCAGAGTTCGGGGTATTGAATGTCGTTTCAGTCATCATCTACTTCAGCGTCTGGGAGCTTCAGCGACTTGGTGTTAAACAGCAGTATATCACTCATCACTTGAAAAATCAAGGCTTTAAAAAGGATGCACATGTTTAACAACAAGAATTATTATAATCATCATCATCATCAAAGAACAATGGCTCAGAATGACACTTCATTGATTCATTTCATGAGACCCTATGAACCCATAACGCCCATGACTTATCACAACCGATGCTCAAATTCATTTTTTCCCTTCTGACAAGCTGCTCACCAAGCGTGTCGAAAAATTTAGTCCTCGGCAACGATGCTGAGGAAGGCCTCGGAGGTCTTGGGGGGCTTGCCGGCGTCCTTCTTCTGCGAGCCAAGCTCTTGCTTCACGAAGGTGGAGTGGTAGGGGTTGAAGCGCAGCATGACCTGCTTGTTGCGCAGAGGGTTCTTCTGGATGCCGGAGCGCTTGGTCAAGGAAGAGCCCTTGGGAGCACGGAGGACGCTCTGGATTTCGGAGCTGTTGATCAAACGGCTGAGATCGGACTGGGCGACCAGATTGGCGGGAAGAAGGAAGTCCTTCTTGAGCTCAGAGGGCTTGGTGGTGGTGCCGTAGATCTTGTCGAGGGCCTTGAAGGCGGCCGAGGTCCAGACAATGAAGCGGCCGAGGTGACCACCGGGGGCGAGCTGGAGAAGGTTGAGGGCGTAGACGTCGCAGGTCTCAACACCGGGGAGGTTGCGGGTACCCTTGACGAGCTCCTTGCCATCAACCTCGGGGTCGTAGATGACCAGAGGGCCACGACGCTGGCGGTGACGACGGCCACGCATCTTACCCTTACCGGCACGGAGCTTCTTGGAGGCCTTAGCCTTGGCGATATCGGCGGAGGCACCGGCAGCTTTCAGGATGGCGAAAGCGGCGGCGGTCTTGGCAGCAGCAGCACCCTCGAAGACGGAGGAGTCGATGACGAGAGGAACCTCGGAGACGTTGGAGATCTCATGGCCACGGGCGAGGAGCAGAGGGGCAACAGCGGAAGCAGCCAAGGCAGAGGTAGTAGCGAATCGCCTGGTGTCTTTGTTAGAATTCCCTATCGTATCGTAACACGCTGCAGACCTGGGCAACTCACTTCTGGCCCTGGTTGATCTTGATGTGCCACTTGCGCCAAATCTTGGTAGGGGCGAACATGCGACCGGAACGGCACATGTTACCGAAGGCAGCCTGACCGGCACGGTGAGTACCACCACCAGAGACACGGGGGATACGGGCGACAGCGCGACCAGTTCCCCAAGACTCGGCAGAGGTCTGGTGACCGGCCTTCTCGCTCACGGCGTAGGGCTGGCGCTTGTTCTTGGCCATACCGGTGTGGACTTGTTGGACAATGTCGGGGCGGATGGGAGAGGCGAAGACAGCGGGGAGAGGGTGGGTAGCTCCCGAGGGAGTGCCATCTTTGCCGATGATACTGACGGTCGGTCTCGAGGCCATTGTGAAAGTCGTGGTCGGTCTGTGTGGTGGAGGAGTCAAGGTTAGTTACGGGTGCAACGACAGAGTGAGGAAGACAAGAGTTCAAATTGCAGGTCTTGAGACCACGGCGATGGTGACAAACAAAACCAAAATGCCGCCTACAACCCTCTGTAACTCTGCAATTGGAATCGCGACAGGCTGTGCTGTAGACGTACCTCGACTTGCTGCTGGGTTAGTTGACTCGAGAGAGGATCGTTGGGCGTTGCAAGACCGCAAAAGTTTGGAGGTGCCGCCAAATTGGCTGTAATTTTCTTGTGGGCTGCGGTGAATTGTCAGGGCTAAGCGAATATCTCACCAGGGCCCACCCGATTGACCCACCTGCCACAACACCTTCATGAGGCTCTTACCCCGCCATGGTCTTATCAGCGACTGCTCTTGCCACTATTGAATCTATGTAATTATCCAGTGGACGGCCTGAACTTCGAAATGTTCCTGTTGATTGGAGCTCTCACCTACCATACCTTATCCCATCATTCAATTCAGGCTTAAGCCTCCGACTTCAGTCAATATTAAAGAGATAGAAGTAAAGTGATTGAAATGTATCCCGTGCCCATTGTAAAGAGCGACTTGAACCACCGTTTGTTATTTTGTCGCGCTGACATTATACGCAACAAACCAAGGGGATGACGAACATCAACAACTGCAAACCGCCCAAAAGGAGATGACGCTAATACCTCCTGGATGACATTTGCGCCCTCTACGTCTGGCAGACTCTTCCACTATCTTATGGACACCACTTCTTACCTGCTTATCTCTTTAGGTCCGGAGATCCCCATCGTGCCTACTTTCTATTTACTGGCGTCTGAGAGATGGAAACACTGTCATGCAGGTATGTAGAGCATTTCATAATTGTGCGTTCGGTGTCGCGCTCTGGGAAGACTGCCGAAGTTGGCTTGCAGAACGCAATTTATGTATTTTATGTAGATATCTCATCTACCTTCGTCGTCGGCTCTCTGCACATGGCAGATATGCTTCACTAATGATGCCATTACCATGAAAGTCCCCCCGGTGGCAAAGCCGATATGCTCAAGCTTTGAGATTCCACCTTGGATACGGGAGCGAGCAGGTGAGATAGCAGTGCAGCTTAGAATCCATGCACCTTAATCTTCTTCGCATCAAGCTCCAGTCCGTCCTTAGCGACGAGAAATTCCTCTGTATCATGTTAGCCTTGTCAATTAAGATAGAGCAAGGTGGACACGTACGCATGACTTTGCGCTGGTCGCCCTGAAGCTGAATGACTTCGCCCATGTTGGTGTCCATCACGACAGTGCCATTGCAAGCAAACTTCTTCTTGATGACGGTGAGAATCTTCTTGCGGTCAAACTTGGACGGCAGGCCCTGGACCGTAGTCAAGGTCTTGCGGCCATTGCGTTCTACGCGCGTGAGTGGCGTGCATCGTCAAGGGTGGTTACATAGCAGCAAAGTGCATCGTGATTATTACTTACGTTGGATACGAATATGGACGTAATCCTCTTGTTTGCTTTTGACCTGCTGGGTGTCCTCGCCGGCTTCAGCATCGGCGAAAGGATCTAGGAGTAGGAATGCCAATTAGCGGGGTCGCGCGCTGGTTGATTGGGCTAGTTGGTGGCCATACCGAAAGCTTTCAGGTTCTCGATGGACATTCGAAAGGTTTGCGGCCGGAAGAGACTTTGTATGAGTGTGGAAATAGTCCTGATAGTGCGAGTACTTGGCAATTCCGATGATGGTAGCGCGTGAAATGTTGCTGTTGATGATTCTGGAGAATGGAGGGAGCTCAGGTAAGGTAGAGAATGCGGTCGTGATGGTGGGGTAAACCTGGGTCGCACTGTGCCCTGAGATGAATACTGTGTCAGGGAAACCAGGTCGGCAGTCGCAGGTTGATCTTAGCAGGTGCGCCTTTTAGCACTAACTGGTTACCTAGCTCGCCTAGGTACTCACGCCGCCTTCCCAAACAACTGTAGGTATCTTTTCACACACAAACAAAGGCTTCAGATGGATTGCTAAGAGTTATTGGAACCTACTGACGGATGGACACTGGTACAAACACAACTCGCACAAGACCTATCGAAGTATGCTACTCGTTACATTGTTTCCCTAAGCAAATAATGGAAAGGTCACTGAGCAGAGTTTGTATTTCACTACGGACATACCGGGATAGTACCATGAGCTTTCAGCATAACAGACACATAACATGGTGACCGAGGACAAAATATGGCTACATTGTGATGCGGCAGCTGATTTAGGTCAACATCCAGAAAGACAGGTCTATCAGAGAGTCAGAGACAGCTAACCACACTGTCCCATCTGCCGGGTTTGACCCTTGGAGTTGTTGACGAAGAAGGACGTACTGTGTTATCCATTTGTTTCAACATTTCAAGCCTGGGACTGACTTTCAAGATTCCAAAAGGCGATTCCAGACCAGTAGGGCAGTCATCGTCTTGCGTTGAAGGACCAACATGTGTGTCCCTGAGTTCTTCTTGAGATCTAGAATCCCGCCACAGCTGATTGATATCACCGAACATCTCATTCCTACGCTCAATCTCACTGACCAAACTGCGAGGCTCTTGAGAGATTAGTATATGGCGATTTTGTTTTCTTTTTACCCTTAGGCAGGAACTCTAAAATGCCTGCTGGATTCGAATCAAAGTAATTCATGCCCTGACACTTCACGCTCAAGCGATGTTCTATCATCTCTCTGTACGCGCTTACATACATACCTGTATGTTGATAAAACCAACGGCTGGTTTTCGAATGGGAACGGCTCACCACGTCGTCGCGCTCTGAACCCGATTTTTAGGTTACTCGAACTCCTGACAACATCGAGCTCAGATATTCGCGCAAACATGTCGCAATCATGCCCCCCGGGACACTGTTTATGTTGAAGTCTACTCTGCAACAACGAGCAGGTGTGGCCATTGGTTTCCACGAATAATACTTGTACCGAGAAGGCGAGTGCTATCAAGTTATTGAGACAATGACGAGTGTGTAGCAGTGTTTTACCGCCAAGAAGCAACGACCCAGTTATACGTAGCAGAATGAAATGCCTCGTGGCGATTGGGGGCAGCTCTCAAGGCCTCCAGGCCATGAATATATGTGGCAATATATATGGCTCCTACGACTAGCGAGCGTGAACACGAGGATCTGTGCAGTGTGACAGTAAGATGCGGCCACAACACCAACGAGGAGCCCCACCGCAGCCTCTACTCTGCATGGGTCCATTCTACTTCGCCTGCCTCCTTCTGCTTATGTTGACAACCCAACGCAGTCATCCATCATAATCCTCATCTTACGCCGATTGAGCATCTCAAATTTCGTGGCTCGGGCAGCGAACTTCGATATATTATTCGAATACCGTACGATCCTCTTCGATATCCTGACCTTACCTTGCAATAACCAACAGACTCATTCCGGTTAGTATTTCGGATTTGGGCCGATCTGGCTCTCTATCTGGCTCGGGCCGCCAAGGCGATACGTATGTAGACTTAAATCTCCGGCGCATTCCATTGATCTCGAGAGTCTCAAGTTAGGGAGCGGGGACTCGCGATGGAAGGAGTTCTTACACAACCTGATTAACACGGCAAGAGGTTAATGTTAGGTTGGGTTCAGATATACCAACGGCTAACGGCGTAAGTTGGTTTTCACTCGGCGATCTATCACAGAATCGAATGCACATACATCCGACATACGGATGTACATAGGCGAGACAGATATGACAGGCATACATGGTAAGGCGAGGACAAGGATTATAAGAGATATGTATAGGCAAACTCGGCGATCAATTCCAAGGGCCCACTATCTCCGGCCCTTCATGATCCCTGCTGAACATCCTCCAGCTTCACCTGGGCATCGGCTGGGCTTGCCTGGTTACATAAGTCAGCGTTATGGAAAGTTCACGATTCACAGCTCATGATTTGTACTAGAAGACTGGTGGATGGCAGTCTAACCCATGCCAACAAATGGGGCATTGTTCCAACCTGAAACTCTTCCACTTGGACGATGTCCGTCATTAACAATTCTCGAAGAGACGATATTATACTTTCCGGCTGTCGCTAAGACATATCCACTAAGGTAAATAGAGATGTCTTACATGTCTATTATTCCCGAGACGGAACTCGGCAGCCCGCGTGCTTATCCCACTATGACCTGTTACCACGAGGACAATTCGCCCAACATTGACTCAGGCGCCTTGTTTAACTCACCGGTTTACCTGAGCATTCGTTGTCTTGGAGCTGAAGAGACTATTGCCAGAGATATGCGTAGTAATTCTAGTATCTGCAGATGGGCGTCGAGCCTTCGCTTACCGCACTACTTGGCTGACGCCAAACAGCACGATCTGGCCATCTTCTGCGATTCAATGCGCTGTAGCGCCATCTCATCTCCATTTGCACGTCAAGCACACTGATTTGACGGACTTGACAGTGAATGGCATTTTCCCATTCAAGACCTCTCTCATTTCTTATGTGAGAGGTTACTGGCATGGTATGTCGAGATTATTACAAGGAACCAACGTTGATAACATCAGATTTCTGTCAGATCTGTTTAGCCGACACTCCATTGTTTTAGCAGGGTGCTCCTCGGTTCTCGGGTCCATCGATCTCTCGTCCAAAGCAGCTCTCGATGTGGTGCCATGCAGCATTCGCTAGCTCGCTCCACATCATGCGGCTGGAATGATCTTTGCAGCTCTGCTCTCGTATTCTATGCTCCTCCTCTTGTGACAGGGGGCTGACAGGGTGCAGGGCATTTAATATCTCCAAATTCCATCTGACGTGAAAGCCCATTCGAGGGCTATGCAGGTGTGTTAGACGGCGCCAAGTAGCACCACCAGTTTAACCTGCAGCTCACGATGGATTTCTTATGGATGCTTGTTTTGCTCGTCGTTGAATAGCTATAAAATGTATCCCCCCGTCCTTTTTCCCGAAGGCCGTTTGTTCCTGCTTCTGCCATTCCGCTAGATAGACTTGTCAAATGAAAAAGACTGCAGTAGAGTCTGGTCATCTTTAATCATTTGAGTCAATATATACTAATTGCTAATTCCGACAAGACTTGCCTAATACCTTGGGCAATCCTTCGCCATGCGTTATGCGCGTTTCTTCCCGGCGCTGCTCTCACTGAGCACGCTGGCAGGAGCCGATCCGACATGGCCGTCATCGATCGACGAAATAGAAGAGATTATGTACCAAGTATCGGGCTACCGCGCCAGACAGTTTGGAGGAACCGTGATACCTTGTTCGAGCATGGCCTCAGGAAAGGGACGCCACAATGCCGCTGAATGGGTGCGAACGGCTTTCCACGATATGGCTACCACATATATATCAGATGGACCGCGAAAAGGAGGCTTGGACGGATCCATACAATACGAACTATTGAGTTCAGACAATATTGGCCCTGGATGTAAGCAGTGCTGTATTTTCTTGCGTTTTGTGGATTCGTGTCGTTCTGAAGAAGGCGTATCTCCGATACTTGGAGAGATATGGCAATGGCTAACTTGTAGAACTCTAGTTAACACGACACTTCAATTCATGGCCGATTACTACACTAGCCGATCAAGCGTAGCCGATTTGATTGCTCTGGGCTTATACTATTCCATCCGATCTTGCGGCGGTCCTGTCGTGCCTATCGCTGCTGGCAGGGTTGACGCCAAAGCCGCCGGCCCCATTGGTGTTCCATTGCCCCAGAACTCAGCCTTCACTTTCCAGCAGCAGTTTTTGCGGATGGGTTTCACCACCGAAGAAATGATTCAAGTAACAGCTTGCGGTCACTCCCTTGGTGGTGTCCACGAAACCGAGTTCCCTGAAATAGTGCCCGTCGGCAGTACGGAAGATGGCGAAGGTGCAATGGATTCGACCGTAGCGATTTTCGACAATAACGTCTTGACCGAGTACATTGCCGGCAACACAACGAACCCCTTAGTGGTGGGACCTTCGATCAAAGCGACGAGAAACTCCGATTTCAAAGTTTTCAACATCGACCAGAATGTGACAGTAAAGGCGATGGCTCCTGCTGAGACCTTTAACAGTGTCTGTGCTACTGTCTTGCGCAAGATGATTGAAGTTGTGCCTGATGGTGTGGTTTTGACGGATCCTGTTCAGCCTTACGAGGTCAAGCCCGTTGACATGCAACTCACTTTGAATAACGGAGCGAGAACTATGCAACTGTCGGGCCTTATTCGTGTTCGCTCTACTGATTTTGCTGGTGACACTGCTTCGACTGTCACATTTACCTACAAGAACCGAAATGGTGGCGATGACTGCGGCTCTGGAGGGTGCAATTTCGAAGCTGCCCTCCTCGGTGCCACTCAGGGCTTTGATGATACTTTTGTTGTGAGTTTTCGATTGTTCCTGGAGTGCGGTAATTTGGCTCATTAAACTATTATCAGTGGTTCCCAATACAATTCGATATCCCGACTGCTACCGGTATTTCATCGTTCACTTTAAGCGTCAATATGGCTAGCGGAACGTCCAAAACGTTTGACAATAACGGGGAGTCATACCCAATGCAAGATGGCATCTTGTTGCAACAACCACAGAGCTGTATGCTCGGAGGCAAAATGACGGTCACCGCAGCTGTAAGTCGACGGTGAGCTAGATCTGTAATCATCCCATCACTAACCGATATCTAATAGGTCCGCAACGACCTCAACTCAGAGCCCGTCAATCTATATGTCTCTAAAAAGACACCCACTGGAAACCCAAACATGCCGATCCCAGTGCTGAGCGATGATTCTGTTGAGATGGAGCAGGGGGATTGTATCGGTACCTATACCTTTTATACCGCTTCCTACGATGGCCTTGGCGATCTTGACTACGCTACCAAGTTCGACGTGATCAGCGGAAACGGTACTACGGCTTCGCGAGACGACTTCAACGCTGCCAGTGATCTAGGAGGAACTTGCATGGACTTCACTCCGCCAGCGGCGTCTGCTTGCACAACTGGTAGTGTGTCTTCCACTACCCCTGCTCCGACGTCTACTACGCCTGCTGTAGGAACCACGACCGACAGTGTTCCTACAGCGGCTGCTACGCCCTTCCATCGCGAGACTCTTGGTAACTACACCCTTGTAGGCTGCCAGGCTGAGTCATCTCCCCGAGCACTAACCGGAGCTTCTTTCGCCTACGATGGCATGACCCTTGAGAGTTGCATGAAGAACTGTACTGGATTCAACTACTGGGGAACTGAGTATGGGCGAGAGTGTAAGTCGAACGTATCTGAGGATGCCATTGCTGTTCCTGACCGTTGGTATAGGCTACTGTGGTAATTCCATTAACGCTGCCAGCAAGAATGTGACGCTCGGTGACTGTACCATGACCTGCTCGGGCGATGATACCGAGTACTGTGGTGCCGGAAACAGGATCGAGATGTACGTGACAACTGGAACAATTCCAACGCCTACCGGTACTCTCGCCATCAAGCCCACTGTCGTGTCGTACGTCTATGCCGGTTGTTATGAAGAGCTTTCTACACGTGCTCTGAAGGGTGCTACGCATCCGGATGATGAGATGACTCTGGAGTTGGTAGGTAACATACGACATAATGTAAAGAAATGCAGTGAAATACCACAGAAGCTAACCTTGCAAACCAGTGCGCCGAGAGCTGCGATGGCTGGAACTACTGGGGGACCGAGTACGGCCGTGAATGCTACTGCGGCAACTCCATCGATCCTCAAAGTGACAAGACCGAGGAGGCAGACTGCGGCATGACCTGCGCCGGAGATGCATCCGAGTACTGTGGTGGCAGCAATAGAATCGAGATGTACAAACTCCCGGTGATCGCCACACCCACAACCACCCCAACACCCACAATCACGCCTACAAACGCACCCACGGTCTCAAGCTACGCATTCCAAGGTTGCTGGACAGAGGGCGACGGCGTGCGCGCCCTCGGTGCCTCGAGCAAAGCCTCCGACGACATGACGCTCGAGGCTTGTGCGGAATTCTGCTCGGACTTCCACTTCTTCGGTACCGAATACGGTCGCGAATGCTACTGTGGCGATGTCCCCTCTTCGTCATCCAACCAGACAGACCTCGGTGACTGCTTCATACCCTGCTCTGGTGACACGTCGGAATACTGCGGAGCCAGCAACAGACTTAACATCTACTACTCCAACACCACCAGGGGCCCCTCTCAACCGCTCATAGTCGGTGATTACTCATGGTATGGCTGTCAGACCGAGGGCAGCGGTACTATCAGGGCGTTGTCTAGCGCTATATACGTGAACCAGACGGTGACACTTGAGAGTTGTGCCGAGTTCTGCGAGGGCTATACCTACTTCGGTACTGAATATGCAGATGAGTGTTATTGTGGAGATGGTTTTGGGAAGGGCTCGGTGGAGGCGGCTGCAGCTGATTGCAAGATGACTTGCGCTGGCAATGATAAGGAGTATTGTGGTGGAAACGATAGACTCAGTGTTTATCAGCTGACGCCTGTTGAGTTGACGGTTGAGGAGTAGAGGGGACAGTGGAGCAAGAATACCAGGGAAGAGAATAATTAGTAGGGATCTTAATGTGTTACGAGCCAAGTTATGAGACAGGCGTTTTATTCCACCTTGGGCATGGATTTGGATTATTTGGATTGTTGTCTTCGGGGTATTTGTTGTTTGCTTTAGGCTACCTACCTACTTAGACATGTACAGGATTGTGAGCAGCTATGGGCAATGACCATGGTTTTGTTAAAGATGTATGTTACAGGTGTGTAAATGTCTGCATGTTCAGTAATGGGGCCAAAGCAATGTAACTCCTGTGAGGCTTCGATCGAAGCATGTAGTCTCATGTTTTCTCACAACTCGACAAAGGGCAAATGAGCTGGCTGCGGCTTGTGTCACAATCCCGTGATGGCATTGCGGGATGAGAATTGGGATGAGTCTAGAGACGACGGAGATCAATGATGATATGAGACGATCTACAGGGTAACTTCAGAGGACAAGGGGGCAGCGGCGTCAAGCGCCGAAAGTGGAAGCTACCAGGAGAGGCCTGGGTACCGGAAAAGCAGGTCCCCTAAGGTGCATTGTACCTCTCTCGCCTCTGATTTACCGATGTCTCCAGGCAAGCAGGCTCGGTGGGTCGCTGTTGTCAGGTTACAGGTAGGGCATCCCAGGTGAGCCAGCTCTGGCCGGTACATGTACCCATTGAACCCTGGGCCCCACCTGGAGAAGGAAAAGACAGGACGGTTCTTGATTCAAGCTTGTCTTGTGCTATCTTTCTGCAGCGCCGATTCACGCACACGACGCACGCATCGTCTCTGCATTCTTGTTTTCACCATCCCAACAAACATCCTAACCAGGCACCACACACACGCCGAATTCAAACACGCATTGGGCATTCACTCATTTTGTTGTCCCCTATGCGCCGGGGCAGTTCAACCGTTCCACTCGCCGTGAGAGCACAAGCACGACGAGGGCAACCCGTCCATACCGACCCCCGCCATAACTGCAACTGCAAGTCAAACCACCTCCCATGCCCTCTTCAAAGTCCAGCTGAAGAGATATTCAACACCGCCGACAAATCAACCGCACTCCTCAGTGTCAGCATGTCGACTGGTTGGCTTGGCCCATGTCGTCTGTCTGTACCACGCCTGAACATCTTCAACATCTTCACTCCAGGCCCCGGTACTTGACCTCAGCCTTCCTTCCTGTCTTCTCCCCAGGCCGGCTCTCTGAGCTTGCCGGACGGTGACATCGAGATGCTCGTCAGTGTTCACTTCCACTAGCTTCTCTAATTTTCTTTGTCCGACCTCCACTCTGTCTTGCGACTCACTCTGACTGACTGTCACTGTAGCCCAAGCCAGGTAATGCAGATGCGTTCAAACCGAAAAACAATCTCATACCCAACAAGCCGAACGCAGCGCCTCAACCCGGCCAATCCCAAGCTCCCTTTTCCGCCAGCCAGTTCGCTCTCGCCTCGTCACATCCCACACAACCTTCTCCTAAACGCCAAAGAATAGACAAGAATGCGACCGACACCGCACACTCTCAGATCATAGCAATCCCACCCGATTCTCCTACTGCCACCGTCCCCCAAAAACGGTCAAGAGCAGATTCTTCCATCGCTGACTCCCAGCTATCACAAGGCACCAAGTCCGCGAAGACTGAGTCCACTCCTAATGGTGGTGTCAGCGAGTTCCGGACTGTGGAGCAGCACACAAACCCGCGAAGAAAGCGACGGCGTCGTCAACCTTCTCAAGGTCCAGGTCCAGACGAGCGCAAGAAGCTTGCCATGGGCAACAGCGACCAGTCGAAACCAGTTGAGGAGATTAGCGACGATGATATGGAAATGGGTCCCGTTACAGCAAAAACCCAGCGGCTGAACAACGATGTACAGCAACAGACCAATGAGAAGGGTGGGCTTCGTCAAGCACCTGAGATTGCCAAATATTGGAGCTCCTCGGCGCCCAAGAAGTTCGAGGAACTGATTGACCGTGTGGAGAAGAAGGGAAAGAAGACGACGCAACTTATGAACAGCGACGACAGTCCAGACGAGCTAGCGCATAACCCCGAGGACTTAATGGCAGCCAATCGTCTCAAAGTGCAAAGGAAACATGCCCCGAGTTTATCAAGAAATGGTGACATCAAATCGACGCAGTTCAGCAAGAGAGCATCTGCCGCAAATCCTAAGCGAATGCAGCACCCGGAACGCCACCTAGATGTTGCAAAGTCCATTATTCGCCATCCTCTTCGTATTGTTCGTGGGGCGTGTGGCAAGTGTGGATACGACAAAGACAATTCAATGCGAAAAGAGATCTTTTTGTTGCCTCGCAGCATTAGCCACACTCTGCACGCAGTCGACCACAACGGAGATATTTTGGCACATTACACGTATCTGACGGTCAATCTCTCAAATGTCCAAAAAATCCTCTATAATACGGACAGAAAGAGCTGCATTATTGTGATCACCCAAGCACAGAGCCTTGCTATCAGTGCCGGGCCCAGACTTATCATCGAGCTTGAATCTAGGGATGCTGTTGATGAGTTTGTCGCATGGACGGACTGTCTTAAAGAAGACCACCACTTCACAATTCAGCACTGTTCTACGTAAGTTTGATCTGACAATGCCATGACATGAAAGTTAACCACTCTCAGTGCGCAACTCGAGAAGCTCCTAGCTGAGATGATGGACCGGCCGCACTCTGAGACAGTTCTTCTAGACGAGGACGTCGGCGCTCAACCTGATGACCTGAGACTCATGCAAAAGAATCAGGACAATCGTATCTCTGAACGCAATCGCAATGCTGCAGCAGCTTCACCAGGACGGCCAAAGTTGAAAGACGGAATGGAGGCTGATCCGAATCGAGATGTCACCTCCAATATGCCGCCATCGACTCAGCTGGGGAGCAAATCTTCCCTGGGCCACCGACCAACGCGGCAGAAGCAGAAGACAACGCAATCTTACTTCGCCGTGGAAGACTCCCCGGAAGCCCGGGAGCCCGAGCCGCAAGAACCGGAACCGGAACGCTGGACTTGGGTGAATCAAGGTTGGGAGAACGAGTGGCGGAACTCTCTTGTATTTCCTGAAAAGGGAAAGAATCGAGCCACAATCGACAAGGGTGATATTCAGCGGCTCGATGAAGGCGAGTTTTTGAATGACAACATTATCATCTTCTATCTCCGATACCTACAGCAAAAGCTTGAGGAAGAGCAGCCGGCCTGGGCTAAGAGAATCTATTTTCAAAACACTTTCTTTTATGATAAGCTCAAACCTACGAAAGCTAGTCAAGGAATCAACTATGAGAGAGTCAAGGGCTGGACGTCCAAAGTGGATCTTTTTGAGAAAGACTTCATTATTGTCCCGATCAATGAATACAGTCATTGGTATGTTGCCATCATCTGCCACGCACCAAAACTGGTCCCACCGTCGGATAATACTGGCAATACACCGGATGCGGCACCAAATACCATCACAATTCCCGATGAGCCGGAAGGGATCAAAGGAAAATCTCTACCTTCGACACAAGAAAGCTCAAAGGAAGATGTGGTCGAACACCTAAAGCGTATGTCTATCGGAAGCCCCAACGAACCCAGCAATATGACTAAGAAGGCGGTAGAGACGTCAGGTGATGCGGAGGAACAAATTGCACCCATTGAACAGTGTCAAGCAGCACGCGTAGTAAGTGACGTTACAAAGCCGGAATCCGACAGTAAACACGCTGTGCATGATATTTCCCCACGGCGTAAGAAGACTGGGAAAAGGCAGGGCACTTTACGAAAGCTTGATCCAACGCAGCCTCGCATCATCACCCTGGACTCACTTGGAGGTACTCATTCGCCAACCTGCGGTAATCTGAGGCAGTACCTTGTGGCAGAACTCGAAGACAAGAAAAAGGTCACGATGGCCACACCTGGGCCTTCAGGTATGACGGCCAGGAGTATCCCAGAGCAGTCGAATCATTGCGATTGTGGTTTGTATCTGCTGGGTTACATACAACAATTTCTTCATGCGCCAGACGATTTTGTTCGAAGACTTTGTCAGCGTGATGACCCGATTCCATGGAACCTGAACCCATCGACACTCCGAAATGATATCAGAAACCTGATATTCGGTCTTCAAAAGGAACAGCGCAAAAATGAAGATAAAACCCAGGAAGAGAAACGGAAGAGGAAAACTCCCCAAAAGGCACAACGCTCATCGCCAATTCGGCCTTCCATTGAGAATCCTGACAATCTGCTCGAGCAGGAGACGATGGGGAAATTTCAAACCAATGGTAAAAATGCACACTCAAACAGCCCGCCATCTCGGCCAAGTGCTCTTAAAGCAAGTCACCATGCTCCCTGCGGTCGTGCGTCCATATTAGATAGACAACCCGAGTCACGACACCACAAAGCACGAATGCCTCATACAGATCTTCTATCATCCGGGACGGCTATTGTTGGCATGGATCCAAATATCAGTCACGTAGAGAACCCCAGAAAACGTGCAGCAGAGCCAATGGCCAGACACCAGCCAGAAACGGAAGTGCGCATGGCCCCGTCACCTAAGAGAACGGCATTAGCAATGAGCTCACAATCTACTATGCCAGGAACTTTCCCAACATCCCCTGCCCAAGAAGGAAGAGCCCGCTCACTGTCCCGTGAGTCGGAAGGAACAAGTCTTCAAAAACGTCTCGTCAATCAGCTGTCGTCTATGCCGCCTTCATCAATATCGTCTCGTAATGGGACCCCCAACGATCCTCTCGTAGTTGACGACTCAGAGCATGCCCCCCAGCAACGGGGGCAGCCTTCGCCGAGAAACCAGACGAGTCGAATCGTCATAGAGCTACCTTCACTACCTCTGGTGCCCGGTGCCGGGGACCGAACTGCCGAGAAAGTGGGCACAACATTATCACCAACAAAGAGTCCCCATTTTCCTGACTATGCGGGTGGCGAGACTGTGACAGCAGCAAGGCTAAGCCAGACAAAGCGACATAAAAAGCCACCCGGAGTTATCGACCTGTCAGGTGAATGAGCAGCTCAGGACAATGACGAATCGTGGGATCCAAACTATCATTTGCATTGTGCATGGCGTCTGCATGGAAAGGAGTTTGCGAGTCGGCACAGGTGGCATGCCCGTTGCTTTTTCCTTTTTTTGCCCCTTGCTTTCGTCGTATACCCCTGGGATGAAGACAGACTCCACAAGACTTGATAAGACTTGTATGTCTGTGGTAGCTATACCGATACCGGGTTGTCGGTCTTGGAGAGCGTGTCGGCTGGTTGCTCGCTCCGAGAATACCAGCCTAAACAGACGGATGTGCCTGAACCATGCTACGGCTGTAGATATTTTGCGTCTAGCCGGAAGCGGGAAAGAAGAGATGGCAAATAACTAGAACCCCAATGAGAATCGAGAGATAAATGACAAACCTTGATTTGGTAAAGGTATACTCTATCGCAAGTGATTGTCGTCATGTCGTACGAACTTGTTTTGCCCCAACTGACTATAAGAAGCTCATAATGACCATACTACAGCACATTGCTTCAGAGTTCATGGTCAAGATGCGAATGCAGGTACTCGAGGCTAGATAAGTCATTTGAATTAGCTATATGATTATGTAAGCCTTGAGGCCATTAGGGATGCTTAGTCTACGTTTAAAGTGCATTACTCCTTTACCTTACTATGGAACATGTGACCCCAAGACTGCAAAATTGCTGTCTATCACTTGTTAATATCCCGAACGATGAATGGCTTGAGTTTCATAAGACTTGGTGAAGAGGACAATACTGCTTGTGTGAGGCAGCAGAGCAGACAGAACCTAGTTGAAACAGTGGTTTTGAAAGACATGCACCTGCAATCCGAGTTCTCTTGAGGGCCGTTCATAGTTATTAGTCGAGGACATGGAAATTGTGAACTGACCGGGAAGCTGGGTCAGCTGATTAAGCTGACGGCGCATCTCTTACGACTTGAATCAGAATATTGATCGTTGGGCCCGACTAATAAGCACTCTTGTGATTCCGTATGGAGCACCGTTGCATTTGCTGTTGTCGCGCCCTCATATAGTCTTGGCAGCACAGGGCAATGCGCAAGGCTGGGACCGAATAGCCACGGAAGTGCAAGGGAACTTGCATCGTATATATACGGGATGACTCGTATATACGGTGAGTACAAGTTGTCCTTGCACGGTCGGTGCTACGTGAGTTGTGAATCGTCTCGGCTACAAGTATCTCTACTATTCTAACAAGCTATAATGTAGTGACTGAGGAACGGAAAGGCCTTTGGAACCAGAGTTAAAGCCATGAAGAATCTGTATCGTTAAAAAAGTGCGGCCTGTTTGTAGGGGGCCGTTCCAGTGTTGACCGATCCAATTGAGTACCTCATCGTCAGGCTTCCACGGGGACATCGCTGCGCCGAACGCATATTAAGTAGCCAATGTAGAAAATCGGTATGAGCTCACGCCG
This sequence comes from Xylariaceae sp. FL1272, assembly GCA_022432385.1. Classification (NCBI taxonomy): domain Eukaryota; kingdom Fungi; phylum Ascomycota; class Sordariomycetes; order Xylariales; family Xylariaceae; species Xylariaceae sp. FL1272. The sequence continues at coordinate 16,502 of JAJJXC010000011.1, read as the reverse complement.
CTTCTATATATTCCGCTCGGGGCAACATGCAGAAGTCGATTTCGTAGCGACATATTGCCATTTAGTAACCCTCTCGATTGCGAGAGAATATGCCACTTTGATTTGGAGGTTGCCGCTGAGGACAGGCAGCGGACAGGTACGTGTGAGGTCTGGTCCTTGCCAAAGCTTGTGGAGAGATGCAGACTTGGCCGGTGCGTTTGGTGCGCAACTCCATGTGCGTGTTTTTCAAATCATGTGTTTTACGTCCATGCCTGTATTTTAGGTTCTTTTCAGCCACACGGCAACGGCGGCTCGAGTTAATCTCAGATATGCATATCAATATGCCATATGACTGTCACCAAACTCGAAACAATGGAGTCAATTCACAAGAAATGTCAGTGTAATTTATCTGCTAGGCTTGTTCAGAGTTTTGGAAAGCGAGAATGCAAGGAAGCGTGATGATCCAGTATAAGGGGATAGGGTCTTGTCAGTGTGTGCATTTGTGGTTGGTAAGCGCTTCAAGTCCCATAAGAGACCTCTCAACAACATTGCCGATTCAAGCGTTTCACAAGAATGGATCGACTGTCAGTAGTCTTTTCTCTGCTTGGAATTGGTTGGAATTTTTTTTTAGAGTTGGGAAAGAGCGATGTCGCGTTGATAAAGCCTGTTGGCTGAGAGTGCAGGGACCGGCAGGTGAAGGAACTAAACTGTACTGTGTATCTACGTGTAGTATGCACAAGTCAATTCACCGTCTAAACGTGCAAAGTCTAAAGGACTCTCGTACCAAGATGAGAAAACAAGAAAGTTAATTGAATGTTGATAGTCGTACATAGATAACTCTAAGACGACAACAAGTTACCCATGGCAGCTTGATTCCTCTTTTGGACTCAATGTAGTACATGTAGTAGTACATGTACTTACAAGGTGCCATTTATTTTGTCTACTGCACGTGCACCTGGGGAGGACCCCTGTTTTACATTGCAAGGTACAGTACCCCTCCGTACATGCACCGGCCAGCTGCCCCTCCAGGACATGACACATCCCACCCTTTTTGTTGAAGTCGCAAGTGACTCGGGTCGCCGCCGATTTTCGTCTGGTCGCAAACAAGTAAATATTCAAACACGAGTTGTCCCTTGTTGGCCCTGTTCCAGTCCACGAAACCTCACTTCTACAAATTGGCCTACCATGGCAGAGGTAGACCCCAAGGCCGCCCAGAGGTTCGCCCTCATCAAGGAGAACCTCGCTGAGTTCCTCAACCCCGAGATCATCGAGAACATCCTCAATGAGGGCCGCAACCCGCGCATCTACTGGGGCACCGCAACAACTGGCCGGCCTCACTGTGGCTACCTTGTCCCTGGTGTATGCCTGCCCTTGGAAAACCCCAATCGCGCTCGACAGCAGAACTAACATGAATGCGCCGACAGGTCAAGATGGCCCAATTGCTAGCCGCCGACTGCGAATTGATTGTTCTCCTCGCAGATGTAAGCACCCCATCTTCATTTGACTGTTTCCACGATCCAATCTAATTGAATTTCCGACAGATCCACGGTTTTCTCGACAACCTAAAAGCCCCCATCGAACTCGTTGAAAAGAGAGCCGAGTACTACCGCTTCGCCATCACAGCGCTGCTCCAGGCATGTGGTGTATCCACCGAAAAGGTCACATTTGTGCTGGGCAGCTCTTACCAGAAGAGCCCCGAGTACATCATGGACATCTATAAGATGACCTCGTTGACCTCAGAACATGATGCTAAAAAGGCAGGAGCCGAGGTTGTGAAGCAGTCGGCCAACAGTCCCCTAAGTGGCTTGCTCTACCCTATATTGCAGGTGTTGGACGAACAGCATTTGAATGTCGACGCACAGTTCGGCGGTTTGGACCAGCGCAAATTATTCACTGCTGCCAAGGAGTGGCTGCCGAAGCTGGGGTACAGAGAACGCGCACATCTCATGAACGACATGATACCTGGTCTGCAGGGTGGCAAGATGAGCTCCAGCGATCCCGGTATGGCCATTTTCTACCCTTCATGAACGGAATGTATGAGACTAACACTATGCAGACAGCAAAATCGATCTTTTAGACACCCCTGAAGCCGTCGCTAAGAAAATCAAAAAGGCCTACGCACTTCCAAAGGTTGTGGAGGGCAATGGCCTCTTAGCTTACATCGAGAATGTCTTCCTACCCATCGCAGAACTTAAGGGGAAACGAGAATTTGTCGTACTTCGTGAGAGGGATGGCCTCGAGCCACTTGTCTATACCGATATCGCCCAGGTGAAAAGGGACTACGAGAATGACATTGTAGGCCGCCTCCTCCGATCGAGAATCTTCACGCTTGGATCTTGTTGCTAACCTCTCTGAAGCTCACGCCTCAGCTTTTGAAGGCCGCTGTCACCAAATTTCTACAGGAGATCATGACTCCCATCCAGGAAGCTTACAATGCATCGAAAGAGTGGCAAGAGGTCACCAAGCAAGCTTACCCTCCACCCCCGCCCCCAGAGAAGAAGACAAAGAAAGTCAAGAAGATTGGAACTGGCTATGCCGGCAACAAGAACGTCAAAGACTCTGCACCAGCTGACGTACCTGCTACTGGAGTTGCAAAGCTGGACCTTGAGAGCAGTAAGTCATGACGTCTCATCTAGAATACAGATCGTTAGCATCGGCTGGATAGAGATGAATGTGTAGAGCAAAGACTAGGAGTGGTGGTTCCCCATTGAGCGAGGTTTATACCCATACATGGCCTGGCTGATAGTTTAGACAATAAAATGGTCCAAGCAGAATAAAAATGAGTAAGACCAATGACAAACATTTGTCCACCTCATCATTACATGTGTTCATTTACGTGCGTTGAACCCGATGAATCTGCAACAGTCTCACAAGCTAACTCTTCAACTAAGTATAAAATGGTTGGTGCCTCTTTAGCCTCATTCAAAGCACTTTATCTTCTCCTCGTGACCCCCCTATATCCACATGGAACAATGTTTGAGTTACGCGATCCTTAATAAAGAGGTGAGCTAACTGAGTCTCCTTCAAATGCTGGCTCGCATACAAGATTGTCAAGCCTCGACTACATTTTGTCACCAGTAAGACAAACCCAATATCTTCACAAGGCTGTGTAGTGTGCTGTATATGTTACCTATGGAAAGAGACGGGATTTGTGAACACATTGTGCTTTCCTCCTGTCTGGGCAGCATAGCTGACAGCATACGTTGCCTTCATCCAACGATGGTTATCTAGCTGTATTGCTTTTTATAAATACTCATCTCTATCGTAAAGGGAATTCGGTGACTTGTAACATAGTATGTTTTATTACTAGGTATAAGCAGGCATACAATACAGGAACATGGGCAAGTGCTGCTCCTGGTATGCTTGTGTAGGCGGCGCATCCCATTTGTTTGTGACTGGCACGCAACCCAGGGCATCTTCTCTTAGAGCTTCCGTCCCACAACAAAAACACAGGCGACCTGTGACTACTGTCTTCACATTCGCCGTCTTCACACTCTGTTGTTACACTCGCCGTCTTCGCACTTAAGTAACTATACACATCTATCTCCCTTTGTTGACATCTCACTTCGACCATGAGTGACAACGATGTTACTCAAGGTCGCAACCAGGGCGACGAGGACATGCCTGATGCCGGCCTTTCCGCCGATTCCAGCGGCATCACCTCCAGCCCGAGCGACTGCATGTCACCCACCCAGGATGTCGCTATGACCAATCGCTCGCTTAACCCATCTTTCGGCCTCACCCATGGTGGCTTGCCCCCGGCTGTCGACCTCGACAATCTTGACCTCCTCAGTACCTTCTCTGACATGAACTCCGACTGGAGCGACCACACCAACGATGGTGCCCCTCAAGTTAGTAGTCGCCCTTTCCCTAACTGCTGCAGTGAGTGTTCCAACACTAATGACTTTTCGATACAGGGAACGTTTTACCGGAAGGTCTCTCGCCATCAGGGCCGCAGCAAGCACTTCGCTTTCTACAATGATGCCTCTGTTTCCGACATCAAGGAGGTAGTCGGAAAGGCTGCTGATAGAATGACTCGACGCTTCCCTGGTTATGAGGTCGAGGTCGTGGTCCGGGTTCATCGCCGTGCCCCTCTTCCTGACGAGGTAGTCGATTACGACGACAGCAGCGAGGATCAGCAGGAGGGTGGCGAAGCTCGTGGAACAGAGGCTGCCGAGCAGAATGAGGGTGAGGGGGATGAGCAGCACGGTGCCCATAACGCCTAGGTCAGATTAAGGTTGTTTGAGTACGCATCGCCATCAGAATTGTGAGAAAAGGATAGGTGGTGCCTTGGCGGATATCCATTAGATGTGGGCCAATAGTTTCAATGAGAAATTTGATATGCTCACCGTATTCCCGTGCTCTTACGTGAACTGATGATTGCTAAACTAAGGTAACTAACTAAGGTAACTACCGAATAACCTGGCGAATCAGGGCCGGTATCTCGACACACCTGAACTCCTGTATCATGCTCCGTTGAGCATACCGAATCACTGGCGTTGACAAACCCGAATAGCTAAATGATCATTACGTGACATATCTCGCACCTGAGCTTGAACTCTCTCAATCCACTTGCTGTCTTCTATCGCGCAACTCCTTGTTCAATCAAAGGCTGTTTAACGGCCCCGTAAGCATCAGGTTTGGCCGACTGATATACCAATCCACAAGAAGCTTGCACAGCGTCCAAGTGGTTTGAAGCAGAACAATATCGGCAATGAAGAGGGTAATTAGCAGATTAGCAGTGCTCTTGGTCTGCGGCACCTGGCAAAGATACTGCGTTGAGAAGACAAATGGTGTAATCCCTAACAGATCGGTTGAGGTATTACGCGACGCTTGGGTATCTACAGAGCTCAGAGTTCCAGGTCTCCCAACTGTGTTACCGTCGGCTAATTTTTTTACGCTGATATATTGGCAGTGAAGGATGTCACTGTTGAAGTATTCGCGAGTATGTTATATCCGGTCACTGATTGCCTAAGATATATGACGATGGTCGACCACGTTGATTTTGCCAGCGCATCTGTTGCGTACCAAATGTTTGGGAACGTCTCTGTCCTATCCGACAAGGGCGCCGTATTTTCTGAGGAGGTCGTCATCACTGGTCCATATATTGTATATGCCGCCCTCTATGTCTGCCAAAAACCTGTATTGAATATTGAAGAAACCCGGATCCATGAGGTCCGTTATAATTCGGTTACCATTCGTGTTTGGGGTGAATGTTAGGAAACCTTTGGTGAGACCTGGGTCGCCTGCGGACGATTGCCTGTCACGTATCACCTGCATCTCATGTATGACCAACGAATAGTGAATCGACATCAAGGTTTCTCCCCACCATAAACTAGCTCTCGAATCTTTGTCGTAGCCAAGGAAATTACTGTTAATGAGCTGATATAACTTGTCGAAAGTGGGCGTTTCTGGGACATAGTTGTATGTTTATGTGAGATTGAAGAACAATGGGCTTCCCAAAATGTGTACTTGGCACGTTATGGATGTTCGTACAATGACCCCCCATTCGCCGAAACTTACTTGGTTGGCCGCTCGGCCGAGGGCGCTGTAGACGAGATCAATGCTGGTGATCGAGCAGTTCTGGATCCACTGGTTATTGTATGTCAATGACGGCGATAATTCGTGGGCGCGCTTTCCATTAGGTGTTTATCCCTACGGATCCGAGAGTGTAAACCAAGGCTGTTTGATTCGTAAAAGAGTTGTGAGTCGAAAGCAAAGTGTACCGATTGACACGTTAGATAGAGTCTAGACCTTCGCTATCAAAAAGGAAGGCCAGTGCTTGAGCAACAACCTTGAGCAATAGTAGCATTGGGATTCGAGGAAACCTGTACAACAAGGTCGTAACCGCTTGAGGCGAAGTTTAGGAAGGTGTAGAGTGCCGTTGCAATAACGAATAGAGAATCACCAACAGGCATGAACCACTTTAAATGGCAAGGGCAAGTTAGATTGTAGCTCAATAAAGATTCATGCTCGTGAGCCATTTCGTTTCGCGAATGTTTGTAGTGAGAGAGGCGACAGAGGCTGATAATCAAGTCAAAAGAGAGCAATTTTGTTTTTTCGATTGAATAATGCGAGGTTGTGAAGTGAGGTATTAAGAGTAATTTCTCAGACCCCTCGACCATGCCTCAATCTCTTTCTGGCATTTGACAATTGATATGAGGCTGAAAAGCGGCAGGAAAGGGGGGCTCACAGAGAGTTCGTAGACGACAAAAAACAGTGAAGAGGAGAATGAAGCAGATGATGTTGAACCGCGGGAGCTGGTGCAGGTACGAGGGATCGGACAACTATCGTACATCAACGTATCCTACCTCGAGGAGAACCTCGACGTGGCACCCGACACAGCCGCGGCGCAAAAGAAAACCTTAGCAGCATCTTTCGCCCCGTACTTACACTCGCGCCCGATTGCTTATGCTGATCTTGGCAATGCTGACAGAGCTGAAACTACTTGACAAAGGATCGGGAGCTGCGCGGCCAGATATCAACATTGTATCGCTCTTGTAAACCAGCCTCCCTCGCCTATCTACCTTATACTTCGATGGGGACAATCAAACAGTCCCACTCATTATCGTTATACTTGGCGTTGAGAATCTAGTGTCATTGTCGTAGATATTACAATCAATCTCAGCGAAACATGTGCAACTATACATACCTTACACATAAGTTCTTCGCTGAGGATGAACGTCGCACTCGAAACTCCGATCCCAGCTGTGATACGCTATAAAAAGCGACTCTCCGATACATGCTCACTACAACGACAAGGTCAGGTGGGATGGTATTCTGGAAGCCTTCATAGTCAGTTACTTTGATATCAGGTATCTAGTATGTATAGGAGCGCCGGCATTGGGTTCTCAATGCAGGTAGGGAATCTCTACCAAGGACCCTGGATATGATCCGCAATGACACTGTTATTGCGCGCCTCAACATCTCGGGCATAAAGTCGAGTGAACGCTCCACCTTTGTCGTATGAGCCGAATGCAAAAATTTGATGCGTTCCGCCCAGGCCCATCGACACTGTGTTATCCGCGTAGGCACCAAAAGTAGCAGTCCCGTTGCGCCATGTCGTCGTACCCGAACCGACAGCATCTGGAACATACCCCTCTGTGCCCAAACCGAAGACGGTACTTCCAGAAGTGCGTGATGTATAGCCTTGATTCACTTCTGCCCACAGTGATAGGTTTCCTTGCGCTGAATAACTGAGGGTCTGATTCGCGTAGAGCGGGTATGAGTACACTCGGTCGTATATCGGCTGCCCTTCCGCTGTGGCACTGTCGGCTCCAATGATGGAAAAGCTGTTGATTTCTCCGTTTCCGTAATCATACACCCCGCCGACATTTTCATATGAGAGACGCTGCTCCCACTTGACGTCACCCTCGGTATGCTGTGTCTTCACTGTGGACGTGATTGTAAGATGTCGCTCTACCGCCAAGGAAAGGTCAAGCGTTTGATTCGCGCCCGTTGCGTTTTGAGAAATGGACTGCGAGAAGAGGATATTTGGATCCGGAGCTTCTAGACTTCCTATCGTGCCTGTCGTGACCGAATCTTCATCGTCAAGCCACACGAAGACTTTGCCTGTTATATACCACTCATCTGTAGTGGTATTACTTAGCCACGCTTTCGACTTCCCGTCATCGTCCAAGCCCACGATCTTGATTGTGAATGTATGAGACTGTCCGTCGCAAAGAAGTGGCAAAAAGGGCGAAATATCAATCTCGTGCTCGAGAATGTCAAACGCCTGAGTCGCTACGATGGGTCGATGAAGCTGGGGTACAACACCGCCCGTGTAGATGACAGGAAATGGCCAATCCACTCCGGCTATGAATCCATCGATCCAAACTTGAACCTCACGGAATGGCGAATAGCCCGGGTATACACCGTATGTATCGTTGAAGGCGTAGACGGCGCTTTGTGGTACGTTACTCCACCAGAACTCCTCACTACCCTGACCCTTTACATCGACTGTGAACACGGCCCGGTTGGCGTTTTGTGGGAATGAAGTAATAGTATTTGTCGCATTCTGTGCTGGATATACAAACTGACTGGGCTTCCCAGCTGAGCCAAGGCGCTGGGATATTGGAATGATGACATCTGCAGGGTGGGAATAAGCTGTGTTGGCAACCTCCTCAGTGTCTGAGGTCTTGAAGAATGTTGCTGTTAGGGTCGTGTTGAGAATGCCCGTGTAGATGTCATTGACAATGTTTTCGAGATCGAAAATGACAGTTTGAGGCTCTTTCCATAAGGCAGTGAAAGCCGTCATGTCTTTCAACCATTCCCAGCGAATACCAGTGGCAGTTGGTTCAGCAGTCGAAGTCCGCCAGACTTCGGTATCGCCAAGATACATGATTCCAGTACGATCGTATTGCCTACCTTTTACGAGCGTGGTGAAATTGATGACTACGCGGTCGAAGTCACAGTCTGGTGGTGTGTAATTTCCTAGCAAGCAGGTCAGCGTCTGTGCCTCAAATCTTGAGTTCTCTTCGACGGACTAATTAATAGAAGGTGACACATGGGAACATACCAACAAAAGGGGCGCCATAGCTGTTCGTGAACATGTGCTCCATCAAAACCACAGTACAAGGCGATGCAACACTTTCACTAGCATCTGAACTCCCAATTGGTTTCTGGCCTGTCGGTGGCGGGTTGCTGAGATCGCGTGGCGTCAGGCCGGAGGGCGTGAGTATGGGCTCAGCGACCTGGAAGCATTCCAAAGGCTTTGTCGGCGTCGAATTTGTCGCCAGAGGTGAAACGGCATTTTCAGCTAAGAAAATGCGAGATTTAGCTTTGGCGAGAGGGTGGGTTGCGGCACTATCTCTGTCGACAAGCTGGTGTTGAGTGGAGGCTGAAGCTATGCCTGCCAGAAGGCCTGATAGCACAGAGCTCTTCATCGTGGAAGCAATTGACAGACGTAAATAAAACAATACCAAAACTAACCATATAAACTATGCAGATACTGCCATTCCACTCCCATCAACAATGCCAATCATTAGAGATTCAACATGGGAAATGGAGAGATGCTTGTTTACAACGAGGGGGAAGAGAGAGAGTATACCTGGTTACATCACAACTGATCTATGAGATAAGGTAGGATCGGCCCTGTCGACCGCAATACAGCCCCGATCTAGAAGGTGGTGTCCGCTGGGACCACCGGGCGAGGGGCAGGTCAGGACCCCGACAGGTATAAACACGGCAAGATAAGACCACTGCACCCAGAGAACTAGTCATCGGAGCATGGCAAGAAACAATGCAAGAGTGCCAGGTAACAGGATTTGGTGTACACGGGCATTCTTCGATTTATTGAAGCCTCTCCATACTTGCATGTGTATCTACTATGTTCGTCACCAATCTTGAAGAAAGATAGGAGTGTCGTATTACGGAACAAGAGATGCCAAGATGTATCCGAGCGGCCTGGTCACCTGGAATACAGGGCACTGCAATGCACAGTCTTGCAGTCAACGTTCGACCGTATCGGAATTTACAGGTTACAACACTGGTTAACTGTGCCTTTGGTACAAACCAATGTGATGGGACTGGATATTATCCTACTACTGCACGAAGAAAGTAATCCTGGGACATTGCTCTCTTTCGACGTCACAGAACATGATTTTGAACAATATACCTAGGTAGGTACTGAGGGAATCGGTTTTGCTGGTGAGAGGATGGAACAGCTATCGCTACGCCTGGTGAGTCGGGGACAAATAGATCAGCCTACGGCCCCGTCTTGCAACTTTCTGCACCGCCTCATCCCGTGCAGTTAAAGTAATTTGCTGCAATCGGGTTACTGAGACCGGCAGCCGTGATGAACTTGGGCACGTCAAAGCCAAGCCTTTGACTCTGTAGCATGGTGTTGGCGGCCGCGGGTATCTGCCAGTTCGCTGGCTGCAGCCACAGAAGATGGGTGTAGCGGTGTGGGTGGGGTGGATTCTCAGCCGGGGGAGCCGGAGCGAACCATGCCACCGGGCCTGTTGCGGTTGTCGTGAGTGTCGTCACGTTGGATGCCGACGAGGCTCCGCTCGCCTTGAAATCTCGGAGCACCGTGTGTAGATACGTCGCTGGTTGCCCGGCTTGCGGGTTCTGGAAGTTGGTTGAGCTAGAGAGAGACGTGAGTCAAGAGGTCCAGAGCCTTGATCTTACGACACTACCTAGGCAGGAAAATAGCAGCATACGCATCGAGGTCTGCATCGATAGGTCAGCATTGTTTCCCTCGAGCTAGAATGAGATAGGAATTATTTACCAATCATCATCCAGATGTATGTCCCATTCGCCTCACCGGGCAACCCTATAGTTGGCTGCCGTTGTACCTCCGCTTTGGTCATTGCTTGACCTGGTGTCGCAACATTCTTAGTCCCAAATGTGACATCGAGCCTCTCAGTAACGGCTGGGGTGAAGCCTGCGGGTGTTTGAGCCCATACGCAGTTTGCTGCGAGGAGCAATGCTTGAGAAACGTGGAAGAACTTCATATTGCTTGATTGTCGAAGCTGTTCGGTGAAGCACCTCACATCATCTGTCTAGAGGAAAAATGAGGAACAACATGGTATATCACCTCCCCAAGGTTCCGTCTAAGTCGATCATACATCTCTTAATGCCAGCAAATGACAATCTAAAGGGACCAATACGACACAGGCTTCAGACGAGTATCTCGTGCTGGCTAAATTGGCCTTTCTCCTTCCGGTGCGGCGATTATCAAGGCGTTGGAATCTCCCGGCTTGGCTGTCCATACCCTCTAAGGCAACACTTACAGTAAGGTCTATCGTAAAATGTGGCGAGGGTTTGACTATCCGCTTGTTGGTATACAGGCTGATGGGATCGCCAAGGCCGTCGCAAAGAGCGCACAGGCGCGGGTCCGGCACGTTGCAAGCCAGCGTGAGGTTTCGCATGTCAACTACCTAATAGGCTGACGTTTTCGCCTCGTTGCAGACACAACATTTCGGTGCCATTGTGATAGGCTGGTTCAACTTGCTGCCTGTGCTTACCTTCCGAGACTGGTAGAAATAAGTGGCAAAAACTTTAAGGATTATCCCGCCTAATTTCATCAAAAGGCAACCACTTTTTGCCAGTGTTTCTTTGTCCAAGTGGTGCGACGACAGACAGGTACCCTGCCAGAGTGTGGTCCTCCCCTCGCAGTGCTGAGTGCAGGCGGATTCTGCAATCGTCACACTGCAGGTGGATTCATTGTACGGGATGCATCCCAATGCTTCTTCAATGGAGTCGAGCCGCAATGTACGCAGGCGTATCCCCTACATCGAATATAAAACCCCACGCCTTGGCATCGGTCCAGCTATTGTCGATGTTTGTCAATCATGTATGAAGGAGCTGCGACTATACTACTATGGATGCCTTTATGTACGGCGCGAAGATGAATCGAGATATGCAATTAATCCGTGCGATGCAGCTCTGAGGATGGTTTCACCATTCATTTCAACTCCAGCACTTTATTCTCCTGTCGCATACACATGGGCCCTATCCCTAATACAGCCGGTAAACCAGCCCTAAGTTTCATCTGTTATGCAAAATACGCCACGACGCTTTTTTATGATTAATACGTTTCATTCTACTTGTGCAAACCGAATTGTTGAATAGGCTCTGTGCGCACTAATAAGCAGATATAAATAACTGTACGATTGATTTATTTATGTCTATTTTTTAAAAAAAGAAATCTCCGAAAGGGATTCCGTACGAAGTATATAAGCTTTCGTATAAAATATCCGACGTACGTATAATTTGCTTACGTTAGCTATTTCGTAACCGTTATACGTAATATTTATTTACGCCGGTTATTTTTTACCCGATATACGTACTATATATATATTATTTATTTATATCGTACGTATTATTTATTTATAACGGTTATTTAATATTTGCTTTATTTTTATTTATATAAAATAATTGTTTTTTTATATTAAATAAAAAGTTTTTTATATAATAATAATTAAATATTAATAATTTTTTTTTATATAAAATAGTTGTTTTTTTAATACTTTATACGTTATATATTAATAATTATTTATTAAAATAATTATATATATATTATATATTTAATTTTTTATTATTTAAATTATTATTATAATTATAAATTGCCGTAAATTATATTATTAATAATTTAATTATTTTATACGTAATAAAAATACTATAAATATAAAATAATATAACTATTATTAAATTAAAGCTTTTATATATAACGTTAAAAGCTTTTATATAATCGAAATTTTTTTTTTTTTTCATACGTTATTATTTTATTTTATTTTTATTGTTTTAAATTCCGTACGATTAAATATAGTTTTTATTTATTCCGCTTTTTTTACTATTATATAAAATAGCTGTTTTTTTTAATTAAAGTTTTAGCTTTTTAAATTTAAACAATTTTATTTTTATCGCCGTTATTACTAGCTAGTTTTTTGCTTTTTTTACCGAAAGTTTTGCTATTTTAATTAATACGCCTATTATATTTTAGCTAAACTTCTTAAACTTTATAATTAATAAAGTTTAAATTATTAAGCGATAACATTTTAGCCTGTATTAAATTGCTATCGTTAAACTTTAAGCCTATTAAATTATTAATACTTTTAGCGCTAATAATACTATAACTTAATATTATTTAATTTTAAATATATATAGTTTTATACGTAATATAGCTATTAACGTACGTAATTATATAAGCTTTTATTTTTATTTTTATTTATTTATATAATAAAACCAAAAACGCGCTTTTTATATAATGCCGTTTTAAAACGTTAATATTTTATATGCTTTAAAGCTTATTAATATATAAAAAAATTACGCCTATATATTATATTATAATTTATATTTTTACGGCATAATAATATAATTTTATAATATTATTTTTATAACTAAACCCTATAACGTTTATTAACGTTATATTCTTATAATAATAATAACCGGTTATTATATTAATATTTTATATAAATAATATTTATATATTTCGGGCTTTTTTAATAATTTATACGTTAATTATATTTACTATTTTTATATTATTTATTATATTTATTACGTATCAGGTAATTAGCGTTAAAATAGTTTGTTTTCGGTAAATAGTATAAAGTAAAAAGTAAATAATATAATGTTTTTATTTTTATAGTTATAAATTAAATTCTTTTTTTTTTTATTTTAAATTAATGTTTTAAAAACGTAATATTAAATATATAATTATATTATTTTATACGGTAAAATAATAATCCTTTATACTATTTAAAAAACTAAAAAAAAAAATTAATATAGCATAAAAAAAAATACGCAAAAAAAATAAAGTACAAATTTATTATTATTAATTTAACCGGTTAATAAATACTTCGATTTATATAATAAATCGATTAAATATAATTAATTATATAAGCGTTTAATTAAGGTTTTTTTTCGTAAATACGTTTAATAAATTGTTTTTGCTATTAATTTATTATATTTTTAAAATTTTACGATTTTTATATATTTTGTATAACGATATTACGTTAATTATTAGTCGTTTTTCGGTAATCGTTTTTAACTTTATAAAACATTTATATAATAAACGTAAATCAAAATAAATAATTATTAAAATTTAGTTTAATTAAAACATATAAATAATTTGTTATAATATTATATTAAAAACAATAATATAATCGAAATTAGTTATTATATCGTATAATTTATTTATAAATACGTTTTTAATAATTTTTTTATATTTTAAAAAGTTTTAATATATAATATTTTTATAAATTTAAAAACTGTTGTTTATATATATTTTTTCGGCTAGTACGACCAAAAAACCAAATTGCGATAAAAAATCCGCGTTATTTATAAAAAATCCGTCGGTAAAAGTAAACAATTTAATACGAATAAAATTAAGCGGAATAAACTATAAACCGCGTAATAAATTTTTTATTTACTATTTTAATCGTATATTTAATATTTTAATATATTTATTTTTTAATTTTATAATTTATATTATAATAAAAAAATCGTACGCCGTTTTAAACTAATATATTAATACGATATATATTTTTTTACGCGTTACGTTATATAGTTTTATAACGCTGTATATATAATTAAATCAATTTTTAATAACTATAATACCTAGTTTTTTTATACGAAAAAAATGTTTTTGCTTTTAAATAAAATTTAACCGTTATTAAATTTTATTATAACGTTTTATATAAATATAGTTTTTGGTTTTATATAAAACTTTGCTTTTTTTAGTTTTTATTTTTTTAGTTCTAAAAATTTTAATATAACGAAATTAAATATATCGTTAGTTTATAACGTAATAATATTAAAACCGTTAAGCCTTTTTTTAATTAAAAACAAATATAAATTATACGTTAAAATATATATTCTAAAATTTTTATAATAATATATATAATACGTTTTATACTAATATAGGCCTAATTTAGTTAATTTATATAAAAGCCGTATAATATATAATAAAATATTTATTAAATATTTGTTTTAAATTTTTTTTAAAAATTATACGTAAATAATTCGAATTAATTTATCCGTTATTTATATATATATTTATATAATATTTTTTAATTTATTTTTTACTTTATACGACTAAATTAACATAAAGTTTAAAACTAATATAAAACGTTAATTATTTTACTAAATTGTTAAAAATTAAATAAAAAATGTTTTTTTTTCCGTATTTTTATATAACTATTTTAAATTTTTTGTATAAAACGGTTATTTTATTTTTAACTTTTTGTATTAATTACGTATTAAAATATAAAAAGTTTTTAATATATTATTAAAATATTATATAAAAATAAATACGCTTTACGTTAATAAATTATTAATTTTTTTTATATCCTATTTTTTAAATAGTTTATTAAACGTATTAATTTTTTATTTTAATAAAATTATACTATAAAAACAAAATCTAACTTTTTTTCTTCGGTAAAAAATACTTATATAATAAAATGTTTTTTTAAACGTCCTTATTTACATTTTAATAGATTAAAAGCTTATTATAGCCTTTAAAATATAATTTCTAATAAAATATCTTATTATATAATAAACATTTTAAGTTTTATATTATTATATAATAATTAATAATACGGCTTAATTTATATATAACAAAATTTTTAGCCGTTATTTAAAATTACGTCTTATTTTTTTAATTACTACGACTTTAAATAATCTTGTTTAGCCGCTTTTTTTACGCTATATAAATATTTCCGATTATAAAAAAGCTAAAAACATTATATAATAAACCGTTCCGTATATTTATTATATAGTTAACGTTTATTTTTATATATTTTTCTTAATTGTTTTTATAGTTTTTTTAAATTATATCTATTTTTTATATAATATTTAAAAAAAAAAAAATTTATTATAATTTTAAAATAAGCTTTAAAAACTAATAAAATAAATATTAAACTATTTAAATTAGCCGTATTATTTAAAGCTTTTATTATAATTTATAATATTATATAATTGTTTATTATATTTGAAAATTTTTTATATAAAATATTAAACGTATAATAAAATAATTTATATATTTATTTAATTTTTTCAATATTTTAATAAACTTTAATTAAGATTTTTTATATAAAAATTTTATTAATCGCGCGTTATTCTAAAATTTTTTAAACAAGAAATTTTATATTAATATCGTACGTAATTACGTTTAATAATCCTTAATATATATAAATTTAATATTAATATAAAACACGTTTTAAATATTTTGCGTACAAAATTTTTTTAAAAAACGTAATAGCTTAAAATCCTGTTTTAACGTTAGTTATATATAATATAAGCTTATTATTAATATATATAACGTTAATAACTATTTTATAATTAAAAAATAAATCGTTTTTTAATCGAAAATTTAAATTTTTAAAATATTATTACGTATAATTAACAATAATAATAAATTTGCTTAATTTTATTAAAAACTTTTAAAAAAATATCGTAGCCTATTTTCGTTAATAAGTTATAAAATTTTTTCGCGCGTTAATAATTTGTTTTTTTATATATTTGCCGTAATTTTGTTTTTATAAAATATAAAGCTTATTCTATATAACCGAAATAAAAAAATCTATAGTTTTATTTTTTAATTATAATATATAATTTTACCGTTTTATATAATTTTATTTATTAATTATTATAATACGTTTTTTATTAATTTATATTATATAATAAAATAAAAAAAACGTAAAAACGTTAAAAATAAAAAATCGAATTAAATTAATTAACCATATTGATTTTAATTTTTTTAATCGATATTATATTTTTAGCTTTTTTAAATTATATAAAAGTTTTTTTAAAAATTTAATCGATTTTTATTTTTAAAAACTTTTATACATATATTAATACTTATAATTTGCCGATAGTTAGTATTTATACGGTTTTTATATCTTAAAAAATATTTTAATTGTTGGGACTACTTTTTGTACAGACGTAGTATAGCTACGGGTATATATAGATTATGAAGAATAATTGTTAATTAATAATAAAAACGTAAAAGCGGTTTCTATAAATAATTACGAACTAAGATTTAGTAAGGTAGTACTTTACGTAGCCTAATAACTGCT